>CAWUFW010003912.1:0-1200000 GCA_963921515.1 Calotriton arnoldi | reverse complement strand
TCTGCAGTGAGTACGTGTGCCACGATCACCGTTGTGCCGGTCCCCCGCTCTTCACCTACGCTGTGATTATCCCTGATTGGATGAAAGTGACGGCCGCCCTCCTGGGGAGATCCCTAGAGGAGTGTAGAGCTGGCGGAGACCCCCCGCTTTCATGTCCTATATTAGATATGCCTCCCGGGGTGCCTGGCATGGCGATGCCTGACCTCAAAATGGCGGCCGTCCTCGTGCTGGCTGGGACCTTCTTGCAGCAGAACACCGCAACAAGAAAGGAGAACTCTCTGCGGAAGGCAACCGCGGG
Source organism: Calotriton arnoldi (assembly GCA_963921515.1). Lineage (NCBI taxonomy): Eukaryota > Metazoa > Chordata > Amphibia > Caudata > Salamandridae > Calotriton > Calotriton arnoldi. The sequence goes on along the minus strand of CAWUFW010003912.1, from coordinate 1,199,702 downwards.
GGTGGCGATCTTTGGCAGCTCAGAGTGCACCCCTTAGGAATAACGCAATCTTTGCCTGACCCTAAAATGGCGGAGGTCAGGCAGACTCAGGCTTTGAAGGCGGCCTCCTGGCTGAGCATCGAACCGGGCAGGTTGCTTCTGTTCGGTGCTGGGGGTCCATCACTGTGCCCCGAGGTCGGGCCCCGGCGCACAGTCACGCCCAGGAGCTCGGGCGTTTTTGATCTTCTCGCAGTAGACCATCCTGGCATCTGCAGGCTCCCTTGGTCAAGATGGCCGACATGTGAGGAGCTCCGGCCGGGAGCTCCCTGGATAGGGATTACCTTCCCAGCTCAAATCCCTGGAGTTCTACCCCCTCCTTGAACCTTTGGACTCACCTGAGGTTATATGGTCGGCGGCCCTTCAACTCTCCAATTACCGCGATTCTGGTTCGTGATCTTCTGATGGACCGTGAATTTTGCTGACCTCGGAGCCTAAACAATCATGGCCGCTGCCCGGTGGAGCTGTTTTATCAGCTATAGAGGAGATTAGGCTCTGGTTTACCCCCTCGGCCATCACCTACCCAGCCGGACATTGGACATGGTTCCCTCGTCTCTCCGCTGTGTCTCCTTTCCTTCCCCGCTCTCCGGCGAAACCATCCCCTGAAGTACTTTCCCCCTTGCCGATCTGCCCGACCCGATCTGCATTCCCTACCCCTTTGTACCTTCCCCCCTCTCCCCCCTCTCCCTTCTTTGCCTCTCTGGACATGTGTCTTGGTTATGCTATGCGCTGGTAACTCATGTTATTGTGTAACACTGTTTGTTTTCCCTATGTTATACTTGGCTCCTGTAACTGTTGTAATTTTGTAACTTGTAACTCGCTGATCCTCATGTAAAGCGCTCTGATACCTCCGGGTCTAGCCAGCGCTATATAAAACTCTGCAAATAAACTAGTTGCGAGACAGGGATGTTGAGTTCTTACCTAGCCTTTCATTAGGGTTCCCTGAATCAGGCACACCATATAGCAACAGTGAAATCAATTCCCCCTTTGGAAAATAATCCTCATACACCTCAACCACTCTTCACCCAAATCTTCACACAAATCACTCAGAAGGCGATCCCCCAATCAAAATAGTACCACAACGATATGGAAACATTTGCAAATTTAATAAGGTATATCACAAAATTAGTCAATTTTTGTATGTTAAAAACTAAAAATGTAAGTGATTCCTAAGTGCAGATCACCATAATCTCAGTTAAAGCATTATTGTACAGTGAAATATTAACTAATGGCCCAAAACAAATCACATAAATATTGTAAAACAAAAATAGACAAAGGGAGAAACACATAAGACACTAAACAATCGTCTATTTTGTTAGTACCACCTTGCTCAGCACAATATCCTCGATACATGATACATTCTCATATTTACATCGATTGTAACAAGAAATCAAAGCAGATTTAGTAAATATAAGAGTGTCAAAGCATTTAGGTGAGCTTCCACTTAGGACCTTAACAATAATTCTCCCACAATTTACAACACAAAAATGGCTAAAACCAAACAATATAGGGGCATATTTCCAAGGATTTGCGATAATTATCGCAAAGCGTGCTTTGCGCAGTTTTTTTTATCGCCGGCTATCGCTGGATTTCATCGTGGAGATAACGCGTTATTATCAACGCTTATCTCCAAGGCGATAAAAAATCCAGCGATAGCGGCAAAACCCAGCAATAGCGCGAGAAATCCAGCGATAAATTCACTGCGCTAATGAAAAGCTTGCTAATAGGCAGGTGAGGACTTAACCTTACAATCCACCTCCCATTGACAAGATGGTTAAGTCAAGTTTTTAGCAGGTGTTAAATTCTAGCGATAATCGCGGTTAGCGCAACTTTTTTTATCGCTTCGCGGGCATTGTTAATAGGGGGAAGTTGTGTTTGCGACTGTTTGCAGTTGCTTTTAGTTGGGAACGCCTACTTTGCATGTCATTAGCGATAATTATCGCTGACATGCAAAGTGGCAACGAAACGGCCGCTATCGCCATTAAGCTGTCGGCTTGCTAATAGGGCGATAAAAATATCGCCGCTTTATCGGCAAAAAGTGCCGCTAAAGTGGCGATACTGCCCTTGCTAATATGCCCCATAGTTTCCACGTCTTACTCAGGGCCTGTCTTGCATCAATCACAGGTCCCCAGCTTTCAGTTCATCTATGGAATTCGGATATTTTTGCAACCCCACTTCCTTGTTCTCACCTTCACCTTCTGCCAGATTTCAAATGCCTCTTGCACACCTTCGTGTCATGGAGCAGGTTTCACTAATGTATAAGCTTTTATTAGAAAGATTGTGGCTTTCAAAAAACACGGCTGTTCCGCACTTCTTTGTATCTGTCACCGCCGGGTGTATTGCCACCTTCACGTTATATTCACCAACGTATTAATGTTTTGTAGGTCTTCTGGAGTTTGCAGTTAAAACTTCAGTGTGTCTACTGTGTAAAAGTCAGTGTGCGTATTTATGGTAGACCATAAAGCAGGTCAGGGTGCATGATCGCAAGGCACGCTCTTTGAACGTACTACATAAAAAAGTGTTTTACCTATACTTATGTGTGTGGCGTTCTCTGCCCCAACTGCTGTGTCTCTGCACACTTAAGAATAGGTTTTAGTAGTAAATTTAGGAGGGACACTGGGGAGTTGGTGGGAAAAGGGCAGACTTCCTCCTAAAGAGGATGGTATTAGGGAAGGGATAAGAGGCATTTAGGGAGACCCAGAGAGGGGTTTAGGAAGGGATTTCACCCTCGCACACACGAGTAAGCCAATTGCTTTACTCTGGGGTGGAGGCTTGTAACTCAGTTTGTGAATAGTGAAAGTAGTAAACTTACTCCAAAGTGTAAACTTACTCAAAAGTGTAAGTTACCTTTGTGAACCGGCCCTATGTGTGCGGGGATCTCTACATGTAGGTTTTCCTATGTGAATCAGCCTCACAAACAGGTACAGAACAGATGGCAAGAGTGCATGCTTCCTTAAACACACAGTCACAGAGTGAACTAAAACAGTCAAAGCTTCTCTTAATCAGACTTGACAAGTACTCCACATACAGGAACAGTGCAGACTTCCCTTAAATCCATAATAGATATAGCACAAGCTTTCTGCAGCAGCCGTGAATGTGTACCTTAAACATACAGAAGAGACACAGAACAACTAGCAGCACTGCAAGCTTCTCATGGATGCAAAAAGGAGTTACAGAATTAAAATCAGCAGTGCAAGCTTTACTTAGTAGTACTGGACAGCTATAATTCACACAAGAGTGCAACCCCAAGCAACTGTAATGGGGCAGTAGGAGGCAGCATGTGTTGCCATTGTTCTGTGCTTCTCCAGGTGAAGCTTCTGTTAGTTCTTGGCATAAGGGTACCGCTTGTGGGCAATGCCTAGTTTATCATTGATTCTAACTCAATATGGAGTCTTATTATGCTTAACCTCCTTTAATGCTCTACAAACAGTCCAATCTGCTCACTTTTTTTTACCTGAATCCCCCATTTATTTACGTACCACACCACAGAGGTGTCACCCGTCCTGGAAAATATACAAACATGTATTAATTCTTCCACCAAACTGTTAATTGTAAAGGAACGTGCGAGTAACTCTAAATAATTGATGTGTGACTACCCTTTCTCTACTGACAACTCTTCTCCTTTTGAGACCTCTATGTCCAGTCAACCTTGCTGGCATCAGACTTAAATATATGACTCTAATATATTGGGATGAAAACTGATGAGGGTGCACTCCTATATTAATCAAAGGTTAATTCGAGAACTGTTTTAGATTATTCAATGGTGCTACGGTACTACACCCGCTGTCTAACCGAGTGCCTGTACATCAAAGAATGAGAGAGTAGCAAGAACACCTGCTAGTACCGTGCACTGTTCACTGGGTTTATTCCTAAACCCTATCAAATCATTCAGCGTATACAGTAATTATACTTCTTTATAAACAAAGTTCATCCAAAAACAAAATGTTCAATCTGCTCATGTATTTTACATATCATAAACAATAAATCGTTGGTATAAACACATAGAGATACAATGCAGTCTTCTATACATAATTCTGTGTAGTACAAATCAATCTGCATGTATTTTAAAGCAAACAAAAAATGAATTCGTCTAATATATTGGGTACATAACCAAAAATGGATCTTTAATTCTATGCCTCCATTGGGCGGGGGTGCACTACACAACCCCTTCCCTCCCTCATGTGTTGGGACCAGGAGGCAAAGGCTGAATAAGGGAGTCCTGTTCTGAAATCCAATGACTTCAACCACTAAACACCATTATAATGCTCATACGCCACGAAAATTGCATGGGTGGATGCAGATAGCATTCCCACGACCCTTGCTAACCTCCTGAGGGAGATCATTTCCATCTTCAGGAGAGAACAAATCACTTTCTTTATTGCCTTGATCTTGGGGTTTCAAAGCAGAAGAAAGTCTTCAACCAGGTTTATCAAGAATACAGGGAATTGTTTTTTCCTTGATGGGAAACTGGGATCCTTTTGGTTTAGCACAAATCCCACCACCTAAAACAGCTGAATTCAAAAAATTGCTTTGGGACAAGAGTTGTTCACTAGTTGTTCGAACTGACTACTATTGACCTGAGGCATGCTAGAACTGTTCTCAGTAGTTTTGTTTTGTGGTGCACCCTGTGTTACACAATTGGCTCTCAGTCTCAACCCCAGAGCTCACAATCATGCTGCATTATGAACACCCATCCACACCCCGAACTCATCCGGACACCTAGAGTGACATAGAGCAATATGTGTTATAGAATACTCAGATGTTGCATGACAACTAAACTACAAAAACGCAGTATCTGGAAATAATTTAAGGGAATATGGTCATGTTTACCATACAAAAGGAACTAAAACATGTGACGTGTAAACAAGATTAACTTAAGGGTTCTTACTCTCATTGTTGAGAAACAGATGAATGAATGAATTAAATGGTTTTCTAGAGCACAAAAATGCTCAAAGGTGTCTTGGCGCTTGTGTATGTTATGGAACCAGAGTGAAACCTACGGTAGCTGGGAACATGGAAACAACCAGGTCTTAAGCAGTTTTTTAAATTACGTTAAATTGGCTGAGCTTTCAGTTTCAAATTTTGCAGGTGGCAGAAATAAAGCTTCTTCCCCCTAGGTTGCCTTGTTGGTTATAGGGATCACAACGTTTTTGGCGGAGGTGGACCAAAGCATTCTCTTGAGAGACTACCATTGGAATTTCCTCCTTAGATATTCCGGGCTGGCATCATGAAGGACTTTGTGAGTTCGGCCAACCTCTTCTGCTGGGTTCCATTAACACCCCCAACACAGATCAGAATGCCTTCCTCTGCAGTCTATCGGCACTCCTACCCCAATGGAAAGATAACTCTGTTTTAGATGTCTCTCTTGATCGCTCCTTCCCACCCATGCACCGTACCACAGCCTCCTCTAACGCACACACCCTGCAGACTTGGATGGGGCATTGGTCATTGACAGACACCTTGCGCGAGCGTCACCCTCACACGAGGATATACTCCTTTTACTCACCGGTACACACCTATACGTATGGCTAGACCGCATACTGACCGCAGCAGCTCTAATCCCCTGATTCAGACTACAGAGTACTTAGGTCGTACACATTCAGACCATAATCCACAAATCATGCATCTTACTTGGGAGGTGAGGACCCCCCGACCCCTGACTGGCGCTTACAGACAGCGGCACTGGATGACCCGGCGATCCGAAGCTCGCTAGAGTCGGCGGTGATCGAATATTTTGAGCTTAATACGGGCTCCACGGACTCGACACTGACAGAGTGGGAGGCCTTTAAAGTGGTGACCAGAGGACATTGTTTAGGCCACGCATGGAGCATCGGTAAACAGCTAGACAAATCCCTGTCCACCATCGAGCGGTGGCTACTCCGACTGGAAATGTCAGCCATCGTCCGTACTGAAACACAAAAGCAACTTGATGATACTCACGCAGAAAGAGAGGAGATATTAGCAAGATTGCACTGTCACAACTATTTGGCACATTCAGCACGCTCTCACTCTGCAGCAGACAAGGCGGGTAAATTATTGGCCTACTTAATACGGCAAGAACGCCCGCAACGCCCGATACAGCTGTTCGTAGATGAGCTGGGACATCGGAAATATACACAGCGAGACATTCACAAAGTGATGACGAAACATTATACTAAACTGTATGCGTCCCAACCGAGTGGGGATGATCAACACATTGAGGCATGTTTGACTGCAGTCAAGCTGCCCACACTGACAATTGAACAATTCCTCACACTGGACTCCTCCTTGACAGTAGACGAAGTCCGGGAAGCGCTGCTGTCACTAGCATCCGGAAAGATACCGGGACCGGACGGGCTCCCAACGGAATTTTTTAAGACATATGCGGAAACCCTAGTGCCCCGTCTACACTCCCTGTACACCTCTGCAATCACTAATATGACCCTACCGCCCTCAATGTGTACGGCTAATGTGGTCTCTCTGTTGAAGCTGGGTAAGGATCCAACTTCCCCTGGATCGTATAGACTGATAGCGATATTAAATACAGACTATAACATTTTAGCAAAGATCTTGGCTAACCGTCTGGTACCACTTATCCCCACCCTGGTTCACCCCGACCAGAATGGGTTTGTCCCTAACCGTAATACTGCCCTAAACATCCGTCGCTACTTTAGGATAGCCCAATACGCTCCTATAAATTGGCCCGCTCGGGTTGCCTGGTGCTGGACCTTGAGAAGGCTTTTGATTCTCTTGAATGGAATTTTCTCTTCGCCACCCTAGCCCGATATGGCATTGGACCTCACTTCCTTAGTATGGTTAAGCTGCTATACAAACACCCGACCGTCTGAGTCTCAGACCCTATTGAGGTCAAGGCAAGGCAAGTTTGCCCATTGCCCCCTCTCCTCTTCGCGTTGGTGGTTGAACCATTAGCGGCGTACATCCGCTCGCACGTAGACATGGGAGTCACATTGGGAGATGGCACACATGTAATCTCATTATATGCTGATGACCTGTTGTATGTGCGAGATCTTCATGCCATCCCACCCTCTTTGGACCGGGCACTAACACGTTTTCCTTAAGCATCGGGACTAAGGGTTAATGCCGCAAAATCTATTCTCTCCCCTTTCTTGCAGGTGACCTTGGACCCCGGATACTCCCTTGGGGAAGTCCCGGTGACATGCTGCAAAGATCCTTTCAGATACCTGGGGGTTCGCATATACCGTACTGAAGAGAACCTGTTTGAGGGTAACATAATTAGAGCCACCACTGCCATCCAGTCGCAAATGTGCTTCTGGAAGACCCTCCCATTGGCGATCTCTGGTAGGATTGCCCTCGTAAAAATGGTGGTCCTCCCTCGCCTCCTCTATTATTTCACCACCTTACCTATCGTCATTTCCCCTTCCTTTTTTTGCAAATGGGAAAAGACAATCAGGGTCTTTATATGGGGAACGTCAAGGCATAGAGTGTCTATGGGGAAACTATATCTGCCAACGGACCAGGGGGGGTTGGCGGTGCCCAATTTTGAGCACTATTATCTAGCCTCCCAGCTGCAGTGGATAGCCCGATGGCTGTCTTCCCGACATCTAGCAGACACGGCTTCATTACAACCCCCAGTGCCACATCACACCTTGCTGTATATCTTTCATCCATGTACGAAACCCAGACCCTTGGGTGCGTTATTACTTACCATAGTTTACAAATGCTTCCGCAGATGCCTTTTCCTCACCAGGACTATCACGCCGTATGCTCCAGCCATCCTATTATTAGGAACACCACGAGGAGACAACTGCACCACTGTAGCCAAACTGCACACTGGGACACAGAAAAGGCATTCAGGACACAGGGGACCTTTATAGAGATGGCTCCCTCATCCCATACCCGGAGCTTATGTCCGAGGAGAATATATACCCCGGGCAATTCTTATTACACCGTGCGCTCATAGCCTCTCTCACATCCAATTGGGGCAAATTCACAGAGGAACCACCCGCACACCATACGATGCAGTATTTACATGTGATGGGAAATAGGGGGCACCTGACTCATTGGTTCGCGTCCTCACTCCGCCAGCACACAGAGACTGACCTTACCTCACTGAAACCGCATTGGGAGGAGGCTCTGGGGTGTATATTCACAGACAAGGAGTGAGCTGCCGCTCGGGAAGGCCCGACACATATCTCGCCCAATCAGCGTTTCAAGCAGATTAAATTCTTCATACTACATTGGGCATACCTCGCCCCATCCCAAATTAATAAGTATTTCCTTAGATCTGATGCTGCCTGACCTAGATGCCGCCTATTGGATGCAGACATACTTCATATGCTGTGGCATTGCCTTGCCCTAGGCGAATATTGGGCTAATGTGGCAGCTACCCTGGCCAATTATACAGCCCGCGATATTCCCTTTCACTGGGAAGTGTACATACTGCATCTTTTTAGTAGGAATAAGAAAAACAGGGCAACCTCCCGATTCCTCGACCTGGGACTGATCGCAGCAAAGCGCTTGATCACCAAGAGAAGGAAATCCCCGATAGCACCCCACACAAAAGCTTGGTGCCGCTCCCTACTCAACTGGGCTAGGGCGGAGGGCTGGCGTTCCGCCGAGAGGATCTGCTGGGGATTCGTAAGTTCCCCCCGGAGTGCCACTGGGAGCATATAGTGTTGGACTTGCACGGCTTGCCTGCTACTCTGGAGGAGCCTCAGGAGGGGGACAGTGACCAGTTAACCCCACATATAGCCTCTGAGAGTACACGCACAGAGGACTAGGAAGAACAGGCCCCACTTACATAGCGTAAGATCTTACATCAAGGACTTGTCATAAAATAGGTTTTAAATCTTCGTCCACTTAACCAAGTGTCAGGGGGAATCCCTTTTCAGGACGGTTCCCCTCACACACCAAAGGTGTCATGCTTCATCATAAGGGTGCCTCCTCGCGTGAGAGACCTAGTCTCTACGCGGGCTACAACCCCCTTTCTACGAGGGAGGAGCACAGGGATGTTTTTTGTGGTACGGCGGGTGTACTAAAATCCTATGTGAGCTTGGTGTGGAAAAATGGTGCAGTGCTGGTGTGTGTGTGATTAAAACTGGCTACGGGGTTAGCTAAGAAGCGACTTTATTCCGCTACCCAGTGTCAGGATTAAAAACAAATCAAACAGCTTGTAACACAGGTAACGCTATAAGGGGCGTCTGTGTCAGTACAAGACCAACATGTTTCGGCCTGGGGACCTGTTCAAGTGTCGCGGCCTTCTTCAGGGTCGGTTGATCAGCTACTGCAATTTAACTAAAGTGTGTTGTGTACACACATGTGAAGGAAACGTGCAAAAATGAAAATTTAAAAAGGTGTTATACTGAACCAGTAGGGTATCTGTTCAGTATGTTCACTGCATAACCTGTAATAAGAAACAAGAAACAGCATATAATATGTACATACATATTCAGTGTAAGCAGGTTCAGTGGACTAGGGGTCTAGTTGATCCTCTCATGCAAAAGAACATTAGACAACATTCAAACATTAGTAAAAATGTATTAGAGATGTATGACTCACCACAGTTGGTTATAGAGTTCTCTACATCAGTCCTGGCATACTAGCCAATTGGTACATGCGCCGAACCTATCAAAGAAGGTTCATTATGTATTAAAATGGGATCAAGAAAAAAGAAATAGTGTTGTAGGTGGAACGCGCTGGCACCACTCGGGGTGCAGGGAAGATAGTATTATGGCTGTAAGTAGGATGTCTGATGGATAAACCGTCTCATGTTTCTAGTGTGGCTCCAAAGCCCCAATCAAACAGTGAGGGTGGACAGAAAGGGCCACGCACCAGTGGTAAAGGATGGTAGAGGGCGTGACACAATCGAGACCATCCTTCAATCCCGGATGGATGCCAGGGGGTGCCAAGCTGGTGTAAGTTAAATTGCAGAGATGCGGGCAGGTGCCTGTATAAAGAGTATGGAGTCTCAGTGCCTAAATGGGTGAGGCCAGCGCGGTGGGGGGCCCTGAGCCCGTGCAGTTAATCGGGCTTAACTAAAGGTAACTAGGCAAAAAAGGCTATAGCGTGTGGAATAGGGGAGCAAGCGGCCTCCATAGAGAGCGCAAGGGGACTGAGTAAGTCTCAGCGCGAAGGCGGTGCAAGAGCCCGCTCTACAAGATGGGAGAGTAGCAGGTCCAGGGGGAGTTAGAACAGCAGTGCAACAGCCTGCATAAGGGAGTCAAATGGGCTAGGTAGCGCTGAGCGCTCCTAGCGTTGAAAAAGATCGCGTTTTGCAGAATAGTCGCGAGTGTGCGGTACCTGTTCCGGGGAGGCGAACGTCCATGGAGCTGGAAGACTGGCCTCTGGAAAGTGCCACGTTAAATAGTATCAGATGTATTGGAAGCCGGTGTGGAGCTGCCGGCGACTGGAAGTCCACCGGAAGTAGTGTGCATGGGAAATGTAGTCCATGCAGCCGATGGTGAACCATGATTGGTTCAGAGGCGAACCATCCGTAAACATGAAATCAGAGCGAACTCTGAAGTGGGACAGCCCAGACAAGAACCACACGTGGGGGCCCTGTAGGATCTAATCGACTTTAAAGCAAAAAGCCGGTTTCACACGTGCGCTCAACAATAACCGAGAGTCCTTATTAGACCACTCTAGGACTAAACAAACACCCTCCGAACTGGTTTGTGTTAACACCTTTAGCCCCTTGTCCCACACAGTTAAGAAGTCAATACTGCGCAATTGGGATATTCTTAATAAAGGCCAGTTGCCCCTGAAGAAACCACTTTTTGCCTTCAAAAGAGGGTGCAACCTAAGAGATTGTCTAGTACACACGAGACCACCACCAAATATCACTCCTAGACCTAACACCCTCTGGAATCTACCAGATGTCCATGGGCATTACCCGTGTGGGTCTTGTACAGTGTGCGCTCAAACGAGAGTCACCAAGTGTATTGATATAGGGACACAAAAGCCCTGGGTCCTCCAACATCACACCAACTGCAACAGCGAGCGGGTGGTATACCTCATTACCTGCCCCTGTGGTTTAAGGTATGTGGGGATGACCACCAGGAAAGTACGCACCCGCATTCTTGAGCACAAAAGTACAATAAGGTGTGGTAAACAAATGACGAGACTCACCAAACACTTTCTAGACATGCAACATGGAGCCGATTCACTCGTTTGGACAGTGCTGGATAAACCTAATCTCAATTCAGTTACCCCTGGTCTGGCGACTAAGCTTCTCCGACTTGAGCAGAGGTGGGTGTACAGATTGGGCACTGCCAATGTGGGTCTCAACGATGACATCCCCTGGTTGGCCCTCTCCTAAGCTCCACTGACCACCTTCTGGATAGCCATTTTGCTATTCCTACTCGGTCTTCCATGTACTGCTAGTCTGGTTCTGTGCCCATGAGTTTAACACCATCTTGTTGTTGGCCAGCGCTATTACTCTTTCCCTATTCTGTCTGCCCTTCTCACGACAACCCTACAGGTGGTTCGCTCTCCCACACTTAGTCAGAAGTTTCCTGCCCCAGCACACCACCTTATCGGCATGAGACATCACCCAGGGAAGACCCACAAAGTGGTCCTCCACCACTCCCTCAACACACTCCGTTTCACCCTCACCCAAGTGTGAAACCGGCTTTTTGCTTTAAAGTCGATTAGATCCTACAGGGCCCCCACGTGTGGTTCTTGTCTGGGCTGTCCCACTTCAGAGTTCGCTCTGATTTCATGTTTACGGATGGTTCGCCTCTGAACCAATCATGGTTCACCATCGGCTGCATGGACTGCATTTCCCATGCACACTCTACTTCCGGCGGACTTCCAGTCGCCGGCAGCTCCACACCGGCTTCCAGTACATCTGGTACTATTTAACGTGGCACTTTCCAGAGGCCAGTCCTCCAGCTCCACGGACGTGCGCCTCCCCAGAACAGGTGCCGCACACTCGCGGTGAGTACCCGACTATTCTGCAAACCGTGATCTTTTTCAGCGCTAGGCGTGCTCAGCGCTACCTAGCGCGTTTGACTCCCTTATGCAGGCTGTTGCACTGCTGTTCTAACTCCCCCTGGACCTGCTACTCTCCCATCTTGTAGAGCGGGCTCTTGCACCGCCTTCGCGCTGAGACTCACTCAGACCCCTTGCGCTCTCTATGGAGGCCGCTTGCTCCCCTATTCCACACGCTATAGCCTTTTTTGCCTAGTTACCTTTAGTTAAGCCCTATTAACTACACGGGCTCAGGGCCACCCACCGCGCTGGCCTCACCCATTTAGGCACTGAGACTCCATACTCTTTATACAGGCACCTGCCCGCATCTCTGCAGTTTAACTTACACCAGCTTGGCGCCCCCTGGCATCCATCCGGGATTGAAGGATGGTCTCGATTGTGTCACGCCCTCTACCATCCTTTACCACTGGTGCGTGGCCCTTTCTGTCCACCCTCACTGTTTGATTGGGGCTTTGGAGCCACACTAGAAACATGAGACGGTTTATCCATCAGACATCCTACTTACAGCCATAATACTATCTTCCCTGCACCCCGAGTGGTGCCATCGCGTTCCACCTACAACACTTTGGGGCAAATTCACAAGGACTTATCGCCGAGTTAGCGGCACTTCATTGCAGCCAAAGTGGTGATAAATTCATCGCACCATTCACAAGCTGGTGTTAACAGCCGACGAATCACTGACAAAATATCGACCTCAAAAATATCGAGGTACAAAAATATCGAAGTCAAGAATATCGACATCCTATCTACATCATGGTAAGTACAAAAATATCGAAAATTAAATATCGATGTCAAAAATATCGTTGTAAAAAATATCGTTTTTTTAAATGTTAAAAAAATAATCTAAAATAAAGTAAATAATACATATAATTAAAAGAAACATAGTTATAATTATTTAAAAATGTTTAAAAATAAAAACTGATACATATAATGTTAAAATAAATTAAACATATACATATAAAATATAATATATATACTTACTTAATAATATTCATAAATAATTATTTTAATAACTTATAAATTGTTAAAAATATTTTATAAATTATAAATACAGACATACACATACAGAAATAATATTAATAAAAATGTAATAAATATATTTAACAAATTAAAAAAATTACAATATTTTTTATTTTTGTAAAATAAATTATACACAACATTAAGGGGCCGATTCCGATGTCGGTCAGGAGCCGTAACCGACCAACCTGCAGTCGTCGGTTACGGCCCTGCAAGTACGATGCGACCGAACCCTGTTCGGTCGCACTCGTATACTTCACAATGGGAGCATGCATTCCGAGCGGAATGCATGCTTGCATTGTGAAAAGCAGGGGTGCAGTTCATCCCTGCACCCTGTGGCCGGCACCCCAAGGTGCCTGCCACCGGTTGCAGGGATCCACAGAGGGGCACCGTAAGTGCCCCCAGGCCGCCATTCGGCGGCCTCGCACCCATGGGGGCCCTACTGGGGGCCCCCAAAGACAGTTTCCGACTGCCTTTTCATGCCGGAAAGACCGGCACGAAAAGGCGGTGAAAAACTGCCATCGTACTCCCTCGGTCGTAAAGAGGCGGCCGGGGGAGTACAGAAGGATTTCCGGACGGCGGACGGGCTCTCCGAACCCGTCGGAAGCCATCCGGAAATCCGAGTCGGATTCCTTTCCGACCGAGCCCATCGGAATGGCTCGGTCGGAAAGGAATCCGGCCAGCACGTTCCGATTCGGGCAGAAGGGCTCCGACCATCGTTCGGAGCCCTTCCATCCGAAATCGGAATCGGACCCTAAGTAAAACAATACAGAAAAATATTGGATAGCAGAGGGGAAAAAATTACTATTCCCACTCCAAAGAGTGCAACAGTAGGGAAAGTATTGGATAGTGTAGGGGTAGAAATTACTATTCCAACTCCAGAGAGTGCAACAGTAGGGAAAGTGTTGGATAGCGTAGGGGTAAAAATTGCTATTCCCACTCCAGAGAGTGCAACAGTAGGGTAACTGTTGGATAGCGTAGGGCTAAAAATTACTATTCCCACTCCAGAGAGTGCAACAGTAGGGAAAGTGTTGGATAGCAAAAGGATTAAAATTACTATTCCCACTCCAGTGAGTGCAACAGTAGGGAAAGTGTTGGATGGCGTAAGGGTAAAAATTACTATTCCCACTCCAGTGAGTGCAACAGTAGGGAAAGTGTTGGATAGCATAGGGGTAAAAATTACTATTCCAACTCCAGAGAGTGCAACAGTAGGGCAGGTGTTGGAAAGCGTAGGGGTAAAAATCACTATTCCCACTCCAGAGAGTGCAACAGTAGGGAAAGTGTTGGATAGCGTAGGGGTAAAAATTACTATTCCAACTCCAGAGAGTGCAGCAGTAGGGAAAGTGTTGGATAGCGTAGGGGTAAAAATTACTATTCCCACTCCAGAGAGTGCAACAGTAGGGAAAGTGTTGGATAGCGTAGGGGTTAAAAATAACATACTTATCAATTAAATAATTGTTTTAATTAAATAATGATTTATTAATATATTAACAATAAATTATTTATAAATACCAATAAATGACAATCAATAATTACTTTAATAACATTAAATTTCTTCCCACCCTATTCCCCAATAAACACAAAACTCACTCCACATAAAATTTGACACAATTAATATAATTATTAATTAATCAATTAATAAAAATTAATTAACAATTAATAATTAATTAACAATGAAATAGTTATCAATACCAATAAATGATAATTAATAAAAATTAATTACCAATTAATAATTAACAATAAATTAATTATCAATACCAATAAACATTAATAAACAATTACTTAATTATAATAAATTACTCCCCACCCTATTCCCCTATAAACAGTGCAACAGTAGGGAAAGTGTTGGATAGCGTAGGGGTAAAAATTACTATTCCCACTCCAGAGAGTGCAACAGTAGGGAAAGTGTTGGATAGCGTAGGGGTTAAAAATAACATACTTATCAATTAAACAATTGTTTTAATTAAATAATGATTTATTAATAAATTAACAATAAATTATTTATAAATACCAATAAATTAAAATTAATAATTACTTAAATAACATTAAATTTCTTCCCACCCTATTCCCCAATAAACACAAAACCCACTCCACATACAATTTAACACAATTAATATAATTATCAATTAATCAATTAATAAAAATTAATTAACAATTAATAATTAATTAACAATGAAATAATTATCAATACCAATAAATAATAATTAATAAAATGAATTGCCAATTAATAATTAACAATAAATTAATTATCAATACCAATAAACATTAATAAACAATTACTTAATTATAATAAATTACTTCCCACCCTATTCCCCTATAAACACACAACCCACTCCTAAACTAAATTAACACAATTAATATATTTATCAATTAATTAATTAATAAAAATTAATTGCCAATTAATAATTAATAAACAATTAATTAATTATCAATACCAAAAAATAAAAACTTTTAATTACTTTATTATAATTCATTTACTTCCCACCCTATTCCGCTATAAACCCACAACTCGCTCCACTAAAAAATATATACAATTAATATAATTATCAATTAATCAATTAATAAAAATTAATTACCAATTAATAATTAATTAACAATAAATTAAATATCAATAACAATAAATAAAAATTAATAATTACTTAATTACAATTAAATTACTTCCCACCCTATTCCCCTATAAACCCACAACCTGCTACAGAACTAAATTGCAAAATTTAATTAAAAATAATTGATAATTTCTAAAAATTATAAATTAATTTACTATAATTGAATTACTTCCCACCCTATTCCCCTATAAACCCACAACCCGCTACGGTACTAAAACGCAAAATTTACTTTAAAAAAAATTACTAACTTCTAAACAATTAATACATATATTTAAAAAAATAATACAAAACATAACAAAACATGTGGAACACATACATATAAAATACATACTAAAATACATAACACTAACATAAACATCGATATTATTAACATCGATATCTTCGTTATCGATATTAACAACTTCGATATTAAGAAAAACGATATTTCTTACCTTCAGGTCGATATTCTGGTCACCGATATTCTTGATGTCGATATTCTGTCCCTACGATATTTAAAACTCGATATTAATGTAGGTCGATATTTAAAAGTTGATATTTTGACTGTGCACCCAGCCGACAACACCAGTTTCCCTGTGATAGCAGCCGCAAAAAACATCGCCACGGATGACACCGGCAACTAACGCTAATGAGATGCAGAGTAGGCGTTCCCGTGCAAAAACCAGCGGAAACACCACTTCGCAACATTCCCAACGACCAGCCAGATCAGCGATAAGAATCAAAAACATGCGATAAGGCGCGTTAGCAGCAGGGATTTAACACCTGCTCCTACCTGGTGTTAAGTCGGATGACAACCTGCACCATGAAAGGGATCCCAGCCCAGAGCCACACCTGAAGAACAACAGATGCCATGAAGCCACTGATCATGCAGCCCGGAGCCCCAAAAGGGCCACACCACCCACCGCCACCCCGCCAGGCCCCCCCCACCCCAAGCCCCCCCCCGGACTACCACACCGGCAGTGGGGTATGTGACGTGCTAGGCCCCCTTGATTGGCAGGGTCACATGTCCTGTGACGCCTGTGCTGGATGGGTGTGGTGTGGGTCTGAACGAGCCCTCAGGGAGTGGCCGTGGCATGCTGACGACTAGACCAGTGAGCAGCAGATCACTACAGGGAAGACCTTGGACATTTAGCGTTGTCGTCCCCCCCTGTAAGCGTAAGCGGAGTGGACTGGCCTGGCGTATGGCAGGCCAGCGTAGGGGTGGGAAAAATGAACCCGGGGCTCTGGGCGTGCTCCAGTTCTGGGCTGGACATGGAAGTAACTGATGCGTGTGTCCCTGTTGTAGTGACTACGCCACTCAGACCGCAATCGGCACTGTTGCACCCTGTCACTCAAGTTCCACGACATGACCACCATGGACGTCAGGGGGAATCTCTCACCCTACATTCAACCATACCCACATACGTGAATGATCAAAGGCATGACACATCTGTGCGATTCAGAATGTTTAATTCACATCCAGTGGAGTGTTGCAGCTGGAGCAGTACAGGGCCATGCAAACCCCACTTCACATTATTGGCCCGTGGAGGGAATGACAAGTACATCGGAAGGGGAAGAGTTCAGTCCGCAGTCTGATCGCTGTGTCATTGGTAACCAAACAGGAGCTGGCAGTCCATGTCGAGGTCCAAGGTGAGTATCGTAGAGTGTATCGGGGGACAGTGGAAGGTGATGATGCAAAGGGCAGGACCAAGCAGAAACCTGCCATCTTGCGGAGATGAATGCTACTGCTCACCAGTAAGGTTGGTTTACCCGCATCTTCGTCCTCTGATGTCACATGTGCCTCACACGTGGGTGGTGGTGGATTGCCTGCCGCACTGTGAGGCACTGACACATCAGGAGGCGCAGATGTGGATGAAAAAGCTGCAGCAGCACTCATCTGAGCAAGGCCTTGAGGCAGCAATGCCATGATGATGTTCTGCAGGGCATTGAAGGCCCCAGCCACATCCCGCTGGTGTGCAGCCATGGCAGCCATCCTGTCCGCCGTCATCCGCACCATGGTCTCCATGAGCCCCCGCATCTGTCCCAACTCTCGGCAGACATTGCTGGAGCCACCCTGACTGGACAGTTGTTCTTGTCTCAGTATCATGACTCCAGCGATGTCAGCCATGGATCGCTGGAGAGCATGGAGCGGACTGTGGGTGTCCGTTAGGGACTGAAAGTGGTCTCTGATGGGAATCAGACACCCATGTATGGCATCAAGTCTGGCTGCCATGCGGTCGAACCCCACCCACACCTGATCAGCCACCTTCTCCTGACACTCCAACACACGGCGTTGGAAGGCCATGTGTTGGTCGTGGGGGTCCTGGGAGTCAGCTGTGGTGGTAGGTGCTTCCTGCTGTGTGGTCTGTGCAGGGGGTGGGGTTTCCTCGATGCAGCTGGGCTGCCCTGCTCCTGAGCGTGGGGTCCTCAGGGCGTCCATGAGCTGTTGGAGGGCGTCGGGGTCGATGCTGGTGTGGTCCTCTTCGTCATCAGTGAAGAGCTGTTGGGTCTGCTCTGCAGGAGGTGTTGGTTCTCCCCCTGCAATGTGAAGGGGAGATGCAGTTTAACATTGTGTGCACATGTATGTTGACGCATTGTACTAATTTACATTCAGACTGCATGACAATGTACATTGTGACTGTTTGGGAGGAGCTGCCTATTTGATGCGGGACAGTGGACATTTCGACAACATCACGGATGTGTGTCTGTACTAGTACATTTTCATCCCACGTGTCCCTGCTATGCCAAATGTGAGTGGCCAGTTTCTACACACAAGCGGCACCACTTGGGTCCTCTGTTCTGTTGTGAACGTGTTGCAGTTCATACCACATTGTTGTCATTGTTGATGTGCTCTGCATATTATGTGTGTGTGCTGCATTTTGGGGGAGTCGCCCCTGCAGCTCTGATGTGGCTGGTCCTTATCCCTTTCAGGCGGTGTGCCTTGACTTCTGTGCTTCTGCAGTGCTGAGATGTTGCATACTTGGGTAGATTGGGCTCTTGGTGATAGTTGGGACTGTGGGGCATGGTTTGTCCGCAGGTGTGTTGTTGAGGTCAGGGGTTGTTTGTGCAGGTGGATGTGTCAGAGTGTGACCTGCTCCTTCACGGATGTGTTCCACACTCAGCCACCTCAGAGTTGTGGCGTGCGACATGTCATGATAAATTGACTGCAGCCAATCTATTCGTCATGCAGTGTCACTTGCATTGTCAGTGTGGCTCACTGACACGCCGCTTTGCTGGGTTTGGCACATGTGCATGGGTTTGTTGTGAGATTAGTGATGTGTGGACATTGTGGACGGGGGCCCACTTGCTGTTTCTATGTGTGCTGCAGTATGCCAAGGGGATCAGGGGCATGACACAGAGTCATTGTGGGTGTGCAGTGTGCTATTCTTGATTGTGCATGTGTGCCATTGTGCCCATCTCCCCCTGTCCCCCCAGTCCCTGGTGGTTGCTCACCCTGTTGCTGTTGTGTCCGGTCATGTTGAGCAGTGTCCGGTCCCCCAACTCCTGCCACCGTCTCCCCACTGATGACTGTGGACACCATTTCCTCCATGTCATCCAGCTCCTCCTGTGGCGCTGGACTCCCACCTCCTGTCTGCATTGCTGCCTTCTGGTTGTTGGCGAGTTTCTGCTTGGTCTTGCGCTTGACATCATTCCAGCGCCTCTTGACCTCTTCCATTGTCCTCCTCAGCACTCCGACTGCATTCACCTTTTCCAGGATTGACTGCCATGTTGCATTTTTGGTTGCCAATGGCACAGTGGAGGTGACGAACAGTTGTTGATGGTGTTCTACCACCTCCGTGATCAGGATCCTGTTTTCCTGCGGACTGAACTTCGTCTTCCTCTTCTTCTTGTCCTTGCCCTTCCCTGTCCCCGGGGTCCCAGGCTGGGCCTCCGTGGGGCTTGTGGGGTTCTGGCCGTCCTCTGTACCTGCTCCGGCTGCCTCCATTGTGCTTCGCTGTGGTTTGGTTTTTGTTTGTGTTTTTTTTTTTCTGCTTTTATGGTGATTTTTCCTGCCTGATGTGTGTGATTTGCAGGCCTGGCGCTGCTTTTCGCTGATTGTCTTATCGCGATTGGGCCCATCGCAACTTTTTTCACGTTCGGCTTTGGATTTTTATCGCCGTCCCGGTGGGTTCTTCGCGGTCATTTTCCGCATTGTCGGGGAACTATCGCATGTTACCGCTGTGTTGTGAATACGACGTTAACACAGTGTTATTTTCCCGCGATGGACAGCGATGTGAGAAGTTGCGTTACGCGAATTTGGCGGTAGTTAACACACGTTCTTGAGAATATCCCCCTATTTCTTTTTTCTTGATCCCATTTTAATACATAATGAACTTTCTTTGATAGGTTCGGCGCATGTACCAATTGGCTAGTATGCCAGGACTGATGTGGAGAACTCTATAACCAACAGTGGTGAGTCATACATCTCTAATACATTTTTACTAATGTTTGAATGTTGTCTAATGTTCTTTTGCATGAGAGGATCAACTAGACCCCTAGTCCACTGAACCTGCTTACACTGAATATGTATGTACTTATTATATGCTGTTTCTTGTTTATTATTACAGGGTATGCAGTGAACATACTGAACAGATACCCTACTGGTTCAGAATAACACCTTTTTAAAATTTCATTTTTGCACGTTTCCTTCACATGTGTGTACACAACACACTTTAGTTAAATCGCAGTAGCTGATCAACCGACCCTGAAGAAGGCCGCAACACTTGAACAGGTCCCCAGGCCGAAACATGTTGGTCTTGTACTGACACAGACGCCCCTTATAGCGTTACGTGTGTTACAAGCTGTTTGATTTGTTTTTAATCCTGACACTGGGTAGCGGAATAAAGTCGCTGCTTAGCTAACCCCGTAGCCAGTTTTAATCACGCACACACCAGCACTGCACCATTTTTCCACACCAAGCTCACATAGGGTTTTAGTACACCCGCCGGACCACAAAAAACATCCCTGTGCTCCTCCCTCATAGAGAGGGGGTTGTAGCCCGCGTAGAGACTAGGGGGCCGATTCCGATTCGGGCCGGAAATCTCTCCGACCGAGCCGTACCCGGAGAGATTTCCAACCGAATCGGACCCGTGCAGCCCGACCGAACGAGTACGATGCGCACGTATGCCATCGGACTCGAGTCGGTCGGACTCCCATTGAAGTCAATGGGAGCCTGTCGTACAACGCGTACGCGGGCTCCCATTGACTCAATGGGTGCGAGGCGGACAAGGGCGCCCCCTACAGCGTGTACGCGGCAAAGCGACTCGTGCCGTACACGCACAGGTAGGGGGGACCCATGGGTCCCCCCTGTGTGCAACTCGTGCGGCTACGCGTACAGGGGGGTCTGACACGGAGCCCCAAAGTACGGCTCCGACTGCTCTTTGGAGCCGGAGTGCGCGGCTCGGTCGGACTGCTCGCGGCGCGCATCGTACTTACCCAGCCGGGGAACGTCTCCATTGCGCGGTGCGAGTCGAGTCCGAGCGAGTCGGTCGGTGTGGTTAGACCCGGGAACGAGGCCGGTCGGAGCGGTCGGGACGCCCGGACGAGTCGGTCGGCGATTTCGCATCGTACTCGCTCGCCCGGACGCGCGTACGAATCGGTCAGGCAATAGGGCTCCGAATCGGATCCGGTTAAGCCAAATCCGATTCGGAGCCCTACCGGCCGAGATCGGAATCGGCCCCTGAGTCTCTCACGCGAGGAGGCACCCCTATGATGAAGCATGACACCTTTGGTGTGTGAGGGGAACCGTCCTGAAAAGGGATTCCCCCTGACACTTGGTTAAGTGGACAAAGCTTTAATTTTGACCTCTCTCAACATTTCGGACCCGTGGCTTTTTTCTGTGATATGATTTAAGAGTGGGGAGGTAGCTCACTCTGGTCCTTAAATCTCCCTTAGCCCCCTTGTGTGAATTAATAAAATAGGTTTTAGCAGGACTCTCCCTCTTCAACCAAATGGGCAACAGGTCTCTGGTGACTCCCCAATCCCTAATTTGATTACTTTGCCCTCATTTTGTTGTACCCTCCATCCACAGTTTAATCACGTAATGCACCATGTTTAGAATATAAGTGTGAGACATATTACAATGTCTCATCAACACCATTAAGGTTATCGCAAAGCTATTCCTTCAGTGCCTATTTGAACCGTTGCACTCGCCAATTAACTTGCTTTCACGATAATGTGTACTCTGAACCGCATTGCCTGCAAGTTGTCATAGAATATGGTGTCACTACACTGTTCGTGTTATATGAATATAAAATGTCAATAAAAAGATTTAAACAAAAAATGAAGGACTTTGTGAGGTAAACAGAACATTTTGAAGGTGACTTGTTTTCTGACTGGTAGCCAGTGTAACTCAGCAATGGCTTGAGAAACTGAGGTAAATTTAGGGTTCTGCAGCATTTTGAATGACCTGAAGTTTATTCAACAGTAGTTGTTGGATGGCAACATAAAGGGTATTACAGTAATCAACTCTAAATATTACCAGAGCAATGATTACTGTTTTTGGAGCTCAAACAGGATAGTGGAGAATACCTTTCTCAGGGTTCTGAAAAGAAGAAACCAAGAGGAGGTAACTTGGTTGATTTGATCAGCAAAAGTTAGCTTTCTGTCAAGGTTCTTGAACTTTTTGACCTGGGAGGGAAGATGACCGACGTCCTCGAGCCACCAGATGGAGGTCCAGAAGACCGAGTCATTACGGAACAGTAGAACCTTGGTTTTATCCAAGTTTAGTTTGAAGTAGTTATTTTTCATCCAGCCAACTACCTCAGCCATGAAATTGTTAAAGCATTTTGCTAACTCACAGATATCACTAGAGATTGATAACTGTGTATCATCTCCGTAGGAGACTATAGAAAATCCGAAAGAGCAGATCAGTGTTTCCAGTGGTGTAACATATTGTTAAAAATTGGGTTTCTGGTTGGCAGAGGTATGCACACTGTCCAAGCAGGAACCACAATGGTAGCCAGGGTAAGTCAAATACACACCATAAATTAACCTGTGCTCACCGTCTGGTAGTTTGGCACAGACCAGTCAGGCTTTACTTAAGAGGCAATGTGTAAATTATTTCTGCAATACTTCAAACTGTAAAACAGTGAAAACACCACACAAAAAGATGCCACATTCAGTGAGAAAAATAGAGCTTAATTTATTGAACAAAACAAGACCAAAACGACACAAACTCTAATAAATATAACCAAAGTTATTATTTTTTAAAGATTAAACTGAAATATATAGTGCTTAAAAGCATAAAGTGCCAACCGGGGCTATCTGGTCACGCTAGACCAGGTCAAATCCAAACGTTCAGGCCGACTGCGATGGAGTGCTGGTCAGATACCGGGACTAACCTTGTCTCACTGAAAAGTACCTTGTTGCGTCGTCGACCGAGACCCGATGCATGGAGCAGAGGAGGTGATGCGTCATCGTCAATCCCTTCATTGCATCAGTTCTGAGCCGTACAAGTATGAGATGCGTTGTCGTCGAACCCCAAGATGTAGGCGATGTATCATCGTCGAGCCACGCAACTCGGAGATGCAGTGTCTTGCAGCAATGGCGATGCGTCAGCGTCGGATGAGATGTGCCAATTCCGAGCTGCGCAATGATGGCAATGCATGAATTTTGGTAGTTGCCACACTTTATACCCACTTCCAAGTGCCCAGGACTGGATTGGCACCATTTAGCAGGGCAAGGCTCTCAGATACCAGAGTCTTGGTGCTGTAGATAAGTGGATGGAAGTCTTTGATGTCCCTGAGACTTTTAACAGGAGGCAAGCCAGCAAGTCCTTGGAGTCACTTTGGTTCTGGGTTGTCGAGATGCAGGTCCAGTCCTTCTCACTCCCAGGCAAGGAGGGCAACAAGTCCCCAGCAGAGTGACAGTCCTTTCACAGTGCAGCAGTCCTTCTTCCTGGCAGAGTATCCACAGGTCCAAAAGTGTACTGAGTTTGTGGTGTCAGGGGTCCATTACCTATACCCAGTTGTGCCTTTGAAGTGGGGGAGACTTCAAAGAGAGACCTTTCAAGTGCACAGAGTCCATGCTCTTCTTGCCCTGGCTCCAGATTCACTACAGGGGGGCATGCAGCCCTTTGTGTGGGGACAGAACACAGCCTATTCATGTGTAAGTGTCAGCTCCTCCCTCCCATCCTTCCCAGGATGGCCCATCAGGATGTGGATGGCCCATCAGTCACACCTAAGCTGCCTTTGTGTGTGGCTGTCTCGAGGGAATGCATAAAGCCCAGCTGTCACTCACCCCAGACGTGTATTCAGAGATGGGCAGAAGGCACCAAATGGCTAGAGTAAGAAAATGTCAACTTTCTAAAAGTGTCATTTCCAAACCTGCAATCTAAAATCCAACTTCACCATAAGTTGTGATTTCAAATTGCGAGTCCAGAGACACCAAACTTGAAAAGTCTATCTTTTCCCAATTGGAAATTATATTTAAAAGGTTTAATATGGTAATTGTTAGACTTGGCACCATTGGCGTGGGTCTCCCTTCCATTTTTTTGCTGTTGCCTCATCTGTTTTTGCTGGTCAAGATGCTTTGGGTACTTTGCCACTGCTGTTCAGTGCCAAAGAGCAAGTGCTCCCTTTTTGTAAATTGATGTAATGGATTAGTGATTCCATGATTGGCTGATTTGATTTACTTGTCAGACCCTAGAACAGTGCACCATGTGTGCCCAGGGCCTGTAAATCAAATGCTGCTGGTGTGCTTGCAGCACTGATTGTGCCACCCACAGAAGCAGCCTGTAAAATGTGACTCAGGCCTGCCATTGCAGAGCATGTGTGCAGTCTGGGACTGCCATGTCGACTTGGCAAGTGCACACACTTGCCAGTCTCTAAACCTTCCCTTTTCTTCATGTTAGTCACCCCTAAGGTAGGCCCAAGGTACCCCTGTGGGCAGGGTACATTGTATGTAAAAGGTAGGACATGCCCTGATGTGTGTGGCATGTCCTGATAGTGAAATACTGCCAATTTTGTTTTTCACTATTGCAAGGCTATCTGTTCCCATAGGCCAGAATGGGCAGTTTGTTTATAACATCTTATAAACATAACTGACCCTAGGAAGAAGATGGGAAAATAAAGTTTAGTATGCCTGAACTCAGAATGTTAAAGTGCATCTTTTAGTGTGGGTGATTTTTACATTCTGTGTTTGAAAATACCACTTTTAGAAAGTAGGTATTTTCTTGCCTAACCATCCAGTGTGCCTCTGCTAGGTTTGTGTATTGCATGTCTGGCTTTTGAATGACAGGGGCTGGAGGAGGGCAGCGGCTCCGGCAGTCTGATGAGTCAGGGCTGGGCTGAATAGACCTGGGTTGAATTTAGAGTAGGGGGAGGAGATTTCCTTTCACCTGCCTGGGCTAGGTCTGCTTTCAACAATGCAGTCTCCACCTCCTGCCAGGAAGCTGCACCAGTGAGGACAGAACTGGTTTTGGCTGGGTACAGACACTCTCTGCCTTCAGAGAACAAAGAATTTGTGTGTATAAAAAGGGGGACCCAGACCCCAGAACTTTAGATCACTTCTGGGAACCCAAGAGGAACCTTTGCCAAGGAGAAGAGCCGGAGAAGCTGAGGAAGATTACTGCCCCTGTGCTGTTTGCTGTTTGGGGTTGGCCTGCAGTGGCTGCTTGCTGCCAAGGAAAGGAGAAAAAGGACTTTGCTGTTTGCTTTGTCATCTTGAGGAAGATCTCCAAGGGCTTGAAACTGAGCTTGCCTCCTGTTCTGAAGTCTCAGGGACACAAAGACTTCACCACCAGCTCCCCTGAATTTCCTTGCTGGGAATTCTAACCTGCAAAGAGGTGCCTACTGCTGTTTAGGACCTCTAGAGACTGCTTGTCGCTGGGAGCTGGAAGATAGACGCAACGAGGAAGAAGCGTGTCGCATCTGCACCGATTCCCGACGCATCGCCGAGCCACGGGTAAGAAGCGTGCCGCATCCGCACTTGGTTCCGACGCCTCGCCGAGCAACCAGGGAGAAGCGCGCCGCATCCACACCAGGTCCCGACGCATAGCCGAGAAAACAGTCGCAGCACCTGCCGTGCGGCTGCAAAAGACCACGCCTCGTACCGGACCGTCGCATTGCGCCACCATTTTGTCGCATCGTACCGGATCATCGCCACGCATCGAGGCGCCATCTTGTCGCATCGTAACCGGAACGCAGTAAGAAACAGATGCATCCCCTCCTCTCCGGTAAGGAACAGACCCATCGCCTCCCCTGCGCTGCAGTGAGGAACAGACGCATCACCTCCCCCGAAGCAAGGAACTGACGCATCACCTTCCCTGCGACCCTTTTGTTTGTTTTGCGTGACGCATCTAAGGTACTTTGTGAGAAAAGTGTCGCATTTACAACTTGCATTGAACTGAACTATTTCTACCATTTGAAAGTCTTATTTTTGATCCTGTATTGTGGATTTTTGTCGTTTGGTCTTGTTTAGATAAAGATTACTTATTTTTCTAAACTGGCGTGGTGTTGATTTGTAGTGTTTTCACTGTGTTACTGTATGTGTTCACAAATGCTTTACACACTGCCTCTGAGATAAGCCTGTCTGCTCGTGCCAAGCTACCAAGGGGGTGAGCAGCAGATATTTTAGGATTGTATCCCCCTTACCCTGACTAGAAGCAAGGGCCCCTATTTGGGCAAAGGTACCTACCTCTGCCAACTAGAGACCCCCATTTCTAACATTGGTGGTCAGCAGTGAGGATTTGGACTTGCATTTGTGATTTACATACAGTGATTGGTGTACACTACTAGTGAGTGCAGACCATTACGCGCCCACATACATTTTAGTAGAGTTTTTCCGTGGAACTTCTATTTTTTGAGAACTGCCAATTTTTCGCCATGAGCAAAGCAGCATCCATTGCATCTGTGGATATTGAGTTTGAAGAAGAGAGGGTTGATACCTACACTGTGCCACACCTCAAAGCTGTTTGCCAGAAATTTAAAATCTCTATAAGAGGCCTCACCAGAAAGGAGGAATAGCAAAAGGCGCTGAGGGCCTGGTTGGAATCTAGGAATGTCAGTGAGCATCCTGAAGAGCCTAGGGAGGAGGTAGAGAATTTAGATGGGCAACAGGAAGGGCCATTGGGCCTGACTGGGGGGAAAGCGCCTTCCAGGGTGGGCAGCAGTGTTTCTTCAAAGGGCTTGTACCCAGAAGAGTTGGAGGACAGGGAAAGAAGCAGAGTGCATGAGATGGAGCTAGCCAAGCTCAAACAGGGGAGTCAGGATAACATAGAAACTAAGAAATTGGAGTTGGAAAATAAGAGGTTAGCCATGGAAGAAAAGAAGATGCTTTTAGAGCGTGAGAGAGTGTTGAGGGAGCTGGAGCTAAAAGCAAAGAGCTTAGAGATCACTCCCTCTGGTGGCAGCACACCTTCAGTGCCTGTAGAAGGAAGAGTATATATTCCCAAGGATGTCATTAAGGAATTCATGAAGAGGGAGGACATTGGGCAGTGGTTTAAGGCCAATGAGGTAGCGATGACGTCCCACCGGGTCCCTGAGAAAGATTGGGGAGCGGGGTTGTGGAGCCGCTTTATGGATGAAGGAAGGGACACCTTACTAGCATTGCCCAAAGAGGATCAGATGTCCTATGCCCCCATGAAGGAAGCCTTAATAGCCAGATATGGATTGACCCCAGAGCTTTATAGGCAGAAATTTAGAAATTGCAAGAAGCTGGAGTCTAGCACCAGGGTGGAATATGCGTCTTTTTTTGCAGAGCATTGGATGGTTGGGTGAAGGGTAGCAAGGTAAATGATTTTCAGGCGCTCTATGATTTGATTGCATGGGAGCACTTGTCCAGTAGTTGTTTTCCAGAGCTACGCCAGCACCTGACTGATAGTAAGCTGACTGATCCCAGGAAGCTTGCTGTGGAGGCGGACCGCTGGGTCAGTACCAGGGTCCACAAGGGTCTTGTGGGAGACTCCGACAAAGGTGGGCAGGGTCCCCAGCAGAAGAGTGGGGGGAGACAAGGGTAAACCGAAGGAGTTCCAGATAGGGCCCCAAAGTAATCCCCAAGGGAAGGGGTCCCAGCCTCCCACTGAGAAGAAACCATGGGCCCCGACAGATAAGCCTGTTCAGAGGGGTCCCAAGACATGTTTTGGTTGTGGTCAGGTGGGCCATTTCTACTGGGATCCTAAGTGTCCCAACAAGGTTAACGCTGCACCCACTGGTGCACCGCCCCGGCAGATGGCTAGTGTAGCCCTGGGGGAGGAGTAGGGTGCCCAAGGTGGGTGGGGTCCCACAGAGATGTCCCTAGTCTCTTTAGGAGACAGTGAGACGGTCCCTTAGACTCAGCTGCCTGATAACACTAAGAAGTACAGGCAGTGGGTGACCATCAATGGCCATAGGGTGGAGGCTCTGAGAGACACCAGAGCCAGTGTGACAGCTGTCAGTTGTCGGCTGGTGTCTGAGGAGCAGGTAGTCCCCAACGCATTCTACCCAGTAGTTCCCGCTGACAATTCAGAGTGCCACTGCAAAGTGGCACAGGTTCCCTTTGAGTAGCTGTGAGGCCAGCCATGCCTGTTGACTGTCTGCTAGGCAATAATTTGGAGAGCTCCCCTTGGGCTAAGGTGGAGAGAAGGTCTCATTTGGAGATGTTGGGTCTGCCTGAGTGGGCGTGTGTGACCACTCGGTCCATGGCAGCGGTAAAGGTATTCAAGAGGACCTGGTGCCTGAAAGAGTGGCCCAGGTGCCTGCCTTAAAGAGAAGAGGCAGGGGGCGTGGCAAACCAGCCCCCAAAGTTCCCTCGGTCCAGGAGGAGACAAACCTTGAGGGGGATGCCCTGAAACCTACAGGGGAACAAGTGGCTGAACTGAGGGACCTACCTGAGCTGACCCATTGGCAGCAGGAAGGAGGCCCCTCCAGGGAAGAGTTCTGCGAGGAGCAGAAGAAGTGCCCTTCTCTTGTGGGTTTGTGGCAACAGGCTGCAAACCGGGCAGCAGGTGATCAGTCTGGATCACATTGGATTTACTGGGAGAATGGTCTCCTGTATAGTGAGCCTAAGGTTGCTGAGCCTGGGTCAGCCCGTTTGCTGGTGGTACCCCAGCGCTTCGGAGCCTTCCTACTGGGTCTGGCTCATGATGTGCCTTTAGCAGGACATTTGGGGCAAGACAAGACCTTTGAAAGGCTTGTCACCCACTTTTACTGGCCCCAAATGCGCAACAGTTCAGATACTCATTGCAGGACCTGTCAGACTTGCCAGGCAAGTGGTAAGAGTGGGAGGAAGCCCAAGGCTCCTCTCCAACCTTTCCCTGTAGTCAGCACCCCCTTTGAGAGGGTGAGTATTGACATTGTGGGGCCTCTGGATCCCAAGACAGCCATGGGCAACAGGTTCATCCTGGTCTTGGTGGACCATGCCACCCGGTACCCGGAAGCCATCCCTCTCCGGACTGTGACGGCCCCCGTGGTGGGTCGTGCGTTGATGGGGATTTTCTCCCGTGTGGGGTTCCCCAGAGAGGTGGTGTCAGACCGTGGTACCAACTTCATATCTAAGTATATGAAGTCCCTGTGGCAGGAGTGTGGTGTAACCTATAAGTTCACCACTCCTTACAACCCCCAAGGTAATGGGCTGGTTGAGAGATTCAACCAGACCCTCAAGGGCATGATTATGGGTCTTGAGGAACCCATGAGGCATAAGTGGGACGTCCTCTTGCCATGCCTACTGCTGTACGGCCATCCTGTGAGAGGACCTCTGAGTTTGGTGAAAGAAGGCTGGGAGAAAGCTCCCAGTAAACCTCCCCAGGATGTATATAGCGACATGCTGGCCTTCAGAAACCAGACTAGGCGATTCAGACAACTCGCTCAGGTGAATCTGGAAGCCACCCAGGAAGAGATGAAACGGTGGTATGATCATAATGGCACTCTGATCAAGTTTCAGCCTGGACAAAAGGTTTGGGTCATGGCCCCAGTGGAGCCTTGTGCGCTCCAGGATAAGTGGACCGGACCATTTGAGGTGGTGGAGCGCAAGAGTAACGTCACCTATTTGGTGGACTTGCAGTCTCCTAGGAACCATTTGCGGGTCCAGTATGTGAACCGCCTGAAGCCCCACTTGGAGAGGTCCGAAGTGGGCTTGCTCCTAGCAACAGAGGCTGGAATGCAAGAGGAGACTGAGCCTCTTCCTGACCTCCTGTCTGCAAAAGAGCAAGATGGGTCAGTGGACGGTGTGAACCTCTCTACCGCCCTGACCCCTGAGCAGCCGAATGACTGGCGCCAACTGTTGTGACAGTTTCCTGACCTTTTCACCCTGACCCCCGGTGTCACTCAGTGGTGCGTCCATGATGTGGACACTGGGGACAGTCCTCTAGTAAAACATAAGATTTACAGAGTGACTGACAGGGTCAGAGCTTGCATCAAGGAGGAGGTTGTTGTAATGTGATTAGGTAGGCGGCAGGACACTTCCTTGTAGTTGCAAGATAGGTTTATTAAAAACACAGCAGAGCGCACACCTCGCCAGCTGACCAGACATCAACTGACAAAAGTGGCCCCTCCTGGTTCTTGGACCTTGGGACGATCTTCGTCCCCTCCTGGTTCTGTGACGAACCTTTGTCCCCTTGAGGTTCTGGGGAGTGCTCTGTCACGGTCAAGCGGCGGTCCTCTGACACGCTGGGCTCGGTGTCCCGGTTCTGGGCTTTCTGCTCCAGTTCTTGGGTTCTCTGCTACGGTTCAGCTCTGGTCTCTCTGTCCTAGTTCTGGGATCTTTGTCCCTGTTCTGGACTCTCTGTCGTGGTTATGGTCGTCTGTGCCAGTACTGGGCTCATTGACCCGGTTCAGGACTATCTGTCCCTGGTATTGGGCTCCTTTGGGCTCGTTGACCCGGTTCTGGGAGTCGATCTCAGCTGCTGTGAGTGACGTGTAGCTTTACGGTAGCGGGTGTGGGAATAAATTAAATTCAACCAGCAACATCTAACGGACTCTGCAGATTGATAAGAATGGCTTTCAATTAGAGATCCATATTGTGAAGCGAAAACACATAAAATACTTCCAAAATCCACCAAGTGGCAATGAATTCACAGCCTTACAGCTCATTGACCCGTTTGCGCTTGTCTGTCTTGATTGCGCTCACTGGAGGCTGGGGAGGTGGGAACACGAAGGAAGGACTAATGACCACAGGTGGCCATCTTGTGAGGATCACAAGTATACTACAGAGGTCTCCAAGATGTTAGCGCTAGGGGGGATTGAGTCCTCAAACAGCCCTTGGGCCAGCCCAGTGGTCTTGGTCCCAAAGGCTGCTGCACCCGGTGACACACCAGAACTCCGGTTCTGTGTGGACTACCAAGGGCTCAATTCGGTCACCAGGACTGACGCGCACCCCATCCCCAGAGCTGATGAGCTCATCGATCGGTTGGGGGCTGCCCGGTACCTCAGTACGTTTGACTTAACGTCTGGGTACTGGCAGATCGCCTTAACTGATGGGGCAAGAGAGAGGTCAGCATACTCTGCACCAGACGGGTACTACCAGTTCCGGGTGATGCCCTTTGGGATGAAGAATGCCCCTGCCACCTTTCAGAGGTTGGTCAACCAGGTGTTGGCTGGACTGGAGGATTTCAGTGCTGCCTACCTGGATGACATTGCAGTGTTCAGTGCCACTTGGGAGGAACATCTGCACCACCTCTGGGAAGTGTTGAAGGCGCTGCGGAGGGCAGGCCTCACGATCAAGGCGAGTAAGTGCCAGATCGGGCAGGGTTCTGTGGTGTACTTGGGACACCAGGTTGGGAGCGGCCAGGTGGCACCCCTACAGCCCAAGATTGATGCCATTCTGGCTTGGGAACCCCCCAAGACCCAGACAGAGGTGAGAGCCTTTTTAGGACTCACAGGGTATTACAGGAGGTTTGTCAAGGGGTATGGCAGCATTGTTGCACCCTTGACAGAGCTGACTTCCAGGAAGCAGCCCAAGAAAGTGAACTGGACTGATGCCTGCCAGAAAGCTTTTGATGCCCTGAAATCTGCCATGTGCACGGCGCCCGTGCTTCAGGCGCCCAACTTTTCAAAGGAATTCATTGTGCAGACAGATGCTTCAGAGCATGGTGTGGGGGCTGTGCTTTCACAGATGAATGAAGAGGGCCTAGACCAACCTGTAGCCTTCATTAGTAGGAGGTTACTTCCACGGGAACAGAGGTGGAGTGAGATTGAGCGTGAGGCATTTGCTGTGGTTTGGGCACTGAAGAAGTTGAGACCATACTTGTTTGGGACTCACTTCCGGGTTCAGACAGACCACAGGCCCCTCAGATGGTTGATGCAGATGAGGGGTGAGAATCCAAAGCTGTTGAGGTGGTTCATTTCCCTACAGGGGATGGACGTTACGGTGGAACACCGCCCTGGTACAGAACACGCCAATGCTGATGGTCTGTCCAGATTTTTCAGCCTTAGTGAAGAGAACTCCCAAGAGGGTGGGTAGTTCTCCCCACATTTCAGCTGGAGGGGGCACGTGTTAGACTTGGCAACATTGGCGTGGGTCTCCCTTCCATTTTTTTGCTGTTGCC
The DNA here is from genome assembly GCA_963921515.1 of Calotriton arnoldi. Taxonomy (NCBI): domain Eukaryota; kingdom Metazoa; phylum Chordata; class Amphibia; order Caudata; family Salamandridae; genus Calotriton; species Calotriton arnoldi. The sequence goes on along the minus strand of CAWUFW010003912.1, from coordinate 1,167,653 downwards.
TCATCTGTTTTTGCTGGTCTAGATGCTTTGGGCACTTTGCCACTGCTGTTCAGTGCCAAAGAGCAAGTGCTCCCTTTTTGTAAATTGATGTAATGGATTAGTGATTCCATGATTGGCTGATTTGATTTACTTGTCAGACCCTAGTACAGTGCACCATGTGTGCCCAGGGCCTGTAAACCAAATGCTGCTGGTGAGCTTGCAGCACTGATACTGCCACCCACAGAAGCAGCCTGTAAAATGTGACTCAGGACTGCCATTGCAGAGCCTGTGTGCAGTCTGGGACTGCCATGTCGACTTGGCAAGTGCACACACTTGCCAGTCCCTAAACCTTCCCTTTTCTACATGTTAGTCACCCCTAAGGTAGGCCCATGGTACCCCTGTGGGCAGGGTGCATTGTATGTAAAAGGTAGGACATGCCCTGATGTGTGTGGCGTGTCCTGATAGTGAAATACTGCCAATTTAGTTTTTCACTATTGCAAGGCTATCTGTTCCCATAGGCCAGAATGGGCAGTTTGTTTATAACATCTTATAAACATAACTGACCCTAGGAACAAGATAGGAAAATAAAGTTTAGTATGCCTGAACTCAGAATGGTAAAGTGCATCTTTTAGTGTGGGTGATTTTTACATTCTGTGTTTGAAAATACCACTTTTAGAAAGTAGGTATTTTCTTGCCTAACCATCCAGTGTGCCTCTGTTAGGCTTGTGTATTGCATATCTGGCTTTTGAATGACAGGGGCTAGGGGAGGACAGCGGCTCCGGCAGTCTGATGAGTCAGGGCTGGGCTGAATAGACCTGGGTTGAATTTAGAGTAGGGGGGGGGGAGATTTCCTTTCACCTGCCTGGGCCAGGTCTGCTTTCAACAATGCTGTCTCCACCTCCTGCCAGGAAGCTGCACCAGTAAGGACTGAACTGGTTTTGGCTAGGTACAGACACTCTCTGTCTTCAGAGAACAAAGAATTTGTGTGTATAAAAAGGGGGACCCAGACCCCAGAACTTTAGATCACTTCTGGGAAATCAAGAGGAACCTTTGCCAAGGAGAAGAGCCGGAGAAACTGAGGAAGATTACTGCCCCTGTGCTGTTTGCTGTTTGGGGTTGGCCTGCAGTGGCTGCTTGCTGCCAAGGAAAGGAGAAAAAGGACTTTTCTGTTTGCTTTGTCATCTTGAGGAAGATCTCCAAGGGCTTGAAACTGAGCTTGCCTCCTGTTCTGAAGTCTCAGGGACACAAAGACTTCACCACCAGCTCCCCTGAATTTCCTTGCTGGGAATTCTAACTTGCAAAGAGGTGCCTGCTGCTATTTAGGACCTCTAGAGACTGCTTGTCGCTGGGAGCTGGAAGATCGACGCAACGAGGAAGAAGCGTGTCGCATCCGCACCGATTCCCGATGCATCGCCGAGCCACAGGGAAGAAGCGTGCCGCATCCGCACTTGGTTCCGACGCCTCGCCGAGCAACCAGGGAGAAGCGCGCCGCATCCACACCGGGTCCCGACGCATCGCCGAGAAAACCGTCGCAGCACCTGCCGTGCGGCTGCAAAAGACCACGCCTTGTACCAGACCGTTGCATCGCATCAACCCGCCATTTTGTCGCATCGTACCGGATCGTCGCCACACATTGAGGCGCCATCTTGTCGCATCGTAACCGGAACGCAGTAAGAAACAGACGCATCCCCTCCTCTCCGGTAAGGAACAGACGCATCGCGTCCCCTGTGCTGCAGTAAGGAACAGACGCATCGCCTCCCCTGAAGCAAGGAACTGACGCATCACCTTCCCTGCGACCCTTTTGTTTGTTTTGCGTGACGCATCTAAGGTACTTTGTGAGAAAAGTGTTGCATTTACAACTTGCATTGAACTGAACTATTTCTACCATTTGAAAGTCTTATTTTTGATACTGTATTGTGGATTTTTGTCATTTGGTCTTGTTTAGATAAAGATTACTTATTTTTCTAAACTGGCGTGGTGTCGATTTGTAGTGTTTTCACTGTGTTACTGTATGTGTTCACAAATGCTTTACACACTGCCTCTGAGATAAGCCTGTCTGCTCGTGCCAAGCTACCAAGGGGGTGAGCAGGGGTTATTTTAGGAGTGTATCCCCTTACCCTGACTAGAAGCAAGGGCCCCTATTTGGACAAAGGTACCTACCTCTGCCAACTAGAGACCCCCATTTCTAACAGTAATCTAATGTTAACTTATGGGAGGGATAGACCTTGCCGTAGTGAAAAACGAATTTAAGAGTTTTCCACTACCAGGGCATATAAAACTTAAAAGTATATGTCCTACTTTTAAATACACTGGGCCCTGTACTTGGGGTTGTCCAAGACCTACCTTAGTTGTGACATGTGTGTATTAAAAAGGACGGTTTGGGCCTGGAAAGGGGGTTAACTTGCCAGGTCGACATGGCAGTTTAAAACTGCACACACAGGATCTGCAATGGCAGGTCTGATACATGCTTAACGGGCTACTGATGTGGGTGGCACAAGAAGTGCTGCAGACCCACAAGTAGCATTTAATTTACAGGCCTTAGGCACATGTAGTGTGCTTTACTATGGACTTGTAAGTAGATTAAATATGCCAATTGGGGATAAGTCAATGTTACCATGTTTAGAGTAAAAAGCACATGCACTGATTAGCAGGGGTAAAGTGCCCAGAGTCCAAAAGGCAGCAAAAACAAAGTCAGCAAAACAGGAGGTCAGAAGGCAAAAGATCAGGGGAAACCACGCCAAGGATGCCAGGTCTAACACATATTTATTGATTAGCGTAGAGCTTAATGAGGACCCCTGAGGGACTCCGCAGAGAAGAGAGAATGGTTTTGATGTAAAGTCTCCAAGGAATACTGATTGCTCTCAGTTGGTGAGGAAGGAACTTAGAAGTGCCAGGGCCGATCCTCTGATTCCAATATTCTCTAAGCAATCAATGAGTACTGTATGGCTAATGGTGCCGGTAGCTTCCAATAAGTCCAAAAGGATCAGGGCTGCCTTTCCACCATTGTCCTCTATCATTCTAACTTCCTCTGTTGCTGCAATCAGGGGAGATTCAGTACTATGGTTATTTCTGACGCCATACTGAGCACTATCTAATAGATGATTCTTATCTAGGAAAGATGAGAGTTCCATGTTCATGGCTTTTTCCAAAGTTTTGGCTGCCATAAGAAGACAAGAGATTGTAAAATAGCTTTTTACATCATGTGGATTGAGGGAGAGTTTTTTCCCCCAAAGGTAAGACAGAAGCTTTTTACTTTACTTTTAGGAAAATGCCCTGCGTTAATTATCTTATTCACTAGTTTAGTGAGATGAACTGTCATTGTCAGTGGTTTGCTTGGCATGAACATGATAAGGACCTATTTGAACATCTGTCTTAAATTACTGCTCGTGCTTATCACTGGCAGAACCCACCCCACTTAAATTCCTGGGTACACATGTTTCATATCTTTCTTCACCAATTATCCCCATGAATAAGAGTCTTCCAGACAAAATATCCTTTTCACCTTGAAGTGTCTGTTCATGAGAAAATGGTTCAACATTCTCCTATTGGTAGGGCAGTGGTCTTTAAATCTGAGATACGAGAACAGAATGGTATTCCAAGTTTATCCCGAAGAACATAAGAAATAATGAAAACTGATGTTTTCTGCTCAATTTCCGCGTGCTATTTCCTTATTATTGGAATTTTACCCCCCTATTTAGCCCTGTCTTCCTTGGTGAAATATCTGGGAGTGAAAATATCGGGAGTGCAGTTTTACCTTGGAAATTCTCATTCTATGCTGAATCAGGAATATCTCCTAAGTGTGTGTCTGTGTGTGTGCGTGTGGGTGTGCGTATGTGTGTGCGTATGTGCATGCGTGTGTGTGTGTTTGCACGCCAATGAATAGATTGCTTAGAAATCAAGGGAATTCAAAATTATGAACATTTAATAATGCAATTACTGATCAATGCCAAACGTGTCTAAATAATATGAATGTGGATTATGATGTGTTTACAGAGTGGTACAAAATTCTTTGGAGAAGAAATTTAGATTTAGGAATTTGTGTTTTGGAAGAGAATTGCAATGAAAGCATGAATTGGCCTTGTGGGTTCTATGCAACACATAGAACATTTAGATAGTTCCTTATATAAGTTTGTCTTTATTGAGGTGTTGATAGCTTTGACATTAAGAAAGCAAAATTTACAACCAAATGTACCCCCAATTTTGCTACAAAGGTGGAATAAAATGAACTGGATAATAAAACTATGAATTTATGTAGGCTAAGAGAAATGGATCTTTGAGATGGTTTGAAAGAACATAGCGCAGGTTGGGTGAATTTTCGTACAGAGAGTTCGAAGGCATCTATATTATTATTACTTAATGGCTTTGATTAATCAATCTGTACACTGTTTTTAAATAATACAAAACGTTTAGCATTTTTGCTTCTTTACATGATCAATTTTGTATTCCTCCAAACTCTGAAATTCAATTAAAGACTGTTGGAATGATATTTGACTCTTTTCTGTTGTTTCTTTGAATAGCTCCTAAAACTCCTCCTGAACCAGCCGGCCATCTGTCATCAACAAAACAATGGCTGAAGACAAATCAACTGAGCTGGCTGAAATTTTGTGTATGACATGATATATAAATCTCACTGATTGAGAAAGGAAGTGAGTCTGTCACCCAAATATATCAGGGATATTTGAACGATGTCTTCCTTGTCTGATATCTGCCCCCCCCGAGAGTAGATGGGACAGCGCTTCCTGCACCTGCTAAATAAAGATGAATGTGTTCCTTTTTCCATATACTATGATGGCACAAATAATATGGAGACTAGGGGGCATATTCACAAGGACCTACTGCCGATTTATCTCCACCTTAACGCATCAAAAGTGGAGATAGATTTAACACCCCATTCACAAGCGGGTGAAAACTGCAGACATCGCCAGTATTCCTGCGATAACTGCCCCAAAATTTATCTCCACGGTGGACACCACCAACTAACCCTAATGAGATGCAGAGTAGGCGTTCCAGTGCAAAAACACACGAAAAAATCACAACACCACTTTCACAACTGACTGCCAGATCTGCGATGCGAACCAAAAACAGGCGATAAGCCGCGGTAGCACCAGGGATTTAACACCTGCCTTTTGCTGGTGTTAAGCAGGACGACTACCTGCAGCATGAAAGGGAGCCCAGCCAAGAGCCACGCCTGAAAACCCACAGATGCCATGGAGACAATGATCATGCAGCTCCGATACCCATGAGGGGAACACCCACCGCCACCACCCCCAGCCCCCCACACACCCTCCCCCGGACATACACATACCGTGCGCGACACAAGAGCCACAAAAAGCGCATGATGACGCACATTGCCAAAAATAACACACATGTGTGGCCAGAAGAACGAGAAACAGTCACACAGCACTGAAGTAACAACCAAAAACTTTATTGAAATACAACACAAAACACCAATGCGGAAGACTCCTGTCGGGTCCGTCCGGGACAATCTCGATGTCACAGCCTGGAAAATAAAGCACCAAATCAGAACGTGTGTCATGCGCACATCAAAGGAGCGAGACACAGAGAAACAGAGAAGGAAAGAAAGGCAGAAAGAGAGAGAAGGAAAGGAAGGGAGAGAGTGAGAGAGAGAGGGAAGGAAAGGAGAGAGAGTGAGAGAGAGAGAAGGAAAGGAAGGGAAAGAGAGAGAGACACCGCCGCCCCTGCGCACCCAGGCCCCACTGTTCACCTGCTGCCACTGGTGTGTCTCCAACCACATGCCGGGATACACTGCAAGCCACCAGGTCTGCAATCTGTAATCGAGGCCAGAGTCAAGAATGGCAGAGTCCATCACATAGCACACGGCAACAACGCCTGTCCGTCCCTGCGCACGCATGTAGCCGCACCCCACCCCCTCCCGCCGGCCAGCGCTGGCTGTCCGCACATGCGCACCACGGGCCCACTGTTCACCTGCCGCCAATGGTGTGTCCACCAGTGGGCACACCACGTGCCCGTGCAAGCTCCAGGCCCCGTTCCCGCCGCCATGGCATGGTCCACATAATGCGGACCCGCCCCGCGGCCCAGCAGGTCCCACACATGACGTGTCCTGAGTCATCAATGGCAGAGAGCACATCAGTGCACATGTCATCATCGCAGGCTGCACACCCGCTCAGCTATTTCGGTGCCACTAACCCTGTGCAACCCCAGTCAGCGCCACGTGGTGGTAGGCCTGTGACGGGCGCAAGGCTTTGGGTGCCACTAACCCTGTGCAACCCCAGTCAGTGCCACGTGGTGGTAGGCCCGTGACGGGCGCAAGGCTTTGGGTGCCACTAACCCTGTGCAACCCCAGTCAGCGCCACATGGTGGTAGGCCCGTGACGGGCGCAAGGCTTTGGGTGCCACTAACCCTGTGCAACCCCAGTCAGCGCCACGTGGTGGTAGGCCCATGACGGGCGCAAGGCTTCGGGTGCGACCAACCCTGTGCGCAACAACTCATGGGCACTATATGATTGAGAACCGTGGAGCGTCTGTCATCCAGTCACCACCGGCAGTGGGGAATGTGACGTTGTCGGCCCCTTATATTGGCGGGGTCACATGGCCTGTGACGCCTGTGCCGGATGGGTGTGGTGTGTGTGCAAACCTGCCCTCAGGGAGTGGCCGTGACATGCTGACAACTAGACCAGTGACCTGCATACCACCAGCGTGTACGCCTGTGACATGTAGCTATGTGGGCCCCCCCTCGAAGCGTGAGCGGAGTGGTCTGGCCTGGCGTACGCCGGACCAGCGCAGGACTTGCAACAATGACTCAGGGGCTCTGGGCGTGGTTCAGTCCATGTCCGGACAAGGAAGTGACTAATGCGTGTGTCCCTGTTGTAGTGTCCACGGCACCCGGAACACAATAGGCAATGTAGCACACTGTGACTGGCATCCCACTAGACGAGCATCATTGACGTAAGGGAAATCACTGTCCCTACACTCATCCACACATTCATACATGAATGATAAAAGTCATGAAACAGCAGTGCATTTCTGGATGTTTATTGCACATCCAGTGGAGTTTTGCAGCTGAAGCGGTACAAGGCCATCCCGAGTACACTACGCAATATGGGCCCGTGGAGGGCCAGCCAGAGTCCATCCGGGGATGACAAGTACTGCGGAAGGGGAAGGGTACAGTCCGCAGTCTGGTCGCCGTGTCATTGGTCATCAGACAGGATATGGCAGTCCATGTCGCGGTCCAAGGTGAGTGCAGCGGAGTGTATCGGGGTCAGTGGAAGTTCATGGGGCCATGTGCGGCACCAAGCAGAAACAGGCCAGGTGGCGGAAATGAATGCTAGTGCCTTCTTCTCACCTCAATCCCATCCACGTCCTCGTCCTCGGATGTGTGCTCTGCCCCACCTGTGGGTGGTGCAGTACCTGCTGCGGCACTGTGTGCCACTGACACATCAGGGGCCGGAGGAGGATTGTCGGCTGCACTGTGTGGCAGTGACACATCAGGTGCCAGAGTGGATACGCCTGCCGCACTGGGAAGCACTGACACACCAGGGGGCGGAGATGTGGATGGTGTGGGGGCAGCAGCATTCATCATCGCCATGCCTTGTGGCAGCAATGCCATGATGAGGATCTGCAGGGCATGTTAGATCCCAGCTACATTTTGCTGATGTGCAGCGGTGGCTGCCATCCTTTCCGCCTCCATCCGCACCATGTCCTCCATGAGCCTCCGCATGTGTGCCAGCTCACGGCTGGGATCGCTGGAGCCACTCTGAGCGGACAGGTGTTCTTGTTTCCGAGTCATGACTCCAGCGATGTCAGTCAGGGCTCGTTGGAGACCATGGAGCGGGCCGTGGGTGTCTGTTAGGGACTGGAGCTGGTCCCTGATGGGACCTAGACACCCATGGATGGCGTCCAGTTTGGTAGCCATGAGGTCGAACCCCACCCGCACCTGCTCAGCCGTCTCCCTCTGGCCCTCCAGCACACGGCGTTGGAAGGCCATGTGTTGTTCCTCGGGGTCTTGGGAGACTGCCGGGGCTGTGGATGCCTCCTGCTGGGTAGTTTGGGTAGTGGGTGGGGTCTTCTCGATGCAGCTGGGCTGCCCTGATCCTGGAGGTGAGTTGCGGATGATGTCAATGATGTCCTGGAGGGCTTGGGTGTCGATGCTGGGGGTGTCCTCCTCGTCATCAGTGAAGAGTGGCTGGGACTGCTCTGCAGGAGGTGTTGACGGTGCCCCTGCAATGTGAAGGGGAGATGGTGTATTACAATGTGTCCGCATGTATGTAGCCTCATGGTACAGGTTCACATTCAGACAGCATGGCATTGTACATTGTGACAGTCTGTGGATCAGGGCCATGGTCCAGAGTCATTGTGGGTGTGCACTGTGCTCTGCTTGATTGTCCATGTGTGCCATTGTGGCCATCTCCACCCGTCCCCCCAGTACCTGGTGGTCACTCACCCTGTTGCGGTTGTGTTGTGTCCTGTCGGGCAGTGTCCGGTCCCCCGACTCCGGCCACAGTCTCCACACTGATGACTGTCGACACCAGCTCCTCCATGTCATCCAGCTCCAGCTGTGGCGCTGGGCTCCCACCTCCAGTCTGCATTGCTGCCTTCTGGTTGGCTGCGAGTTTCTCCTTGGTCTTGCGCTTGATGTCAATCCATTGTCTCTTGGCCTCGTCCATTGACCTCTTGTGCTCTCCGACGGCATTCACCTTATCCACGATGTCCCGCCATATTCAATTTTTGGTGCCCAATGACACGTTGGAGGTGACGAACAGTTGTTGATGGTGTTCCATCACCTCCGTGACCAGGATCCTGTTTTCCTGCAGACTGATCTTCGCCTTCTTCTTCTTCTTGTCCTTGCCCTTCCCTGTCCCGAGGTCCCAGGCTGGTCATCCAGGGTGCTTGTGGGGTTGCACTCGTCCTCTGCGCCTGCTCCGGCTGCCTCCATGGTGCTTAGGTGTTGGTCATTTTGTGTTTGTGTGTTTTTTCTACTTTTATAGTGATTTTTCCCGCCTGCCAGTGTATTGCAGGCCTGGCGCTGCTTATCGCTGATTTCCTCATCGTGCTTTGGCCCATCGCATGTTTTTTCGCGTTGAGGTTTGTGTTTTTATCACCGTCGCGGTTGTTGTATCGCGGACATTGTCCGCGGTTTCGGCAGACTATCGCATGGTACCGCCTTGTTGTGAATTCCACGTTGACACAGGGTTATTTTCCTGCAATAGGCTGCGATGTGTAAAGTTGCGTTAACATTTTTTTGTGTTGTTTAGCACACGTTCTTGTGAAGTTCTTGTGAATATACCCCTAGGTCGGATGAGCGGGCGTGACATCTTCCAAACTTTGCAAAACTCTGACATTAATCATCATCTTTATAGTCTACTGACCCTTTTCCAAGACCCTGAAAGTCTGAATGTAAGAGGTGATATCTTAAATAAATGTGTCAGTCAATTCTTTATTATCTGCATTTGTCAGCTTGGGGTTGATTTAATGATAACACCCCCTAGGCAGTCTGAGCTAAGTGCTGCATTTGCATTGCCGAACACCGAACCAGCTCCTTGACTCCATCCCCTTAACATTCAAAGGTAGACCAGCTAGACTCCCCAATTTTGGTGAGGGGAACCAAAACATCCACCATTTGATCATAATGAAGTATTAGTGATTTATTTATCCCTTTCTTGGGGTCTTTGCCACAGTTAGCTACAAAAGCGAACATAATAGGGACTCATTCAGAGCCTTTAACACCTTATTAATGAGGAATGATCTAAGATATTTTGACATCAATTCATTACAATATGATTTATCCATAGAGTTCTCAGCTCAGAAGCACAACTTCTCTCCAAATATATGCAGTTGAGTCTATTTAGACGATCAGGGATGTTCAAATGACTTTGAGTTACAATAATGAGAACCAGGTGCATCCAAAAACTACTTTTCAGTGAGGACCTAAAAGTGATTCCTTCCACAAATTGCTCTCATTTATAAACAATAGTGTCAGTATGCTGGGCAAGTTCACATTCATCAAAACCCTCCATACCCAGGTGTTTTGTAGCTTTTGCACCTACTGGAAAAGGAACATGTAATTCCAAAAAGGATCTTTCATCATTGTCCCTACTGGAGCCAACATGTCAGAGAAAGACTGACTATGTCGTTTTCTCTTGTGTAATCTTTTATTTCCTTTGGCCATTTAAGAGGGACTGCCCTTTTAGAACGCAGCTGAATAGAATTCCTCCATGAAGTGAGTGAGTGAGTGAGTGAATTAATGCATGGTATTTTTAAAGTAAGTTGCTACCCCCAAGGGGCATCCAAAGAATGGATCTGGCAGAAAAGCGAAGGAGGAAAACAGTGATAGATTGGAAGAGCTAAGGGGCATATTATCAAGGGATTTATCGCCGCTTTAGCGGCACTTTTTGCCGCTAAAGCGGCGATATTTATATCGCCCTATTAGCAAGCTGTCTCTAACTGGCGTTAGCGACAGCTTCTAGGCGTTAGCGGCCGGGATTCACATCGCCTTGCATGTCAGCGATAATTATCGCTAATGACATGCAAGGAAGGCGTTCCCTACTAAAAGCGACTGGAAACAGTCGCTAACTCCACTACCCCCTATTAGCAAGGCAGGCGAAGCGATAAAATAATTCGCACTAAGCGCGTTTATCGCTATATTTTATCACCTGCTAGTGAGGATGACTTACCTGTTTAAAGTATAGGAGGTGGATTCTAATGCTGAATCCATCTTAGCGATAATGCGAGAATAACGCTGCTTTTCCAGCGATATTCTCACATTTTGCCTCTATCGCTGGAAATATTATCGCTATGGAGATAAAATTTACTAATAGGGTGTTATCTCAGCGATAATTTCCAGCGATAGGCGGCGTTAACAAAAAACGCGCTAAGCGCGTTTTGCGATAAATATCGCAACTCCTTGCTAATATGCCCCTAAGTTTTAACTTGCTTTTGAAAACAGAAATAATTAGATTTACCACGAAATGAAGCCGAGAGAGAAAAGCAGCCTCTGATCTCATTCTATGAATCATGGGAATTACAGCACGATGAGCTGAGGAGGAGCAAAGTTCTTTAGCAGGGAGTAGAACTGACATTTCTGTTGAAGAAAAATAGGTCCATGACAAAGGAGGGCCTTGTGACAAATGCTTATCTCCTTGAAAATGCTTTTTTGGCAAAAGGAAGCAAGTGAAGGAGATAAAAGAGTTGAGAAGTGGGGCTATTACAAAGAGTGCTTGAAAGAAGCCAAGCTGCAGAGTGTTTAATAGTTTGTAGCCTTTGAACCAAGTATTTATGAAGACCTAAATAGAAAGAGCTATATTAGTTGAGTCTGCTATTATAAGGGCCTGAGAAACTGTTTTCATACAATAAATACATGGAGAGAAGAGATAGGATTTTTCTAAGCAGTCTGAGCTAAATGACCAGGAGGTAAAGACTTTGTTGCAGGGGCGGTTTCTCCATTAGGTCTCTGGGGATGTTCCCCTTTGAAATTTCTCCATATGTACCTCAAAAACTATTAAATAGATCAATTTATTTTGAGATGCAATTGTATCTTTTAACAAATCGATGTATTTAAGTCTAGGCGTCTGTCCCAGACTGCCTGCCCTGCCTTGCTCTGAAGCAGGAGACAGAAGCTAGGCAGTAAATCAACTTTCTGCAATGTGACGCACGAAGCAGGGCTTACCTTTCTAAAGCCCTTCTCTGCCGTTGTGGTCTATGTTGGTATCCACTGTAGGCCAGTGATGCTGTCAGCGTCACAGTTCCTAGTGTCGGAGATTGCATCCCTTCAAAGGCATAGATCCCACCCTTTCCCATTCATCAAACGGTAAGACCAGATGCATGTGTGATTTGGAGCCTTGTCCTCTGTAATGTTAAGTGTTATAATGCTAATCTTGTTTTATGTATATTGAGCTGAGATACCTGGTCACACTAACCTCCCTCCCAATGACACCCCAAACCCTGGATGCAGGTCGCTGACCCCTCCAAAAGTGGAGCTGCTGTATTTGTTCCCCTGTGAAATTGATCCAAAGGTCAAACAGGGGGCCTTATTTAAGGGCTTTTGCCGTAGGGCAGCACCGCAGGAAAGAGCAGGAATGCACTGCATCTATATGACACGGTGCATTCCTGTCCTTTTCCCCTGCTCCGGCGCACAATGTGCTGCTGTGCGCCAACGCAGGCACCTTTGCACCATGGTGCAAGGGTGCCTGCGTTGCGGGGATGATTGATTTTGTGCAGGAAGAGACCCTTCCTGCACAAAATCAATCCATTCAGGCGCTTTCCTTTGTCTATGTGTGGTGCAGAATGCATGTCAGTGTTTTAGGGCCATATGTAGGTAATTTCTATTTACCGATTCCTAAATACCGAATTTTATCGATTCGGTATTTAAGAATCGGTAAATAGAATGTAGGTAAACATTCGGTAAATTTTACAGATTCGGTAATATTCGGTATTACCGATTCGGTATTTACCGAATCGGTAATAAGGAATACCTTCCCATTCATTCCTATGGGCCTGAAGGCCCATAGGAATGAATGGGAAGCCATTCACTATTACCGATTCGGTAAATACCGAATCGGTAATAGGGGGAGCATATTCAAGGGTGGCAGGGTGTCAAATTGACACCCTGTTGCACCCCTGAATCGTGCATGGCACTTCTAAAAAAGCACAAAATTGCTTTTTAAAAGGTATTCAGTATTTACCACCAACTTGTAGTTGGTGGTAAATAACGAATCCTGAAACCAAAAATGCACTCACTTGAGTGCTCCCTACATAGGATTTAAGGAATCGGTAATTTACCGATTCCTTAAAATAACGAATCGGTAAATTACCGATTCCTTAAAATAACGAATCGGTAAATTACCGATTCCTTAAATCCGGCCTCTCAATTGCCTAAATACCGGTCGGTAACAGGAGATTTACCGAATTTCGGCCGTTACCGACCGGTATTTAGCTACCTACATATGGCCCTTAGTTCCTCTTTTATTTCACTTTTTACTTAATGTTGCATTCCCCAAGAGTGTTAGCTATTTCCTCATGTTGTGTTTCTCTGTTTTTTCATGCATCTTATTATTGTTGTATAGTGCATACTTTGAGTCATGCCAGATGTTTATGAGGGGCTTTGATTGTGAACTCTGGCACTGAGGCTGAAGGCAAAGCAAAGTGCCTGTCAGTGGGTTGGCCTCTCTGCAGAGCACACTGATCAATGGTCATGTATTCCAGTTACAATTGAAATTCTGTGTAAATGTGTGTGATGGTGGTACACAGATGTCAAAATATTTACAAGGCAATAGTAAAAGAAAATAAAGTTCTTAAATGTGACGGAGTGAAGTGTATGTTTGGAACTGGTGAAGTGGGGGAGATGTAAGGAAGTGCATTCGGAGGAGAGTGAAAAGAGGGTGCTGAAGCGGAAATAGATGAGATTGAAGATGTGCAGATGGACGAGATGTGAAGAGAAAAAGGTCATACATATCTAACATAAAGCGCTCATAACTGAAGGCCAATACTTCCACAGACCTCAATAATATTTAATTCACAGTCTCACAATTTCAGAATTGAAACATTTCCAATGTTAATAATTTATAACAAATCTTTGTTGTAACTCACTTATTTTAAACAGCCAACAACCATTGACAGAGCCAATAGTACTTGCAGGCTTTAGGTGTATGTCAGTTGTTGTGTTATATATCTGGAATCTACAATAACATCTCACAGAGAAACAAAAATATCGGTCTGATGGCACACTATTGGAATAACAGAAATTTTTACAGGTTCTCTTTTAGAGAGCCCACACTTTTTTCATCCCACTTTAAGACCTGTCTGCACATATTTCTATATGACTGATTGCAGTCAGCAGCTGTGGGTGCTTCCCGAAGCCTGGTTAGAGCATTTTCTTCCAAAGTCAATGTTGTGTGCAGTGCAAGACACTGGGCAAGCACACTTTAAAGGGCCTGAAGTTGTCGCCCTGTACAATTTGCACATTATTGTAACTGTCGAACATATTAGTGCAGTGAGAAATGGGGCAGTTTTGAATGTGTTTAATATTTCAAGACTATACATTCCCACTGCTTAATAAACTTTGCTTTCTTTACTAAATTCATTTGCTTTAAAATGCACCATTTGCCAATCTTTTTTCAATTTTTTCTCGGGAGGAGGACTGCACATTTGCCTATTAAGCATGCTCACTTCGCTTGCTACATAAACTCATAGCCAACTTTTATGCTCAACCAATTTCAAATGTCACCAGGTGCCACTGCTTTGCTGATCTGTTATACAAAATCCAGGTTTGATTTAAAATTTTGTAAAGCGCTCATATGCCCGGAGGTGTCTTGGCGCTAGCTTCTGACAAAAAGTGGGGTCCTGGTTAATTGCTGTATAGCCATGTCTTTAGGGATTTCTTAAAAGTCAGAAGAGTCAGAGTAGTTTTGATACTGTGGGGAAGTGTGTTCCAGTGTAAGGCAGTGCCTCTAATGAAACTGCCACCTCCCTAAGAGACAGATTTGTGGGAAGGAACTGTTTGGTGGTACTTCAGCGGAGAACTCTTCTTGGCATGTACCACCTAAGGTTCTTCTTTAGGTGTTCTGGACCTGTCCCTTTCAAGGATTTGAAAGCTATACATAAGGCTTTAAAAATAGTACGTTTTTTCACGTGGAGCCAGTGTAATTCATTAACAGCCTAAGTCGCAGAGTGGAATTTAGGGAGGCTCAACAACATTTTGGCAGCTGAATTTTGCAATATTTGTAATTTAGTTCAAATGCCCTTTTGTAAATGAAGGTACAGTCCATTACAATAGTCAATAAGGAAAAGAATCATTGCAATGACTACTGTCTTCAATAGCTCAAACTGAATTAAATGAAATATTTTTTTAATGATTTTTAAAACAAAGAAGGAAGAGGAGATGACTGCAGTCACCTGATTCTGATAAGTAAGTATCGTCCAGAGTGACGACCACATTTTTTACCTTTTTCTTGGGTACTGGCAGAGTTGCTATCTATGAGTTCACCTTGATTTCTTGCTAGTGCAACAGGTTAGGGTGTGTTGCCTAGCTGTGGAGGTCACCATTGACCTACCCAGTATGATGACCTTTGTCTTGTTTCCATTTCGTTTGAGACAGTTTCACAGTTTGACTGCATTCACAGAGCAACTGCAAAGAGGCAGGCATGAAAATGTATCTTCAGAGTACTCAGATCATCCTTTAAAGATAGGGTGATCTGGAATCATCAGCATAAGACATCTAGGAGAGCCAAAGCTGTGGACGGTAGCAGCCAAGGGGAAATATAGAGATGAAACAAGGTTGGACTAAGAGAGACCCTTTAGAGACCCCCACAGATAATGGGTTTGGGAGCAGAGCAAGAAGCAGGGAGGAAGATAGCCTGCATCCTTTCAGTTAGGAAAGAGGCAATCCAGCTAAGGACAAGGCAATGAATATCCCTGGAAGCAAGACAATGTGGATCAGTCTGATGCGAGACTTTGTCGAAGGGTGCTCTAAGGTCAAGTAAGATAAGAGCTGGACAACCGAATTGGTCAAGAATAAGGCAAAGGTCATCCATAACATTGAGGAAAGCATCTTTGGTGCCATGACAAGGGGTGTAGATCCGAAATCGAGAGGCTATAATATTGAGTGGCCACAGATTTGTGACCACACTATTGAGGACCAAAACATCGACAGGTAAGTATGTATAGAATTTCTATATCTAACTTCACATATTAGTACTTGAGTGAAATATACCTTCCAGGTATGTAGGTGTGGAGTTAAGCTTAGTAAACCTGTATTTATCTATATGCACTTATCTCGTCGATTTTTTGGTATTCTGTATCTTGGTCACAATAATGTATCCTTGATGTACCCGACTACAACCATGATGAGAATCGAAACCGGCCTCAGAGTGGTCAAGTAGAGAATTGTCTTCAAAGAAGGAAGAAAGCTGAGATCTGGTTTCCTTTACAAGGATTTTAGCAGGCAGGAAACGGAGAGGCTTTGCCAATAACCATCAGTAGAGTCTTTCATGAACCTAGGGGCATTTTTTTTAATATAGTGTGAACTCGACCCAAAAGTATTGGAGCTCTTTACATGACCAACAATTACATTACACACGACCAAATTATTATATTTTCAGGCATAGGGAGATTAAGTGATATTTCCAGGATCACAGGATGTTGAGCTGACGCAGAGAATCGTATCTGGTTCCCAAGTTACATAGTCAAAGGTTCTGCCCGTTACGCAACATCCTCTCCCCATGATTCAGGGTGGAATACACACTCCCATCAATTAATAGTCACATCAATTTGTCCGTCTGATCTGACCGTCCACATTCTCTTCCTGGAACAAGGAGTACCTATACCCTACAATCTGACACTTGAATCTAGCAGAAGGTGTATCTGGACCCTTCTGTTTTACAACATCAATGTGAAAGTCCTAAAACAAAAGGGAGTTCAGTCTGTGACTCCAAGTAATACTGTCTGCAACGAAGATAACAACAGGAGTACCAAAGAGGTAAACAATATGTAAAACAATGACCTCTAAGCACTCACCAATTGCCAGAGAAATAATCCCTTATTCCTTAGTTCTTTTTTAGGTCTCGCCTAGCGTTGCAGCGCGCATGCACTGCACGCTTTGCGAGGCATGCAGTATACACTATACCGGGGAAGCTTCGTTTAAGCTCCGCCCACTCTCCGCCAATGTTTTTCATTAGCTTACATTCTAAATGCTGCATTCTCATTGGTTTTCAGCTTGTTAGTCTCTCCTCTTGACGGCCATGTCGTCATTTGTGTCCTTCCATGGCTATTGGCCCCTTTACTTTAAAAAGTATTTTGTTCCCCTGCCTCCCCCCGTTTCCTCCTGCGGTCCGTAACTTCTCGGCACACCACCACCCACACCCCCCTCCCGTTCATGCCTTTTTGGACGCGCACATTTCCGTTACAAATGCAAAAGGTCTCGTGTAAATGCGAGTCCTATTGCATTTTAAATGCTTGTTTGTCCTGTGATTTTCTGGCTGAATTCGCACTCCTTTTTACGTGTTGCCTAGTGTTGCAGCGCATGCGCTGCTCGCTTTGTTTGTGTTGCGCGCTAAGCCGGAATCACTGGCGGAGCCGGCCGCGGCGCAGGGGGCCATGGAACACAGCTTGCCCGACCTCCCCCCGGTGTGCAACTCAAGCGTGCGCCTGCTGCCTTTCCGGGCCGGGGGACATCTTGTTTTATGTAGCATAGTGTTCGGGCTCTCAAGCCGTATACATCGTAAATTCCACCATGCATTTTTGGCAATCCGTATACATCCTAAGGGTTTCAGAGCCAAACACAAAACCGCTTTGAAAAAAGGTTTAGACAGCAAAACAGCGAGCCTTTTGTATTGCTGGTCGTGCTCTGAAATAATAGCCGTTCTATTTGCAGAACAATACAGGCAGTTTTACATGCGCAGATTTCTGTCGCTAATGCCACTCTTGGCTGAACAGCGTGCCAGAACTCTGCACGCGTGCACCAGCTAACACGCTACAGTACACGCGCAATCTCGGCGTGGCACAGAAACAAAACGAAGGCTACAGAGACAGCGTGCCAAGTGCAGCTTTTGAAATATTCGTTAAAAACTGGAAAACAAAATGTACCCTGAAACAAGCTTCGGGGCTTCCAGACCGCTGCCGGGCCACCACACTGCGCCAGTTCACATGCACGGCTGCCAACTGCTCGCAGCTAGGAGAAATGGTGGAACCAAACGTGGAAAACATGTCGCAGTCGGTAACCTACCACACCTCATAAAAATAAGAGCAACTCTAATGCTGTTGAGACGTTAAAACGTGCCCCGCTTTCCAAAACGCACCACAGTACTGCACATTTGGTGATTTTATTTTATACTTTCCCTTTTGGTTTCTGGCCGGAGCGCAGGACACGAGTGGCAGGCCAGCATCTCGTGTCCTGTTACCTGGCGTTGTTCATTTCATCAGTGCTTGAAATGGAAATACAGAAGTACAGGTACTCCTTGTCCCAGAGTACCTGTTTGCTGCTGAGAAGTGCCGGTACAATCCCTCCCAAATAAAAGAAGTTCAGGTACTGAGTACCTTCCCGTTTAAAGCACTACATTTGACGGTATTAGAAAACCGAAAAACATTTATTTATTTTAAAATCCATCATCACTTGAGGATCTGTAAGTGAAGAAACGCCTATGTGACATGCATTTAAGACTTGGTTGGCAGGGCCAGAGAGGAATATCTAGGTGGTGTGCATCCCTTAGGAGCATTCAAATTACACACGATTAAATGGCGCTAAATACATATCCTGCGTAGATGTGTGCATTGGTATGGCCGTGCAGAAGTCAGTTAAAGTGAGATACGTCTATACTAGCTAGATGTGTTCATTTGTATAGTGCTTCATACTGTCCAGGCTCCTTCATGCACTAGGTTTTATGGCCACTGCATAAATGTATCTATTTGTCTGCATAGTGCTCCATGCTATCCTGGTTGTCTCGGAGCGCTAGATTATCATCTGGCCCTCTGTGATCAGCTCTCGATGTTTCATTACCCCACCCCCTTAAGCTGCCGCCTCTTTAAAGCAACACCTATAATAATAGTTGGAGCTGCTAATCACCCGGATCAAGTGCTGTCAACCTGCAAAGCTCCAGGCTTGCACACTGCTGGGCAGGGTACATTAAGTGGGTACTTTTGACTGCACAGAAAGTGTATGCTCCAACCAAAACGCCTCTGGAGCGACAAAAACTCTGCACCCTAAAGTTCCTCCACATACGTGCCAGCTTCTAATTCTAAAAGCGATTGTGCCCGTAACACCGCCTAGAGATAAAATAAGAACTTATGCGCTTCCGATCTTTGGTCTCTCTGCTGAAATTAATAACTTGTGTTTATATTGACTTACTACAAGATCAAAAAACTCACCCTATATTGCAATAATCTGCTGCATCGCTAAATACTTACAAGGTCCCAAAGGCGAGACCGATTGGCATTGTCAATGCTTGTTTTCATTGGTTCCTGTTTGTGCCTTTTAGAGATGCATGCTTCTGTTTCGTTCTAGTGTCTAATTACTCCTGCCTTTTGTTGAGCTAGATCCTCCCTGGTGCCCGCCCCAGCTACATGTGTATTTCCATGTTCTTCAATTAACGTGGATTTGTGCGAACTCCTTTTTTTTTCCTCTTGGTGAGGGCTTGATAAATGAGAAATCGCTCCTCTTTGGCAGACCTATTGTTTATATTTTGCTTTAAGGCTAGACCTCGCGTTTACATTTTAACGAGGCATTGCTTTCCTGTCTCGGATGCTGCTTTTGCATTTTAGACCGCGGACTGCTTCATTATGGTAACTTCACCCCAGCGCACCTCACAGGTTAAATGTATTTATTTTCTGTGGCTGAGTTTACTTTGCAACTAGGTATTGCTTTCCTGTTCCGGACAGTTGCTGGAGGCTGCATCTGTTGCCTCTCAGGCTCTGCAGTCCCGGCCCTTGGAGGAGGGGGCGGGGTAGGCAGGGTAGAGCCGGGGCCGCTGCATCTCCTTTGCTCTCGGAGATCCCATGGGAGTAAAAACAGCTTGTTCTGCTAATCCTTCCCTAACTTTCCATAAGTGTGAAAGGCAGACAGGCTCGCTGAGTCATTCTTGGTTACTGAGTGAGACTGTTACATTTTTGCAACATTTCTTCAGTGAGCCTGTTTATTCTTAAATGTATGGTGACAAGAGGCTCAGATAAGATTCTATTACAGGACCGGAGGCTTCAGATTATGCTTTCTCTTTCTTTTACTGTCAACACAGCAGCCAATGAAAAACGTTTATACAAAACACAAACTACATTTCCCATGATGCTCTTGCACCAACCATGTCCCATCAGCCCCTATAAGAGCCATCAACACCATCCCATGAGCCTCTTTCTTTGCTGCTCACAGCAGAGATAAGTGCTCTTTGTTTTTTATGTAAATTGATTAATCTGTATATTGGTTTACTTGATATATATGCACAGCGCGCGCTCTGGATTGCTTGTGTACATTTATCTATGATATTGTTCTTTATATTCTAATGTTGTTGTAAATTGGAGCGTACGCTCATAAGTAGGCGCACTTCACAGCGCGAGTTTGGTATTATGGATTGGTGCGCTTCACGCCCAGTGTGCACGCGCACTATTTTGCGATCTTAATAGCCCACACAGGCTTCGTGTTTGGTTTATTGTGCCATATTTGAGTACCGCACCGTGATTGCGGTGTGTTTGCGTGCCGCTAGGCGGCCGCGCCCGCTCTCGTGCACGTTGTCATGGCTCCCCTGAGCGGCCCGGCAAATTTTGAAGAGCCTGCAACGTCCGACGTGCGCAGCCCAATTGGGCTTCATTTGGGCTACTTTTGTGCTCTGTTTGGGCTGCGCATGTCGCGACGGCCCCGTACTAATTAAAACTTCAGTTCTGACGGAGAACTTCTCAGAGCTACTCCGTTATCTGACGCCTGATCGGCTGGAAGAAGAAATCGCCCAGGAGTGAGCACACGCTCCGTGTATTCTCTGTGAATAGGACATGTTACAACGTGTATTAATACCACGCGTGTCATTACAACGCGGGTATTACTACTCGTTGTCATTTACCACTACCTACCATTACATCGCATACTTTTACCACGAACATGCCTTTACCACACATGCCATTACAACACAAAGGCATGCGTGGTAAAGGTATGCTCTTGGTAAAAGTATCTAAGGTAAGTTACACTACCCTGCCCTACCCGAAACCCTAATTTAGTATCCCTGCACGACCCTCCCCCGACCCCCAGTCCTCTCCCTACACTAAAACACTACCCTGCACGACCCCCGACACTACCCTAAACCCTAAAACACTACCCCCTGCACGACCCTCCCCCAACCCCCAGTCCTCTTCCTACATTAAAACACTACCCTGCACGACCCCACTGACACTACCCTAAACACTAAAACACTACCCCCTGCACAACCCTCCCCAACCCCCAGACCTCTCCCTACCCTAAAACACTACTCTGCACGACCCCCGACACTACCCTAAACCCTAAAACACTACCCCCTACATGACCCTCCCCGACCCCCAGTCCTCTCCCTACACTAAAACACTACCCTGCACGACCCCACCGACACTACCTTAAACCCTAAAACACTACCCCCTGCACGGCCCTCCCCTGACCCCCTGTCCTCTCCCTACACTAAAACACTACCCTGCATGACCCCACCGTCAGTACCCTAAACCTAAAACACTACCCCCTGCACGACCCTTCCACAACCCACAGTCCTCTCCCTACCCTAAAACACTACCCTGCACGACCTCACCAACACTACCCTAAACCCTAAAACACTACCCCCTGCACGACCCTCCACTGACTCCCAGTCCTCTCCCTACCCTTAAACTCTACCCTGCATGACCCCCCCGACCCTACCCTAAAACAGTACCCTGCACTACACACACACACCCCACCCGACCCCCTTTTACCCCAAAAAAGTAACCCCCACCCCAGGCCCAATCCCTCTTACCTCTCTCTCCTCGTGGTTGCTCTCTCTCCTCCTGGTTCCTGCTGCACGTCGGGTCTGAGGGGCGGTGCACGTCGTTGTGAGGAAACGGAAGAATGTTTCCTCACAATGAGGTGGATCGCCAATATCTTTTTACATCGCATGTGCTTCTACCACACATGCCTTTACAACGATAGTCGATGTAAAGGCATGCGTGGTAAAAGCACATGCGATGTAAAAAAATGCGTAGTAATGACTACGCAGTGTTACATTGCATGCGTGGTAACGCTTGCAATGTAACGGTATGCGGGGAAACAGCCGCGTTGTAATGGCTGTTTCCCATTCTCTATTACCTATTTATTATTGGCTCTTACGCCCTTTGAGGCTGCAATAATTGTAGATTACAGCTTTGCTGAGGGGGCCTCGTACTCCTTAATTTTGGTCAGTGTGCAAGAGGGCTAGCCACCCCCCCCTTACTCCTCTATTACTTACCTATATTACTTACCTCATCCATTTAAACTAAATTTGCATCAATACATTGATCATGGATGACTGGGTTAGATATGAAGAAGAGGAGGAACCTTTCTATGATGGACAGCAGGAGACTGTCCTTGAGGACAACATTGTTGACGCTCTGGATGCCTCCGTCCAGCAGTCGGTCAACAGGGCACTTGAAAGCATGGTACCTGGCACTGTGCAACAAGCTTTGGCGACTGCTTTAAAACCTATAACAAAGCAGCTCAAGAACTTTGCTAAACGTTACGGGTTCGGCCTGGCGGATCCTAAGCTTGATACCCCTACAGATAAGGGAAAGGCGAAGACGGGGCAATGGCCCCACGCAGATGTGTTTGCATCTCTACCTCAGGACAATGCAGAGGATCATGTCTATGCCACTCAGACTAGCTCAACAGGAGGAAAGGCGAAAAGTAAACAGAAGGTATACATAGATACCGATACCACGGACACTAACACTACCGATGAGGAGGCCCCTCCCAAGAAAAAGTCGAGGAAGACAGCCTCTAGGGCATCTGATGTGCCGCCAGTCAATACCCCTTTCACGTTCAATCCAAGTGATATTGTGCACCCTCGTTCTTCGGATTGGGCTCCTGCCCCCGAGGTGACTGATTATTTACATGAAAACCTTAGGAGGTTCGCAATAGACTTCGTTCTGAGTGTCCTCATCCGGATCTCCCGGATAAGGTAGCAGAGTCTCCAGAAATTGATGTGAGTCTTCTCAAAAAATTTGCGAAAGATCCTAAGAAGGGGATTGACCGCGCCTGGCGCGGTTGCCCGGATAAGCTCCTGGATGTAGCGGGGCCTTTGGCCAAAATCTTAGAAATGGCTCGAGTGGCTAAAGATTCTGCCTCACCAGTGGATCCGGATATCTTGGCAGGATGGGCACAGAGGGCGATCTGCCTTCTCGGCAATGCAAACTGTGCCATCTCCACCGAAAGGCGCAAATCCCTGCTCATGCGTATGGATTCCAACCTTACAGAATTAGCTTCTGCGGAACCTGGGCCGCTTACAGAGGGCAATCCTTTTGGCGAACGTTTCGTCAAGGATGTCTCAAAGTACGTAGGGACCTTCACATCCCTGGACAAAGCCCAGTCAGGGATTAAGCGTGTTTTCCAGCAAGGCCTTTTTAACAGGGCCGGACGAGGCAGGGGACGCTCGTCAGGCCACTACTATTATCAAGGTCCCCAGAGAGGTGACTACGGCCGCGGTAGAGGAGAATGGGACTCGACCAGAGGAGGTACATTCTGTCCCACACGTAGACGCTTCAACAGACGTCGTTTCCATGGAGGCGGAAACAGAGCAGGCTTCTAGGCACACAATTCAGCAGGTAAGAGTGGCCGAGATCTCTCCCTTACCCTTGGGGGTCAGACTCAGTTTTTCGTACACAATTGGAGAATTTTGACACAAGATGCATGGGTCTTACAAACTGTTCAGGGTTTTCATCTAGAGTTCTATCGTACACCTCTTCAGGACACGCACCCCCGACAGCTCAGTTTTTCCCAACACAAGTGTGTTTTTATAGATGCAGAAATAGGCGAATTGCTGCAGAAACACGCGATTGCTCAGTGCGACAGCAGGCCGCACGGTTTCTGCAGCAATGTTTTCTTAGTTCAGAAGAAGGGTGGTGGTCACCGGTTAGTTTTGAACCTGAGGGAGTTTAACCACTTCATGATTTACAAACACTTCAAGATGGAAGGTATCCATCTGTTAGCGGACTTACTAAAAAAGGGGGATTGGATGGGGGATCTGAAGGACGCTTACCTGTCCATCCCCATTTTTCCTCCCCATCGACGCTTCCTGCAGTTCCAATGGAGGAATCAATGGTTCGAGTATTTGGCCCTTCCTTTCGGGCTTTCTTCAGCTCCTTGGTGCTTCACCAAAGTAATGAAACCAGTGATAGCACACCTACGAGAACAGGGTATTCGCATGATAATTTATCTGGACGTTATCCTCATCATGGCTCAGACTCCCGAGGTAGCCCAACGGCATTTACAAATGACAATCTCTCTGTTGCAGAGCTTGGGTTTCGTGATCAACGGACCCAAGTCGGCACGTTGTCCGTCACAGACAATGGACTTCCTGGGGTTTGTGATAGATTCACAGACCACCCAATTGCGGCTTCCCAAGACAAAATTGAGGGACCTCAAGAAAGAGATAATAGCGATTCTCAATAAGCAATTGGTTTCACTCAGGACAATTGCCGGAGTAGTGGGGTTACTGGCTTTATCCATACAAGCAATTTTTCCGGGCCCGCTTCATTACCGGGCTCTTCAGTGCCTAAAGATTCAACATCTCCAGAAAGGTCTGTCTTACACGGATCTAGTTCCGTTGTCTCAGGAAGTAAGAGAGGAGATGCAATAGTGGCTGGGCCACGTGGAAGCGTGGAACGGCAGGGCAATCTTCTGATCACAGCCCGAAGTTATCATAGAATCAGCCGCCAGCCGCTGGGGGCTGGGGAGCGCATTGCGTAGATATCTCCACAGGAGGAAGGTGGTCTCCTCAAGAGTTATCGCTCCACATCAACTGTCTGGAACTACTAGCGGGTTCCTTCGCAATCCGAACATTGTCTCCCAAGCAGGCCTTGTGTTGCATCCTTCTCAGGATGGACAACATTTCAGCGGTGAGGTATATCAACAAGTTGGGAGGTACGAGGTCGTCTCTACTAGTGGAGATAGCCAAGGACTTTTGGCACTATTGCCTGAGTCGGCAGATATCGGTAGTAGCAGAATACATTCGGGACAGACCAACTTTGTAGCGGACTGGAATTTCAGTTACCGCAAAGATTACAGCGATTGGCGACTCCAACCACCATTATTCCAGTGGCTACAGGAGATATGGGGTCCATGTCAAATAGACCTGTTCGCATCCAGACTGACTCGTCAGTTACAAACATTCTTCAGCTGGAGACCGGACCCATTGGCGAAGGCGACGGACGCCTTCCTTCAGGATTGGTCAGGGGGTCTGAATTATGCGTTTCCCCCCTTTATCCTAATTCCCAGAGTGACGTCCCAGATTCTCAAACAACAGGCAGAGGTGATTCTAGTGACCCCCCGTGGAAGTCGCAACCATGGTTCCCGATATTATTGGAGATGAGTTGCGACCTCCCCAGGATGCTTCCGTGGTCACGGACGTTGCTCCTGGGCCCTCACGGCGAGCACCATCCGATGGTGATCTTGGGACAGTTGTCCCTGATGGCATGGAGGCTTTCAGGCAACAGTGGGAAATGCCTGGAATTTCGGATAGGGCTTCAGCATTCATCAAACAAGCCTGGGCACCCTCCACCAGGAAACGATACTCTTCAGCCTGGAAAGGCTGGGTATGTTGGTGCCTGGAACGGCACGTGGATCCCGTGCGGGCAGAGTTACCCCACATCGTGAATTTCCTCTCGGATAAGGCCGCTGAAGGTTTATCTTACCGTTCAAGTAATAATTTCAGATCACCTATCTCAGCAGGTCACTCTCAGGTAGATGGGAAACCTGTTGGTATGCATCCAGTGGTATGCAAATTACTTAAGGGTATCAGAGTGGCAAATCCTCCCAAACCTAAGTATACATGTTTATGGGATGTGTCATTGGTTATATCTTTATTTGACAAATGGCCGGTGAATGACTTATTGTCCAGGAAGCAGTTGTCAGCTAAGTTAGCGATGCTTTTATGCCTATCAGCTTGCAGACGTTCTTCTGATATACGTGCACCGGATCTTACAGGAAGAGTATTTACTCCGGAAGGTGTTTCATTTACCATTACAGGGAGGACAAAGACTTTATCAAGATGTATTGAGTATAATACCTTTCCAGGTAATGTCAAATTGTGTGTAGTACAATGCTTGAAGGCTTATGAACAATGTACTCGATCCTTAAGACCGGAAGGTTCCACACAGTTATTAATTGCTTTGCAAAAACCTTTTAAGCCGGTCTCAGCAGCTACTATAGCCAGATGGCTGAGATCTGTTATGCAAGAAGCTGGTATTGATATTCAAATGTTTGGAGCACATTCTGTACGTGGTGCCATGGCATCTAAAACATTTATGTTGGGTTCAACTATTCAAGACATTATGCGATGTGCTGATTGGTCATCTGAATCGACGTTTAAGCAATTTTATTATAAACCGGTGGGTGATATAACTTCAGTTGTGTTTGATAAGCGTTAAACTAGCATAATCCAAATCCTCCGGTCCTGTAATAGAATAAAAAATTTGCTAGCATTCGCGCCAAGAATTTTCAATTCTTTTAAGGACACGGAGGCGAGGATTATCCCACCCGGGTGTATTTCAATATAATTGTAATAACTACCCACCCGTATGTGATGTGATTTTCTGATATAGGGAGATTACGGGTTGTTTATTTCATTTCTTTCAGGTTCTGAAAAGAAATCCGACTAAGAAACTCTTCGAGTTGAAGACTTTGGAGGACGTTATGGTTCTTGGTTAATTCTTCCACGTTGGAGGACAATGTTTGAAATTACAAGTTAATTGTTCACACTTGGACTTACAGATCGAGCAAAGAAAGAGGCTCATGGGATGGTGTTGATGGCTCTTATAGGGGCTGATGGACATGGTTGGTGCAAGAGCATCATGGGAAATGTAGTTTGTGTTTTGTATAAACGTTTTTCATTGGCTGCTGTGTTGACAGTAAAAGAAAAAGCATAATCCTCGCCTCCGTGTCCTTAATAGAATTGAAAATTCTTGGCGCGAATGCTAGCAAATTTTTTATTATGCTAAGCCATAGCACGGCCATTGGGGGAGGGGTAGAGCCGCAGCTGCCCTTCAAGATGCTCACACCCTGCACAGCTCAAGAAGCTTGCAAAATACTGCCATGGTTTAACAAGAGAAACAGAAAGAATCTTATCTGAGCCTCTTGTCACCATACATTTAAGAATAAACAGGCTCACGGAAGAAATGTTGCAAAAACGTAACAGACTCACTCAGTAACCAAGAATGACTCAGCGAGCCTGTCTGCATTTGACACTTCTGGAAAGTTAGGGAAGGATTAGCATAACGAGCTGCTTTTACCCAGAGCAGTGAATGAAAGTCTGCGCATAAAAAGCAAGTTACATTGCTATATTGTTTAGACAAAGAAGGTTTAAAACAATATTACACTTTGCCATGGTTAGAATGTGAAGCATGATAATACAAAACTATAAGCAATTTGAGATTACAATATGAATACATGGGACCCTTCATTTAATTTATTCTGGCCTTAGAGGTCCTGACAGTCTGAGGGAAGGGGGGCGTCCATGTTTTTTGCAGGGGGGAGAGGGCGGGGGGGAGGCTCAAGTTTTGTTACACTACTGACCTGCACATAAACGTAATACACAAAAAATTGTGAGCCAGCTCTGATCACTGTGCCTCTCACAGAGTCCCTGAATTTGGAAATTAATTCTCTGCTAACTGCAGGAACATGAGTTATCCACAGAGCACTGTCAGGGAAAGCCATAAACAGCAGCTAACATAAAGAAACACTTCTAATCCCATTCAAGAGTGAGAGGATTGAAAGTAGCAATACTGTCTCACCTCACATGTAGACATGCCACCTGCATCACAAGTCAACGGTTACCCAAGCTCTGCAAACATTACTGGATCAAGAGGCTCCCTCCCAGGCTTGCCACAGTTGGTTTCCCTTCAGAAATGAAGCGTGTGAGACAGACTTTGCTGGACCCTGAACAAGCCTACAAGGAAGTGTGAGTGGGACGAGGCTGGTGTATTAATTCACCACTTAACTAGTTAGTCTCCTGCCCCTCCGTCCTCACTTAAGCCACAATTTGTGACACATTTGCTATTTTTAGGCTTGTAATAACATCACTTTTGTATATTTAAGTCCATACAGATACGGAAAACAGATAAACCGCAAGTACTAAAATGCAGAGTACAGGGGGCACGAGCCCTAAACAAAAAAAATAGGTTTTAGAGGGGCAGGGTTTGCAAATTAGCATAGGCAGTGTGCAGTAATGTCACAGAGAGGGACATTGCAAGTCTATTATGCCTCTCTTTAACGGCAATGAACCATGATTCACCTAATATAAGCATGCACATGAGCAATGTATGCCCTCATGTACATAAATAAGGAAGGCTTGAATATATTTTGGTACAACAATGTGGGAGACTTTTAATGAAACATGGGAGAATATGTACACATTAACTTTTATTGGGCAGAGCAAGTTTCCAGTGAGAGAAAGCTAAAATATTGCAATGCATGATATAGAATTAATATAGTCCTCTCTGAATCGGACTTACATATCTTTGTACTTTTTTTGACTGCAGTGCACAGATATTCTACGCAGTAGTCTATTATTTTTTTTCCTTTTGCATGATAACGTACATTACAATTAGCTTATAGATGCCACTTTTTCAGCAATTTAATTCACTAATGGGGAGCATTTTTATATTGGTGCCCGTGCATATTCTCTATCTCAGTGCGGCCCCGATAGTTGGCAGCCCACTAGCGGTTCCTTTGATATTTACTAAATACCACCCAGTTGGGGTATACCTGCTACTTGTTACCAAATGGGTGTTTGGACACATAACGAACTGGAAAAAGGAAATGCAATGTGTTTTCACTAGCATCATTAAGCAGATTGTTGGTGTCTCATCATTTCCATTTGTTTCAGTTGGTGATTTTTGATATGTACATTTTCAATTTTTTTTGTTTGCTAGACTCTCATGCTAGTGTCCAGCAGGAAGTTTTTGGTACGTGATGTAACAGTAGATGGTGTAGCACCCAGGATAATGTGCTGCATGGCTAAATACTTATAAGGTCCCAAAAGCGAGACCTATTGGCTATGCCAATGCTTGTTTCTTTTTCTAGTTTACCTGTACTAAAAAATTTGCCTTTTCTATAAAGTATATTAAAAATGAGTAGCAAAAGGCTCGGGGACACGTCGAATTCCCTCCAAACATCTAAAGAATAGTTTGAACTGGACGGAATCTACATTCCCTTCCATTCATTGCACAGGACAAGAAGGAAAAACGTCATTGACGATGCACGAATGTTTACTGCCTCACTGCCGCGGTCCCCTCTGTACACAACACTTTCTGAGAGTGCAGCTACCATTTGGAGAGTGGTGGGTAAACCCCACTTTAAACAAGCATTGGCATAGCCAATAGGTCTTGCCTTTGGGACCTTATAAGTGTTTAGTTATCCAGCACAATATCCTTAGTGCAACATCATCAACTTTTGCATGGCTAAACACTTATAAGGTCCCAAAGGCGAGACCTATTGGCTATGCCAATGCTTGTGGTGAAACCTCTGCCCAGATAGTGGTAACGTGTAAAAATGACAAAGTAATAACTCGGGTACTAATATCACAAGATGTGCTGCCTTATGATGCACAATTTAGGAAACCCTACCGCATAATTTGGTCCTCCCCATAATTTCTGTCTCTGCCTTTGGAGTAATAAACCTGATGCTCACAAGAGACATGAGCTGGAAACCCGGATGGGACAAAAGCTGACCTTGAGATCTGCCCTAGCCCTCGGCCAAGGGTGTCCTCTGTATACTGCAGGTGCTGTCAGTGCACAAGGGTCAAGTTGTTTGTAATCAGAAAAGATCCCAGGAAAAACCATACCTACAAGGCAGCGGGGAGTCCAACACCCCTTCATTTAACTACTCTGTGAAAAGCCATTCACAGAGAATGATCTATGCTCATCCTTGAAACTAGAACATGTGAAGCTAGGGTCACCAGTGATTCTGCGGCCTAACAAGGGTGCCCTCGGCCCTAATGCAAGTAGGGGAAAAAAGAGCCATCCCATGGTGCGGAAGTTAAAAATACAAAATAAATAAAAATCAGCCGTATAAGGGATGCAGTCGGCTCCTGGTGCCACTGCACCTGCTGCACTTCGGATAGCTGCGCCCCAGCGCTGGTTCCGCACTATTTCAAAACGTGATGTGGGATTCTGAGCAATTTGACGAAAGTAGCAGATGGGGCGGTTTTTGATAGGAAAGTTCGCGAATCTCGTATTGTTTCTGGGGTGAGCTGGGGCCATCTTAGAATGCTACAGAACACAAAGCCGATTCATTCAGAAGTGCCTGGAGACACTAGCATCCTTCTTTGAGGCACATTTGTAGAGCTAGGTGATTTCTTTCTCAGCTTGGAAGCTGATGAGAGATAAGTGAACTAATGATTCCACTGTAGAGTAAAAACGCGTTCACAACGTGTAAAGCGCTCCGATACCTTCGGGTCTAGCTAGCGCTATACAAATCTCAAAATAATAATGACGGGCTCCAAATTCAGTCTTTCATCCTTCAGAGGTCGAAAAAATAAGTAACATTAAGTTAGGTAGCAATGTACATATCAGTGCCTAGATACCAAACAGATGGTAGACAAACGCTATGTACAGCTAATTGTGTTATTTTTGAAAGCCACAGCCGTACATAAATTCGCTCGACAATACTTCTTCCGGGTTAACTAAACATAATTCTACATTAAAAGTGATACCTGTGGCGTACACATTGCTTGCACTGGTTGTGTTTTCAAAAACTTAAAACGGCGCGAAATATTTCACGAGTCTCAGGCCACACATTGTGAACTCACTCCCGCAGCTGGTGAAACGAGGTGCAAGCGGCACCGAGCGGTGAAAACCAGAGGTGAAATGGGCAGGATTGAACAAACGTCGGCTTCTGAAGTGTTGTGGCAGATTTAACACTTGATCTGTGACGTAGCCGAGGTGCGAATGGCGGCACAGGCTACAGTAAGGTCCCTGGAGTGGACTGCAGCAACATGCGGCAGATGAAGAGCGCGAATGACAAAAGAGAAGTGGGAAGGTGAGAAGCCAAACAATGAAGGGGCAGAAAGGATCAGATTGCAGACTCTATGGTCAGAGATCAAAGGATAGCAACACAAGAGGAGCCTTGGAGTGCGGATCAGATTGCAGACTCTATGGTCAGAGATCAAAGGATAGCAACACAAGAGGAGCCTTGGAGTGACGAGGCGCTAAAGAGAGGGGGAGCAGGAGGTGAGCCCGCGAGTGGTGCGCGTGTGCGCGCGCTTGGGAGAGCAGTCTTCACTTTTCAAGCACTGCACTCGTGCTTGTGGCGCGTCGCTGCTCGCTCCCGCAAGGTGGATGCCGCCACAAGCACAAGTGCAGTGCTTGAAAGGTGAAGACTGATGGCTAAAGGCCTTCCTAGAGCAGCGCATGCCCGCTGCCTAGGCGAGACCTAAAAAACGAAGCAAAGAGGGTATGGTGGAGGAGGGTGGAGGCTATGATGTGCAATGGGCTGGAGAAACATATTATCCCTTATCCTAGCATGGAAGGTGTAAGGATGAAAGTCCCCAACCAACTGTGCATCTTTACTGCCTTGTCATTTCTCCCATTGTTTTTATAAGTTCCTCTATCTATTTTTTTTAAAAACTTTTAGTAATGCTTTGTTTGTGAAACCCCGCATCGTAAGGACCCATCAAACTACAGATGTAGTGCTCCGCAGGGTCACCCATGGTGTACCCTGGGATGAGACGATCCTCCATTTGTGCAATCTCTCTCCAGTCTGCTGGCAGCATGTAATCAAAAAGTATTACACTTTTAAAAAGTTTGTTTGAGGGTAGACAGCAGTCTCCTTGGCAGCTGCTTCCTCCACAACAGCCTTGGGGCTGATGGGCAACGCCCCCCTCCTTTTGCCCCTCACAAACAGTGTCTGTCATGCTGAATAGGTCAGGCTGACAGACACTGTTCATTTTCAGGTCAGGCAGCCAGGAGCCAGACATGTGCTAAATGCGCAGGCTCCTGGCTGCCTGAGCTGAACTTTGCTGGGCTGAGGAAGTCACAGCTCCTGTGGGCTTGACCTCCTCAGCTCAGCAAAGGTCCCTGAGGCCCTCACATCAGTGATTGCCTTGCACCTGGGCGCTTCAGTTTTAAGCCCTGAAGCGCCCAGGGTCGAGTGTCAATCTGTGACACTTCATCACAGAGTGGGGTGGGGTCAGCAATCTCACTGACCCCATCCCACTCTGTGATGACATTGGGACTGCTGCCGTCCCTCATTGGCTGACCCAACCAACGAGGGAAGGCAGCAGTCCCAAGCCTCCTAGGACCTCCGAGGCAAAGCTGCAGGTAAGTGTGTGTGCTTTTTTTAAATTAATGTTTGGTGCATGCGTGTATGTATGAATGTGCAAGTATGTATGAATGTTTGGTAATGAGTGTTGTGAATGGATGTGTTTTGTGTGTGTGCGCGCACATGTGAATGCATCGCTGTGAGTGTGTATGTATTCGTGTGTGTCCCGGCCGCCCTCTCCCTCCTAAACTTACAGGCCGCCACTGCTCCACAACAAACTTTTTTAACATTTACAAATGGGAAGGGTTCCCCAAGGGACATCTTGGCTTTAGCCAACTTGGGGCCGAAAACTTTTCAATGGTTTATGGCCTCTATTTCTGTCATAAACCATTGATACTTATGGATAGAATTGCTCTTTGAAAAGGATGTCTACAGCATGCCCTGTCCAAATAGTGATTCCTTATTCATTTCTAAACCTATTTGAGCAGTCGTAAAAAAATACGGACTCCAAACATGGGTTTAGTGTATTACAAAAAGTGTTTTTGAAGTTGCAAACTCCGAATTGGAGGATTTTGGAACATAGAAATGTTTTGTAGATCTGACCCCATACTTTTTGATGACTAGCTCTCCAACCTTTGTTAGGATTGCCTTTTGCTTGTCACAAAAATCTTTATATTTGTGGGAATTGTGATTGCAAGATTGGGAATGCTGTCTTTTTCTGCATGGATGCTCATAGCCAGCCCAAGAAGACCAGAGATGTGGACATAGCATCTAGAAGCCCTATGCATCCCTCACCAGAGATCTGATGAGGGCTGTATTAAGAATCTACTGATGTGCATTGGTGAAGCACCTGATTTTGCCTGCACGATACTCGGAGTGATGCATTTTTAGTGGTGTAGCATGTGTCCTTTGGGTGATGTAGGTCAGCACACCATTCCATTATGGCATACTATGATCTGCCCCCTACTCCATTGCCTGGATCAGTCTCCTGGCCCCCTGAACATGGAACCGCTTACCCGGAGTATCTGTTGCCCCAAGTTCACAGGATGTCCCCATTTCCAGAGACCATTTACCACTAATTAACTGGTAGAGAAGCATGGCCTGGCCTGATTATCCACCTTCCCATACTACAAGACACTTTTGGTCTGCCAACGTTGCTGTTTGCAGCATCTTTTGCTTGCAAGTTTTAGCCTATTTTTGCATACCTGCCAACTCACATGGTGCCACCGTGTGACACACGATATCGGCTCCCATCACACGGTCTCCAGGTGAGGAGCCGATATCACACTGTGGCAGGGAAAACAAGCTGAAAACCACTGCAAATAGTGGTTTTCTAGCTCGTTTTCCGAGGCTTTGAACTGCCGACGTCCATTAAGGGGTGTGAAAACACCCCAGGACATCGGTACCAGCCTCAGCAAGATTTTTTTCTGGGGGGGAGAGGGTGGGGTTCAAATGTGCCTCATAGGTACTTCTCGGCACAGGCCCCGCCCCTTTAAGGCCCCACCTCCTCCTCACACGATGAGATTGTTCTTCGAGGTGGCAGGTATGTTTTGGTGTTTGCAATCATAAGGCCCACAAATAGTAAATATTGCAAACCGGTGGAATCACATGTTTCTGACCTGTAACAAAGTAAATGGGTTTATGGGTAAATGGGTTTAATGTGGGAGCATTGCTATCCCCCATTTACAATGTAGTGCGTGGGGTCAGTAAGCGAATGAGAATGTTACATGTCCGCAAACAATGTGGAACCATTTATCTTTTTACCTACATTGATTTTTGCATTTCTCATTTTCAGGAGTATTCTGTTGGTTGCAATCATCTTGTGGTGTAAATGGTATATACTGATTATATTTAGGTGTGCTGTTTTTTCTCTGTATTGCCCCTGCTTTTCTGGTTTTATTTTATTTTGTTTGGTATAATTTTTACTCTGCAAGTACTAAGAAAGTGAGATAGACGCATCGTGACTTTACAACTCTGGCTAGATATTTACATCATTAATCCATCTGTGATTGATGTGTTCATCTGTACCTAAACCAGTGCTTAATTTGTGCCTGTGGCTGCATGTGGTGGACACAGGCACTCATTTTAGTGGACTGGGACTTATTATTCATCATCAGACTTTGATACCTCCCAACGGAGAGAAGGAAGAAAGGGGAGAAAGAACTGGGAAACGAAAGATGGGAAAACAGTGACAAGGGGAAAAAGCAGTGAAGAGAAAGAACCCACAAGTATGAGAAAAAGACGGTGAAGGAAGAAAGAGGCATGAGGTGAAATCAATATCATGCTGTCTTTGTATTTGGCAACCCCAACATTCAGCAGTTCTGGTCGTAAGAAATAAATTTGACCCCTGCATTTATTTATTTTTTCAAATTAGGCACCGACCTAAACCCAACCCTACATCTTCCTTGAGCTAAGCCTTGACTGCTCTTTTACATCTACCCAGAGTGTCAAGGGGGCTTGGGAGGTCATTCCCAGAGCCTGGCTAGTGAGGAACATCAGTACCCCCACCTTTGACCTTTCTTGACTGTCCCTGTGACTCCAGGGAATGGGGAAAAGTCCTGACAGAGAGATGCAGTGCAGCTTACTTCCCTGCAGCCAGTCGTAATAAACCACCACAGTGTCATGATGTTGCCAAAGGACAGAGACAGGCACTAGGACACTCGGGACTGGAAAGTTTCTTCCATTGGTCACCGCCTCTTTGAGGCGGAGACAGGAAGTAGAGGGGAGGGAGCAGGGAGGGGCAGAGAGGATCTGGATCACGAGGATAGAGGAGGGGAATTCCTGTTGTTTCCTTGCAAGGCAATTCATAACGAGCTCGAAAAAAGAAATAGTATGTAGCCCTAGAGTATCCTGCCTAATCTTTACTTGCATGGTACATGGGACCTGACATAGTAAAATGTCAATTATACACTCAGTAAGAAAACAATAAGAAAAGGAAAAAAACAAATTACGCTAAATCCAGAAACAGAGTTTATGAAGCATTTATTTGTGAAAGCAGCAAAAAAGGAGGTGAAAATGACAGAGAAAGATGGTTTTGAGGGGCAGTGTCCTTTTTAGGGCTAGGGTAAAATGCACCTCCTTTGACCTACAATGTTTAAAGGTATAGGACCATTTGAATCTCTTATCAAAGATTTTCTGTTGATTATATTTCACTATGCTGTACTGTATGAATAGGAGTTAAACACAAGATTCTCACCTGTGTCTTTTATAGAATCTAAAGCTCCACTCATCTTTGCTAGAGAGAGTTGCATTGTAAATGTCCCCTGCTCCTGATGAGTTTAGTCTGACTTGAGCTGGAGCTGTGAACAGCGACAACACCTTGAAGAGCACAGCAGCTTCTTCCCTCAAAAAGAAGAGATCAGGATGTGGGGGGCATGACAACCAGGCCACACACCCAACTCAGCTACTTTTGTTAAAGTGAAAAAGCTGTGTGAGTGTGTGTGTGCGGGTGTGTGTGTGTGTGTAAAAGTAAGTAAGTAAGTAACCTTGGCTGCCTCATTTGATCACATTTTTCAGATCCTAGGAAAATCACTTTGTCTCCTTGTTCCTTAGTTTCTATAGCCATAAAAACGTGGCACACTTTAAAACAAGTGGATTTAAAGCACTATATAAATAAGTGCTTTCAGAGCAGGATAGACTGCCATGGTATACAGAGTTTGTGCCGCGTTTATTATGCCAATGGACATTTCACCTACTGCATAGCAGCACTTAATTAAACAGCGCTACAGGTGTAGGTGGCCAAATGCCTGTGGGTGGGGTGGGGAGGGCAACAGGGATACGGGAGATTGGGGGCCTGGACAAATATTTACAAAAACAGCACTCACCACAGAGAGTAAACACTCATGTGAAGAGTGTGTCAATGTTTGTCCTGCAGTGAAATGTCCGTAAAACAGCTCCATGACCCAACCATGCCCACCGTGGTCCATTCTAGTCATTGTCTCCTGAGGTGTGGGTCTGGTTTGAAAATTTTTGCTGTGGCTAGTTACGATATTCAGTCCAATCTCGTTTTCATTAACATTTCTTCTTGACAGCCAAAGCACAGAAGACAAATATCGAATGTTCATTGAGTTTAAACATCATCCTTACCCTTCTTGACAGCTGCAATATAGCCTATAGGGTGATGGGGGGCACTAACAGACTCTCTCATCCTGGCTTCTAGAATTATAAAGTTGTAGCACAAGTGCACCACCAGCCCTATTCAAAAGGGTTTCAGCTTCTTTAATGAATGATACAGTTAATTTCTCAGCTACGTTTCCTTTAGGCCTGTATGGTGTTAGTGGAGCTCCGCTACACAGAATTTTGCGAAGTGAGAAAAAAACTCTGCCGTGCTACACAGAGTTCCGCAAGCGGCGGAGTATGTTACCTTGTGCCGATTGTGCTGATTTTTAGCGCCGGGTGTTTCTCCAGTGCTGTAAAATCAGTGCAAACGACCCACGCACAGCGCTACCGGAAGGTTTCTCAACGCGAGCAGTAGCGATCATCTGCGACCACCCGCGTTAAGAAATCTCACCAGGAGGTGATCTGAAGTAAGATTTTCCTGCTTGCGCTCGAAAAAACTCCGCTCCCTGGAGTTTTTCAAAACTCTGAACGCTACAAGAGGTGTGGAGTGCGAAAAACTCTGCGAAGTCTGTGAGCGGAGCGGAATATCAAGCCCAGGCCTAGTTTCCTTGCATTTAACGGGAAAGCATTTACACTCAGTAGAACTCATTTCAATCATGGGGGCCAAATGTTATGGTGGGCAGAGTAGCTTTACTTGTATTAGGCCATTTCTAAAATAGGAAGAAGCTCTACTAATTGAGCAGTTCTAGCACTTCTCAGCAGCACTTAGAGTTTGGTGGACATGGTACCCCTGTCTTTTAAATTCTTGGTCAGCCTGTTCTTTTATGAGTCAGACAGACTGTCATCTTTCCAAAGGCAATGCCCCCACTGGCTTTGCCATCGGAAATCTTACTATGACGGCCAATGGAGTAGGACTCATCAGAGTAAGGACATCAGACTGCGCGTCCTGTTTAAATCAGACAGTCTGATTTTTTTTAAATGACACCCACACCAAGGTAGAAAACTCCCAGGGTGTGGGGGTCGTTAGATTTTTGTTTTTCAATAACAAACTTCCACTTTTCATACTTTTCTGATACTTTTCATGAGGGATGCTTTACTTATAATTGGAAACAAGTCTGGTACTTCTAGGGCGGTAGCTATGAATAAAATTAAACTGTGCAATCACTCCTCAGCAGGTGGTGTTCCACTTTTAATAGGAGTGTACCATTACTTCGCATTAGGGCTGCAATGCTTTTTAATTGAAGAGCCCAGAACTTCCCAGCAAGGTGCATAATTGTAATAGATAATGGTATGCTACATGGAGCTGTCTTCGTGCTTGGAACCTGCTGGATGAACACCACCTTTTCTGGACAAATAGCGAAACAGGTGGGCCTCCAGAATATCAAGGTAGGAATATCAATGGCACCAGATATTATGGACACATTATTAAAGGACAAAACATTAAAAGGTAAGTAAGTATAGATTTCCTATAACTAATGCCACATATATGTAGCTTGATGATATATTATCTACTGGCGGTCGCCAGTAGATAGTTATAGTTAGGACCTATTTTCCATAGGAAATCCGCGACATTCTATTTGAAATAACTCTTGCGTCAATTGACGAATCTTCGCAAAATTTTCAAACTTTATGGCCCGCTCCGGTCCGCTCCTACCCTGAAAGTCTCAGGGTGATTCGTCAAGCTTGGGCCGAGAAAAAAGGGGTGTCCCAAAACGTGTTTTCCCCATTCATTTTCCCATAGGAAACTTTAGACACGGCTACAGCCCGAACTGCTGAACGGAATTACACCAAATTTGGCAAAGAGGTAGTTCTTGGTTCAGAAAGAACCCTTTTTGTTAAATGGTGTAAATCCGTTCAGTAGTTCCTGTGAAAATCAAAATGAAAATCACATATATATCTATGGCCGCGTCGGATTCGCGCACCCTCCCGATCACGAGCTGCATGCTAATTGGCTGTCAACACTCCAAATCAGGAAGTGTTGGCAGCCATTTTGTCCCTCTGTAGAACCGAGGGACAGAAACAAGTGTGCAAAACGCACAAAGGGGGCAGGGTAGAAACACCCTGACCCCTAGGTCTGCTCAGGGGTCCCACAAGGACCCCCTGGGCAGAAAAAGCATTTTTGTTTTTAAATCGGCAGGATGCGCTCAAAAATCGAAGCGCGGTCTCCGCGCTCGATGCAAATTTGCCCCCGGGTGGCCCAAGTCCCGGGGGCATGCGGGGGTGGGTTTATTGTTTATATGGGGGCCTCTAAGGTCCCCCAAGCCCCGGGGACCGCCACCCCCGGGGCTTTATTAAAAGGTGCGGGAGGGCTCTCCTGCCCTCCCGCAGCCCCGGGGACCGCCACCCCCGGGGCTTCTTTTTTAAATTTAATAACGTGTGGGGGGCTCCAGCCCCCACACGCCCGGGACCACCACCTCCCCGGGGCACTTAGAAAATAAATGTGGGGGTCCGTTACGGACCCCAGAGCCCCGGGGACCACCACCTCCCCGAAGCTTTGTCAATGGAGGGAGGGGGCCGCGCGGCCCCCTCCTGGA
Organism: Calotriton arnoldi; assembly: GCA_963921515.1. NCBI lineage: Eukaryota > Metazoa > Chordata > Amphibia > Caudata > Salamandridae > Calotriton > Calotriton arnoldi. The sequence continues at coordinate 1,129,191 of CAWUFW010003912.1, read as the reverse complement.
GCCTGTAATGACCCTGGGGACCACCACCCCCCAGGGCCGGCTCCTGCAGTGTCCCAGGGTGGCTACCCCGGGACACTGTAGTTTGCTATGACAGGACGGAGCCTCACGGCTCCCGTCCTGGCATAGCAAACTGCTTTGGATATTGGAAGCGAGAGCAGGAAACCTGCTCTCGCTCACAATATCCAAAGCAAATTGCTTTCCACATGGGGAGCTGCATCTTAGCAGCTCCCCATGTGGAAAGCAATGCCGGCTCCCAAGGGACGCGGGGAGCCGGCGGGACTGTGGGGGATTGGGGACCCCCCACAGTCCCCAACAGAGAGGGCCAGCCCCGGGGGATGGGGTCCCCAGGGCAAGTAGTGGCCCGGGAGGGGGCCACGCGGCCACCTTCCCCAAAAATAAAAAAAAAAACAAAGGCCGGCCCCGGGGGATGGGGTCCCCGGGGCCATAAGTGGCCTGAGGAGGGGGCAACGCAGCCCCCTCCAAAACAATAAAAAATGTTAAAAAGGCCATGCCCCGGGGGATGGGGTCCCCGGGGCCGATTAAGGCCTCGGGAGGGGGCCACGCGGCCCCCTTCCAAATTTTTTTTTTTTTTAAATGAATAGGGGCAGGCCCTGGGGGATGGGGTCCCTAGGACCAATAAATTAGAAAAAGAAGGGGGCCACACAGCCCCCTTCTTAAAAAAAAAAAACACCGGCATCGCGCCGGAGGCCACGCCCCTTCTTTCACCACTCTGCAAACGCGCCCCTGGCGCGTTTGCAGATGGGGAACGAATTCCCCTTGAATACTGGGGGTCCCTGGGGCCAACTAGCCCACCAGGAACCTCCAGTATGCGCCAGGGGCTGCGTTGCAGAGAGGTGTACAGAGGCCACGCCCCTTTTACACCTCTCTGCAACGCAGCTCTGTGGCGCTTTTGGAGGTACATGGTGGGCTAGTTGGACTCCAGGGACCCTCAGGATTGAAGGGGATTTCATTCCCCAACTTAAAACGCGCCACGGGGCGCGTTTGCACAGTGGTGAAGGGAGGGGCGGGGCTTCAGGTGACATGTGTGCAAACAGGCCCAGTGGCGCATTTTAAGATGGGGAATGAAATCCCCTTCAATCCTGAGGGTCCCTGGGGGCCAACTAGCCCACCAGGCACGTCCAGAAAGCGCCACAGAGCTGCGTTGCAGAGAGGTGCAAAAGGGGCGTGGCCTCTGAACACCTCTCTGCAACGCAGCTCCCTGGCGCATACTGGAGGTACAGGGTGGGCTAGTTGGACCCCAGGGACCCTCATGATTCAAGGGGACTTAATCCCCCAACTTAAAACGCGCCATGGGGCGCGTTTGCACAGATGTCACCTCAGGCCCCGCCCCTCCCTTCACCATTGTCCAAATATTCCTCTAAAATCAGCTGAACTACGAATTCCGATTTACTCACCTGTTATCAGGAGAGACCTCAGTGCTGCATCTTTCAGCCCAGTACTGATCCTGAAAAGTAATTTTAACCGTACTTACCAGTAACTTGAATTTCCTTCCATAGGCTAACATTGACTAGTTTCACTTGGAAATTCTTCTAAGTGTGGAGTTTTGGAACTTTATAATATTCCTCTAAAATCAGCCAAAATACGAATTCCGATTTACTCACCTGTTATCAGGAGAGACCTCAGTGCTGCATCTTTCAGCCCAGTACTGATCCTGAAAAGTAATTTTAACCGTACTTACCAGTAACTTGAATTTCCTTCCATAGGCTAACATTGACTGGTTTCACTTGGAAATTCTTCTAAGTGTGGAGTTTTGGAACTTTATAATATTCCTCTAAAATCAGCCAAAATACGAATTCCGATTTACTCACCTGTTATCAGGAGAGACCTCAGTGCTGCATCTTTCAGCCCAGTACTGATCCTGAAAAGTAATTCTAACCGTACTTACCAGTAACTTGTATTTCCTTCCATTGGAATCCATTGTCTGGTTTTCAGCAGAAAAGTTTCAAAGTGTCGATTTTCACAAACTACAAATATTCCTTAAAAATCGCCTGTATGACTTAAACGCATTCTTTCAACTGTTTACAGGAGATGCACCAGTGCTGGATACAGGATCCACCACTGAGTAAGAAAAAGTAACGATAACACTACTTACCTGCTAAGTGAATTTCCTCCCATAGGATAACATTGGTGATTCTATGTGAAAAAGTTTCTAAGTGTCAACTTTTAAAATACAATAATATTCCTTAAAAATCACTACTGTAACCAAAACGCTTTTACTCAACTGTTTACAGGAGATGTCCCAGGACTGAATCTAGGATCCAGTCCTGTGGTTATAAAAGTAATCCATAAAGTAACTAATTGCATTTAACTAGAAATTCACATTGAGCTCAATGTTGCATTGTGTTTGAAATTGTGTTGCCCATTGCAACAACTGTAACTACTGTACTTAAAAGTCTATTGCCTATTTGCAAAGTATTTAAACTAAAGTAATTCATTCTGAGAAAGTATATTTTGTAATGTAATGTATAATGTAATTACAATGTAATTTAAAAAATAAAATATGTAAAAATAAATAGTTTAAAAAAATGTAGTAAATCAGTATCAAAAAAATAAATATAACAATTAATACATTTAAAAATTGTCATTTACAAAACCTTTGAAATTCACTGAAAAAACCATAGGTTTTAGGGGCGTTATAGTTAGAAATTAGCATTTAAAAACCTTTGAAATTCACTTAAAAAACCATAGGTTTCAGGCACGTTATAGTTAGAAATTAGCATTTAAAAAACCTTTGAAATTCACTGAAAAAACCATAGGTTTCAGACACGTTATAGTTAGAAATTAGCATTTAAAAAACCTTGAAATTCACTGAAAAAACCATAGGTTTTAGGGACAGTTATAGTTAGTTGGACATTTCACTCGTACAAAACCATAGAATTTCCCCCGTTATAGTTAGTTCAGCTAACTATAACTCGCGCCCCGCAATGCACTGCTGATGACGTCACATATTACATCACTCATGACATGGTCAGTGACATCACTGATGACATCACTGATGACATCTCAAATGACATCACTGATGACATCACTGATGACATCATCCATGTGATAATCTGATGCACCTCCTCACACCCTAATATAACCTTTGATACACCCACTCTAAATTACAGACTGCCATTCGCAAAACCATAGACACTCCAACACCAATAACTACATACCCACTCACTGATTCTTAGGTCTACACACACATCCACTCACTCACCCATACAGTCACTCATACTTACGGTCACTCAGTACAGGACTATCATATGCACTCATACTCCTATATAGACACTCAAACACTGCCACTCATCCATAGAGGTACTCACACACCTAGTCAGTCATGCAAATAATTAAACACACTGCCATTTACTCACCTATACAGTTATACACACACCAGCTCACTTACTCATACAAATACTAGCACATTCTTACGCTCTTATACAATCACTGATACAAGCACACACTCATCCATACAGTCACTCTCACAATCACACACTCTCGCTTATAGCTATTTATATACTCCAACACACATATATACTGCCTTTCACATATGTAGTTACTCACACATGTACCACTGGGACATACATTCACTCACTAACACACTTTTACACACACTTACCCACCCATACAGCCTATCACAGATGCACTCTTGAAACCATCCACCCAGTGAATCACCCACTCACACATCTATGCACAGAGTCGCACACAACCCACCCACACAAACACTCAGGCACCCATACAGATACTCAGACAACCAATCAATAACTCATATAGACACTCATGTAGCTATTCACAAACCCATGCAGCCACTTACACAGCAACAGACAGACAGTTACAGACATTCACCCAGTTTAGTCACTAACCCTTGCATTCAGTAAGATACGTTTAATCACTCACTTATAGAGTCAGTCACACACCTACTAAATCCTTCATCCACACACTTATACACCCACTCATTCTTCAATACACCTTTCCCTATATATTAAAAATATTTAAACTTTACAGAAACACAGTCACTGGATGATGTCATCAGTGATGTCATTTGAGATGTCATCAGTGATGTCATCAGTGATGTCACTGACCATGTCATGAGTGATGTAATATGTGACGTCATCAGCAGTGCATTGCGGGGCGCGAGTTATAGTTAGCTGAACTAACTATAACGGGGGAATTTCTATGGTTTTGTACGAGTGAAATGTCCAACTAACTATAACTGTCCCTAAAACCTATGGTTTTTTCAGTGAATTTCCAAGGTTTTTTAAATGCTAATTTCTAACTATAACGTGTCTGAAACCTATGGTTTTTTCAGTGAATATATATATATATACCTTTAAAGTGAATACATGTGCAATTAATAATAGTACACTATACTTTCTCTATATGCCCTTATCTTTCGATATATTTTCCCTCAATATTCTGTCCATGATATTAGCGTATCTCCATATTCTTATCGTTGACATTCCATAGTACGATCACTGAAAAAATGTTTGGGTTGTTCCCTAAACTCAGCTATTCTGATGAATAAAAAGAGACTGTATTGTTGTCTCTTTGTTTAAACTAGAATAATATCTTGTTGCTTAGCAAATCCTGACATCAGGGTCGGACTGGCCGTAGCGGGCATCGGGCGTTTCCCCGGTGTGCCGCCAGGGTGGGGGCCGTTTTTGGCCCCCCTGGGGGGTCGTTTTAGTTAACGGGGGCTGGCAATATCACCCCCTCTAACAAAAGCGGCCAAAACCGACCCTAGCAAACAGCTCTGTCGCACCCCCCCTCCACCCCCAGGGGGGCCGGCCGAGCAGTTTGCCAGGGCCGGTTTCGGTGCCCAGTCCGGCCTTCATGACATAAGTATCAAGCCGCAATAATAGTAGATGCTACAGTTACCTACAGCATTTGCCCACATATTGGAGGGAGGAGAAACTGAATGGACTCACCAAGATTCAAGCATGTTGCACGTTCAGGTCGTGGATAGATTTCTGCAACAGATACATTAGCTCGCTAAGCTATTTTACCAGTGTTTAAAATTGCACTGGTCACACTGTCTAGCTCAATAGGGGCTAATTTCATAGATCACTCCATGGCAGCCACTCATGCCTTGGGCACCTCTCTTGGATAAAAAGGGGTCTGTGCTGAGCCCCCCTCCTGCATCAAGCACTGGATACCTCTCCTTGACAAAGAGGTATTACATTGCTGAGTCTTTCTTTATCAACCAATGCTGCACTGAGCTCCTCTGCATGAAAAAGATGTGGTGAAGAATTAGGTGCTGTTATGTGGCTGTACTCCTAAGTAGAGATACGGGGTTCTCTCACTACACTGGTACTAGACCTGTGAGCCTTAGGGTGGTCTTCCCCAAACTTTGGGGCATATTTACAAGACACTATCACCACAGGAACTTCACTTTTAAAGACGTTCCTGTGGTGATAGGGGCTTCACCTTATTTACAAGGCAGCATTAAGCCACTAAACGTGGCTTAACGCTGCCTTGTAAATAAGGCACCCTTTCACGCTATACTTAGCGTGAAAGGGGAGGGCAATGGGTGTTGCAGTGGGCATTCCACTGCAACACCCATTCATTTTGATGCTGCCCCACATTTACAAGGGTGGTGTAAATATGGGGCAGCACCATAATAAAGACCAAAAAAAAACCTGGTCTCAACATGGCGAAATGAGGAGAAATGCTTTATTTCTCATCATTTTTGCTGTTTGTATGTGTTCTGCATTGTGCAGCACACATAGAAACAGCAAACGCCATGCATTATTGTTTATGTGCAATCATTTAAAAAATGACGAGTTGCAACTTCTATGTGTGCTGCATTAAGCAGCACACATAGAAGTTACAAATCGCCATTTAAGATTGTTTACGTGCAGGAAGGGACACCTTCCTGCACATAAACAATCATTCCCACAACTCAGGCACCCTTGCACTATGGTGAAAGGGTGCCTGCGTTGGCGCTAGGCATCTGAAATTAGTGCCAGCGCAGGGGGAAACGCAGGACTGCACTGTATTGTTGTAAATACGGTACAGCCCTGCGTTTTCAAAGTGGCAGAGCGCAGCGTTGAGCCAACAAGGCTAACGTCGCGCTCCGTCACCTCCCTTGTAAATATACCCCTTTTTGCCTTACTCCTTCTGTTTTTGTTGAATTATTTTTGTTGACCTTAAGACTCTGCACACTTTACCATTGCTAACCAGTGATAAAGTGCTTGTGCTTTCTCCTATAAAAATGGTGAAATGTTGACTTTTATTCAATTGGCCCATTTAAGTTGCCTGTAAGTCCCTAGTAAAGTTACCCACTTAAGTAGCCCTTTAAACATGTCTCAGACCTGCAATTGAAGCCTGTGTGTGCAGTTCCAATATCAACCTGGCAAAAGAAACCTTTTGCTAGGCCTAAACCTTCCTTTTTAATACATAGAAGGGTCAGTCGGCTGGCATCCTTTCGAAGCCACTGAGACATAACAGGTCATCGTCGTCAGCACATGTCCATGCAGCGCGACGCAGACAGTCATTGACTCCAGCCTAACGTGACGCAGCTCGTCCTCAACACTGACACATCTCAGTAAAAGTCCTCATAAGCCCCAGCAGCTTCTTTGATGCAATGCAGCCTGACGCTGAGACTCGCCCAGCGAAACGCATCTCATCCCATGCATCGACACATCGCAGCACGTCTCCGCAAGCCCCACTTGCATCCTGATGGCGACACGGGACCTCACGTCACAGCTCCTTGTCAATGGTTATCGACTCCAAGCTACGCAATGCCTCTTGCGCCCCTCGATGCTGGACCGCACATCGCAACTCGTCAACAGCTCCTCAACGCCAACCTGTGCAGCGCAACACAAGGACTCTGTATCTTGACGCCCACAAGGTACTTTTCAGCTGACTGAACTCAGTCCTGATCCTAGCCGCAATCCAGCGCGGTCGGCCTGAACATGTGACTGGGACCCAGTCTAACACGGCCAGATAACCATGGGTGGCGCTTTTTGCTTCCTTATGCTTGATTTCTCCAAAACCTTTAAAATTGCTTAGCTCTGGTTCTCTTGATTGGATTTACAGTTTTAATCTAAATTCCAACAAATCCTGATGCTGCTGCTAGTGGTCCATTTAAACTAATGCAATTGATTGTGTTTCTTTCATGTCTTACACAATCTAAATATTGAGGTGGGCAAGCCCCCGTAAGTTCTAGCCCAGCTCAAGCTAGATGTTTGGCTTTGGTTCAGCTCTGGGTATTCTTGTAAACTCAAGCCTAAAACAAGCCAAGCTATCAAGGGAGGTTATGTGGCTTAGTAGCTACAAATGTTGCCTATGTTATATGGGGAACCAGGTCCAAATCGAGGCTGTCGCTCACATCCTGCAATTCCTGGCAACTTTCCATGTGTCCTCAAAAAAGATGTAAAGTAGTCTGTGTCTGTTGTGAAGTGTTTGTACGTGGACAGGGCCAGTGCTTAATTTGAGCCAGTGGTTTCCGCTGCTCAGCACTGGCACTTAATCATCAACACCGGCGCTTTGCACAAGCACCGGTTCAGGACACATTCACAAGCATTTATGAGGCACGGGGAGATCACAGGATAATGATCCGACCCGAGACTCGAACCTGGTTCCCCAGCTCCGAAGTCGCCGGCTCTGGCCATTAAGCTACCTCCTCTCTCCTCTTGACTGGTTGGTAGTTGGTTCTGGTTCAGGCAGCGCTAACAGGAGAGCCGGGGCTCTTGTCAGGAGGCAAGCTGCCTCCTCACAAGAGCCCCGGCACTTATTTATTTCAAATTAACCACTGAACAGGGCTCGCGCTACGCGAAACTGCCAAAAATAAAATGTGGAGTCTGGCGGTCACCCAGGTTCTAATCTCCTCTTCCAAGAATTAAGGCTAAAGCATTCAACTTTGAGGTCAGAAAAAGACACCCATCAAGTGTCTCAATTGCACAGTGTGAAACTACAAAAATTGGATTCAATCTCAGCTTCTCTGCTTGACCAAATTGTGTGATCTTCAGGAAATACTTTGACATCGATCCTCCTTTTTGTTCATCATCACATATATATGAGCACCTTCAAATACATGAATTCAGGATTGCACTTTACAAACACCTCTCTTGTGTTTGATTTACTATACTATAATGTTGCTCGCCACAAATAGCGTACACTTGACAACTGACTTGCTTCTTTGTTCACAACCTTCTCGGAATTTGAGATCTCTTGGCAGTATGAGAATGACTGTGCCTAAGGTGCGGAGGGCCAGGGTTGGTGGAAGATCTTTTGGTTTCCTGGCAGCTAAGGCCTGGAATAAGCTTCCTGTGGATTTGAGGACATCTGAGTCAGAACCTTGGTTCCGTAAGAAATTGAAAACCTGGCTCTTCCGTGACTCAGGGGGCGGTCTTCAATAACTCTGCTGCCTTCCTTGCTGAGAGGTTATGTAGGTAGTCGATTAGTGTGGCAGGGTTATGGGGCTCTCAGTTGTCCTAGCGCGGGGACACTCCGTTGGGAGTAACCATTGCGCTTTACAAACTTCCTAATAATGGCGTTGTCATCACAGCATGGCCAGGAATGTTTCTCAGTTTCTATCACTTTTAATATATACTTCTAGATGCAGAGAAACAATATTATGTACTAAGGCAAAATGCTTAGAAATGTTAAAGAAATCTTGTTTTGAATTTTGAAGATGCTTTACCATATGCTAAGATGATGTTTGTTGCATAATTTACATGCCAAATATTTTCAGGGCTCGGCTGGTGCACGGGCTCTTATAACTAGAGCCGCCCTTGGCTCGGCTCTGGCTTGTCTCTCCCTTTTAATTTGTTGGCTCACTCTCTTTTATCCAGATATTCACTGAGGGGCAGATTTACAAGCCCCTTGCGACACATTTGCGCCGCCATTGCGTCTCTTCTGTGATGCAGCGGCGGCGTAAACCATGCGCCACATTGCAACTTAATTACAATGTGACGCCTCTAGGGAGATGCGTCACGTTGTAAAGCCCTGCGCCACATTAAACCTGCGTCAGGTTTAATGTATGCAGGGTGGGCCTTCCGTCAGAAAAAGCCTCGTAAAAGTGACGCAGTGAAATCTACAAGATTTCACGGAGTCACTTTTCAGAGGCCGCTGTGACAAAACCTTACGCCTGCTTGAAGCAGCGTAAGGAGTGGTGCAGCACGTTAGGTATGGGCGGTCCCTGAACATTGCTGGAGTTGCGTCGCGCTTGCGACACGACTCCAGCAATGAGCCGCCCTTACGCCATCAGATGCGAAACGCATCTATCTATCCCTGCGCCACAGTGCACCGCATTGTAAATGCGACAAATCCGTGGTGGCGCAAGGGTAGAATTGCGTGTCGCATCGGTACTGGCGCATCCCTGCTAATAAGCAGGGATGCGCCAGTCCTTGTAAATCTGCCCCCATGTTTTTAAATCTACATTTTTCGTTTTAGGCTAAAGAGCTTAAGCTAGACATAAAACAGAGAGATAGCGTTATAGATAGGTAATAGGGAATATGGTGTACAATACAGGGAGAGAGACCAATAGAGGGGGCAGAGCGGATATAGAGAAAAAGGCAGGGTTTAAGGAGAAATATGTATAGAGGAACAGAGACGAAGAAATGTGAGAAATGTGGAGCATGGCAGCAATGAAAAGGGGGACACGAGCTGGAAAAAGGAGACAAAAAGGCGAGACAGGGTAAAAGATGGGAGGAGATGTGACCTGAGGGCCAGAGCTCCCGAATTTGAAACTGAGGAACTAGGTTGGATTCCCAGTGTCTGCTCAAGATCCTGTGATTCTGGCAAATTACTTTATGTACCTGTGCCTTAGAAAATGAATCTGACCTTGTGTAACATAATCTGATGCTCACGTAAAGCGCCCCAAAGCCCTTGTTCTGGTTCCGCCATGCCAGCAGATATTAGCCTACGTATTTTTGCCACAGGAGCACCACCTGTTTTCAAACATGCCTGTCTGTCTGGCAGGGGATCGTTTTGTCAAAAGTGCATCTGTGGCTCTTGCCAAGTAACTCTCTGTAAAACTGAGTACTGTGCCGGTAACTATTTCGTTGCGGCCCGCTCTGCATTCTATTTTGTTCAGTAGAAAAGAGCCCCCATTACAAGGAAAGCCTTGCTAAACAGGGACGTTTCTCCATTTTTGTGAGAGACTTATTTCTGTTTTCCTGATGGTCCCAGACAGACAAAATTACTGATGTACGCCCTACCCTCACAAAGGCAATGCGTCCGTTATTATGGCCCAGGGTATATGTGGAAATGGACCACAAGGAAGGAGCGTAAAGGCCCCTGCAGTCCATGCGGCGTGGGGGGAAGTCGGGGTCAACCTTCAAGGGACTCGCACCACAACCCTACACAGGGCCCCCATAAGCCCATGGCCAATGGTGTTACCCCCAAACCGGTCCCATGATGCTTGTTTCAGGTCCAGGGAATACCTGGCTTGGCAGTTCGTGCTGGACTGTTCCCATGAGGAACAGGGTCAAGACTGATTTGCACATGGCTGGGTCTGAACTAGGGTGGCGAACTGAGCTAAAGAACGATGATGGATTCAACCCAGATCTGTGACTGGGGGTGAGTGTCTGAAAAGTTTCAGCGCTCCATCCATCATCTCCTTGTGTTTGCTTCATGCCCAATGAATATCTATGAGAAATGGGAGACTCAGGGGCCCCACATCACATTTGGCAGGGGGCCCACCACTTTGCGTTATGCCACTGCGACAAGGATGACTTGTTTCCGTGGAGGGGGGGGGGTCTGGTGGCCGACGGATGACTTGTTCTCAGGGGGGATGGTGCCCCCAAAAACAGTGCCGCCTACCCCCCCCAGCTACGCCACTGAAAGGGAGAGAGCAGAAATGCACCATATCTGTTAAAATATGGCGCACTTCTGCTCTCTCATAGTGCTGGCCCACTTTAGGCAGCCTAGCGCCGATGCAGGCACCCTTGCACCAAAGTGCAAGGGTGCCTGCTTTACAAGCAGAATTGTTTTTGTGCAGATAGGGATACCTTCCTGCACAAAAACAATCCCTCTGGGCATTTTCCTCTTTCTAGGCATGCTACATGCATGAGAAAAAGATGTTTCTCTTTGTTACACCATTCTCTGGGAGGCCTAGCGATTTCATGCAATCCCAGGTTTACAAACCTTTGAAAATCTGGGAGTGCATGAAATCTTTGAGTGGATGCTCAGGAACACCCATGCTCCACCCATGGAAAGCCTCCAAAAATGAAAGGTAACGCAATGCAGCGCATGGCGCTGCATTGTGTTACTTTTCTTTACAAAGCCACACAAGGTGCCCCAATTCGCCCCTTGCATGGCTTTGTAAATATCTAGTAGCATTTGGCATCATGGCTGCGCACAAAAGTGGTGCAACCACGATGCAAAATGTTAAGAAATATGGCTCAGAATTCCTGCATGGATGCTACCCACAAAGCTAATGCACAGTTTGTGTGATGTACAGAGCTTTTCTAATTGGAAACCACTGATCTTCTGAGATTGATGAGGAGAGGTCATGGAGAAATGCAGTTGATAGAGTCTTTCCTTATCCTAAAGATTACGAGGCCCAGTTGGTTTGCTGTATTTAGTGAGCAGCTCTACTGTTGCTGCTGTACTCTGCAGTTGTGTCCACTGGGTGCAATAATCGGTCCCTGTAACTAATGATCGGTAGGCACACAGTTTTAAATGAGGCATGAGCTCTGATAAGTACTCAATGGCTTTCCAATGCCCACTCTCAGGGCTGGCTTTAGGGCAGTGCGACTGGTGCGGCCGCACTGGGTGCTGACCTGCAGAGGGGGCGCTGACCTCAGGTGGAGGAGCTGTGTTTAGCAATAACTTGTGATTGGAAAGATGAGGCACACGTTTGCCAGGTGGTCGTGAGAAAATCTGAGGAGGCGGTCATGAGGTGTGGGGGCGCCAAAAATGGTTGTCGCGCCACAAGCCCTAAAGCCGGCCCTGCCCACTCTTGATATGTGCGACTCTTCTGATCTGCGGTGTACCTCTTCAGTGATCCTCAATCCTGTTTGTTCTTTCCACTCAACTTAGATACTCATCTTTTTTGGATGAGTAAAGGACAAAAGGCGCCAGTTCCATTTCTATTCCCATTGCTTTGCTGTGTTCAGACAACTTTGATATTAGCATGTTCATTTGTTCAAAGCAATGGAATAGGGCACACTGGAGTGCCTCCAATATGTGTACCAAAAGTGCCTCGTACTAATGGTGTGACAGTTTTTTGGAACAATTGTCCACCCTCACTGTCTATCGTGTCTGGAACACTACTCTCCTACCAATAATATATCAAAGAAAGAGTCATTTTCCAGCCTAGTACATTACCAAAATATTGAAGGCTCCCTTCAAAGGCCCAAAATCACCACCATCCCCCATTTGCAGCCTCTTGAACCCCGACCTTCATCTCTGTTCCCATATTTGGAGGACTATAAGCACAATCCTGATTTTGCCTTAAGGGAACATCTATCTATCACATAGTATGGCACCTTCTTAGATTTCCACCCCTCCAACTTCCTGAGTGTGGTCATATGTGAATCCAATAATGCACTCATTACCATAGCGGTAATTTCCAACACCATGTGGAATGACTTACCTGAAGCAGTATTGGAAATTTTGCAGACATATATTCTGGTTCACTATAGGTGGGCAGAAGCTTGATCCAAATATGTGCTCATTTTGTTGATGAATCTGCCCCACTTGACCTGAACAGTGCAGCCTCAGTGCCATTCTATATGTATTTCAATGACAATATCTTGGGGATGCGGTAAATTGGTTACTTTGCAACCCTTTATCCAAGCAAGGCAGCATATTAATCTTATTCCTTATCTTTGAAAACATATTGTTGCCTTCATATAATATTCTCCTTTCTGGATATGGTGTCCATTTTTTATATTGCAGATATATTCCGACTTACCATTCCTGTTGGCAATTTCTAGGTAAAGTTGGCAGTCATAGAATATTTTCGCCAACCCCTTGCCGTCTCTGAATCCAGCCACAATACACTGAACAAGTTATGTTTTTTTTATAAATGATGAAAGTGATTTCTAAGAAGGAAGTTTATAGGATGTTGTTGATGCAGCCCTGAGGCACTTTTAAGTTGCATGAGGGGTAAAAGTTAAGAGGGCCTGAATCACACTAAAGGTCATTTCAACGTGCAAAATGCATTTGTTCCCATACCTATACTAGAGAATGTTGCCTCTCTGACAATGGCCAAATAGGTCTTCAAGGACCACCAGCTCTTGGAGTCTGAAAATAAGCTAAGGTATGAGTCAACCTTTTTACAAACAATTCCATAAGGCAGTCATACAAATCACTTACAAATTAAGGTGTAGACGAGAAGAGGGCGGCTGCTTAGATGCTAAATAGGAAAAGACATCATAATTATGGCATGAGATCTGCATGTCATGCCTTTATTAATCATTTTACTACTATGTATTCCTTGACTGCGGACATTGCCGGCACAAGTGCCACTTCCTTCTATTTTCTAACTAGACTTATTGAGATCAAATTGCCCAATTTGATCTTTTTTAATTGTTTAGCCTATAGACTGATGAACTCTGGTAAAGCCCATGGGTAGGATGGTTCATGTTGAAGACCTACAAATCCTTGTGACTGTGATTAAAAAAATTGACATTGCCTTGGTAGCAAGAGAGTACAAGGAGACAAAGATCCAAAGTGATATTTGTCTTAGGTCTACAGGCTTAACACTAGCTTGCCCAAGTTGATACAGAGGGCCAGTTGTGATCACCAGAGTGTGATAATGTAGGGCACACCTAGATCTAATCAATTAAGAGCAGAGAAGCTCAGACTCATTAGACATCGAGAAGGCCTTGAATCGCATGGAATAGCATTTTATTTTGGTAGACTTTACGGTTACTTGATTTCTTTTTGTGTTCTCGGCGCTTCCTTTTATAGTTCCAGATTCCTTTTTGTGGATCTTTGCAGGATCAATAATCTTGTTTGCGGGACAGATGTGCTAGGATTGCCCAATTAGGTCTGTCCAAGGACAGCTGTAGCTGTGGCCTACCCCCATTTGCCTCAGATTTGCTTAAAGAGGACCTTTCTAGCCTCATCCCCAAAGGGCCGTCATCTGGTTCAGTGTCTCTCCTGCATTCTGATATTTGCAATATTGCATAGTGTCAGTTTGAAGAAGTTCTGATAAAGTTGTCTCTTGTCTCCTCACGGAGACTGCCCCTTTTCCTTTTGTATCCAGGGGCCCATTTAGGTTTTCCCAACTCAAAAAGTCTCATTTGGCGACAGTATGGGCTTTTAAAACTATGACTCATTCACTCCACATTTTCCCTCAACACACCTTTTCATCCACAAAATTCCTTTAGCTTAAGGGGAAGGTAGAAGAACCTTAATCGAAGGCCTTCATTTGGATGCTATTACTACTTTAAGAATTATTTGCTAAAGACAGAGGTTGTAATGGCCTCCTTTCCAGAATATGCTCAGTCCTATTGAATATCCCCATTTCCGGGGATTCTTTGAAATGTTTAAATGGAACCAATCTTATGGATAATGCCTGGAGTATAATTCTGAGAATGGTATCCATTTCTTGGTAGTAATTCAATGATGTGAGTTCTCCTTTGAAAAACAGCACAAATTTTACTTTCACCTAAGCTGGTTATCACAGATGTAAAAATGGAGTGTTAGACTATCCAAGTGAACAAGTATATCTTCTTTTATCTATGGTAGTCCTGTCCTGTTGTCCAAATCTACTGGAAAGAGATACTAGGCTGGATAAAGGATGTCACTAAACTCGTCCTTACAACAGGGCCTGAAGTTTTATCGTACTTACTTCTTCTGTGCTTACAGCCCAGTTAATAGATGCCAGGTGTCCACTGCCTTGATTTGGAAATTCACTTGCCTACTCTTCAATTAGTTCAATTTTTTTTATACAATTGAACACCTCACTTATCTTAAGAGGAACAAGACAATTGAATTTGAGTAAAACTGGAACACTTATAGAGATGCAATATTCCCTTCTACCACACTCTCTAGCATGATGTTTACAGTTCGTTCATTGACTTCGGTCTCTTCCTGGCATGCAAGATAGTCTTATATTTGGAGGGGTGAATGTTGTACATGTGCATGTTCTGCCTTGCTCCTTTCCTTGTCTGGGCTTTTCCAATCTTCTAATTTCAGCTTTGAGCTCAAGACAGATGGAAGGTGGCACATGGTGTGGGGACACTTAGCAACTCTGTGTTTTAGTGTGATTGGTTAGAACTCCAGTGGCATCAGTGTCATACCATGACTCCCAGCAGAATCTCCAGTCTGGCAGCAAAATATTAAAGACTGGCCTGATGCTGGCACTCCAAATCTATACCATTGTCGCTCCTGGGTTGTTATGGGGTGTTGTTTACAGTTTGCTTTCTTATGGCCAGAATGTGATTTCCTTACAATATGTTAAAATCATTCAGATCCATACTGTCATTCCTGGGTTGTAGGGCAGCTCAAACTGTCTCCAGCAGTAATATATCTGAGCATGAACACTGCTTAACAGTTTTCCCTGATTCCACTTATTAAGTACTCATCCGCTTTCTGGTGCTTCTTGACTTGGTCAGTCTTTTGCAAAAGAACATCAGGATTCCTACTTCACACAGTAACTATACAATTATCCTTACAATATCAGCTGCAGCCATCTAGAATGATTTAGAAGTCACTGCCATATTACAGATTTTCACTGACATAACTGCAGCCATCTTAGGTCTGAATGTTAAAACTTCTTCAAGCTCTCCAAGTGGAACTCAAGATGGGACAGCGGCATCATGTTGAAGAGGCGCCCAGTATCAACTTCACGCTTTGAGTAGATCTTGTTAAAAAGCAGTATTGGGGTTGGTCCTATTAATTCACAGGGAGTTAGTACCAACCGGCAACTAACTAAAGGTCAGTTGTTGCTCATTCGATGTGATTCATCAATAACTGTGCTACAATTAATTAAGACAGTAATTGTTGGTCCTGTAGACCAAAGATGAGCACATCAACCCATACAAACACACACAAACATGCAAACATAAGTGCACACATTAAAAAGCTCTTGTGGCAGTGAGATCACCGGTTTCCTCTTTGACATCTTAATAGCAGTTGCCATGTAATAAACTCATTCAAATTCAATGAAAAGGCTGTGATTAGCTCCGCTATTTGTGCAGAAATTTATAAGTCAGGCTTGAAAATTTGAAACAACTGTGCTTGAAGAGAGGAGCGCTTAGCGGCTGCAAATTGCCATGTAGGGCCAGGGTTTAGTGTGGTCTTCACAGTTGGTCAAGAGGTATCAGTAAACCACTTGAGATAATACTTACATTTAAAGGCTATATTATAGTACCTAAATATCTGAAGGGTTAAATGTTCACCCTTCTTTTTCACATGAATACATGAATTCGGTGTAGTGACTTTGTTTACTGTTGTTTTGCTATAAATGTGTAAAGAGCCACACATACCATGTTTTTATCCTCAAAAATGAATTAGCTGATATTGATGCATTCTCATGTTTTATGGGAATGTAAAATGGTTGAGAATTGTAAGATGGGTGACTGAAAAGGTGTGCCTGCATCTGACATCTTTTCTTGCTAAAAAAATACACCAGGAAACACTTGAAAGAAGAAGATCGGCATGTTGGACCTTACAGATGGCAGTTACCACTCCAGGAGAGGCAGGTGGTTTCGATGATCTTCCACACTGCGGGCCTGATTCACAAAGGTAAACTTACACTTTTGGATAGGGCTGTCCTATTTTTTTATGAGCGGGGACTCCACAGTTGTAAAGATACTACTAGTAAACTACCTTTGTGAATAGCAAACAGTTGTAAACTTACACAAAAGTGAAAGTTTACATTTGTGAATCAGACCCTGCTTCTTCACCAACCAACAGAGAGTGAAAGTTGGAATAGAACAATGAGCTGCAATGCAAAAGCTTCACAACAAAGATTGCACTTACCTTCTGATAAGTAAAAAATGGTCAGTTTGTGACTCCAGTCCAATAGCTGAATAAGAGCAATCATTCATGCCTTTTGCCTCTTGGTAAACGCCAAGCCATTTCTACCTAAATATTTTGTACTTATTTGTACAATGTTTTTTCATAAAAGGAACAGTTTACTAATCTTATTTACCTTCCCGACTTAAACTTTGGCTCTGCTAGGGTAAATTCCGATGTATGTTCTCTTAGTATCTTCTCGCCGTAGAGCTTCTCCTAGTGGCATTGACTCAAACTCCAAGCAACAATATAAAAAGACTCACACAACAGTGGTTCACATTCCAATTCATTTTGCATAGAAATGAACAAAATACTTAAGCTATACCTTCTAGAACTCTAAGCATATTTTCCAAACTAGTTTGGGAGTAAAACAGTAGAGTACACCTGTTGGTTTTACAAATAGGTGCAGACGTTAGGCGTGGGCTGCAACCATGGCTATGGCAGGATTCTAACCGCTGGTTGGGTTTTCTCTAGTGTGGAATCTCTGCTTTCTAACTTCCTTGTGCATCTTTTCATTAGTCATCCTCCTCTCCCAAAGGCCTACAAATAATGCAGGATGTGTTTCATTGGATACCTCTTTCTCTGAGCATGTGCTGTGTGCATTCAAAATGTGATCACTCATCAATTTCTCAAGTTAGCGTATGTGTCAATATGCCCCTTCCTTTCATCCTTTGTTTAAATACATTTTATGTAGGGGATGCACCCTTTGTTTGGGTAAAAGGTAACAGGCCGACTTGAGGGCAGTGCGACCGGTGCCACCACACCAGGCGCCAAGCTCGGGATCTTATCAGTTTGAAAGCACATGCTGCAGAGATCCTTGTGTGTCCAGCAATTTTCAGCCAACAATAAAAATTCATGATAACTCTGGTGATTAATGTACCTGGGGGAGAGAGAGTGAGTTTTGTCTAGTGGCAGTTTTGATTCATCATAAAGTGGGGCAGATGGTTAATATGAGTAGTGCAAAGCACATGTACCATGACGATCACAGAGTTGTATTTTATGTAGATAGTTCCGTGGCTTAATGCTTTTGTCAGAGCGATCCTTTTGTTACGTGCAGTTCATAAGTTACAATCCTAATATTACACAGTGACCTTTAAACTGTCATCAATGAGCTGCATTCAAGCTGCAAGGTAGAACGTTATATTTTTTCACCAGTCTTTCATTATCCTAATGTTGCTAAAAAAGGGTTTGAGTAGAAATAAATTCTTATTAGTAAAACCAACCCCAACCACAGGTACATTTTACATACTGAGTTTGTGCTTCTCCAGACAATGCACTCTTAAAAGTATACTGGCTGCCAGTATGGATGGCATGTGGCTGCTACGCCTTGTACTCCTCATTGTCTTATGTAACATTTCCTGGACTTTGATTTACACACTTTGATTCATTAATCTTATCTAAAGCATTTGTGATGTAAAGTGCTCTGACAGCCTTCACTGGTAGGCGGTGTGCTGTAAAACAAATGAAATACATGTGAGAGAGGGGCTATAAAGATATATAGGGCACTGTTTGAGGTTGGTAGTGAGGGAATCTGTGGAGAAGAATGTCATGGGGGTGACAAAAAAGATTTTTGCATGGATGCCACCAGCACTGAAGCCGGCCAGTGGCATAGCCTGGAGGTCAGGGGACCTAGAGCAAGCAAGGAAACTAGGCCTCCCAGTTGGTATTAGAATACTGCTATAAATGAGGTGCAGTGCACCCATTACACCCCTGGACCACGGTGTCACTGCACTTGCTGCATTAATGTAATTTACAGGTCTCCAAGTTCCTCATTCTACTCATCTTTCGTTCTCGCCTCCCTGTCTCCACCCTGATCTCTTCTCATCGCCTTCATCCACTTAATTATTTTCTCTCTATCGACTATCCCCTTCCTCAGTCTCTCTTCCCCCTCTTCTTTCACTCATCCTCAACTCCTTCCTTCCACCTCTCCTTATTTCTGGTTCCTTTCTCTTCCTTTGTCCTCGCCCACTTTACCCATTCTTATCTCATTTCACCTTCTTGTTCAACCCTATTTCCTTCTCCCATTCTCTCACCTTTTCCTGCCCTCCTCCTGTTTTTTCAACCTCTCCTTTCCTTTAATCCCATTCCTCTCTTTTCTTTATTGTTCACATCCTCTTTTCCCTTTGTACCCCTCCTCCTGAAAAGTAAGCACTGCCAAACCCCTGGCATGCACTGTGTCTAAAAAAAAAACTAAATCGGACCAGCAGCCTCTCAGATAACTTCAGCTGGTGCAGGTCAGACTGGGCTCCTCCCTCTCAGTTAAATCGCACCAGCTTTACTAATGGTAGCCTGGTCCCTGAAGCCGGTCCTGATGGGTAACATGAATATACTTACAACATTTTCTACAAAATATGTTCTATCAGCAAAGCTCGTTACTGAGATCTCCGTTTCTTCTTGCTGTTGAAGTTTGGGTTACACGGTACACCAAGGGCAAAGGCCTGTGCGGGGAAGAGTTTGAAATTGGAGGATTTTGTTCACTCACCTCAAGGTCGGAAAGAGTTTGGTATGCTTTTTAGGTTGAGCCTGGGCAGCACATGCGATGACATGCGAGGCATGCTGTATTGCGGTAGGGACTTGAAGCTCCGCCCACTCTCCACCCACATTTTTCATTGGCTTGTGTTATTGTGCACTGTAAACTGTGGCTGTTCATCGGTCAAAAGGCTTAGCAGTCGCTCCTTAGTACCGCCATGTCTCATTTTGTAACCTCCCATGGCAACACCCCTTTATGTGTGCTGTTGCTCGGTAGGCTTTAATTACAGCATCCGAGCACTATTTTCTCAAATAGCTTTGTCCTGCCTGCTGTTGGGACACGCTCTCTCCTAATGCTTTTTTTTTTTTATAACACGCATTTGCAATGCAATAGGTCTCAGTTTAAGCTATTGGCATTGTGAATGACAATGGCTTATATTTATCTGTTTTAAAAACAACACATAAATAAAAGGCATTGCCATTTACAATGCCAATGGCTCACACTCTCAGAAATGTGAGACCTATTGCATTGTAAATGCTTGTTATCATATGTAAATGGTATGGCAGCCCCGAAAAATATATCAGAGTGCGCCATCTGTGAGACATTTTGAAGTCCTCTTCCATCCCTTGTGATTAGGTTTGTGTGAGTACATTCTTCTACACTAGCAAATCCAACTTTTGTGAATTAAAAACGTTTGTTGTGCGCTCACCGAAAAGACTACTTGTAAGTGTAGCCAAAATGTACATACCAATTGCTTCGTGAATAGGAACACTCTCGTGCCACAGGGTCGGAATGGGGCAAAAAATAAAAGTGGCCCTTATTACCGAACTAGATAGGTAAACAAAAAGTGGCCCACATATAGACAGAGCAGCTTTGAACTTATAAAGACAGGCTGGATGGGTATTTTGGCACCCATGCATTTGTGTTTGCTTAAGGCAATGCTTATGGTAGTATCAGGGTATTCAACCATAGAAATTGACCCATGTGGCCATAAAACCGGTCCACATTCTTCTAAAAAAAAACTAGCCCACACACTGATCTGTCAGACCGGCCCATCGGCCTCTGCCCGATTGCCCTATAGCCAGGGCTTTAAGTGGGCCTGGTCCTGCCGGAGCTGTTCTTAAAAGCAGGTGCCGAGACGGGTGCCTACCGGGCTCTCCATTTTCACCTTCAGGGTCGGAAAAAAAAAGCTTAACTCTGCAACAGTACCGCCCGTCACTGCTTTTGATGTAACTTCATAGAGACAAATTTTTCAGTTTTATAAAGCGCAAACTTGAGTACCAGTTAGATTACACAAGGACATATTCACGTTTTGAATCACAGGATGTTGAGCCGAGGTGAGGCTCGAAGCTGCTTTCTCAACTCGAAAGTCAGTAGCTCTAGCCTTACCCACAACCTCACCCGCAAGAACGGAAGTACTTTCAATATTATATACAAGGAAGTCATAGTTATTGCTTATTTATCTCATGCAATTTACAACCATTGACAAAGCCAATAGTCCTGGCTTGTTGTAGGTGTAATGTTACTTGTTGTGTTAAATATCTGGATGAATGGATAGAATCAACAAAATACTAGTGGGGCAGCACACTATGCTAAGCACAGATTTTTAGCTTAAGTGTTTTAAGTAACGCCCTTAATTACATCAGCCCCCAGTTTTTTCATCCCACTTAAAGTCCTGCATATAGCCCAGTCCGAACCAGTGCGTGTGCACCCACTGATTTGTTCACGTGCTCTGCGGAAAGCGTGTTGGTTATTCCCACACCCAACTGAATAGTGATGTGCTTCATTCAGAGCAGAGAAGCGCGCGCGCCTGCGTTCCTCCCCCAGAGCGCGGCACTACAGAGAGCACGCATGCAAATACTGTCACGTCCGCACTTACCAGTTTTAATTCGATTCCACAGTCACGAGATGCGGCACAGCAACAAAGAGCAGAACAAAGCCCGGGCCTCAGCTTTCGCGCCAACCTAACACATCTGTATTCACAAACTCCTCTCCGGCGGACGAGCTGTTCCACTTAATTAAGTGAGGAAAGATCTCACGTCTCCTGGGTCCACTCATGTGCACGGCCCTTTTCGAGTGATATGTCGCTATAGTCGCTTCAAAGTCTGCAGCGCTCCCACTCCTTGCACAGCACGAGTGCACGACGTTAGGCATCAAAGTGAAATATTTCTCCTTTTCTCCTCAGCCAATCATCACGTGTCTGCAACCCACCATTCTACACTGTTTCCATTAACCGCCATTTCCCACCTCGCATCTTCGATTATTGTAATGCCTATATATGATGTCAGTATTCTCTTACTGCGAATTTTCAGTTATTGTTGCTCCCCTGTCATGTCCTACCTGTCAAAATGACATCGATCTAACCCAGTGGTGTGTATCCACCTAAACCGGGTGTCACTTTTTATGAAAATGTAGCTTTAATAAAAAAAAAAAAATGGCAATTAGAAATGTAGTATTACATACTGCTGGGCGAGGAAGGAGAAATCGCGGGGTGGGGGGGGGGGGGCAGGGAATATGTGATAGCTGTGTGATTGCTCTCACGTGTGGAACTCTCTCTGGCAATGCTCATGGCTATTCATACAAACTGCAGCCATTATGCCACTGAAGCTGTGAAGTCACCGAAGGAAAATACTTATAAGGCAAATTATACAACACTTGGTTTTATGTTGACGCAGAGTGACTGGCAGTGGCTTAAAGTAGTTCAAACATTCCTTCCATCACTTTGTTGTTTGTTGCAGTATACACCCACAGTGGAACGAGTATGATCAGATATGGGACCCGTGCTCACTGTGCCATGGAATTCAAGCTGCACCTCGCTGTCGAGGCTCTAGTGGGTGAAAAGCGGTCTTGGGTTGCTTGTGTTCCTGACTGAAAGGGACCTGGCCTGGTAGTTCTGCTCCTATGGAATTCCTGATTTGTAAAGTGCGACTTATCACCCCTAAGGGTATCCAGATGCTGTCAGGGAGATTATAAGAGCTATTGCCCAGAGTCACATGATACTGAGTTGAGCTGCTGCCAGGGATTGAACCGGGAGCTCCGCTCTGGCCGCTGTGCCACATCACAGGAGTATGGCTAAGACTGATTTGCATATGGTTGTTCTCTGGAGTGACACAGTGGGTAAAAATTATGAACTGCAATGCGGCCCCAAGTGATCTCCAGTGGGTCACATTATTTCAAGGATTTCTTCCAAATATTTGTTTTTTGCACTTTTGGCAGAATGCAGAGTTTTAAAAATCTTTCTTCCAATAAAACAATG
Organism: Calotriton arnoldi; assembly: GCA_963921515.1. Classification (NCBI taxonomy): domain Eukaryota; kingdom Metazoa; phylum Chordata; class Amphibia; order Caudata; family Salamandridae; genus Calotriton; species Calotriton arnoldi. The sequence goes on along the minus strand of CAWUFW010003912.1, from coordinate 1,106,536 downwards.
TAAATGAACAAAGCAGTATTGTTTAATGCTAGGCAATGCTCGAAATGCAGGAGCTGTGGGCTTCCACACATGCAGTGGTTCAATGCCAATAACTGCATTACTTCCCGCTAGAAGCTCGATGGAAAAAATGGAGGACTATGGAACACTTGCACGCAATGCTCCTGCTCTATTTCCACAGACTGTAGCCATGCTGTCACAGGACCTTTGGGCAAGGAAATCTTAAGGATTGGCGGGGCCCTGGGCAAGATATATTTATGGACCCCCAGTTCAGAGCAACATTGAATTTATTACCACCTTTCCACTCATTCAGGTCCTTGTGATTCCAAACAATATTGAGTTATATGTTACTCTCATTGTAGGAAAAACATGCAAATAAAAACTTGTTAGATGTTTTGTGGACTACTGCATAATGTTAAAATAAAACTATGCAGATCGTGCTTGAAATTGTAGCCTTAATTGCTGGATATTTGTAATCACAAATAGATCCCCCTTCACTACTGATATTCTTGCTGCAGAAGTTAAACTCAAAGCACTGCTCTGAGGATTTTCACCATTCCATTGGTAAAAATAGAATAACTTTCTCTTGATTTCTCTCCCTTTGCCTTGTCTCTCTTCTCCTCTTTATATGTGAGCACTCCTCTGGCTACACAGGTACCCGTGACCATGCTGAGTAAGGGAAATGGGACTTACCAGGCATGGCCCAAAACATGGATAGGAACAATAAGGGAACAGTATACTGAGAGATCTGAAGTAGAAGAGAAGGACACGGCGATATCGATAATGTAGAAAGATATATGAGGTAGGGAGTGAAGTAAAGTAAATCAAGTAAGGTGAGGTAGTCAGAAGGAAAGATAAAGAGAGGTAGAAAGAAGATCAAGCTAGAGAAAGACAGGCAGAGAAATAGGTAAGGTTTTAGAGTGTGGCAGAGAGATAGACAGAGATGAGGCAAAGGAAATGGAGAGGTAAGCGAATACAGTACTTCAAGGGGGTGAGCAGACAAAATATCGAAAATAATATATCGATATACAAAAATATCGAAGTTAAAATATCGAAGAGAGAGAATATCGAAGGGACAGAATATCGATGGACAGAATATCGACCCTAAGGTAAGTAATATCGAATTTTTTAATATCGATGTTACTAATATCGATATTTGTATTATTGTTATGTATTTTGTTATGTTTTTAATATGTATGTGTTTAATGTGTTTTTGTTAAGTGTTCTACTTGTTTAAAAATATATGTATACAATTTTTATATGTTAATAAAAAAAAATGTAAGTTAAATTTTTTTTTTGTACTGTAGCGGGTTGTGGGTTTATAGGGGAATAGGGTGGGAAGTAATTTAATTATACTAAATTAATTATTAATTTTTAGGAATTATAAATTAATTTTAATTATTTTTTGCGTTTAAGTTCTGTAGCGGGTTGTGGGTTTATAGGGGAATAGGGTGGGAAGTAATTTAATTGTAATTAAGTTATAATTTATTTTAATTAATTGTTATTGATAATTATATAATTGTTAATTAATTAATAATTGGTAATTAATTTTTATTAATTGGTGATTCATTTTTATTAATTCATTAATTGATCATCATGTAATTTAAATGTAATTAACTTATAATTTATTTTAATTAATTGGTATTGATAATTATATTATTGTTAATTAATTGATAATTGGTAATCAATTATTATTAATTGGTAATTAATTATTATTAATTAGTTATTAATTTTTATTAATTGATTAATTGATCATTATGTTAAGTGTATTATTTTATCATTGGAGTGTGTTGTGAGTTTATAGGGGAATACTTTTGGAAGTAATTGAAATCTAATTAAGTAATTATTAAATGTATTTTTGGGTATTGATAATTAATTTATTGGATATTAATTATTAATAGGTAATTTCTTTAAATTACAATTTTTGGGTTCTAAAAATTAATTTATTGTTGTTTTATTATTAATTGGTAAATAAATATTATTAAATATTATTTATTGATAAATGTAATTAATATATTAAGAATTATTTATTAATTGATAATTAATGTTTAATTATTATTATTATTGGTATAAAAAGCATTTAATTGTTTAATATTAGTTAATTGGTAATTACGTTTATTAATTTAAATGTTTTTTGTTATTAAAAATATTTTATTGTTCAATATTTATTATTTAGCAATTAATATTTATTAATTATTATTTATTGGTATTTATTACTAATTTATTGTTAATACATTTTCTATTGGTAATTATGTTTTTAATAATTATTTATTGGTATTGGTAAATAGTTTAGAGTTATTTAATAATTAATTAATTATTTAAAAAAATTAATTTATTTATAAGTATGTTATTTGTAACTTCTACGCTATCCAACACTTCCCCTACTGTTGCACTCTCTGGAGTTGGAATAGTAATTTTTACCCCTACGCTATCCAACACTTTCCCTACTGTTGCACTCTCTGGAGTGGGAATAGTAATTTTTACCCCTACGCTATCCAACACTTTCCCTACTGTTGCACTCCCTCTAGTGGGAATAGTAATTTTTACCCCTACGCTATCCAACACTTTCCCTACTGTTGCACTCTCTGGAGTGGGAATAGTAATTTTTACCCGTACGCTATCCAACACTTTCCCTACTGTTGCACTCTCTGGAGTGGGAATAGTAATTTTTACCCCTACGCTATCCAACACTTTCCCTACTGTTGCACTCACTGGAGTGGGAATAGTAATTTCTACCCCTACGCTATCCAACACTTTCCCTACTGTTGCACTCTCTGGAGTTGGAATAGTAATTTTTACCCCTACCCTATCCAACACTTTCCCTAGTGGAGGTTGTAATAGTAGTTTTATTCCCTACGCTATTTAATATTTTTTGTATAATTTTAGTTAATATACTATATAATTAATTTTCAAAATATTAAAAGTAAATTTAATTTTTTAATTTGTTATTATAATTATTTAATTTTTATTTATGTTATTGTTTTATGTGTATAGATGTATTTGTAATTTATAATATTTTTTAATAATTTATAATTTATTAAAATAATTATTGAAACTCATAAAGTAAGTATATATATTATATATTATATGTATATGTTTAATTAATGTTTTATTTAATTATATATGTTACTTATTAATTTTAAAAATTATAAAATATGTTTAACTATGTTTATTTTAATTATAAGTATTATTTAGTTTATTTTACATATTATTTTTAACAAAAAAACGATATTTTTGATAACGATATTTTTGACAATCGATATTGTTTTTTCGATATTTTTGTACTTACCATGTTGTAGATAGGATTTCGATATTATTGACATCGATATTTTTGTTGCGATATTTTTGTAGGTCGATTTTTTGACCTTCGATATTTTGTCAGTGATCCCTTCAAGGGGTGAGGTTGAGAGAAAGGGAATATAGAAAGGGAAAAGATAGCGAGATCAGATGGAGACAGAGAGACTTGGCAAAACAAAGAGATTAAAGGTAGAGAGAGCAAAACGAAACGTGGCACAGAAAGAAGAGTGAGTTAAATCGAGTAGTGAGGAAGAAAGAAATGTAGAGGGAGGGTGAAGGATAGCAAGAGAAACCTGTAGAGTGAAAAGAGGGAGTTGTGAGACATATGTTAAATAGAGAAAGAGAGGCTTATTCAGAGATAGAGAGTTGTGTGATAGAAAATGAGTAAGTGATGGAGAGGTCGAGAGATCTATAAAGAAAGAGTTTGAAAGATATAGCTGAGGTGGAAGGGATGAGTTGAAATGGAGAAGTATGTCCAGAGAAATTTATGTGTTTGTGTGTGTGTGCAAGAGAGAGACAAACAGAGTGAGAAACAAACGAGGTGATGATAAAGGAAAAAAGTAGGGAAATAAAGGTACCCAGAAATGTGCATGATATTTAGAGAGGGAACAGCGATAGAATGAAAGAAAGTGTTGAAGAGGAGTGAGATAGTGACCTAATGGTGAATTAAACTGAGAGTTTGGGTAGTTAGAGATAGAGAGAGAGTGGTACAGAGAGGTGAGGTAATGACTGAGATGTGAGGTAAATAGAGAGAAAAGAGATTGAGAGGCGAGGGAGGGTGTGAGGTAGAAAAAGGCTGATAGAAGCAGAGAGAGGTTAGGTAGGAGAGATATATAGCTGAGGTAAAGATAGAAATGAGGTTGTATAAGTAGTGTATTAGAGGGAGGAGCGATTCAGGGAGGTCAGATGGAAAATGTGCAGTGAGGTAGAGAGAAAGGGATGAGGAAGAAAAAGTTTAGGTAGAGAGAGGATAGAGAGTGATAGATGTAGGCATAGAGAGTAAATGAGAGAAGAGCAAGCTCGTAAGAGAGAGTGGTAGATATGATGTTGAGGGAGGTATTTTGGGTATTTTCAGGGATAGGTGAGTTAGACAAAGGTGAGGTAGAGAGAGAGAATGAAGGTCCATAGAGAAGAAGAGAGAGAGAAGTTAAGAGACAAGGTTAATGGAGATAAGGTGAGGTGAAGTAGGGAGAGAGAAATAACACAAAAAGCTGAGAAATGGCACCAACTGCCTGAGAGTGCGAGGATTAAGGTTGGACGGGCCAAGCAAGCACACAAAGGGGCAGATTCATTTTTTAGCACAACGCAGGGCAGCAACAAAAGTTTCTGAGTTGTGCATGGTGGACAAAGCATTGCAGAGCAACGCTCGGGACATATTGCTTCTAAAGTTTACAAATTTCTGTCTGATCCCCCTTTACCAGAAGAGTCATTTATTTGCACAAAGTGGGCCAAACATTTTGATAAATGGGTTTTTGAGCATATTACAACTGATTCATGGCACACTATTGGTAAACTTTCCCTGCATAACAAAATTGCTCCATCTCTTATTCAGTCAAAATTTTTCACAATTAATCTTTTACACTGGACTCGTGATTGGTTATACAAACTGAAACTAAGAGATAATGACAAGTGCTGGAACTGCAAACATGAGGCTGGCACACATCAACATATGTTTTTTGGATGCCACCTACTAAGCTCATACTGGACAGCAATACAAACGCAGGTATCAGCTATTCTCAACACTCCCATTTCTCTGTCCTTCACTATGGTAACGCTAGGCCCTTGGGCTTCCCCAACTGCTCTGGCCTTAGATTCTACAGATATGGCCTTGTTAGACTTGCTCTTAACCATTGCAGCTAAAGTCATACTTACAGAATAGAAGTCCTTTCACAATCTATCGTACCACACCTGGTGGGCTTGGGTTTCTTATCTCCGTTGGGCTCATACGTCACTCTTAGGTAAGCATTCCGTACCACTAATCTCTAGTAGGGTTGGCCGGTCCCTTGATAATTACATGGAACTAGGCTCTCATGGTCCACTGACCCTTTCCACTATTGGTTCCTAGGGATCATGCTGGAGCCATGTGACAGACATCACAACCTATTCCTTGACCTCCTTCCTTCCTTTTCCCCCTGGCTTTATATGTATCATAGGCGATATGTTGTAATGTACTAATTACCCAATGCACTCTCCCTACAGAGGTTCTCTGCCTGGCTGCTCAGCCTATGATGAGGTCATATAGAATGTTGAGTGTGTTTGTATTGAAGGGAGAATCAGTTGGTGTGGAAGGGCTGAGCAGCGAGGAGGCTGCTCCTGGTGGGGCACTTTAATGGATCAGACTAACATCCTGTAACCTGTAACCAAGAAGTGATCTTAAGAATAAATCTACTACCTTTCCTACAAGACTTGCCTGCGCATCATTCTTCGTTTTAACACTGGCGACGATTTTTAAAGAACCTACGTGAACTACCTTGAATGAACTGGTACCTTGAAACTGAAGAAGCGCATTTGGAAGAAGCAAGCTGGCAGTCCTGAAGCCCCACCAGTGACCAAAGACCGGTCGGCCCCATCGTGGATGTGCCAGTGCTTGCTGAACTTGGGTGAGTGTTCCCCAAATGAGTAACTAGACTAACAGAAGTTCCTGACATTCCTCACCACCTGTGAACGGTCAGCCCTAGCCTGGGCCTACCAGTTCCTGCTGTTATTCCTGTGGAGACTGCTGTCACCCTGCCTTGGATAATCTGTTCCTATTTTCTGCGATGAGTTCCAACTGCTACCCTACCAAGTGTTCCTGTTGCTGTTTTAATGGATAAGAACTGTTACTGTGGAGGATTGGCAGTAACAACTGGTGCTGGGGAATTAGAGCAGCTGACTGTTTTTTTTGTTGGGAAAACCGACAGACACCCCTAGAGAGCCGTTTCAATGTATGCTGACGAAAATCGACACCCCTGGTGAGCTGTGGCACTGATTTGGAGATGTAGTTGCTGGTGATGCCTCTGAGCCTGTAGCCCGTGTGGGGGTGGAGGTCTCCTGGGTTGATGTGTTAAATGACTTGAAGCACACTTTTAACGTTTCATGCGCCACTATGGGACATCTGCTCTAGTATTGTGTGGTGAATTTGGATTTCACGTTGCTTTTCGCTCAGCGCAGTTCAACTGTCATGCTTTCTTTAAAAAAAAACAGTGCGCGAGCCAGTTAACGCGCTTAAGACTTACCTTCTTTGATCGTCGCGAGGAGCAGCTCTGTGGCCATTCTGACGTCTTTCCCTGTTTAGCTGCTTCTATGGCGATCACAGCACTAACGTGCCGAGAGCCACCCGGTGCAGCGTATGCTGTGTGCCGCCATTTTGGGATTGGTGTCACGCAGCGTTTCAGACCTACTTGCTTTCCGGTTTCGCCAACCACGCATCGTTTTCCTGTGCCGATAAAGCTGTGGACATTTCGTCGAGTGGGAACAACAAATTCAGGTACTCTTATTGGTATTTGGCAAAACGGAGATGTGGGCAACAGTTGGCAGACGGAGGTGTAGGCGGCAGTTGGCAATTGAGACACCAGTTGTTGGGAAGCCATCCATGGAGATGTATTTTTTTTTTCGGACGCTATGCAGAGACACTAACTAGGATGAAATTACTGTGCAACAGCAAATTGGAAGGCGATAGTTACATGCAGCTTTTGAAAAGGTTTTCTCTTCGTGTCAAGGCGTCGGGTGAGAGATCGCTCACCGGTCTGCATGTGTTGTGGTTGTTTCTTAATGCTATTTTTGCGCCTATTTTGTGTTTTAATATTTCTGTGACTGTGGTACATTTATGTGATGCAATGCGATGCAATGCGATCTTAGGTCTTTCGCCTTAGTACAAGGTTGTGGGGTTTATTATAACTGCTTAAAGAATTCTGTCTACACTGACGTCTGAGGAAGTTGGTAAATTACTTTTGTTTCGAGTGTGTTTTGGGTTTAAAGGATTCCCTGGATTGTCGTGGGTTTAAGGATACCCATAGTATGTTGCGAGAGTGTCATGACTGGGCGCATCTGTCTTAGATTTTCTGAATTTCATGTTTTGGCCAGTATGTCTCGGGTTCAAGGATACCCTGGATTATCATGGGTTTAAGGATACCCATAGTATGTTGCGGAAGTGTCATGACTGTGCGCATCTGTGCTAGATTTTCTAAATTTCATGTTTTGGCCAGTATGTCTCGGGTTCAAGGATACCCTGGATTGTCATGGGTTTAAGGATACCCATAGTATGTTGCGAGAGTGTCATGGGTTTAAGGATACCCTGGATTTGCCTTGGGTTTAAATATACCCATAGAGTGTTTTGAGTGTGTTTCGGGTTTAAGGTTACCCTGGTTTTGCTTTGGGTTTAAGGTTACCCTGAATTTGGTTGGGTTATAATTACCCTGTTTTGGTATGGGTAGGGTTTTTTTTTTTTTTTCCTCTTCTTTGAGGTAGACCTATCCTGACACTAGTATTTGCATTTGAGGGTTGTAGATCCCTGTTCTGCCGCACTCTTGTGCCTTAGTTTATGGCGCAATGGATACTCCGTGTGGTGTGGGTATTGTACCCGCAGTGTTGTGTGAGTTATGGTGGATAGCATCCACTGTTTTTAAGAATGTATTTCTTTACCTTGCATTCCTTGTTGTTTATGATCATTATAAGGGGGAGATGTGTATAATGATTTTGTTTTATGCATCCTCCTTTGCTGTCATTTGTATGTTTTATGCATTTGATTGTTTATGATCATTATAGAAGGGGGTGATGTATAATTATTTTGTTGTTAATGCATCCTCCTTTGCTGAGATGTGTGTTTTATCACCTTCATACATTTTGAATGTTTTCGATCATTATAAGGGGGAGATGTGTTGTAATGTACTAATTACCCAATGCACTCTCCCTACAGAGGTTCTCTGCCTGGCTGCTCAGCCTATGATGAGGTCATATAGAATGTTGAGTGTGTTTGTATTGAAGGGAGAATCAGTTGGTGTGGAAGAGCTGAGCAGCGAGGAGGCTGCTCCTGGTGGGGCACTTTAATGGATCAGACTAACATCCTGTAACCTGTAACCAAGAAGTGATCTTAAGAATAAATCTACTACCTTTCCTACAAGACTTGCCTGCGCATCATTCTTCGTTTTAACACGATACACATACTGTTAATTCTCGTGGCACTGCTTTACATTATATACTTAGTTTTCACTGGTTGTACGGCTATTTTCGTGCTCTTGATCACATTTGTGCTGTTTATATTGCAGACGCATCTCTATGCTGTGTCCTTGCTCATCTGTTACACTTCTTTGACTCTGCCGTACCAATTTGTTCTGTGTAATCAACTGTATTCTCATGTGCATTTTGTATTACATGGATTTTACCTGTGTCGCATGTATTTCTGAATGTATACCTCTTTTTTATTTCTAACTAATAAAAACTACTTGAACAAAAAAAAAATGGGCTGCTGCTTCTCTACCCCTACGCTAGCGCATACACTTTGCACAGGATGTGTGCTGGAAGCATACCCTTCCACTACAAAATCATATGTCTAGTCAAATTCTTATAAATTCCACTCATTGTATATATGCTGTACAGAGAATCATATATGCAATGTGTGAAATGTTTGCAGAAATTAAATCATTTCTTCATGTTATTGCCTGCTTCCTTGAGGTATTATTTGTTAACAAAAAGCACAGTCTGGCTATCTTTAGTAGGTCAAACTTTGTGTCAAAATAAAAAAAAACTATTGGTGCATGCACTAATCCACCCAAGTAATGCTCACTTAACGTAAAGTGGTACAAAGCGGCAACAAGAGTTATTTGCACTTAGAAAAAGGCACCTTTCCAGTGCAAGATACGTTTTGTGCTAGAATGCAAGTACCCTTGCAAGAATTTGAGCTGCTTCGCAACACTGTGCTTGACTTTTCCCTGGTGCAAATCCTTAGAAAATGTGGCCTTAAGTTTCTGTTAAATGTGCCCCACTGTGATTTTTTTTTTAAATTGTAGTTTTTTTTATGAGCAATGTTATTATGGCTAAAATTACGACTGTCCACTCGCTTTACCGGGGGCCACTTGGAAGGTGGGGCCCTGGGAAATTGCTCACTTTGCCCATGCATTAAAACGTCTCTGCCTGTGGGGTCACCCGAATAAAATACCGTTAAGCCCTACAGCACTTCCTTTTATGAAAGTAATTGTATGAGGGAATATCCCTCTATGAGAATGGATGAGCCTGAGGGCAACCTAACATAGTCATATGTCTAACTCCATGCTCATGACTTTGAGAGGGACATGCAACTTACTCGAGTTTCAAAATCCCTTTCTTAGAAGTGCTCGTCATGCTTCCTTATTGAGCCCGCTGCTGTTAGAGACGTGACCCATTCATGTCTATCATCGGAGATAGGAAAGACTAACCCCAGAGATGCCCTGGCACATATTCCCCTCTGTATCCTATCCCCGCCTCCCCGCGAGTTCCAAAATGGTTTGTATTTTGGTTTATTAAGCAGACTGGCTGGACGGTCTGTCTCGGTGCTAGGCAAAGAAGTTATAAGTTGAGGGCACCAATTAGGGAAAAGGCTACATTTTAAGAGCGTTCCTAAATGCCATGTGGTTGTGGTTTCCCAGTCCGTCTCAGCTCTTGGAGTCTGCCAGCATCATGCTTTGACCATTTAAAATGGTGGTCTTAAGAAAGTATTAATGTGAATGATTTTGTATCCTCATTAGAATTCTGAATATTTCTCCTTGTGTTCTTTTTGTTCTGCAACAATAGTTAAAATCGAGCACCACTCTATCGCACTGTTGGATAACATGCCAGTGGTTAGTGCTGCTTCTGTGCAGTGCATTGTGGGAGAACGTGATTTTTCTCCGTGTACTTTCCTAACCTCTTCTGATCAACAGTTTCTGCCTAAATTAAGAAGGTTTCAGCTGTGATCCAACAAAACTTGTATGTAATCCAGTACGTTTTGATGAACATTTAAACCTGGCTCAGCTGGTTCAAGTTGAAGGACCCTTGTCTCAGCTTGCAGAAGATGAGGCCTACAGGCACTGCAGGGATTTCAGTTTCAATAAATGTACCCGCACTGAAGTTCTGGCAATTATATTTTTGAAGCTTGAAAATACTCTGATACAAGGTGGGAGCTGAAGCCTGGCAGCTTTCAATTCTGAAAATATTTATATTTTGCAGGCCCATTATCTGATTCACATTGTACAATTTGATTAGCTTGAGTTTGGGCAAAATTGCACATCAAAGCCACCGCTGACCTAGCTCTTAAACCCGTATGTATAAATGGTATCAGCTCATTCTTCGGACCTTGAAAGGCCTGACTGTGCTTTTGCATAGGCGTTGAGAACTGGATGTGCACAGGATAAATAATATTATCAAAATTCACATCATAGTATACCATTGGGAAGCAAGAAGTCCTATTATTCTGATGCGATCTTCGGTGCACTCAATCTTTACAAGAACTTTTCACAGTGGTTGAGGAACTTTCCAAGTCATTAGAAATGAAAAAGTAATTTTCCCATCAATGGCAGTGTGACAAGCTCCCAGCCTTCTTTTCTGAAGAAGTTGGTGAGACATTCACCTCTATTTCCTCTGATTCATGTCAACATATTATTTCACCGGTCTGCCGCCAGTGGGAACCCTTGCTTGGCCGACGATTTCAAATGCATATATTCATCGATGGACCCATGCACCACTAATGTTTTAATAAATTGATCCCTCATGTGTCTCAATCCGTGCGTGAATGTGGCAAAGATCTTAATGAACGAGAGAATAACCCTTTGGAGATGTTGCTGCAGTAGTGTCTCACCTGCTTGACAACTTTGCTTTAGATACTACTGGTATGGCAAACTGTTGACTCTCTGTTCATACTTCAGATTCATGCACGGTAGGTGGATTTTCAACTGTGCTGAGCTCCCTCTTGAATGATCTGCTTGTCGAGGACAATGGCAGTGATTTCAACTGAGCATTAGTTGAGCTGGAGTCATTTACTGCAGTTGACAATGTTAATTATCAGATTCCTTTTGATGGCATCTCACAAAACAGGTTCTATCATGTTAACAGCCTTCACAAGTCCATCTCCCTTTCTGTCAGAGTTGAAATCAATGATAAAACCCACTTTTTTCTGAACCTAAGAATATTTAGCAAGTCCTCTACTCTTTGCCAGAATTACCTGTTCTTTTGACTTCTTTCTTTATATGCTCGTCAATTCTGCTTTCTACTGCATATTGTGCCTGATTTAAAAAAGCAAGTTTATGAAAGCAACTGTGTCTTACTACTGTGAATTCAGAATTAAGTCATACCTAAGTCAGGAGTACAACACAATCTCTTAACAGAAAAAGTATTGAGAACCAGTCCCAGTGTTTTATAGACATAGACCTCTGGAACCAATCGGTGTTTGATTATTGTCGGATGTCAAGGGCTATATCAATCGTTAAGTGCTTTCTCCCAGAGTTACAGACCCAAGTCTCAGGTGAAGTTCTAGAAAAGGGGAGATGCCATTTAACAGCCAGTGTAGCTTAGAAGGATGATTCCCTCCTGCCGGAAGTCCTGCTCCTTAGAAGGTGGGACTTCTGGTAGAGGGCAATTGCTGGTAAGAGGTGGTCAAGTTGAAGTGGTTCATCTGCTGCTGCTCTTTGCCCGAAGTGATATCAAGAACATTTTCCACACGGGGCAACTGAAGCTGCCCCTTTTCTGAGCACGTTTTTAAAAACTTTAAATGCTTCCCTCTTTGAGAAACTTTCAGTATTCAAAAGAAGCTGAAGGAGTTGTGAGAGGAAATAGTGAAATTCAAGACTTTGTCTTGCTTGCAAGATGCAACAAATGTTGCCATGAGGACATTACAATATTAAGATAGTTGTGTAGCCTTATGGATATTTTCATGCAGTCTCTGTGCGTCAGAACAGTTCCAGAAATGTGAGGGTAGAACTCTCTATCGGAGTTTTCACTATTAGACTATGAGCATTGAGTGATCGTTGCTTTTATGCACTTTCACGATTTTTGTATGGATATGGTGCTATAATTTTGTGTCCTAAATATAATTTACTAAAATATTGCCTTGTTGGACTTAATAATAGAACATCTACTTCCAATGAAACAACATTTTAAATGATTTTCACGCCATAGTATTTGTGCAAAAATATATTTTTGTTATTGATATACTTGCATCCAACCGTTGCATGTTCACGGGAGGGTATTTTATTTGGGTGTGGTTGGAGTTGCTGAACGTCTCAGACGCTGCTACAGATTTTGGCACGTGTGGAAACTGAGGCACAGGAGATAAAGTTAACTGTTGGTTCCTTTTTCCGCAGACCTTTAGCTTACAAAACTTGTGCGACTAATGGTATCTTGTGTCGACTTAGCCAAACATGCTAACTGTAACAAATCAGGTTAAAGACATATGTGCATCACTCCTATGGACTCAGACCCAGTGGCAGCCGGCACAGGTAAGAGCGGTGAGGCGGGGTTGGGGCCGGCTGGGGAGGAAGTCGACAGACAACGGTATAGGAAAAATAAAATAAAAAAATAAATAAAACCACTTACCTTGTGCTCTCCGTATCGCCGAGTCGATGATGCGGCGAGCGCAAAGTAAGTGGTTTTATTTATTTTTTAATTAATTTTACCTATTCCGTGGTCTGTCGACTCCCCCTCCCCACCGCCCCACCTCTCTTACCTGTGATGGCCAGCACTGCTCAGACCTACTTTTAATAAACGTTTGCATTTGTGCTCATGCGACGCAATGCAGAACAAAAATAGCTTTTTTGTTCTTACAATATGAGGGCCCACATGCACAGTGCTAAACTGCATTGCGTCGCGTGTATGCCAGTGCAAATTTTAGTAAACAAGGGCCTCTGCCTTCTCCATCTATATGGTTCTCCTGAAAACGTTGTATCTTATTTCCTTAACACCCATTGATAAGTAAACTATTTAAGGTGAAAGAGAACTGTGATGGCTTATGGTGAATGTCAGTCAAGGAAGTTGAAGGACTGAGAATGCAAATTCAACTATACATGGGAGTCATATTTTCCTACTATTTGTCTATTTCTTTTTACATTCCTACTTGTTAGAGGAATCTAAAGCAGGAAGCTAATAGGAAAAGGCAAGGAGCCTAGACTACAATAGCTTTTGCCAGAGAGGTTTCAAAAGAAAAGCCTGTCAAAACTGAGCAGAAGCATCCCATTGTTGTATCCAGAGACTATTGCTTGCTTAAAGATTGTGGACTGAACAAAGCCCCAAATGGCTGCCTTGCATACAGCAGAATTATGTACAAACACTAGGAAGCGTTGGCTGTTGACAAGGTGTGGATAGATTCATAATGAGAAAGCACATGTTCTTATTTAGTAGACATCTCTGCAACAACCAGACACCTGCAGCAGAAGCCGTTGCATGACAACACATGCAACACTCGAAACAGATAATGAGGAGTAGGCATAATGTATCATAGTGATAGCAGCAACAGCTAGGCAGGCTCTTGTGCCAAAGGCTGGGCTATCCACACTTGAAATGCAAATGGGTATTGCTGATTGGAGAAATTCTGCCATATCCCTTTTGTGTTTCTAAGGATCGTTAAACTGATAAAGGGGGATAGAGGGGTGGAGCCATTCTGAGTTTCTGGTGGTTTAGACAATCTAGTCCTTTAAAATAACACTTAGCTCCTAAACCCATATTTTTACATGTTTGAGCATACCCTTACCATCAACTTATGGTATTTACATGTTCTGGAATCATTTACTGTTGTCCTTAAGCACATTTGGAACACGTCTAGAGTTGCAACTCACCCTTCTTTAGTCTTGCTCGTGAAACACCTCGGATGTACTATTTAATTTTTATAAAACTCTTTATTGGAACTTAAGTTGCTTAAACAGTATGGGATTTGAAACATCATCTGTATCATACCATTATCACACATTTTAGTATAGTTTTCTTTTGTATCTTCTAATCCTGCTCATAGCAGACAGAATCCTGAGTCCAGGAATTTTTACAATCACTCCCGTGTGCTATAAATCAAGGGCTTGTGTTGCTGTTCATTCTGTCTCCAGTGAGTTTGTTCTGTTTGAGATTTTCAATCACTTGTCTGTCTCAAATCCAAAGGATTGTCTACAGAGTACTCATACCTTTTGGAATTTATGTGGATATTCTTTTCCCTCAAAAATCTCCCTTTCTGCCACCATGTTGGTCTTTGCCCTCACACCACCCCTCCCATCTAGGAATGTATCAGTTTGTTATTCAAAGTTGCTTCTGGCTCCACAATGGAAGGTTTGATCTTGGGATCTTGAAATTGTGTCTAACACCTTGCAACACCCTGCAAAGTGCTCCTTGATCCAACCCCTCCCCATGTCCCCCACCCGCTGTACTTCATTGAGAGTGAAGCCCCTACCCACTCAGTCTTCAGGCAATTTCCACTAGATTGGGATCTGCATTCATGTCAACCTTGACTTTGGTTGGCTTGCTCAGCATGGCATAATCTGAAAACAGAGCCCCTACCAATCATTCCCAGTCTAAGGATAGATATGAATTCCTCTGGTGTCACTAATCCGAGAGTATCAGTGAAATAACCACAACAAACATCTGAGGGGCTAAAATCAAGTTAAGGTGATGATCTTTTTAGTATGTGGATTGCCTACGACAAAACTAAATCGGCCTTCTTAATTATGGTACAGATCAATCTAGATCAGGATGACTGATTTTTTAGGTTATGAATATGTCACAGACAGTTCTCGTCTTTCAAACTATACAGGCCCTATAGTAATTTCTTATTAAATAAATCATGCCTTTCTGAGGCAGTAATGGAGCTGTGGATGGTCATCATATTAGTGCTAAGGGGTTTGTGCTATGTACATTGATCAGAGATTTTAGATGTTTGTTCACCAGGGACAGATTCATGACAGAAGTTAAGAACAGTTACTTATTTTATGCAAATGTATCTCAAATGGAGATCCCGAAAGTCAGTCCTGGATCGCCCTCTCAATCAAAGTTCGATACCCCTGATATACAGAGTATCAGGACATCAAAATGTTCAACAGAAGACAATAGAGTCTGGCTGTACATAGCTTATGTGTACATAGCTTATGTTCCAATATTTTAGCACTTTTCTCTGTTTAATTTAGTGGATGGAATGCTTTAATTATATTATAGTCTTTCTGCCTCAGGCTGTACCAGTTGTGAAAAAAGCTCTCACCTTCATTATAGATCCTCATCTTTGACTAAGACTATACCTCGCACAGAGGGCACTTAACAATCAGTATGTCCCCCGGCAGTGGACTTTAATCCTATATGCTGACACTTCCTAACTTTCAGGACCTTGGCATCTGCAGCAGGAGATACTTCACATAGACAGTATCTGAAGTATATCTTTTCTCTTCTTATCTTTCCTCTTTTGCTATTTCTTCTAGTCTTCACAGGTCATGTCAGCTTGGGTTCAGTTTGGGAGCAGTAGCTTTTCCGGTTTCCAGGTACATACTGGAAGTTTTTCATTTATCCCCTTTGTTTGATGCTTCCACTCACTCAAGGCATATGCACAATCTCAAGGGAATGTTTCAGGGGCAGCCTAGGATCCATCTGACATATTGATAAGTGGAAGATGCTTTGACTGAGCAGCACCCAATAGTAAAGACCAGAATGTTTGGATGAAAAAGTCATCCACTGTCGGGGAATCAGTCCTATAAGCCTAAAAACCATGCTTCAAGCACATGGTGGAGCCAGCTTCGTAGCAGTGGAAGGAGTGGGCAAGCTGTTCTTCTGGCAGCATTCTCTCTGGTATACTTGCCAATACTGACTTAAGTGCCATCAGACATGGTCCCTGTTAACTCGCTTATAATAAGGTTGATTCGCAAGAAATGAGGTTGGTACATTTGGGTTCAAAGAGAAAGCTTAGTAAGCTACGAGTAGCATAGGCCTGTATTGAATTGTATTGTAATTGAATGTATATAGCGCTTACTACCCCTGACGAGGCGTCAAAGCGATTTTTCGGCGAGTAGCACGCTACTCCGGAACCCATAAAGGATTAGTGGTGAATTAGTATAGTGAAATATGAAAGTAATTTGAGTGGTGGATATATTAGTCAGTTATTTGGATTGAGAAGGATAGTGGAGGGATAGAGGGAAAAAGGTTTGCATTTATATAGCGCTAGCTACCACTGATGGGGTGTGGAAGTGCTTTTTCGGCGAGTAGCGCGCTACTCCGGAACCCATATAGGATTAGTGGTGAATTAGTATAGTGAAATATGAAAGTAATTTGAGTGGTGGATATATTAGTCAGTTGTTTGGATTGAGGAGGATAGTGGAGGGACAGAAGAGGGAAAAAGATTTGTATTTATATAGCGCTTGCTACTCCTGATGGGGTGTGGAAGTGCTTTTTCGGCGAGTAGCACGCTACTCCAGAACCCATAAAGGATTAGTGGTGAATTAGTATAGTGAAATATGAAAGTAATGTGAGTGGTGGATATGTTAGTCAGTTATATGGACTGAGAAGGTTAGTGGAGGGACAGAAGAGGGAAAAAGGTTTGTATTTATATAGCGCTTGCTACTCCTGATGGGGTGTGGAAGTGCTTTTTCGGCGAGTAGCACGCTACTCCAGAACCCATAAAGGATTAGTGGTGAATTACTATAGTGAAATGTGAAAGTAATGTGAGAGGTGGCTATGTTAGTCAGTTATATGGACTGAGAAGGTTGGTGGAGGGACAGAAGAGGGAAAAAGGTTTGTATTTATATAGCGCTTGCTACTCCTGATGGGGTGTTGAAGTGCTTTTTCGGCGAGTAGTACGCTACCCTGGAACCCATAAAGGATTAGTGGTGAGTGAAGGAGTGTAAGTAAGCAACTGAGGCAAAGTACACAAGCCCTGTGTGAGCTGCTGAGCTCTGAATACTGCTGGATCCGTGATCTTAGAAAACACTCTGCTGTGGCAGGAACTCACTGCAGAGATAACAATACTAAAAACTTGTTTTCAAATCTTCCATTTCTAAGTGCTGTAAACAACAGATGTTCCTATCACCCAATTTATTGTGCTCAATTTACCGACTTTCTGGAGGATGTAACTTGTGACCTACCATTCAGTGCTTTGATCCGGCAGCAAACATTTAAATAATTGACAAAATAAAACTGTGACACGATAACAGTCCTGTCTGCATTGGTCGGGGAAAATGAAATGGAGGTATAAAGCATTGAGGAGAGAGAGTGTTACATTCTGCACAGCAAAATGCTGAACATATTTATGTTTCCTTTTGGGTACATTAATTTCTTCTCTCCCCCTTTTCCCTACTCTTATTGGTTCCATCTGTCTTGCGCTTAGACTGCAGATATGAACATTTTTAAATTATTGGGAGCAAGAATTACCGTATGGGACGATATTAGGATAAGTCATGTCACACAAATGATGACTTCAATAACAATAGGAAGTGACATCAGTGAAATGATAAAACTATCAAAATAAAAGTAAATTGAATTAAATAGCTCAAGAAACTCATTAATATAGATGAACGGCTGACAAATGTAAGGGGTCCTCACTCTGATGTATGCAAAGCAGCTGTTCTTATGAAATTAATAGGGCTGTAGGAGGGGTTTCCCTGAAGTGGTACTCCTTCATGAAACCCCTACAGCACCCAGGAACTGTTTTACAGTAAGCGGAGCTCTGAACAAAGTTAACTATTGTTCAGGTTATGGCCCTTCCCGCCAGATGCGATGTTTGGCCTACTGAGAGCGACTCAACCTGACATCCAAAGGCGTGAGTGAGACCTAAGGGGTCTGGTAGCAGAATTGATGCATCTCCCCCTATTGACCATCGGGTGAAGCTACCTGCACACATGTGAAATGGAAGTATGTGGATGAGTGAGTAACAATATGCAAATAGTGTTTCTTAATTATGAGATATGAGGGTGGTACAGGTTGATGATGGAGAAATCTCTGAACCATGAGAGAGAGCCCATCTCACAAATTCCCTCAAAAGCTACCAACACAGGGCTGACGTCATTCCTTGAGCTCCACCCCTTTCCTTGTGCGGAAGAAAAAAAATACCTCGGAACATAATACGTCACACAGAATGGGGCTTTTAATAAACCGTTAAAAACGATCAATGGTTGGGAAACGGAATGCCAATGCGGACGAAATGAATGCGACGCCCCGCGAGTCTTTAATGTAAAAACCCGCGTTTCAACACTAAACGTTTGCTTTGTTTTTTGTACCCTCCCTCCCCCCCTGCAAAGTGATGAGGAGGCAATGAAGGTGTGAATGTGTCAGGAACCGAGCACACAGAACACATTGTATGATCCAGACCAGCCAGATACAGCATGGGAGAGATTGTGTGAAAGAGATGTTGATTTTCTTAGCTCATTTTTTTTTTATCGCTTCAGTTCCTTTTGACGCCGAACTCTATTTTTAGAATTTTTACAGTTATGCATAAACATTTATTTGATAAAAGATTCTTTGAATGTCGTGTCTCGTGTGCGTTTAACCTTCTTAATCTCGTTGAGATGGTCACGTCGCTCACCCAATAGCCCTCGAGAACACCCACCCACAGGTTGATGACACGCCTTCCTTCCCAGGCCGCCGCCCTCAGCACCACTTGAGGAATAAATATTCTTCCGCCCCTTGCCTTTGCTTTGTCCCCAGCAGGGAGCTGTCAGAAAACGCCAAGTCTCTCCCGCACTGCTCGTTCATTTGTGGGTTTTAAGGCACAGCTGCAAAGGGTCTTTTGGAGAACTGGAGTGCGTGCCCTGTGGAAATGAAGGGTGTTACTACCTGCCCTTCCACATACCCCTTTGCGGTGCTCGACCAGGGGGCCTCCTCTCAGTGCTTTAAATGGGCCTGTACTGCCAGGCAGTGAGTACCAGCACTTCTATTCATTCAAAGGGAGAGTACTGGCGCTTCTCCGAAGGTCGCAGGTACCGTGGGGTAGTGAATACCTGCATTTCTTAGTTTCCAGTTCACACACTCCCTCCTTCAGACGGTGCTCTCCAACATCCACTCGGTGCTGCTGAATGTGATCCTCTTATGACTGAGTGAGGGCTCTTCTGAGTTCAGCTCGGAGGTGGACATGTGTCTCTTTGTCCGTGCCCGCCTCGGATAGCTGTGGCTCTGAAAGAGGGAGTAGTCCCCATCAAAGGAAAAGCGGTGGTGCTGAGTCCTGGAGAGTTCCCTAGGCAGGAGGCAGGCATTTCCCAGCTTGCCCCGGCGGGATGGCATCTCCTGGTTGGAGTCCAACAAGCACAGGGACATGGAGGAGCCGGCCATACTGCTCTCGGTTTCTCGGTCCTCTGAGGACAAGAGGGCAACAGTCTGCAGGTCCTCAGAGGCCCTTCTCTTCTGTCTGTTCAGCTCAGTCATCATAATGTTTGAGGGGGCCGAAGAAGCCTGAAAGGCTTCGTCCTTCGGGAGGTCAACTCGCAGTTGCTCGGCGGGTGGCTCCTTGGCAGTGATGTTGATGGACTGTGGGAGCGTCTCATACTTATCATCTCCAAGCTTACAACTGGACTGGGATTGACTCCCAGGCTGGTTTCCATTAGTCTGTGAGTACACATTGCTGACCTTTGCCTTCTGCTGATCATCCTGGTTGCTGTAGACCTTGTACCGAATCATAAGAATGATGATGAAGACGAGTACGGAGGCCACAATGATACCACCGATGATGATGATCATTGTGCCACCAAGGAACTGGGTGTGGATGGACCGACATTGAGTGTTTTCACCCTCAGTGGTAAACTGCACACAGCCTACGACACGGGTTGCTGTCAGGGAGGTGATGCCATCATCATAAACAGCCAGGACACACAAGTCGTAGTCACGGCCTGCCGCCAGATCATTTACCAGAAATGTTTTACTCGTGGGTGGGATCATCCTGAAATGAGAGAAAAAACAGGTGTTAGACAATCATCTAGCTGACCTTCTCCAGTGTTCTCATTTCTCTACATTGGGTGTAAGCATTGAAGTCCCTCTTAAAACATTCCTTGAAGATGTTTTAAAAAGTCTGGGTTGGATGTTTAACTATCATTTGGGAGCCCATGTCTTGGAACATCTGTTGAGGGGTCTTTCAGTATACCAGTGTTGCATTTTCCACTGTTTGTTTTTTGTGACTCTCCATTACAGAGTTTACTGAGTATGTTGCACCGTGTACTTGTAGCTTGTTTCTCACAATATACCTTAAGCTGGATTCCCCACAGTATGTTCAGATTTGGGCCCGCCACAATGTGTATAGGTGGATCCCGCATCATATGCCTGAATTTGTGTCCCACAGCATATTTGGGGAGAATCTTTTATAGATAATAATAAACACATGGAGTACATATTCTGTAAAGGCTGCTGGTGATTGCCCCTTTGTTGCTGGGTTTTGAGTTCTACATAATGTGTTGGTTTGAACTCTTACAGTTTCCATCTCCTCCCAGTATACCCTCCTGGCTTTTCCACAGAATGCCTGAGTGCCTCACTGCCATATGCCTATAGTGGCCCTAATGTGGTTCTAAGGTGGAACTCCATTTGAAATAGATTATACAAGAGGTGAAGAAATATGTAGGCAGGAAGAACCCATGATCTTGCTGTACTGAGGAAGAATAGATTACAAGAAAAACAGTTTTATTGGGCGATTTCAAGAGCATTCAGAACAAGTATTGGCAAAGTCAATAGGTTTTATGTTAATCACCAGCCTGTTGGCATTGACAGTTCTTGTTTTGTTTTGTCATGGTTTTTGCAACAATGTATTGTTGGGAAGCTGCTGAGTGTTCACCAATCTAAGAAAAAACATTGACTAACAGCAAAAATATTTTTCTGGTCTCAAAAAGCACACTTTGCCAAAGTAATCCCTAGCATTTAAGGGAACTCTTTTGTGTGTGAAAGGGTAGAATGCCATCACTCACAGTTAAGTTACCCAGTGGTTGAAGCGGGCTGATCCATTGCCCCATGTTGCATGCTGTAGTGGGTTGAAGACCAGTGGATGGAGAGGGCTGGCTGAAACCTCATGTAAGTAAGTATATTTTACTTATAATTTTAATAAAATCTAAATGTCTTGGCTAAATCCAGACCTCAAAAGCTGATGCAGGGTGTAAAATCAGAGGTGATGTGTAATTTGAATCCCTGCACGTACCAATATCTCGAGGACCCATGAAGTATTCTTAGGGTCAAACTAGGTGACCTCTCCCTAAGTTCAATCTTGGTTTCAACCACCCATTGTGACACCCTTCTCCCCACCCAGAGTAATGTGGTGAATTCAAGATAAGAGTCCAGGATTGTATTATCATATGTCGTTATCAAATACTAACACAATGCAAGGGCAGTGCTCAGCACATATGACAAAATTAAGCTAGTGAGGGGTTCTTAGCTGATTTTCCACCACACCTGCTCAACTCAAACAGACCACCAATTGGTGCACAAGGAAATTACTTAGTGGTAAGACTCCATGCGAAAGTCATACAATGTTCTTTCCAAATACCACCTGATGAGATCAAAGAGAATACCATTTAAAGGAAGTGGGGCATGAATGGCAGAGCAATTCTGTGCAGGATGCAAAATTTAGAGAAAACGTGACACAGAGGTTTTAGGAGCTAGCAGATTGTTTCTTGGCTTTGACATAAGTGTAAGTGTGAGAATTAGGTTTAATCTCAAACATTAAATTAGTCTTTCAAGTCAGCTAGGCTAGTAAAAGCACGAGGAGGGGTGAAGCCAGATGAAAACTACTTATATTTTTGGCCTCCGAGCTGCCCAGTTAGACAACTTTAGTAGAAAAAAACTCTAGGGTCTAGTATTTTCTACTGTGGTAATTGCCAGAATTCTGAAGCATCTTCTACCTCTGGTCAAGAGTAGAAAATATAGAGCCTTTTGTAAAGAGGGTGGTCAGTTTAAAAAATGCTCAGACTAGTTCATGAAAAAGAGCACTTTTAGAACCTACTCCTCACCCCGTTAGATATGAGTCCATTGTGTTACTTACTCCCGGAGTATCTGACATCAACAGTACGTTTATTGATGTGAATTCAATTTGGCCAAATGTTTACCTCCCAAACATATGGGTTGACAAACTATTGAATGCTTTGAAGTAGGTGTATTATACGAAATGTGTTTACAGATAAAATACATGGAAATATGTATCGAAGCTTCTTTTCAACATGTTACTTACACTAAACTCGTCAAAAGGAAGACATAGTTTGAGCATTGTAGTGTTTAGATTTGAGATGAAAACTTGCCATACATTATTCTGATACTGCTGAGATTGTCATCCAACTGATTGTGTCCTCAAAAGTTGTCAAGCACAATGTTTGCATGGAGTATGTGTGGTGTCCCCAGAGTTGGGATAACTTTGAAGTTATTCCAATAGACAACATCCTTTGCACAAAAACAGTAGCCATGAGTGCAGTGAAAAAATGAGCAATACAAGATATGCATTAGATTAGTAGAGCAACTTATTGTTTAGAAGATTAAATGTGGTGAGGAGGGTAAGGTCTGGGCCATCCCTCTTGTATCATCAAGTTTAAACGAAAATACATAATATGGCTTGCTAATGTATAGCTTCGTTCTCAGCATAAGTTCTTTAAATGAAAGAAGCATTTTACATTGCAAAAGCTAATATCTTCTTGGCAGGAAGCCACTCTAACTGCATTGACTACATTATGTCTGATATGAAAGCTTGGATTCTGAGAGGCAATTTAAGGTCATTGTGCAAGTGGAGAGTGGACATAACCTGATAGATATCTCTCTTTCAAACCCAATTTTCAAAGCATGATAGCATCCCCTATTAAAATGTAATTGGATGAGGTAGAACATTGAATAAAAGAAGAGTGAAATGTTGTACTAATTTAAATCAATAGCTGAAAAAGATATATTGTTTCATTTAATTTAACTTGCAGCTCTTCTACCTCCAGCTGAAACTCCTTGTAGGATTTAGGATTAGGACACTTAAAAAGTGTCATATAAACCCTAAGGTTTCTTTGCAATAATCTGTCAAATGCTGAAAGTTGGGTTGTACCTCTGGTTTGACAACAACTGAGTTGGGACCCTCTTCTTTTTGTCCAGACACTGAGTGATTTGTGTTACAGGTTTATCAGAAAGTAATTATAGCCTGCATTTGCTAAAATGTCTGCTAGCATAGTGTGTAACTTTAAACAATAAAATGCTACAGGAATATTACTTTAAATAAAATGTAGTATCTCTATCCTGATTATATCCAGCACACAGCCTGCACTGATCTCCTGGCCACACAAAAAAGAATCATCAGGTCTGACACTACTAATAATGATTTGAGAATTTCTGATCATGTAGGAGTAGCTATCCTGTTCAATATTTTCAGTACAACAGGGTGTGATAAATAATATGCATACTTTAAGATTATCAAAAGAAAGTTTCTTAAGCCACTTAGTTACCCTATGAAAATTAAATATGTTTGTTAAAGATATGTAAAGAGAATATGCTATTTTAAAATTTGAAACAGTTGAAAAGTGAAACTTTGAAATGGTGATTGTAAGATTTCTGAATTGTAGTATATTTGGTGTAATAAGCTAATTTACTCAGGGCTACATATAGTCTGATAACAAACAATACATTAAAACAAACAGCAAACTCCGGACTCCATTTTGAATTTTTGAAGCATGTTTGGTGAAGGTTAGACTTATAATCTATGTATTATATATCAAGCTTCTCAATCATTTTTTGTTTGTTCAACCCATGTAGGAAAACAATAAGGGATGGGTATCTGCCTTTTTAAAAATTCCATAAGAGATCAACAGTTTGTGTCACAGATTAGGTGTGAAATCAACATGTTTACCAAAACGTGGTTCCAAATAATTGCAGAAAGTAAGAGGAACAGTTCACAAATAGGTTTAAAAGGGACCTCAGCCACAGTCTAGCAGCAACTGAATAGCATGGAATCTCCACAGTCAAATCACAAACATTCCAAGGTGGAATCCAGCTGAGGATATCAGGGGATTCCACATTGGGGTTCAGTAAAACTTCACAAGGCAAATAGGCCTGGGCATTGAACTCCGCTCAGTTCGCGGAGTCTTCTGCACTCCGCACTCCGCGGAGCTCGCGGAGTGCAAGAAAACCCGCTTCGCGTAGTGCAGCAGAGTTGTTGCCCCACTCGCGAACGGTAAGTTCGTGAGCGCGAGCTGCTGCTCGGGTAGAATTTATACCCGAGCTACAGAAAGACCAGCGCGAACAGCAGTTCGCACTACACTCCGCCACTTGCGGAAACTCGCGGAGTTTTTGTAACTCGCGAAGTTCCGTGTAGCAAAACTCCGCGAACTACGCCCAGGCTTAATTAGGCAAAGAATTGCGACACTATTGGTGCAGGCACCCCCTTCTCCCAAAATCATTATAAATCAAACCTAAGCCAGCAGGTTCATTTACCTCCTCCTGACACTGAGGTGTCAATGCATTTGTTTCCCTAAATCGAAACTAAGTTTAAGAGACTCAATCACAAATAATCTCCTGAGCAGAGATGTTTATCAAGCAGGACATGTGGTACTGGGTTGGAATGATAGTAAGACGACTCATGGAGATTCTGTCTGATCTCATTGATGTACAAAAGGAAAGAAGAAGACTCAGGTAATTTCCATTCATTGAGCCTCAATGCAGCTAGAAAGCCACACAAATGGCAAGGATGAATGTTCCTATTTAGTGCCAAGCGGTGTGCAAATTCCAAGCGGGATCCTGTGGTCCAAGTATCTCCTTGCCACAGTCCTAATAAAGCATGACAGAAATTCCGAGCTCAGGGAAAAGTACATAGAAACCTCTGACATAAGGACATGCTGCTGGGCCTACATGGGGACTGACAACCTGTGCCCATTTGATAAAAGCCTAAGGTATCTTGAGCACCAACCCCACCGACATCAGGCATTGAAAACCAAGGGACACAAGTCTTTAAGATGAAACCTGATATACAAATTCATAGTTATTGAATAGTTTGATGTATATAATAACTTAATTTATTAGTTAAACATTCTGGCACTAGCTGACCTGAACACAGCCCTAAAAGTCGGACCTTGACCTGCAAAGTTCAATCAATCAATCAATCAATCAATCGATCAATCAATCATTCAATCAAGATCACCAAATATAACTAGAATATTTGAATTTTTCAACATTATTTTGTTCTCGCCTTTACTGATTGTTTAGGGAAAAGCTCAAGAGATTTTCATCTAGATTTCAATATTTGTGATAGTCTTGATTTCGTTCATACTTAAAAAATAACATACATTTTTATCAATGCTGTTCCTCTTTTAATTGTTTACTTTTTATAGTATATTTCAAAAACATTTCACCATACATTTACTGGACCTCAAGCTTAATGTTTCTCAATTGTTTTGCAACCTGCTCATTATTACTTGCACAACCCATAATCTCCTGCTTGACTAAACACTGACACTGGCAAAAATCGGAAGAAGATGTAAGGAAAACCTTAGAGAGTGCAACTTCCTCTTGTTTGTAAATAATTATATCCTTGAATTGCAGATAAAGCAAATTTGTAATTAACATTCTATTTCAATTGACTCAGTGACTTTCTTGCAAGACTTGATTAAAATCATTGGGAAGCTAAACATATAGGCAGATTTGCTCTTATAATGAGCCAGGATAACATAAAGAGATTTAAGGGTTGCTTCTGCTGCTCACAATCCCTTCTTTTAAGCGCAAATCAAGATACAGCAGGAACTGAAAAATGCCGGATGTGGAATGATAGGAAGAAAATATCCCAGTTTCATATGTCCTCGTACACTGGGGTCCATTTGCTGGTATGGTTTTACCACTACATTCCAATTTATCTTTCGTATGGAGAAATTTGTCTGCCACTGGTTGACTGGATCCACAAGAGGACGCACCCTTTAATTTATATTGGAAGGTGATTAATAAGAACTTGGTTCTTTACTAATTTGGTTCTGCAAATTGCCTGGGATCTGACTCACTGAGAGGTGATGTCTACAAGGCAGAAACAATTGTTTAGATACCCCTCTTACATTTATTGGTCAGTTCTTTTGGCAATGGAGGAATCCTTCAATAAAAAACAGTGACAAACTGTCATACATATTCTTTCCTTTAGAAAGGGGGCAAAAAGTATGGTTCTTCGATTCCCTTAAACAGCCAATGCAGTGGATAAGGTTTTGGAAAGTCTGTAAGCCTTTGGTGTGGAACTGTATTGAAGACCTTGCTGAAATCAAAGTACACCATTTTCATTACGTGCCTCTTGATCTAAATCCCAAGTAACATACTCAAAGATTCTATTAAAGATGTCCGACTTGCCTATTGCCTTGGGAAACAAAGCAGCAGCAGATCCTATTATCAAATGGGCCATGATATTCCACCAGTTTTTTGCACATTTTTGTCTATAGATTTTTGCGTCACTGAAGGGAGACTTGCTGAAGTGTAGCTGCCAAATTTACCCCTCCTTCCTCTTCATGAATTGGGATTACATCTGTTCTTCTTGGTTCTCTGGCATCACATCTGTCCCCAGAGAGGCTTTTAACAAGGTTGTCAGTGGAGCTGCCAATGCCCCTTCAAGCTCAATCAGTATCCTTGAATGTATCCCATTTGGCTCTGTCGTGTTATCCACTTTAAGTGTGTGAGTTCCAAACTGATTCTCTCTTCCATAAATTGACAAACACCCTGTTCCATCTGCACTTCAATTGTTGACATATATCGTAGTGGTGTCCATTTCAACGCTTTCCAAAATTAGCTTCATAGCATCTTTCACCGCTATCGACCACAAATTTCTACTACGTAGAACCAGTGGAGCCAGCATTTGAGGTTCAATGCTCATTTGGATAGCATCATTCTGGACTCAATGAAGGCAATAGATGTCAGTGTAACCCTTCTCCTATATTCTAAAATATATAATGTGCGGTATATGCCAGTGCTATGCTCACTCACCCTATTCTTGAATGTCTATCTATTAATTCTAATAAAGCTGGTTAGATCCTTTTGAGTTCCCATTCTTCAACCTGAGAGTTAATGAAACCTTCTCTGGAAATTGTATTTGTTCTTCTTACATACCTTATAATATTTAACTGCAAGATTTCATGTACAGTGTATTGGTACGTGGATAGCCTTACGATGTGCACGTCAGTTTCATTATATACAATGTATTAGTGCATGACAAGACTAACAATATGTTAATATAATGGCATACTGTAAAATGTATTTTTACATGACATGATTTACAATTTATTAATGCAACCTAACGCAAAACGTATTAGAACATGACATGACTGACGACATATGGGTGTAATGACAAAATGTAGAAAGTATTAGTGCATGACATGACTTATGATTTATTAGTACAAGACATAATATGCAATGCGTTGAGACATGACAGGATGTTCAGTATGTTAAATATGCTATTACACACAGTGTGATTCCATCCACCATTAGATATATGGTTTTATCCTATGCTTTTCTGAGCTCTGTGCTTAGTGTTTGTTTGAGAACAAGGCATGTGCTGACACAAATAAAATCCATACTCCTTTTACTTAAACCAATAAGTATATAATTACACATTTGGCTGACTGGCATAAGTCTGTGTTGTTTAGATGCCAGAATGGTCCCATTTACCCCCGATATGCGTGGATCGTGAAAGTTCTAAAAATACGATTTCTGTCCCATGTGAACTCTCCAGCGGTTGCCCATGATATTGCCAACTCTGAGGTGAAGTAATGAAGATGGGATTCTTGCCCTTCTACAACAATCATTCACATATTTTCAAGGCCCACAACCTGCCATTGGAACACAAGCAGTAGACATGACCTGTTCCACACACCAAGTTGATCTTGTTCGATTTACCCCTTTGACAGCCATAGTCACAGAATCTTGTTACGATTTTGAGAGGCAGCCAAGAATTGGAATGCTGCTGTAATTTGGCACCCATTGTTTTTATCAGACAGCACTGCCTTGTGTGTTGGGACTCCTTACCCCTCTCCTCCTGTGCTCATACAATGTTGTTTTTCTCTGTCAAAATAGGACTGTCACTATTTGCCAGACCGTTAATGCTACCACCGTAAAGATGAAAAAGATCCAGAGTTCTTGAGTAATTCAGGCCGGCCATCTCCAAAGATCTTCAGAGTCACAAGATCCTCAAGTTATGGAGAACAATCAAAACTTTTTGAGGCCTCCAAGTGAGATGTAAAACCTGCTGTTTTGATCATTAGGCATTAATGACAGCACCTCACTAAGACAGCCAAGTGAAAAGATTCTGCTCCAGCACAGATGGTGATAAAACAAAAAAGATAGGTCATAATAAGGCACCTCAAAGCCACCCTTTAGATCCTTTCCATGTATCTGATCACTTATTCCATCATTCAGCAGCATGAAAAAAAAGTGATGCTTCTCCCTTTTGCTCTCACTTTCTTGTCTCTAACTGGATCCAATACATTTTGTTGCAGCTATGTCAATATCCTCATTGTGTGTCAGTATTGAATGGCCAGCGGAATCTTTAGCCAGCTTGTCGCATCTCTATGCCATTCCCTCCCTTCCCATTCATTCGCTGCTCATGCAGAGAACTAATCCAATGCGTTGCTATGATTGAAATGTTTTTGTTGCTTTTCCTCTGAGGGGTTGTACACCAAGGTGTATTGTATTAATTCTACCTGCCCATGTTACCTTGAGATTTCTCTTTCGATTTATGTCGCTTCCATATAAAGGCACATGTGTGCTGAATGCAATAAAAGCACGAGTAAATTATGTTATACTGACAAATGCGAAGATGACTTCAACCCTATTTACATGATGTAGAAATTAAACGAAGCTGACAGAGACAGCTCCATTCCTATTTACCTTTTCCAGAAATAGACCCACTGAAACAGCTCGGTTCGTGTAACTCTTAGTGATTCCTAGATTCTACAGAGCTGTTTGAAGGTTGCAACCTAGGCAGTCTATGCAAACCCAGGGTCTCTCGAAGTGTTTACTGGACCTTTTTAAAAAAAAAAATGTTTTATTGTTGAGAGTTCATTACACAATTACTCGTATAAAAATAAAGTGCTCACAGTACCCAATTTTGATTGACACATGTCATCCACAAAGCATAAACATTCAGCGAAGTATGTATTCCAGATGTATTGCTGAGGGTAATACTTAAAAAACACATAAAGAACACATATTGCACATTTTCCCCATAATACCTTCACTTATCTAATCTACTGGCTAGCTTCCTATGGACTTCCAGCGTTTCTCAAACTTTGTGTACGAGCCCGACCTTAGAGCATATCGTCTCTCCAGCTCTCTAACTTTATACAATTTAGCCTGCCAACTATGAAAAGAATAAGTGATCTCGCCACTGAGGCCAGCATATATAGCCCTTCCTCTTGTGTGTTGTTTACCGTTATGTTTGGGGAACATCCAAGAGTTGCAATATATCTATCGATAACTATTGGATAACCTAAATTCATTCTGCAGTATTTCTCAATTTCTTCCCAAAATTGCTTAATCTTTGGGCAATCCCAAACAATGTGAGTCCATGTACCTTCCCCTTCTGCTAAGCACCGAAAACACCGAAAGCACCAAAAACATCTATCCTCTATCTGAGGATATACTCTATGCAGAAAGGATGGAGTCCTATATATCAGCCATTTAGTGTAGAATTGCA
The DNA here is from genome assembly GCA_963921515.1 of Calotriton arnoldi. NCBI lineage: Eukaryota > Metazoa > Chordata > Amphibia > Caudata > Salamandridae > Calotriton > Calotriton arnoldi. Next base: position 1,076,727 of record CAWUFW010003912.1, on the reverse strand, counting down.
ATTTCCTGAAATTGGCGCCTCTTTTTTTTTTTATAACCAATTTTACTGAGTTTTGTGAAAAGAAAATACAGCACAGCAATTCATCACAGTTATGATACAGCAATATCTGTCTCGTCATTTGCTAACAGTGCACACTATGGCCGGGGCCGGACCTAGTGTCTGGCTCAGCAGCAGAGTTCTCCTACCCGACCTGACCCAACCATTTGCCCCACACCCGACCATGCCTGTTCGGACATCCCCTGGCCACGTACAATGGTTTTTCTTGTGCCGCACACCAGTCTACGCCCGTGCGCCATTAGGTATGCTGGGTGGGGAGGGACTTTTCCAGGCGGCAGCTATGTCCTGTTTTGCCACCATGATGGCTGTGCCCAAAAAGGATTTGTCTGCTCTGGACCCGTCTAAACCATCCATGACACCCAGGAGTAAGTTCAAGGGATTACGTGGCACCTCCCAGCTCAGGACGCCAGTCAATTCCGACACCAGTGCCTCCCAATACAGGATGAGACGGGGACATACCCATACCATGTGGAAGAAGTCTGCTGGGTCTGACCTGCAACGCGTGCAGGACGGGGTAGCTAGAAGGCCGGCCCGGTGGAGGCGACTAGGAGTGAGGTATGCACAGTGGAGGTAGTATAGCTGGACTATTCGGAGCGGGGTTGAAATAGTGATGGTTTTGGGAGCTATTAGGGCGTCTCGCCAGTCCTCCTCCTCCAACGGGCCCAACCAAGCTTCCCATCGAAGTCTAAGGGGGTCAAGTGTGATCGGACTGTTGTTAGACAGTGACCGGTATATCTGCAACACCCCCCCTTTTCCCAGATTTCCCATCATGATCTGGGCCTCCAAGGGACTGAACTCAGGGATTGTGGTACCTGTTGGGATATGCGAGGTGAGGGCATGCCGGAGCTGCAGGGTGAAGGGAATAGGCAGTCTGCAAGTCCTGGAAGGAGCGTATATGGTCTCCCATCCACACATCCCCCAATTGTGAGATACCAATAAGATCCCATTTCCTGAAGCCCTTCAGTGCCCCAACCTCTCTGAGCCTTGCGCTGTGCCAGAGGGGTGTCTGTTGTGTGAGTCTGGTGTCCCAGTGTGTATAGTGCAGGGAAGCGAGTCATGCCAGTAAGACCGCTCGGGTCACCGTGGGGAGTGCAGCAGGTATCAGGTCACCATATAGCATTGCTTGGATCCGGTCCAGCCCCAACCCCTCCAACTCAACCCAGTAGGCCGGGTCAGACCATTCACCATTGAACCAATCGTGCAGGACTAGCAGGCGGGCTGCGAGGTAGTAGCGGTAGAGGTTGGTCATGCCCATACCTCCATCAAAAGGCAGGATTTGGCAGTGGGCAAGGGCCATTCGAGGCCTCAAGTTTCCCCAAAGAAAGGCCGTGGCCAGGCTATCAAGCTGCTTGAACCAACTTTGCGGGAGGTGGAACGGGGTGTTTTGGATAACATATAGGAAGCGGGGGAGAAACATCATTTTAAACAGAGCGATCCTCCCCAAGGGGTTGAGCGGAAGGGCCTGCCATCCGCGGAGGTCCGCCCTGGTCTTCCTAACCAGTGGGGTGATGTTGAGTGACCACGCCAAGTCTGGGAGTAGTGCGACCCAGATACCCAGGTACTTGAACGATTGACGCCGTATCGGGATGGTAGATTGCCAATTGAAGCAGTCTCTTGATATGTGGAGGGGGACTAGGGTTGACTTGGTGGGGTTCAGTCTCAGACCCGACACCCGCTCAAAGGTACAGAGGAGTTGGAGGCATCTAGGCCTCGACTGTGCAGGGTCAGCTAAGAAGAGCAGGATATCGTCCGCATAAAGGGCGATCTGGTCCACGTGCGAGCCCCTCCACCTCCAACCTTGGATGTGCTCGTCGGCCCGAATGAGGCATGCCAGTGGCTCCATTGCCAAGGCGAAAAGGAGGGGTGAAAGTGGACAACCCTGTCTCGTGGGTCGGGAGTAGAGGACTCGGACCAACCAACGGCAATGGGATCCCAGGCCTGCTGCTGCAAGCACATCTCCCAGATACAGCCAGTCGACCGCATCGAAGGCCTTTCGCAGGTAGTGTCTTGTGCTACGCGAAGGCATAAAACCGCACTGGTCTGTGTGGACAAGCCTGCTGGGAACTGGTCTTAGCCGTTGGGCCAGGATTGTCCCGTATATTTTAATTTCTGTGTTGATTAGAGATATTGGGCGATTATCAGAGCAGGAAGGTGAGGGGGGCTGTGTCTGGGGGATAACCACCACAGTCGCCACGTCTGTTTCAGGTGGGAACCTCCCTGTCTCTGCCACCTCGGAATAGAGGTTGTGGAGGTGGGGAATAAGTATGTCTCGGTATGAGGCATAGTACTCTTGTGGGAAGCCGTCTGGCCCAGGTGTCTTTCTGGCCGCTACAAGGGAGATTGCCTACCCTATTTCCTATTCCGTGATAAGGAGATCCAAGCTAGCCGCTTCTGATTCGTGCAGCTGGGGGAGTTGTATTGTTCCCAGCACGGACAATGCCAGGGCCGGGGTATCTGGATGGGCTGGCAAACAAAGCTGGGAGTAGTAGTCGGCGAAAGCCTGGGCTATGGAGACTGGGGTATGACGAGTGACGCCTGTTAGATCTTGGATCTCAGGGACTATACGGTTCGCCATAGGGTACGAAGCCAGCCTATGAAGTATTATCCCGTTCTTGTCCCCCCATCCATATATGCGGGCGACTGAGGTCCTCCATAGCAGCTTCGCTGAGTCCAGCAAAAGTTGTTTAATTTCATCTCTCAGGAGCGAGAGCTGTCTCTCCCCCCTTTCGCCTGCTGCAGTGGGTGAAGCCTGCTCCAAGCGGGCCGCCTGGGCCTCGAAGAGGGTAAGCTGGCTGTCCTGCTCCTGGCACTTGGCCTTAAGCTGGCCGCTGGCAAAGCTGCAAATGGTAGCCTTCCCGGCCTCCCAGAGGGTGCCCGAGGACGGGACCGTGTTTTGGTTAGCTAGGAAGTACTGTCGGAGTTCGTCCCCGATCGCCTTCCGAAATTCACCGTCTTGGAGGAACCAAGCATTCAGCCTCCAGATGGGGCGTAGTGTGTCTGCGCGGTCCCCTAGGCTGAGAAGAAGCGGCGAGTGATCTGAGATGCCTCTGGGGAGGATGCTAATGCTGGAAACCTCGCGACAATCTAGAGCGGGCATGAAGACCAGGTCAATTCATGCGTGCAAGTGGTGTGCAGCTGAGGTGTGTGTGTACTGAGTGGTTCTAGGGTTCCATGTCCTCCAAACGTCGCGTAGGCCCAGGTTCGTCGCCCACTGTGTCAGTCTCCTGGCACGTAGGGACCTGTTTGAGGAGGGTGCGCCTGTGGTGTCAAGGTCTGGTCGCATGACCGCATTGAAGTCCCCCCCAATCACCGTCAATCCCAGGGGGAGGGAGGATATGGTGTCGCTGATGGTTTTCAAGTTGTTTGCTAGGGTAGCTGGTGGCACATAGAGTGACACTAGATTGGTGACCGCCCCTCCCAGTGTCCCAGTCAGGATCACGAAACGGCCCTGAGGGTCTCTGACCACATTAGTGGGCACGAAGGGAAAGGTGCGCCGAAGGAGGATTGCTACCCCACGTGAGCCCCATTCAAAGCCTGCATGCCATGCTCTGTCGAACCCGTACCTCGCAAGGAAGGGGCAGTGATTACCCATGAGGTGTGTTTCTTGGAGTAAGAGGGCGTCGGGGTGTGTCTGTGGGCATATCTCAGGACTGCAGTGCGTTTGACCCTGTCTAGGAGGCCATTAACATTCCAAGACAGGATTCGGAGGTGTTCACCCTTATGTAGTGCTTGCGCCATAGGTGGCATGAGGTGACCGAAGGGGCACTTGGTGCTGCCAGTCCGGAGGGTCCGGCTGGTCAGCGGATCGGCATGTGAAGGGATCTGGTCGGCTGGCACCTGAGCCGGCGCATGTTTGCTGTGAGTGAGGAATTGAGTGCTGTGATCGTCGAACGTAGGTGAACCATAACTTGGGACAACGGTCCCATAACCTCCCTCCAACCCACCCCCCACCCTATACTTCAAGAAAGGAAGCATCTGTCGTCCTAGTAACAGTTGTAGTAATACAACTAAACTAAACTGAAGAGTTTAGTACGAAGCTGCATGGTGGACCCCTCCATTCATCAGGCTATACACATTACATAAGCTGAATCCAGCTGGATACATCGGCTCTTGTTGAACAGTACAGCCCAGCTTTCCGGGCGAGATTCCCCCCCACGTGGGGCCGACCAAGTTCGTGGCTGCATGGCTTAAATGGTCGGACTACGTAAAAGATCAGTGTCTGTGGATCCCACTTCTGGGGGCGCAGGAGGGCCACACCCGGCCAAGGGCCTCTCCACAGATCGGGTACGCCACGGGGAGTCAACAGCTGACAGATCAAGTGTATCCTCAAAGTTGCGGGCAGCGGTCACCGGTGAGGCAGACACACCGCCCGGCCCCTGCGGGAGCGGGTGCACCACCTCCGGGACCCGGAGCCCGCCGACAGAGCCATCCCAGATCGGGAAAGCAGAGGGAGGGCCGCCACCTGCGATCCAAGCAGGCGCTCCTTCGTGAGCCAGGTCCAGGCCGATTCGAGTGTTTCAAAGAAGTGGGTTTTGTCTTGGAAGATGACCCAAAGACGGACCGGGAAAAGCAGTCGGTATTGGAGATTGAGGTCATGCAGCTTCTGCTTGACCTCCGTGTAAGAACGTCGCTGGGCCTGGACATCCCTGGTGTAGTCTAGGAAAATCATTATGTTGTGACCCTGGTAGGACAGAGCTGCTTGGGACTGGGCCGCTTGCAGTATAGCATATCTGTCCTTGAAATTGAAGATCCTGGCAATGATTGACCGGTGAGGGGCTCCTGGTGGTTGTCTGGGTGCCAGAGATTGGTTGGCCCGCTCTACCGCGAACCATGACGACAGGACCCCCTCTGGCATCCAAGACTTAGTCCAATCCTCGACAAGAGTTGCCGCTTGACCCCGCTCAACTCCCTCGAGGAAGCCCACCAGTCGCAGATTGTTACGCCTCAAGCGGTTTTCGGCGTCCTTGGCCCTCCTGTGTAGCTCCTTCATGTGGGATCTGAGTTGCGTGACTTGTTCCTTCAGTTGATGCACCTCATCCACGACCGTGGAAAGGCGGGATTCAGACTCAGTTATACGTGCCATGGCGTTGCGGAGGTCCTGGCTTATGAGTGCCATGTCGACTCGCACCTCGCCTATCTTGTTTTCGACTGAGGCCTGCGAGGAGCATATGGCCTGAAGGATAGCATTAAGGTCTCCTTCCGGGAGGGGATTTTTCACAGCAGCAGCGTCGGCGGGCCCAGGACCGTTGGAGGTGTATTGATCAATTTTAGTCTGTTTTGTGGGCGATTTCGACCCTCTTTCTTTCCCCATGGTGAGTGGAGGCGGTGGATAGCATTTCCACTGGGCGTCCAGGGCCACACAGTCACCCCTCTGGTCCCTCCGGGGCAGCGAGTCGGGCACACCAGGGTCCGGGTCGCTCTGGCCGACTGTACGATGAAGGTTCTTCTTGGGTGCAGTCCCCAAAGGCGCCAAGGGAGAGAAGCCAGTTTTCTGTCTCTGCTCAGGGTCACATAGGCGTCTGGGGTCGACCTTCGGTGGAGCAGAATGTCGGTTCGTCGTGTTGCGTGGATGGGCCAGTGACGGGGCACCTGTGTTGCTTCTCTGGGGGCCCACAGCACCTCCTAGTAGGGCCCCGGCCGCCCCATCCACCATTCTGTCATGCCTAATCTAGACGCGGTTGGTCTTTTCAGGGGTGCCACAGGGTGCTTCAGTGGGCTCTTTGGTTATCAGGTTCAGGGCCAACTCCGCTCGAGCGGGCGGGGTGCGTTGGAGGCCGCTTCTAAGACAGGCATCACCCCAAAGCCGCCCCCACGAGGGCGCGAGTCTCTTCTGTTTCTTCAGGGCATGGCTGGCCTCAAGGAGCTACAATAAAGGTCTTTGCTTCCTCTCTCCGATTCTGCCCATACGCCGCCACCGCTTCTAGGCCCGGAGACAAATAGCAGCGTTGGGCACTGCAGGTCTGCTCTCTCTCCATGTTGTCCCAGAGTCAATGAGAGGAGGGGGTCTCCTGTAGTTGCTAGCAGAGTCAGGAGGCGTCAGGCAGATGTAGTCCCCGCCGGCTGGTCAGCCCCGGCACGCGTTTGTCATTAGTGCTCTTCTAGTGGAGGAGGGGACCGCTGCAGGCCTCCCGCTTCGAATCAAGGCTGGGCAACCAATCCAGGAGTCAGAGCCGATGGGGGGCGCTGGGGAGACCCCGCGGCCCGCCCGACCACAGGGGCTCCAGTTACTTCTCTTTGTTGCCGGCCTCGGGAGCGGCCCTGCCCTCAGGGGTTGCCATTGCTCTGCATCCCCAGCACGAAGGAGCTGGACCGGGGAGCCGTCCGCGACCTGCTGCCGCAGTTCTGGTCCGGCCCCAGCAGTATTGCTCCTCAGTCTCCAGGCACCTCAGGGGTCTTGCCTCCGGCCCTCCGGTCGTGAGCGGGGGCTGTAAGATGGGGCAGCCAGTGCGTTAGGCACCTCCAAGCTGGTGCCACGACAGCGCGTGGTCGGGCCCCCAGTTGTCTCGGTGGGGCCCAGGTTCCCCCCGTGTCTGCCCCTCACCGGCTGCCCCGGGGTACACAGCCACCGTCAATACTTGCAGGTGTAAGACTCGCACCCGGGTTCTGGCGGCACCTCTGCTCCTCCGACCACAGTATCGAGCCGGGCAGGATACGGCGTTTCTTCCCGCTGCTGCCCAGGTCTCCGGTTTCACCTCCCGGGAGGTCCGCCTCACTCCGGATGGGATCTCGGGTCCGCCATCTTGACCTGGACCTGTCGCCTCCACGCAGGCAGCTGCTCGCAACAGGAACACCACCCCGTTGGGTCAAGGGGATGGGACAGACCGCCGCAGGCGTCAGCAGACCAGCACCACCAGGAAGGAGCGCAGGAGACGCACCGGTGAGTCGGTGGATTTGGAGCGGATGACGGAGGGGTCCGGAGCACTCTTATAGTGCGACTGCCATCTTGACGCTCTAAACCACGCCCCCAAATTGGCGCATCTTAATAATGTAGTGTTGAATTTATTAATTCTATTCCAAACCATCCATGAATTCTGTAGGCCTTCTTTCTCATGCCATTTATCTCAAGCTTTTTCGTACATCTTTACAGTCTTATGTTTATTAAAATTTTTTACCCAATTACTTATTGGTCTCCGTCTTGTTGTTTCTAGTAAAGCCTCACTAAGTTCTAGTCTTGCACTTAGTGCAGACGGATCAATGTTTTCTAAAAGATGCCTTATTTGAATAAAAGACCATTTAAGTATATCTTTAGAATGAATCAGGCCGCATTCTATCTCTGTCCATTTTTTCCAAGTGTCAGAGCTAAGAAAATGTCCCACATAAATATATCCGTTCTCCTCCCATTTCTTTAATATATTAGATTGGATCAGCCTATACTCCCCAGCCTGCAGATCGGCCAAACATGTAGAGCTATTTATCTTTGGTATTTCGAAATACTTGAACAGTTGGGCTTTGTGTTTTAAAAACCACTGGAAGACCTTATAGCGTACTTTTTTGGGGTTCTTCACCAGCCTCATAGGATCTAGGATTTTATATTACTTCAGTATCCTTATTATAAAAATGTTATCCGTGCTTGGAGGATTAAGATAGTTAAAAAATCTATATGCGTTATGTGCAAAATTTGCATAATAGTATTCCCTCAAGTTGGGAAGGGCTAACCCTCCCTCCTCATTTGGGTTACTTAAAGTGACTAGTGCTAACCTCTGTACCTTGTTGGCCCAAATAAAGGATGAGAATAGACCATCTATTTCTTTAAAAAATGACATTTGTAGTGTGCAGGGGATTGCCGCGAATAGAAAATTAAATAATGGTAAAATTGACATTCGTATTAGTGCTACCCGTCCAACTATTGAGATTGGGAGTTGATTCCATTTTGCAAATAAATGCTTGACTTTCTGCACTAGGGGGACATAATTCAGTGTATATAGTTCATTCACATTTTCCGACACAAATATTCCTAGATATCTCTTAGGCCTCAAATTGTGTAATGGCTGGAATTCAGGTATTAATGTGTGACCTGAACAGTTGCAGAGTAAGATTTCCGTCTTAGCATTGTTTATTTTGTACCCTCCCAATGCTTGTAACTCCGAAAAAATTGCTAAAATTTCCTTTTGAACACTCTCCCCAGGCATAAGAAATAGAACTCAGCCGTTACCATTTCGCTTTGCTTTCTGGATAGGGATGGAATAGGCAGCTTATCTAAAAACCTTATAATGGAGTCTGCCATTATTTGTTAATCCGTCTGATAGATTTTCTCATAATGATTTAGAAAGCCCTTCCCAATCTCCAAGGAGCTGGTTATCTGTGTGTTAGAGTCCATATCGGTCAATGATAGTATTCTATTTTGAGTCTGTCTATCCTTTGCCTGCCACACCAGTAATCTCCCCGTGTATTCGCTCTCCTCATATACTCTCTGGAGGTAGGCAGTGTTATCAATATCACCCTGCAGATAATAATATTCCTGCATATCTAACTTTGCCTGTGAAAGCTCCTGTTTTGTAACTAAATTCCTATTTTTGGCGTGCTTTCTACTAGCTTGCTCAAGCCTAGATTCAAGCTTGTATCTTATTTCCCTTTCCCTTTCCCCCCCTCTCTTATAGGATTTCTTTATACGTGATAAAACCCCGTAATACCGCCTTGAAGACATCCCACACAATGCTTACCCGGGCAGTATCTGTGTTATTAAAAAAAAGCTATTAATTTCGTTCGTTACCTGTGTACACCATTCCTCCCTCTAAATTGATTTTATTAAAATACCATCTTCTGGGTGGTCTTTCTAACCCTTCCCCAAGTGTTTACTGCACTGAGAAGGAGATGTAGCCTTACGGCTCGAGAGGTCGATCTCGAAGCTTGGGAACTGGGTTCGAGTCTCGGCAACAACGCTCAACATCCTGTGATTCTGGGCAAATCACTTAATCTCCCCGTGCCTAACAAAAAAATGAATGTGTCCGTCTGTAACTAAACTGGTGCTCATGTAAAGCCCTCTTATACTGACATCTTCGGGTCTAGTTCGCGCTATATAAAACTCTAAAAAAAAAAATAAGCTGAACACTTGGGGCCATATTATACATAGTGGCCCGGGGACACAGCAGGCATTTGTGCCTACCTTTTGCACTTCTGGGACACTATTTTAATACAACATAAGCTGCAGGTGCTTAGGAGAAACCTTCTTTAATTTGGATTTTGCAGGTGCTAAATGTGTGCTGATACGATCCCCAGAACGGTTTGCCTTCATCAGCTTAGGGGCATGACCCCATGACAATGAGGTAATATTTTGCTTTTATGCCAGTGCCATATTACAGATGTGGGTGCAGAGGCAAAGCAGAAGTGGTGATCAGTCCGTGCACCCTCTAAAGGCACCATTGTGAGTAGGGCACAGGTGTCCCAGGCACCCCTTGGCTTCCGCCTACAGGTGCAGGGTTAGCTCTGCTCCACCTTAAAATGGAGGCCGGTTGCCAATGTCATGAAAGTAGGCCAGCGGCTTGAAACAGTCTCTTCACTTTTCACTAATGTACTGTTGTAAGTGCTGCTGCGGGGTCAAGCATGCAATGGGAACAGCGTATTTGCTGCGATACAACACACTGACCAGTTTGCGCGTGGTCGCACTAAAGGGTACACTGCAGGATAGAATGGGAAAATGCGCTGTATCTCTAATACAAGCATCCTCAATCCCTTCTCCCCTGTCACCCCACTTCATATTTGTGTTCTTATTCCGCAGAGAAGTGTGTCCTGTGAGGTTTTTCAACACCAGCACCTTAAAAGACGGGTGTGGTACTGTAATGCACTTGTAAAGTGAAGACCTGCTTGTTTGCACAAAGATAGGGCAAAGTGAATACAGTACAAGATTTTCATAGTGAACTTGGGGTTCTTTGTGGGGCCTCAGAGATCATTGCTGACAATGAAAGGTGTGGTTTGCAATAATTTCAGAGGGTACGACAGGAAACGCCAGTGAACCTGCTTCTCGACAATGAATGCGCACCATCTCTGCATACCATCATTTCTCTGCCTGCTGCTAATCCTAAACCTGGAGTGAATCTTATGTCCACTCTCCCGAATCTTCTTGTTGCCCCCTCCTCTTCCAGTTATATCCCATCCTCCTGCCTGTTATCCTACCTCTATCTGTCGTCCCAATTTTATCTCTGAATACGCCCTGTGCTGGTAACTCCTCTGTGGCGCAACATAAGGCCCCACAGTGCGGGGGGCCCGAGCTCCAGGGGTCCCCTCAGCAAAAGTGCTAGGTGGTGGTCCTGTCTCCAGACTCCTTTCATCCTCTACCTGCAGTCCCTCCCAGGGCCGGACTGGCCGTAGCGGGTATCAGGAGTTTTCCCGGGAGGCTGGAAGGGTGGGGTTCCAGTTTTGCAATGGTGGAGTCCGGTTTTGTGACTGGGAGCAAGTTTTGCAGCGGTGCTGCAATATCGCTCCCTAGTAAAAAAAAGCAGCAGTGCTTCACACTTGCACAGCCCGCCCCCTCCCTAGGGCTGGACGGACAAAATTTCCGGGCTGCTTTGGGTTCCCAGTCTGGCCCTGGTCCCTTCACTAACACTGCTGCCGCTCTATCAGTGCCCCCCCTCTTCCTGCACCTCCTATGCCCTCAGTGCCACCCTCTGTCCATGTGGGTCATTCCCCACCTGGTCGCTCCTCTACCTTGTTTCCATTTTAGGTAGCGGCTGTCCCCTTTTTGTTTCCTAAACCTGCTTATTGAATCTGCTCAAGGTCTGCTGACTTCTACCTATGCTGTCACGATGGTCTCTGCAAGCCTATCTGAGGGGCGAGGCACAGGCTATTCTCTGTACATTGATCTCTGAGACCCTTACATACTCATGCCCAGAGGAGGAGCTGGACTCGAAACTAAGATCAGCTCTGGCAAAAATATTTCACCCAGCCGCACACTGCAGGAAGTTGGTACTAGAAGGTTTTGTAAGGCCATGGTTGGGTCATGACAGCCAGACCTGGCAATTCTGCCCCTGCGGCCGAGCCTGAGTCATGTCCGCTGTCGCGTCAATCAGCATCGCCCACCGAGCTCCGCAGGGGCGCCCGCACCGGCCACCGTAACTAAACTGACCGCTCCCGCTAGTGGGGTCGCAATGTTTGGAACATTGTTGCCAGGTAAAAGGAGGGTGAAATGTGAGCTGTATCGAAAATGCTGTAGAAGGAAATGTCTACTTCTGGAGTCGGTTTAAAACTAATGAAATATTAAAAGTTGAATGAGTCTGGAAAGGTAAGTGTATGGGGGCTTGCGCCTGCTGTTTGCCCGCACATCCTGATACTTTTTTAATTGCCGTTCAGATGTCATGCCTCCACGCACCATTATCTGTCCCTACAATCACGGCACTGCGATGGCCGGCTTTCCTCTGCCTTGTAAGCTTTAAAATGGCGAGGCCCTGATTGCTTTGATTGCCGTGCCCTGTTGCTACCGCCGGCATCTTGTTCTCCGCTCTGTCCTCCTCAAAATGGCGGCCCCTCGACTGCTCCAAAATGTCTCCATCGACCCACTTCTTGGACGCCTGCGATTACCACGCTGCGATGGACGATGCTCCTCCGCCTTGTAAGCATTAATATGACACACCAATTTTCTAATAATGGCCACCATGAGTGGGCCCCTCTCCAAAGCACTCCTTCTCCCCTTGTTGGGGAGGGATCCAGCATTTATGTCCTGAAGTCTCAGAGATCCCTCTTAGAGAGTCCACAGCGACAAGGGAGTCTCTCACAGCGGAGGCCTGGGTGTTTACCCCATTACCACTGGGAGCACAGCACCATACACCGTGACCGGCGCGCTCGATGGAACTTTTTGGACTATGCCCCCCTAGGCGGAAACTATAACCTATCTGTATGTACTGCAGTGCCCGAGCAACCTCTGGCCGATGACCGGTGGAGCTGTCCCATGCAGCTATAGAGGAGTTTGGCTCTGGTTCACCCCTCGGCCGTCACCTTCCCAGCCGGACGTCGGACACTGTTTTTCCTCGTCTCCCCGTTGTGCCTCCTATACCCTCCCCCTCCTCCTCCCTCCATTATTCTCCTCTACCTCCCCTATTCCTTCCCTCTCTCCCCTATTCTTCTCTCCCCTTGCCTATTTTTTTTTTCTTTTCTCCTCATGATTATGCTATGCCTTTGTACTCATGTAATTCCTGTAACTACGCTCCAGTAACTGATGTAACTTTGTAACCATGTTCTGAAACAATTTTTCGTCCTCATGTAAAGCGCTGTGATACCTCCGGGTCTAGCCAGCGCTATATAAAACAAAAACAAAAAAAACAAAAAAACAAAAAATAAGCCTGCTCTGAAAGCAGCCATTAGCCTGTAGTCTACAGGGAAGGGTCAGAGTGGCAGAATGGCCAGCCTGATCTCAGGCAGCTCCTAGATAAGCCTCAATGTGGCGGAGGTGGAGCTTTCATTAGAGCAGCAGGTTCAGAAGCATGGGGATTCAAGGGTAGACACTGCCAAATGCACCACAATTATGGCTTACACTACCCAAACTGGGGCATGGGCTATGGTGTTGCATGGAGGCCAAGGACCCCTTATGCAAGCAAGAAAATGGGCACCTCTACTCTCAGTTGGCTAGTAAAAGACAGTCATAATTGGGCACCTTTTACACCCTGAGCCCCTGGTGTCACTGCACCTGCCTCACTAATAGCTGCACCAATAGGATAATAGGGAAGTTTTATTGCTATCTTTAACGCCCAAAGCACCCTTTCTGTGGGACTCCATTGCAAAACGGAGGACAAGCGCACAGTGAGTAACATTTCCCCAGCCTGGTTAGCCCTAAAAGACACAAACATGACAGCCCTGTTAGCCAACTCACACAGGTAATCACCACACTGGGAAGAGAAGGAGTGGCTGTTTCAGAGTCGACCATTCAACTTGTCATCGCTCCCTGCTGGTGCTTCAAGAAACTTCTCAGCCAGCAGCAGAGGCTCCGTGAGCAAGAGGAATAGGACTGGTAAAGTATTAAGATGGTGTGTTGTATCTGCAGCAGGAAAGAGATCGAGCCCCTGCAACATCCCATCATGCCAGCTCAAATGCAGCCATTACCAGGAGATCTAGAAACAATAATGGCTGCCTTCTGCGGTCTGTACATTATTTAGCACTTTGCTGGCAGCCAGCGGTCTATGACCCCTCTGTGAGTCAACTGTACCCTTGTATTTCATCGCATCTCATCCATTACATGCTGTGTATTGCTTCTTTGCGCCATGCTCACCGTGCACTTTCATCCTCCAACTCTCCCCTCATAGGAATAAGTCACACATCAAAACAAAGCCTGTCATGGTGAAAGATGTGGCTCATATCGCATCTAAGTGTAAGTCGTTAAAGACATCACTGAAGCAACCATGGCAAGTTTCCCAAGTCCATGTGAGACATGCTGCTCCAGTCCAGATTTTTTTGAATTCTGTGACTTGTAGTATTGTTCATTTCATTATAAAACCTGGACTACAAAACCCACAATTCAAAGAAAACACCTGGACCGGAACAGCTTTTGACGCATGGACCTGGAAACTAGACAGGTATGCTGAAGGAGCCACAAAAACCGTCTCCAGCTCAGCATTTTGTTCAGCGGCTGGGGACTCTACTGGTCGCTGTTATAGTACTACTGCCTATCAGCCACGTACTCCTCTTCACAGTATTGCATCTCTTCCATACAACCTCTCCCTTCTTTGTATCATGGTGTCACTCCTCATCCCCTAGACTCCCCTTTCTGTATCATGGTGTTGCTCTCCTTCCCTGGCACTCTCTCCCTTCTATATATCATGTTGTCACTCTGCTACCCAGAATCTCTCTTCTTTCTTTCTTTCTTTCTTTCTTTCTTTCACTCTTTCTTTCTTTCTTTCTTTCTTTCTTTCTTTCTTTCTTTCTTTCACTTCTCTTCCATACACTTTCTTCCCTCCCTGCATCATGGTATAACTCTTCTGCACACATAACCTAGCTCTTCGCTGCATCATGGTGTCGCTCATCATCAATGCACCTTGTCCCCTCTCTGTATCATAGTGTATACTTTTACCCATGCAACCTCTCCCTTCGCTGATTCATGGTGTCAGTCGGTCAAAGAAATCTTTATTTAGACCAATGGTCTTTAAACCACACAATTACGCATATGATCACCTTATCTTAAACAGTTAAGAATTTAAATAATAAATATTGCAGTGTTTAAAATTTCGTAGACAGAATTCATAGCTCAAACCATACAATTATAAAATGCCCTATTATTTAAATACCCCTTCGTTCTCATTATACTTAAAAAATTATTACAAAATTGTTAAAATGCCTATTTAAAAAAGTGGATAACCAAACAGGTCCATTTTTAGCAGCCTCACCAATCATTAAATTAAGATATGCATTTTCAAATTTTTAAGCAGAATTGACACATCTGAAACTCCTCTTTTAAAACCTAGATAAAAACAATGTTTAAACTTCCCGATTATATTTATACCACTTCACTACTTATTTTAGCTGCTAAAATAATTTGCAAAGACAGCTAACTCATCTTTTTTATCCAAGTACGTCCTTTTTAACTGCAATCATAAACCTTCCAATAGAGATTGCAATATCCAGGTAGCGCATGTCGGTAAGACGTTCTACAACCTGTGCTCGATTCGTAATTCCGTATTTAAGAAATAATGGATAAAGGATCAGGGCTGGCAGTATTAAACTAGGGATTATTTCGTATAAAAGTAGAGTGCGAATGATAGCAAAGGGGGTTCGCTGGTGAAACTTTGGTCTCATTTCCCAATACGAGTGACACTGGGGAAGTAACAGGTTCTCCTGAGCTTGAATGAAGAGTAAACAGGGGTTTTACTCGTAGTAGAAGAAGAGTAATTTCTGAAACTCAAGAATAAATTGAAATCTATCCTTTTGTTTAGTGGAACAAACAGAGTAGCGAATGTTTTTATGTTGTTACTAACAGGTTTTATTTTAGAAAAGTAAAAGAAATAAGTTTTCGTATTACCTTGTGAAGGGAGGGTCAGTCGCCGGAGTTGCACTGACGTCACAGAGAGCTGCACTGGGATTGGTTGAAACAGCGGGCGTGTGACAGAAGCAGATTGCAAAGGAGGGGTCAGTAGTAAGGAGCAATACTGACGTCATAAAAGGCCGCGCTGGCATTGGTCAAACCACGAGCGTGAGCCTGAGTCTGATTGGTTGTTAGACAGAAGTAGCGCTAGGATTGGTCGGAAAAGAATTGTATGTTGAGTCCTGATTTGACTGCGGGTGTGTGTCGTGCTGACATAGGACGCGACGTAGGTAATAGAGCTAGAAGATATACGGAAGACTCTTTCCCATATCGACCATCTGAAATGTTTGGAAGACCAAAGAAAATGACGTTAATGAAGAAAATTTAAAATTTCTTTAAAAAAGACAAGCCTGTAATGACTAGAGAGGGAATTCCTATTCCGCCACCCAAAACACCTGCTTCCTTTATGATGATGGAGAAAGGATATCACACGTATGTATGGTTGGAAAATTGGGTAGAATATACTAAAGGTGATGGAGTTTTGGCTTTTCCAGAGCATGGTACTTTTAATTTAAAGATACTTCAGAATTTGAGAGATCGAATGAATATGCTAGAACCGAATCCTAGAATGACACAGTATGAAGCTTTGGAAGAATAGGAAATTGAGGCATTTGATCATGAAAAATACAGAAGTGGTCGGAGATTTAGAGGATTTTTACCTAGATATCCGAATGAATCAAGTGGAGATCAAATGAAGCGCTGGAGAAGAGCTGTGGTGACCGAGGGTTTATATCCAGTATTAAAGGCTGAAGAACAGTCAGGAGGAAAATGTAAAGAAAAAACAAAACACATGAATACGACAGGATATGGCGAATCAGATGATGAGCTGTTAGAGGATATTTTAATTAAAAACCCTCCACCGTACCAAGAAGCACCTAGTAAGGTTACCCCGAGTGCACCAGTGACAGGAATGCCTTTAACCCCACAGATTTTGCATGATGCGTCACTTAATAGGGTGTTGCAGGATAATGAGAGAGAAGCTTAAAATAAAACTAGAGAAGAATTAGTTCAGAAAGTAAACCAATTGAATTTAAATGCTGAAGCTTTGACAGTACCAGTGACTATTGGTCCTGTAATCCCATTATATGGAGATAAAAAGACTTGCCAGAAATCTCAAACTGTGACAATTCCGTTAACTAGTCCTAGAAGAGAAGTAATAATTACAGATGATCAGGCCAGTGAAAGTGAATCAATTATTTCATTAATGGATCTCCCGAATGTAGAACCTTTAACTGAAACTCCGAAAAGAATTATACCTGCAAATTTGAGAGAAAAGAGATATTTGGTTCCTATAGGAACTGGAGGTTCAACAGTAGTTACCCCTGAAGATATAGAGAGATGGGCACAGGAAATAGACAATCGAAACCCACAACCAAAGATTCTAGATATCAGTAGATTGAAAGTAGAATTGGAAGAAATGATAACTGGCAATGTGAGCATAGAAAGACTGAGCGTTTATAATGATGAGGAATTGTTATTTTTATGTAAGAGTATAACCAGAAGAGCAAGAGTATTTCATGAGAAATTAACAGAAGTTGCTTCAGAAATTGGAATAGATATAGGGAAATCGAAATTATTGCAGAACCCATATCGAGTGGATTTTACTGACAAAGATTTAGAAAGTGTAAATGCTTCTGGTAAGAGACTACAGATAAAAGAGTTGATGAATATTTTGCGAAAATGGGGAGACATTGACAAATGGAGAATTAGGTGGATAAGAAAGAAAGAGGAAGTACAAGCAAGAGAAGCATCAGCTGCATTTCCATTGAGAGAATCAGATAAGGTTGAGAAAATGTATCCAATGAGGGAAGTTCCTGGTGGTGGATATGTTCATGTCCCTTGGAGTAGACAGGATATTTTGTCATTTACGACTGATTTCCCCAGACTGAGAGAATAACCAGTTGAATGGTATAAACAGGTGGAAAGATTTGTGAAGGTTTCAAAAGTTCTATTGAAAGATCTGGATGGTTTATTTGACATTGTGGTACCTGCTGATTTATGGACAAAGTGTAAGATCACAATTGATTGGCCAAGTGAGGAGTATGCTAGAGACTTGAAGACAGGAGCACCCTCAGAGGAGGTGATGAAGAAATATCATCTAGTAATTACTTTCTGAAAGGGAAAATCCCTCCTAAAGAGACAGATTGGGTAAAGATAGACAGAACAACTCAAGAGCCAAATGAGTCCGTACATGCATATTATGAACGGTTGTTACAGGTGTTTAAACAGTATAGTGGTTTTGAGAATATTTGTGACAAGGATATGGGACATTTTGTATATCGGTTTGTGTATGGTCTGAAACCGGAGATTAGTCAGATGATTCAGCAGCACATGTTGTGCTGGCAAAGCAAGACAGTTGATGAGATTTTGAAATATGCTAAGTATTGTGGAGACGACATAGAAGCAAGGCGTAGAGCTAAAAGAGAAAATGATGTGGGCACAAGTAAAATTAGCAGAACAACAGGAGAATAAATCAAATATTCAGACTGATAATCAGATAAAAGAGCAGAGTCAGAATGATCAAGCGGCGAATGATGGTAAAGTAAGAGGACGGATGAATAGAGAGGAAGCGAAGAAGAAGTTTCCTTGTCATGCGTGCGGAAAGATTGGACATTGGAAGAACGAGTGTAAGAGTATTCAGAATAATAATGGGCCAAACCAAAATTTAATTCCACAGATGCAGAATGAAGTACTTATGAATCAGCCGCAGCAGGTAGTTACTCCACAGTATCAGGTGCCACCAGCTCCTATGCCAAACTTTGTGAACTCACAAAAATACAGTGTGAACACCGGATTTCACGGAGAAAGTGGTAAGAATAACAGAGTGGTTTCACAGTATTTTTTGCAGAATGATGAAGAAAATTCGGACTATGTGCAATGACGGTGCCTGAGGGGGGAGGAAGAGGAGTGCGTGCTTGGCGCATCCTTGCCGGTAGATCAGTCAGGTCCATTTGTTGATGGGAAAGTTGAAGGTAAAGACATCACTTTTCTATTGAATACTGGTGCTACCCAGTCTACTGTGAGAACAGCAGACATCCCAAACCTACCCCTCTCGGGAGAATCTATCCAAGTTGTAGGAGTGTCAAATCAACAGATTAGAAACCCAATTACAAAACCAATGGAGGTACATATCGGAAATTTTAAAGAAATGCATCGGTTTGTAGTTTGTGATTCCAGTCCAGTAAATCTGTTGGGACGAGATCTACTGTGCAAGATGAATTGCACGATCTATTGTACACCAGTTGGTGTCGCTTTCCAAACCCCTGATGAAGATGTAATATATAAAGTGATGCTAGCTAAGCAAGGTACAGAAGTAGACAAGATGTTTTCATTGATGACTGAAAGTGAATTACCGGAAGAGTTGAGAACCACAGTGAACCTAGAAGTGTGGGATTTTACAGGAAAGGACATTGGGCTGATGTCAGATGTAGATCCAGTTAAAGTGACGGTGAAAGAACGTGCAGTGTATCCAAACACACGACAGTACAAAATGAGTCCAGAAGTGAAAGCAGGAATTGCCCCAGAAATTGACCGAATGATTAAACAAGACATTTTAAAATAAAGATGGGTAGTCCTTGTAATTCGCCAATAATGGGACTTGAAAAGCCTAGCGGAAAATACATGATAGTGCAGGATTTGAGAAAGATTAACAAAATTGTAGTGCCTTGTTGCCCAGTAGTGCCAAATCCAGCAGTGATCCTTTATCAAATATCCTGGAATGCAGGCTGGTTTACAGTAATTGATTTGTGCCAAGCATTCTTTTTTATTCCTTTGCACCCAGACAGCCAGTATCTTTTCGCCTTCCGGTTTGATGATCGTATTTTGGCATGGTGCCGAGTTCCTCCAGGGTACACAGAGAGTCCCTCAATTTTCAATCAGATACTGAAAAAGTGTCTGGAGTCATTAGTTATGCCTGGGAAATCAGTTCTGGTTCAGTACAGTGATGACCTATTGGTGGCATCAAAAACACGAGAAGATTGTGTCACCGATACAATTGCATTACTGAACCATTTGGCCGAAGGAGGACACAAGGTGTCTCCAGAAAAATTGCAGTTCTGCCAACAAGAAGTTAGATATTTAGGGCATAAAATAGAAAGAGGAGTTAGAAAAGTGACACCGGAAAGAATACAAATAATCAAAGAAATGCAGCTACCTCAGACACAAAAGGAGATGAGAATGTTTCTGGGAGTGGTTGGGTACTGTAGGCAGTGGATTAATAGCTTCCCCATGTTAGCAAAGCCATTGATACAATTAACTCGGAAAAGAGCGAAAGATCCCATCGATTGGAATGATGAATGTTTGGAAGCCTTTGTGAAATTACGAAATTGTCTATGTGAGGCCCCTGCCTTGGGCATGCCTGATTATTCAAAAGAATTTGCATTGTTTTGTTGTGAGAGAGAAAATTGTGCACTTTCAGTTTTAACACAGAGACATGGACTGAGCCGACGTCCAGTGGCGTATTTTTCTGCCACCTTGGATCCAGTGGCTTCAGCCTTACCTGGCTGCTTAAAAGCAGTAGCTGCTACTTGTATGAGTCTGGAACAAAGCGAGTGAATAGTGATGGGACATCCTGTAAAAGTTTACGTTCCACACTCAGTTGAGATTCTTTTGACAAGAACGAGAACACTCCTAGTCGGCTGACTAAGTATGAAAGGGGGATTTTGGGAGCAGAAAATGTGACAGTGATAAGATGTACGATAATGAATCCTGCCACATTATTGCCAGATTCATGTTGTGAAGAAGTGAAAGATGAGACTCATCATGATTGTCTGGATGTGACTGAATTGTGTACTAAGCTCCGCCCAGACATAAAAGAAACACCATTGAAGGAAGCTGATCATGAATTGTTTGTGGATGGGTCTTGTCTGAGAACTGAAGGAGGAGGATTAAGTGCTGCATATGCTGTATGTAAAATAACGGGGGTGGTTGAAGCATCCTGTTTACCGGGAGTCAAGTCTGCACAAGTAGCCGAATTGGTGGCCTTAACAAAGGCATGCAAAAATGGGAAAAATTGGAGAATAACCATATTTACGGACAGTCAATATGGTTTCGGGGTTGTGCATGATTTTGGCCAACTCTGGATGCAGAGGGGATTTCTGACTTCTTCAGGATCTCCTATCAGAAATAGTAAAAATGTAAAGGATTTATTGGAAGCATTACAATTGCCAAAAGAAGTAGCAGTTGTTAAATGCGCTGCACATCAGTCAGGAAATGACTATGTGACGGCTGGTAATAGATATGCAGACCAAATTGCCCGATACTGTGCAAGAAATACAATGTCAATTAACAGAAAAATTGAAACGGGTGAAACCAGCTGCCAACTTATGTTTTTCTCAGTTCCAGAAACATGGGATGAGGTCAGACAGTTGCAGGAAGAAGTTGAGGAAAAAGAAAAGGAAATTTGGATAAAATCAAGTTGTACAAAAAGAACAGAAGATGAAGTGTGGGTGTATTTAGATGGTAGACCACTCATGCCAGATTTTTTGCTCTCACAAATGGCAAGAGTATACCATGGGACAACACACATTGGAAGAGATTCGATGATCAGATTATTCAGACAGAGTTGGTACAATCCAAAGTTTAGGGTAGTCGCAGAGAGCCTTTGCCAAAGATGCTTAATCTGTCAGCAGCAAAACCCAGGCAGGAAGACAGTGGTCAGTTGGGAAAAGATTGGAAAGGCAGAAGGACCCTTCACCAGATTGCAGTTAGACTTCATTGAGTTGCCTCATTACAATGGATTGAAGTATGTACTTGTCATAGTGTGCCTGTTCTCGAGATGGGTAGAGGCATACCCCACTAGAAGAAACGACAGTTGCTAAACTACTATTGAGGGAGTTGATACCTCGTTTCGGTTTTCCAGTCACTTTGGAATCAGATAGAGGACCTCATTTTAACAATGAGATAATTCGATTAATCTGTGCTGCATTTAACATTGAACAAAAACTGCACTGTGCTTATCGTCCAGAGGCTTCTGGAATAGTTGAACAGCTAAATGGCACAATCAAGTCAAGATTAGGGAACATGTGTGCATCCACAATGCTGAAGTGGCCAGATGCATTACCTCTTGTACTGATGGGTCGCAGAAGTATTCCTGACAGAAAAACAGGATTGAGTCCACATGAGGTACTCATGGGAAGGGCAATGAGACAAGCATTTATTCCTAGAAATAAATTAATGAATATAACTGATGATCTGGTATTGGACTATTGCAAAGGAGTGGCTGAAATGGTGCATTCTGTCTCTCACCAGGTTGGAGAAGACGCAGTTGAAAGACAGCCAGACCAAGCACATGATTTGAACCCTGGAGATTGGGTGTTAGTGAAGAAACACGCAAGGAAGTCAGTCATGTCTAGCACCCAGGTGGGATAAACCACGTCAAGTCATACTAGTCACTACCACAGCAGTGAAGTGTGCAGGTTTACCCAATTGGATTCATGCTAGTCATACCAGAAGAGTTCCGAGCCCATCTGAACAACAAGAGCAGCCACTGACTGAACAAGCTGAAACGTCAGAAGTTGAAAGCTGTGAAGCTGAAGAATCTAGAGTGATAGATTCTGAAAGACAGCTATATGACGAACAGCCAAGTACAAGTCAGGAAGAGTGGATACCAGTGACTGAAATACCTGATGCTGCTGTCGAAACAAGAAGAACTACTGAATTAAAGAGACAGGTAGGTAGAGAGGAAAGGACAGGGAAAGAAGAACACACTCAGGTAAAAATAAACAAAGACATTCAGAAACCTGAGCAGGGACAGATAGATCTAGAAGAACAAGTTCAGGCAGAAGAAGAACAAATTGAAATAAGACCTGAACAGGAACAGATAGATCTAGAAGAACAAGTTCAGGCAGAAGAAGAACAAACTATAATAAGACCTGAACAGGTACGAGTAGAAGAAGATCCGAATACAGAAAATACAGAACAAAGACAACTAGAAAGGGAAGAAGAACAAGAACAGATTGTGCCCAGATTAAGTGAAAATAAAAGAACCTTAAAAGAAGACAGAGAAGGTGAAAGTGCAGTTCAGGTCAAAAGAGTTAGAAAAGGAGATAATTGGCCAGAAGGAGTGAAGAAACTAAAATATTACCTAAGAAAATCAGAAAATAAACCAGAGCAAGTAAATGAAGTTACAAGTCAGACGCAATCCAAACAAACCTTAGTAAAACTTACACGAAAAAGCCCAAGATTGAGAATTCTGAACAGAAAATACAAGGCCCCTGAGTGGACCTATGTTATTCTAAAAGAATTTGAAAACTTAGATTTACGTGAAGAATCAGAAAGAGTTCATGTTGCACAGATTGATGAAAGCAAATTAAAACCTCCTTAAAATAAAAGAAAATTTAGACAAAGAAAGAAAAAGAGAAGAGAAATTTTCTCAGATTAAAATGGCAGAAGTTGGAGACACTGAAAGACCGAAACGAAGTTTAAAAAGAAAATGTTTAAGATTTTGCGTATGTAGTATTTTATTAGTAGTATTAGTATGGTTATTTTTAACAATAGGAGTACCTTTATTGATGGAAACAAGTAACAAGAATAGTACAATTATTAATGAGAAAGTAGGTAGAATAAAGGGAACTAAAATAGAAATAGGGGTAGAAGATGAGATAAACTATCATAATGAATCAGAAAATGATTCGTCTTTAAATGTATTTACCAAATTGTTATTTCAGTACGTTAATACAATGGAGATTAGTAATTGTTATGTTTGTATGAAATTACCCTCATCAGTGTCAGAAGGGGTGACGTATCACCATATACCTTTAACATATGGTGTAACATGTAGTGTTTTATCACGTTTATTTTACGTAACAGGGAAACTTCAGTATTTTTATTCAAACTTAGATGTAGTATTTTCAGAATTGCCTATTAGAAAGAATATGAATCCAGTGATTAGTAGTAAAAATGCAAAGTTCATGGGTGAATTCTTTTTAACAATGAGTTCAATAGATTTAGCCATAGAACACAAGGATAATCTAACATGTATATTACGTGAAGAAGAAAAACAATTTTTGAATTTAGTAGAAGAAAGGAGACCGGATTTAACAAAGAAAGCTGCTGAACAGAAATCCCATGTACCTCCATGGGCTGAGAAAGAGGGAATTTATGCAAAGGGCGAAGCTCATGCTGCGATGTCCCTAGATTTTGTGAAAAGGGAAAATTCTGCCTCCAAAGGTTAAAGACAGATTATAATAACAATTTCATTGGTTCCAGTGAATGTGAACACAACTTCCTAATTCTAGGAGGGTGGGGACTAAAAGGGGAACTGATTCTGTATTTCCAGGAGTTTATTATGTATGTGGGAATAATGCCTATTATAGGTTACCTGCAAGATGGTACGGGAGCTGTTATTTTGGAATAGTTTATCCAAAAATCTACCATGTGGACAGAATCAATGGAATCAATGGAAAATCTAATGGACTAACAAGAAGAAGAAGAGCTAGTTTTTCTGAAATAGTAGGTGATATATTTAGTGCATTGATACCCTCAGTTGGAGTCATTCTAAATTCGCATAAAATTTGCAAATTATCAACCATAGTAGATGGTTCTACAGATACTGCAGGAGGATTCTTAATGATTAACACAGAGATGGTTGTAATAAAGTCTATGGTTTTACAAAATCGTCTTGCTCTTGATATTTTATTGGCAAAGGAGGGCGGAGTCTGTGGAATGTTGAAAATTAAACATTGCTGCACTTATATTCCGGACAAAAGTAAGGAAATTAAAGAGTATATTAGAAATATTACAAGAATGCATAATGACTTGACCCAACTGGAGGTTGACAGTATATGGGGAAGATTAACAAAGAGTATAACATCAATAGGGAATTGGTTTACTAATTTTGGGAAAAGTGTTCTAGGTCAAATAATCTTACCAATAGTTGTGATAATGACAATAGTAATGACAGTAATGATCACATGTAAAGGTTGCAGAAGCAAGGGAAAGAGAAGGATACATACAGAAAGGGAAGGAAAGGGAAAGAAACGAAAGAGAGAATATGAAGAAATTCAGTTAGAAGAAATGAAAGGAAAGCTATATAAAAAGATGAAAGATTTAGAAGGAAAAGAAGTAACTGACGAACTGATGAAAGAGAAAAGAGAAAACTGAGATGTGCTAAAGTTGGCATCTAGGAAGGGATCGGTAATTTTGTGATGGCTCAAAATGCCATCAGAGAGGGGATTGATGGAGCAAGGTCTCATAAGAAAGAGACTTGCTCGGAGGCGATCCTCTCGTTTAACTCATTAACAAATTACTAACCATGTTTTGTGAATAAATAATACGCACCACATGAACACGCAGGTTAGCGAAGCTTGCGTATGTGTGAACTAACGCGGATAACAATGAAGACGGACTAATACCGCTTTAAACGGGAAAAACTGTTGTGCACATGCGTCAGCTGCATCTACGCAGAATGACGACGTAATGCTTGGAGGAAAATTCTAGCGCATGAGCAGAAGACACTAAAATGGAGTCTTGAAGACTCACGTGCATGGCATCTGCTTAGCTGAAACAAAAACAAGTTATTTTACTAATGCTAAGGCGGGGAAAGTGTTAATAAGAAAAGGAAACAGAGTAGAGATGGGTGGTATACAGTGAGACCATTTATTTTGTGAAAGTAACATTTGTCTTTTGACTTTATTATTAGTGCGCATTTGGGCCTTTCTTGTATAGCCGGATTGGATGAAATGACGCAATGCCTGCGCATGCTCACTGAATGAAGCCATGAAGGTCAATGACAGAACACTTGAACGGAAGCCAAATTGGAGTGCCATACCCTGGGAATGGATGGTGAAAAGTTCAGCAATGAGATGTTCTATTCTTCGTAGTGTTATTAATGTTTCAAAATAGATACATGTAGTGGATGGGAATAAAGTTTTGAATAAAAATTAAGGGGATGGGTTTGCGAACAATGGTTTAACAGAATAAAGTGACATGTAAGCATGGTGTGATAGAGCTTCCCCCTTGCCTGACCAATCATATTTCGTATTTTTACGATATTGAAACTTTAGTGGGTGGAATGTGAAGAAACGAAGGTATAATTAAGGTAGCTTTAGTTAGTTATTTAGCAGAGCTCGGGCTGCTGTCTGGGAGAGATGCTGTGGGATGCTGATGAAGAATCGAATGCAGAACCTGAAGCAGAACTTTCTATCCTAAATTAATTGGGTTAGATCAGAAGATCGCGGAAGAATCTCGAGGAGGAAGAGAGTGTCAGAGAGGGGTGCGGCGCAATCGTCGGTATTCTAGAGAGGTCAACTATCCTGTCCTGAATCCTGTCCTGAAGTCTTTGTCTCCTGACCTGTCCTGGGGGACCCTTACCAGCCCTTTGGCCAGAGGGTTGGTCTTTCACACCATTCTTGGTAAATATAATTTCACGTTATTTGCAAATGTTCTTTTCTCTCTGTCCTCTCCCTTTCTGAGCATTGATTATTGTATGAGTCCGAAGTATATGCTTGATGTTTAATTCATTTGAATTTTTCTCTCCTAAGAATGATGGTGACTGCACTGTATTTTTGAAATGGTTCACATGCATTAATTTAGATAAAGATTTAAAACCCTTCCGGAGTCTGTGATCATTTACTTCAAATGAAAGAATAAGTTAAGGTTCTGTTAATTATCACCATCAACTAGTTCAACTAATGGTCTATCGACCAGAGGAAAGAACTTTTTGATCAGTGAAAGGTTAGTTAGGAAAGTTAAATAACTAATCCTGAGAAATATAAAACTTTAAACCACTCCAGCGGTTTTACTCAACTTGTGTGTATGAAATAAAATGTATATGGGCCCAGGTGAGTATATGGTAGCGGAGTATCTGTTGTTGGTATACCGCTGGATCACCAGTTCAGGGACCTTTCAAACCAGACCCCTAGATATTTATAATGATGAACTATTTCCAGTTTTTTAGGTTCCCAGGTGCCAGCTAAACTTATCTACTTTTTTACCAAAAACAGCACATTAGTTTTGTCCATATTTACTGTTAGCTTTTTATAGCTACAGTAATCCCTGAACGCATCCAACTTTCTCTGCAATCATATCTCTGTCTGGTCTAAGATTACGAGATCATCTGCATACAGAAGGCAGGATATGTGTTTACCATTCATTCTTGGGCTAGCGCCTCTAACCTCCGCCAGGGCATTAGGGAGAACCACTAAAAATATGGAAAAGAGTAGTGAGGCCAGTACGCAGCCCTGTTTTAATCCATTATTAATTGTTATTCTCTGTGTCAATGCCCTCTCTGTGTCCATAATATCCTGAGCCCAATTATGCTTATGTTGCTCCTGTATTAGGATCAAAATTCCCTTTGGGATATCATATTATATGATGGTTTCCTATAAACAGTTCTGGTCCACCAGATCAAAGGCTGCACAGAAGTGACTGATTTGCATATGGCTGGGTCTGCACTGGGGTGGCGAAGTGAGCTAAAGAACGATGATGGATTTAACCCAGATCTGTGACTGGAGGTGAGTGTCTGAAAAGTTTCAGTGCTCCGTCCATCAACTCCTTGTGTTTGCTTTGTTCGCCCTAAGTTGGCAGGGTATGCCCAGACGTGGGTCCCTTGCTCACTTTGCCACTGGATTCAAGTTAGCATGGCTGATCAGGGGTGTTACCCCGAAACCCATCCCAGGATGCTTGTTTCTGGTCCAGGGAAGACCTGGCTTGGCAGTTCGGGCTGGACTGTTCCCATAAGCAACAGGGTCAAGACTCATTTGCATATGGCTTGGTCTGAGCTGGGGTGGCGAAATGAGCTAAAGAACGATGATGGATTCAACCCAGATCTGTGAATGGGGGTGAGTGTCTGAAAAGTTTCAGCGCTCCGGCCATCATCTCCTTGTGTTTGCTTTGTTCCCCCTAAGTTGGCAGGGTATGCCCAGATGTGGGTCCCTTGCTCACTTTGCCACTTGATTCATGCTAGTTTGGCTGATGAGGGGTGTTTCCCCGAAACCAGTTCCAGGATGCTTGGTTCCGGTCCAGGGAAGGCCTGGCGTGGCAGTTCGGGCTGGACTGTTCCCATAAGGAATAGGGTCAAGACTGATTTGCATATAGCTGTGTCTGAACTGGGGTGGCGTAGTGAGCTAAAGAACGATGGTGGATTCAACCCAGATCTGTGACTGGGGGTGAGTGTCAGAAAAGTATCAGCGCTCCGTCCATCATCTCCTTGTGTTTGGCATAACCTCACCTTCATATCCCGACATACAGACTTCTTATTCTTTCTGGCACCTTTGGCCCATTTCAGTACACTTTGCTGTATCTCGTTTTTACACCAATGAGAGACTTTCTGTTCCTCTCCCTGAAGCAGTCTTTTCCAGAATCTTATTAGGGTCACTTGGGCCAATATATTCAACAAGGTCAAACCTGCCTCCAATCAAATGGCTTGTATCATGGAGGAACCTGGTAGGGACATTAGGGTCTCAATACATTTCCCTTCCTTGGCGTCCCACCCACTTTTACCACTAATGCAGAGTAGGTCAGCTCCGTATTGTAGATGTGGAGGTATTATTGCCACAAAAGGTTTCAGGACTGGTTATGTGAGATAGCCCCATAGTCCCTTTTGAATTATGTCAAGCCGCTCACCGAGGCAAGGGCCCTTGCCTTTAGAGCCTCCACGTGGGTATGCCAGTTCATGGACCTTTCAAACCAGACCCCTAAATATTTATAATCATTAACTATTTCCAGTTTTTTAGGTTCCCAGGTGCCAGCTAAACTTATCTACTTTTTTACCAAAAACAGCACATTAGTTTTGTCCATATTTACTGTTAGCTTTTTATAGCTACAGTAATCCCTGAACGCATCCAACTTTCTCTGCAATCAGATCTTCGTATGGTCTAAGATTACGAGATCATCTGTATACAGAAGGCAGGATATGTGTTTACCATTCATTCTTGGGCTAGCGCCTCTAACCTCCGCCAGGGCATTAGGGAGAACCACTAAAAATATGGAAAAGGGTAGTGAGGCCAGTACGCAGCCCTGTTTTAATCCATTATTAATTGTTATTCTTTGTGTCAATGCCCTCTCTGTGTCCATAATAACCTGAGCCCAATTATGCTTATGTTGCTCCTGTATTAGGATCAAAATTCCCTTTGGGATATCATATTATATGATGGTTTCCTATAAACAGTTCTGGTCCACCAGATCAAAGGCTGCACAGAAGTGACTGATTTGCATATGGCTGGGTCTGCACTGGGGTGGCGAAGTGAGTTAAAGAACGATGATGGATTTAACCCAGATCTGTGACTGGAGGTGAGTGTCTGAAATGTTTCAGCGCTCCGTCCATCAACTCCTTGTGTTTGCTTTGTTCGCCCTAAGTTGGCAGGGTATGCCCAGACGTGGGTCCCTTGCCCACTTTGCCACTGGATTCAAGTTAGCATGGCTGATCAGGGGTGTTACCCCGAAACCCATCCCAGGATGCTTGTTTCTGGTCCAGGGAAGACCTGGCTTGGCAGTTCGGGCTGGACTGTTCCCATAAGCAACAGGGTCAAGACTCATTTGCATATGGCTTGGTCTGAGCTGGGGTGGCGAAATGAGCTAAAGAACGATGATGGATTCAACCCAGATCTGTGAATGGGGGTGAGTGTCTGAAAAATTTCAGCGCTCCGGCCATCATCTCCTTGTGTTTGCTTTGTTCCCCCTAAGTTGGCAGGGTATGCCCAGATGTGGGTCCCTTGCTCACTTTGCCACTGGATTCATGCTAGTTTGGCTGATGAGGGGTGTTTCCCCGAAACCAGTTCCAGGATGCTTGGTTCCGGTCCAGGGAAGGCCTGGCGTGGCAGTTCGGGCTGGACTGTTCCCATAAGGAATAGGGTCAAGACTGATTTGCATATAGCTGTGTCTGAACTGGGGTGGCGTAGTGAGCTAAAGAACGATGGTGGATTCAACCCAGATCTGTGACTGGGGGTGAGTGTCAGAAAAGTATCAGCGCTCCGTCCATCATCTCCTTGTGTTTGGCATAACCTCACCTTCATATCCCGACATACAGACTTCTTATTCTTTCTGGCCCCTTTGGCCCATTTCAGTACACTTTGCTGTATCTCGTTTTTACACCAATGAGAGACTTTCTGTTCCTCTCCCTGAAGCAGTCTTTTCCAGAATCTTATTAGGGTCACTTGGGCCAATATATTCAACAAGGTCAAACCTGCCTCCAATCAAATGGCTTGTATCATGGAGGAACCTGGTAGGGACATTAGGGTCTCAATACATTTCCCTTCCTTGGCGTCCCACCCACTTTTACCACTAATGCAGAGTAGGTCAGCTCCGTATTGTAGATGTGGAGGTATTATTGCCACAAAAGGTTTCAGGACTGGTTATGTGAGATAGCCCCATAGTCCCTTTTGAATTATGTCAAGCCGCTCACCGAGGCAAGGGCCCTTGCCTTTAGAGCCTCCACGTGGGTATGCCAGTTCATGGACCTTTCAAACCAGACCCCTAAATATTTATAATCATTAACTATTTCCAGTTTTTAGGTTCCCAGGTGCCAGCTAAACTTATCTACTTTTTTACCAAAAACAGCACATTAGTTTTGTCCATATTTACTGTTAGCTTTTTATAGCTACAGTAATCCCTGAACGCATCCAACTTTCTCTGCAATCAGATCTTCGTCTGGTCTAAGATTACGAGATCATCTGTATACAGAAGGCAGGATATGTGTTTACCATTCATTCTTGGGCTAGCGCCTCTAACCTCCGCCAGGGCATTAGGGAGAACCACTAAAAATATGGAAAAGGGTAGTGAGGCCAGTACGCAGCCCTGTTTTAATCCATTATTAATTGTTATTCTTTGTGTCAATGCCCTCTCTGTGTCCATAATAACCTGAGCCCAATTATGCTTATGTTGCTCCTGTATTAGGATCAAAATTCCCTTTGGGATATCATATTATATGATGGTTTCCTATAAACAGTTCTGGTCCACCAGATCAAAGGCTGCACAGAAGTGACTGATTTGCATATGGCTGGGTCTGCACTGGGGTGGCGAAGTGAGTTAAAGAACGATGATGGATTTAACCCAGATCTGTGACTGGAGGTGAGTGTCTGAAAAGTTTCAGCGCTCCGTCCATCAACTCCTTGTGTTTGCTTTGTTCGCCCTAAGTTGGCAGGGTATGCCCAGACGTGGGTCCCTTGCTCACTTTGCCACTGGATTCAAGTTAGCATGGCTGATCAGGGGTGTTACCCCGAAACCCATCCCAGGATGCTTGTTTCCGGTCCAGGGAAGACCTGGCTTGGCAGTTCGGGCTGGACTGTTCCCATAAGGAACAGGGTCAAGAGTCATTTGCATATGGCTTGGTCTGAGCTGGGGTGGCGAAATGAGCTAAAGAACGATGATGGATTCAACCCAGATCTGTGAATGGGGGTGAGTGTCTGAAAAGTTTCAGCGCTCCGGCCATCATCTCCTTGTGTTTGCTTTGTTCCCCCTAAGTTGGCAGGGTATGCCCAGACGTGGGTTCCTTGCTCACTTTGCCAATGGATTCATGCTAGTTTGGCTGATGAGGGGTGTTTCCCCGAAACCAGTTCCAGGATGCTTGGTTCCGGTCCAGGGAAGGCCTGGCGTGGCAGTTCGGGCTGGACTGTTCCCATAAGGAATAGGGTCAAGACTGATTTGCATATAGCTGTGTCTGAACTGGGGTGGCGTAGTGAGCTAAAGAACGATGGTGGATTCAACTCAGATCTGTGACTGGGGGTGAGTGTCAGAAAAGTATCAGCGCTCCGTCCATCATCTCCTTGTGTTTGGCATAACCTCACCTTCATATCCCGACATACAGACTTCCTATTCTTTCTGGCCCCTTTGGCCCATTTCAGTACACTTTGCTGTATCTCGTTTTTACACCAATGAGAGACTTTCTGTTCCTCTCCCTGAAGCAGTCTTTTCCAGAATCTTATTAGGGTCACTTGGGCCAATATATTCAACAAGGTCAAACCTGCCTCCAATAAAATGGCTTGTATCATGGAGGAACCTGGTAGGGACATTAGGGTCTCAATACATTTCCCTTCCTTGGCGTCCCACCCACTTTTACCACTAATGCAGAGTAGGCCAGCTCCATATTGTAGATGTGGAGGTATTATTGCCACAAAAGGTTTCAGGACTGGTTATGTGAGATATCCCCATAGTCCCTTTTGAATTATGTCAAGCCGCTCACCGAGGCAAGGGCCCTTGCCTTTAGAGCCTCCACGTGGGTATGCCAGTTCATGGACCTTTCAACCCAGACCCCTAAATATTTATAATCATTAACTATTTCCAGTTTTTTGGTTCCCAGGTGCCAGCTAAACTTGTGTCCATTTTTTTAACCAAAAACAACACATTAGTTTTGTCCATATTTACTGTTAGCTTTTTATAGCTACAGTAATCCCTGAACGCATCCAACTTTCTCAACAATCAGATCTTCGTCTGGTCTAAGATTACAAGATCATCTGCATACAGAAGGCATGATATGTGTTTACCATTCATTCTTGGGCTAGCGCGCCTCTAACCTCCACCAGGGCATTAGGGAGAACCACTAAAAATATGGAAAAGAGTAGTGAGGCCAGTACGAAGCCCTGTTTTAATCCATTATTAATAGTTATTCTTTGTGTCATTGCCCTCTCTGTGTCCATAATAACCTGAGCCCAATTATGCTTATGTTGCTCCTGTATTAGGATCAAAATTCCCTTTGGGATATCATATTATATGATGGTTTCCTATAAACAGTTCTGGTCCACCAGATCAAAGGCTGCACAGAAGTGACTGATTTGCATATGGCTGGGTCTGAACTGGGGTGGCGAAGTGAGCTAAAGAACGATGATGGATTCAACCCAGATCTGTGACTGGAGGTGAGTGTCTGAAAAGTTTCAGCGCTCCGTCCATCAACTCCTTGTGTTTGCTTTGTTCGCCCTAAGTTGGCAGGGTATGCCCAGACGTAGGTCCCTTGCTCACTTTGCCACTGGATTCATGCTAGTTTGGCTGATGAGGGGTGTTTCCCCGAAACCAGTTCCAGGATGCTTGGTTCCGGTCCAGGGAAGGCCTGGCGTGGCAGTTCGGGCTGGACTGTTCCCATAAGGAATAGGGTCAAGACTGATTTGCATATAGCTGTGTCTGAACTGGGGTGGCGTAGTGAGCTAAAGAACGATGATGGATTCAACCCAGATCTGTGAATGGGGGTGAGTGTCTGAAAAGTTTCAGCGCTCTGTCCATCATCTCCTTGTGTTTGCTTTGTTCCCCCTAAGTTGGCAGGGTATGCCCAGACGTGGGTCCCTTGCTCACTTTGCCACTGTATTCATGCTAGTTTGGCTGATGAGGGGTGTTTCCCCGAAACCAGTTCCAGGATGCTTGGTTCCGGTCCCGGGAAGGCCTGGCGTGGCAGTTCGGGCTGGACTGTTCCCATAAGGAATAGGGTCAAGACTGATTTGCATATAGCTGTGTCTGAACTGGGGTGGCGTAGTGAGCTAAAGAACGATGGTGGATTCAACCCAGATCTGTGACTGGGGGTGAGTGTCAGAAAAGTATCAGCGCTTCGTCCATCATCTCCTTGTGTTTGGCATAACCTCACCTTCATATCCCGACATACAGACTTCTTATTCTTTCTGGCCCCTTTGGCCCATTTCAGTACACTTTGCTGTATCTCATTTTTACACCAATGGGAGACTTTCTGTTCCTCTCCCTGAAGCAGTCTTTTCCAGAATCTTATTAGGGTCACTTGGGCCAATATATTCAACAAGGTCAAACCTGCCTCCAATCTAATGGCTTGTATCATGGAGGAACCTGGTAGGGACATTAGGGTCTCAATACATTTCCCTTCCTTGGCGTCCCACCCACTTTTACCACTAATGCAGAGTAGGCCAGCTCCATATTGTAGATGTGGAGGTATTATTGCCACAAAAGGTTTCAGGACTGGTTATGTGAGATATCCCCATAGTCCCTTTTGAATTATGTCAAGCCGCTCACCGAGGCAAGGGCCCTAGTCTTTAGAGCCTCCACGTGGGTATGCCAGTTCATGGACCTTTCAAACCAGACCCCTAAATATTTATAATCATTAACTATTTCCAGTTTTTTGGTTCCCAGGTGCCAGCTAAACTTGTCTACTTTTTTTTAACCAAAAACACATTCGTTTTGTCCATATTTACTGTTAGCTTTTGATAGCTACAGTAATCCCTGAATGCATCCAACTTTCTCAACAATCAGATCTTCGTCTGGTCTAAGATTACAAGATCATCTGCATACAGAAGGCATGATATGTGTTTACCATTCATTCTTGGGCTAGCGCCTCTAACCTCCACCAGGCATTAAGGAGAACCGCTAAAAATATGGTAAAGAGTAGTGGGGCCAGCACGCAGCCCTGTCTTAATCCATTATTAATTGCTATTCTCTGTGTCAGTGGCCCTTAGAGTCCATATTAACCTGAGCCCAATTATGTTTATGTAGCTCCTGTATTAGGATCAAAATTCCCTTTTGGATATCATATTATATCATGGTTTCCCATAAACAGTTCCAGTCCACCAGATCAAAGGCTGCACGGAAGTCTACGAAGCAGCAAAACAACCTCCCATTCTGCTTGACCGACTACCATGCGATGGACCAGAGGGCAAAGCAGTGGTTGATTGTGGAGTGACCCTCCTTAAAGCCACCTTGCTTCCAAGAAGGATTTTTGTGAAAACGTTTTCTCAGACATCTAAAAGGTTAATCAGCCTATAATTTTTTGGGGACCTTATATCTCCTTTCTTATGGATATGTCTGACTATGGTACCTCTCCAACTATCTGCAGATTGACCTGTGTCTAGTATGAGTGAGAACATCCGAGATAAAAGGTCTGGCCAACACTCCAACTGGGTCTTCATTATAATGGCTGGGAGATTATCGGGTCCTGCTGCATGGGTCACATTTAAGCTTGATATGATACGTTTTATATTCCCTACCGTGAAATGTGCTCTGATGTCATCCTCCACCCCTACCCAGTGACTTCTACTTCTTTCCGCTGGCTCTTTCCTTTTACCATATATTTTCTCCAGGTAATATTCCCAAGCAGCTTCCTCCACCACACAATTCATTGCACCTTGAATTTTGCCTGAGCCTTCCTGTATTAACTTCCAAAACGTTCTCTTATTTTTTGTTTCTATTGCTTCCAGTAAATTGCTCCAGCTTTTCTCTTTAAATTTTCTTTTCTGATTCCGGAAAAGTGTCTTGTACATTTTCCTTAATTTCACAAGGTTACTATTACTTTCAAAATCATACTTTATTTTGAGACTATTTCCTTATTAACCTCTTTAGTTTCATATATTCCTCACTGAACCAAACCTTTCTCTTCCCCTGGTTACCCACGTTCTTTTTGGCCCTGGTTACGGTTTCTTTTGCCTTAACCATAAGGAACTGAAACACTTGGCTAATTATATTTTCATACCTCTCCAAATTTGGTACCATCACATTTTCCAGTGTTAAGTTCTGGCTAAAATGTGCCAATTTTGCCATGCATTCCCCTGTCATTCTGGTTGTAAGGCACCTTCAGTAATACATTTGTTGGGGAATTATCATTTCTCTCAGGGTCCTTTCCCCTCTACATAATTCTAAATTTAGAGGATCATGATCACTTACCTCTCCTTGTGTTACTGAAAATCCCTTAATGTTTTCAAAATTCCAGGCATGCATGAAAATGTAATCAATTGGGCAGGGTTTGAAACCAATCTTAAATGTTTGTTTAGCAGGGTGGTCGGTCTCCAACCTGCCGTTCAGACAGAACAGACTCTTCCTAGCCAGGTATGTTCCTAGTGCCATATCACGTGCTGACATTTTAGTTTCAGGGAAGCTGGCTGTATTTATATTATATGAACCTAACATCTCTTTAAACCACGGATCGATCCCTTTTGGGTTAATTTTGTGGTTAAAGTCTCCCATCAGGATGAGCATGTCTTCATAATAGTTTTCGCAAAGGCAATCCAGAAAATGCCAGATTTCTGATCTGTAGACTTCTGGGCTCCCCTCCTGCACATATACATTCATGATTAATATACGGACGTATTTGGGGTCAGGGTGCCGTGGGAACACTCTACAAGCCACTTGCATTTTACTTCTATGACTTTTACCTTTCTCGCTAACTTAGTGAATACAAAGATCATTATCCCCCCGTGGGGCGTCCCTGCTGACTCCTTTCTGCGGGCCTATTTAGTTGAACAAACCCATTGATTGTGGGGGTGTCGTCGCACAGCCAAGTTTCTTGCAAACACAATCTCATGGGTATTTGCTAGTTTTTTAAGGCTTTTTAGTTTTGACCTTCTCCCAAGCCCATTAATGTTCCATGTTGGTATTCCAAGACTGGATGATGACCTAGCACCCTAATCGGTTTTGCTTAAATACCTCTCTTCATCCGGGACTGTTTGAAAGCCGCTCGCATACCTATTTTCAAAACCCCAATTGCCCCAGTGTTTGCTTATCTCAGTGGTATCTACAGTGATTTCGATATTGGCTTTTTTCCTCAAATGCCCGGTCTAGTAGCCTGACCTGCCTTGACCCAAGACCAGTGTGATGCCTCATGAATGATTTCCCTCCTCAATCCATTTGCCAGCTTCCTTCTCTGTACCATAGAGTCACTCCTCTATCCTTACAACATTTCCATTCTTTGTATCATTGTGTCACCCCTCTACACACACAGTCTTTCCCTTCACTGCTTCGTGGTGTCTCTGCTCTACCCATGTACCCTTCGCTTTCTCTGTATTATGGAGCCACTCCTCTACTCATAGACCCCCTTCCTTCTCTCTGCTATGGTGTTGCTCCTTTGCCGATATGCTCTCTTCCTTATCTGTATTAGAGTGTTACTCCTGTACCCATATGCCCCCTTCCTTGCCCATACCATGGTGTTAATCCTCAACGATGGCAACCTCTCCCTTTTCAGTTCCATGGTATCACTCCTCTACCCATACAGTCTTTCGCTGTTTTGTATCATGGTGTCATATCCTCCTTCTCTCCCAACCATAACACACTTCTCCCATCTTTATAACATGGTGTCACTCCTCTTTCCATAAACTGCTCTCCTCTGTGTATCATGGTGGCAATTCTCTGCATTCCTGTATCAAGGTACCTCTATTTCACCCTACAGCTTCTCCTGTCTCTCTATCATGGTGTCTCTTCTTCCATACACCCCTTCCCTGTAGCAAGGTGTTACTCCTCTGCCCATACACCCTGCACCATCTCTACCATGGTACAAATCCATTAACCAATAAGTCTCTAATTTCCTTGTATCATAGTGTCACTCCACTTTCTAAAACCTTCTCGCCTCTATATATCCTTGGGTCATTCAGCCATGCATACACCGTCTCCCATTCATATATCATGGTGCCTCTCCTTTACCTATCCAGCGTCTACTTTCTTTCTATTAAAGTAGTATTCCTCTTTCCATACAAGAACCTCTCCCTTCTCTCTGTAATGCTGTCATCCTTATATCCATACTCTCTCTTCCCTCTCTGTATCATTGTATCACTTATTTACTCACACCACCTCTCCTTTCTCCATATCATGGTGTCACTCTGCCTTCCATAACTCTCTCCTTCCATCTGTTATTGAGTCATTCCTCTTCAGATACACCCTCTCCTGATATCATGGTGTCACTCCTCTACTCATACACTCTCTCATTGCTCTACATCACAGGATCATCCCTCTAGCCAGATCCACCCTCCTTTACCAGACATCTTTGTTTTAAGGTATCTATCACTCGGTTATACAGACACTCTCCTCATCTGGTGCTATCAATCTCTCCACTGTCCTCAGCTCTAATTCTTTGGCTGTTGTCAACCCCTACTTTTGTCAGAACACATCTCTTCTGTTCTATATGATAATTGTGATCCTCTAATGATTTGATTTAATTTGATTTGAGTTTTATAAAGCGCGCCTGTACCTGGGGGTTCCTAGTACTAATAAAAAAGTGGAATCAGCGGTTGAGTGACTGTAAAAAAATATAGGTCTTGAGAGCCTTTTGGAAAGGGAGCAACCTGGATTCTGCTCTTAGAGAGAAGGAAAGACATTCTGGGCCTTTGCAGTGACCAGTGAAAAAGCTAAGCCTCCAATTCTGTATTTTTTTAAACTTTGGGACTTGGACCGGTAGCACAGATGCTCTGTTTGGTCAATATTTCGGAAAAAGCTGCAAGATATAATGGTCTGCATGCCTTTCAGAGTGTATTAATTTATGTTAATAGCAGAGTGCTTAGAAAGTGCATCTCTTTCCAACTGAAAGCCATTGGAGCGCCTTCAGATGATGCTCTTTTATTGAGATATTTAGAATGAGCCTGGCCGCTTCATTCTGAATAACCTGAAGCCTTTTCTGAGCATATTTTGGAAGTTCCAGGCATAACCCATTGGCATAATCCAAATGGCTAATTATGAATTCTTGGATGAGCTGCTGTTTGTGTTCCTCGGGGGTAAGCAGCAGTATATTTTTCAATGTTTTCAAGCAGATGCAGCAGGTGGAAAAGAGTTTATAGACCTGAGCCTTGAAAGATAATTTGTTGTCAAAAATGAAATCCAAATTGTATGCTTTCTCAACAGGTGAGGGAGGCATTCCCAAAGAAGATGGCCACCTAGAGTCCCACCAGACAGAGGGATTTCCAAAGATATCCTCCTCCTTCTTGTCCGTGTTTAAACAGAGAAAGTTGGCATTCATCCAGGCTGCCACATTGCTGAGACCAGCCTTGAAAATGTCTTTTCAGTTGCCGGACTCATTCAGTCTAATAATAATTTGAGTGTTGTCCGTGTAAGTATAGAAATTAAGCCCAAAGGAGGCGATCATATCTGCTAGTGGAGCGAGATCAAGATTACAAAGTGTGGGACTCAGGGTCGAACCCTGATGGTTTCTGTTCCTCCGCTCAAGAGATCCACATCTGGCTATTTATATCATAATCTGACAAGACCATCTCTCTTCTGGTTGTTTTGTCTCTGCTGACCTCTATTTGCTATTTGACAACTTGCCATCAAGGACACCCTTGCAAATACTTGAACCATATCAGTATCCACTGTTTGGCAGACCTCCTGTTCTAAATGTATCAAAAATGTGCAATGAGAAGCACAGCAAGAAATTGAGCTTTGGGATGGCTCCCTTCACCCACAGGCTTTCATGTGTTTTCTGTGGTTTTCCATTGCATAGATGGCTGTCCATCAAGGTCCTGATATTTTGTGGATGGGTGGCGTCCTTCACCCATTTGCTTTCATATGTTTTCTACGGTTTTCTTTTTTTTTCTCAGAAATCAACCTTTATTTTTAGATTAATTAAAATCATTATAATATGCAAAAATCTAGGTAATAATTGGCCCTTTCATATCAAAACAAACTCAAAACGGTAGACAAAGTGCTAGTGCAAAGGGAGGTGTTGGTAAGAAGCCATTTACATTTGTAAACACACAGTTTGTTGAAATGAAATGATAATTACAAACATAGAGCAGCAAATTTAAAAGGTTAATTGTCAAAGAGGACCGTTTGACGGAGGGCTGAGGATCCCATAACTGGGGGTGTAGCTTGATTTATGTTCAATGGCAGTTGTGTGGCTTTTGTTTTTATCCGAGCCCTCTCTACTTCTTGAAGGTACTTTACAATTCGGGAGCTAGTTCTTGAATTTGTTAAGTCAAGCCACAATGGTTTGCCTGCAGAGCACACCCCTAGCTGGTTCCAGAGTGGGTGCAGCCATTGTCGGCATATGTCTAGAGTTGAATTACAGAGGAAGATGGTGAGGACCAGATTTTTTTTGCAAGGCCACATAGTCGGCAGGTCATGTCCCCTTCAGCCCTCAGCCAGGGACTATTGTGCATTTGAGATGGTAAAATCCCGAGACGATACTTCAAATATTTGTTTTTTATCCTGCAATTT
The DNA here is from genome assembly GCA_963921515.1 of Calotriton arnoldi. Lineage (NCBI taxonomy): Eukaryota > Metazoa > Chordata > Amphibia > Caudata > Salamandridae > Calotriton > Calotriton arnoldi. The sequence goes on along the minus strand of CAWUFW010003912.1, from coordinate 1,037,882 downwards.
AAAACTTCACCCAGGTACTGCTGTGGTCTCACGGTCTTGTAACTGTTCAATATGAACCTGGCGTGAGAGCTTTTTTCTAGGGTTTCCCTGTCTTCTAGTGAAGAATTTGTTTGGTGGTTTTTGTAACTGTTCTTTTGAAAAGGTCGTGGCTCACATCTACAGGCCATAATTCAGCCAATCCTAGCAGGTCGATCATTTCATCGAGATAATCTCAGGCTGGTGAGCATGATATTATAGCGATCTCCTCCCATTCATGATGGTTGTTTTTATTCTCCTCAGCGATTTTGAGCTTATGGCAGAAGATGGCAAATGCTGCGCGCCTGGCATGGGACTGCTTTTTTAGCCGATTTTCTATGATAGCTCCATTTTTACCTAGATTTCTGCATACTGTAACAATTTTAATTATTCTAACAATAAAGTTTTTTTTTTTTTTGAGTTTTATATAGCGCGAACTAGACCCGAGACATCAGGTATCAGAGCGCTTTACATGAGCACCAGTTTCGTTACATGAGGACACATTCATTTTTGTTAGGCACGGGGAGATTAAGTGATTTGCCCAGAATCACAGGATGTTGAGCGTCGTTGCCGAGACTCGAACCCGGTTCCCCAGCTTCGAGGACAACCACTCTAGCCGTAAGGCTACATCCTCTCCCCAGGTTGATTTCTGATTTCTGTGTTTTTCCATTCCATGGATGGAATGATTATCAAAGCTATGCCATTTTGTGGATGATTACTTCGCCGCATTTTTTTTCCCGTTAGGTTTTGGTGAATGGCTATCAGGTAGTTCTTTTGATAGAATAAAGCCAATAAGTGCTCTTTTTTGTATTTACTTTATTGACACTGCAACATCTTAATTGCTGGTTTATAGCCTTTTTGTTTAGAATGTGCATGTTATTTGGATGTCTTCACCTGTCATAAATTCACTAATGGTCCTTGCACATTCATTTGTTTTGCTTTTCTATCATGATAACATGTTTATGGACATACAGTAATTTCGTTGCACACACATTGTATTTGTTAACGATGCATCAGAAATATTGACCCTTTGTCAAAAGTATTAACCATTAAACATGTTGCTGTGTATGCCTTTTAAGCTCACCACTTACAATACGAACTTCATCATTTGACTGCTTTTCATAACAATCTTCCTTGAGAGTAATGGCTCAGCAAAGAGTCCCAACTCCCTGATTTTATACACCATGATTCTTTAAGGATTTTTGTCTCTGTAGGGCAGCTGAGTATGACACACACACAAAGTTGCCCAATTACATAACCCAATAGTTCCCCCAAAAAGACAGCCCTATTGACTTTACCAAAGCTTATTTTTCATGCTGTATATCACTCCCTTATCCAGAGCCATCCTCCTATTGAGAACCCTCTTCACTTTTGTTGTTGATATTAATCCCACAGTGTCTTATTATCAGTATCTACAACTTCTCTGCCAAAGACACCACCTTTATGTCTCATGACATATCTTGGACATATCTTATTCTTCTCATCAGTACATTTCTAATCTGTTATTTTCTGTACCAATCGCTCAGCTGTCCAGAGAGCCTTTTCATGCTGGTATGAACGACATGTATATCCAGAGCCCATCTATTTCCGTTTATTAGCAGGTAGGCATTAATTGTCTGTCCACACAGCTCTCGCCCTACTTATCTTGCTAATATCAATGTATTTTCTATCTAAACACTCCCCCGTTCTCGCTCCACTTGCTGGTGTCTATTCTCCACTCTAGAAACTCTCATCTCCCCTCCCCTTGCCAGAATCTATCACCCCTCTATTCTAAACTACTCTAATCCTGTTCTCTCACTGGTGTCTATTCTTGCACTATCCTTCTCCCTACAGTTTTTGTGGAAAATAAGAAGAGGGCAAGGGAGAGGATTTGGCTGTGATGTGCAAAGTGATATTTCGGAACCCCTCTCTCCTGGGCTGGTGTCCAAATTTGCTTCTCAGTGTAGTAATTTGTTGTTCCCCATTTCTGCTGGTGGCGCCCAAGGCGGCCACCGAGTATTGACTTGTGCTATGCCCGTCACTGGCTTCGGTGTTACAGTTTGTGCAGGTATGCCAGAGACGTGTGAGTGTAAGATGGAAAATACTCATTGCATGAAAGATATATTGTAGCAAGTCAGAATTATATATATATATATATATATATATATATATATATATATATATTGCAAAACAAAGGATGCGGCACTCTTGAGCAGACTTTGCGTTACAGTTTATTCACAGATCGTCACTCCACCAACGCGTTTCAGCCTCACTCGGCTTTTCTCAACTAATACATTGGGCCAGGATCCGGCCCCCATGCAGAGCACCCGCTGCTGAGCGCTTTCGGAACTGAAGGATCACCTTTGGGTAAAAAAAAAAAAATATATATATATATATATGTATATATATATATATATATATATTCACTGAAAAAACCATAGGTTTTAGGGACAGTTATAGTTAGTTGGACATTGCACTCGTACAAAACCCATGAAATTCCCCCGTTATAGTTAGTTCAGCTAACTATAACTCGCGCCCGCAATGCACTGCTGATGACGTCACATATTACATCACTCATGACATGGTCAGTGACATCACTGATGACATCACTGATGACATCTCAAATGACATCACTAATGACATCATCCAGTGACTGTGTGTTTCTGTAAAGTTTAAATATTTTTAATATATATAGGGAAAGGCGTATTGAAGAATGAGTGGGTGTATAAGTGTCTGTATGGATGATTTAGTAGGTGCGTGACTAACTCTATAAGTGAGTGATTAAACGTATCTTACTGAATGCATGGGTTAGTGACTAAACTGGGTGAATGTCTGTATCCGTCTGTCTATTGCTGTGTAAGTGGCTGCATGGGTTTGTGAATAGCTACATGAGTGTCTTATGAGTTATTGATTGGTTGTCTGAGTATCTGTATGGGTGCCTGAGTGTTTGTGTGGGTGGGGTGTGTGCGACTCTGTGCATAGATGTGTGAGTGAGTGATTCACTGGGTGGATGGTTTCAAGAGTGCATCTGTGATAGAATGTATGGGTGGGTAAGTGTGTGTAAGAGTGTGTTAGTGAGTGAATGTATGTCCCAGTGGTACATGTGTGAGTAACTACATATGTGAAAGGCAGTATATATGTGTGTTGGAGTATATAAATAGCTATAAGCGAGAGTGTGTGATTGTGATTGTGAGAGTGACTGTATGGATGAGTGTGTGCTTGTATCAGTGATTGTATAAGAGCCTAAGAATGTGCTAGTATTTGTATGAGTAAGTGAGCTGGTGTGTGTATAACTGTTTAGGTGAGTAAATGGCAGTGTGTTTAATTATTTGCATGACTGACTAGGTGTGTGAGTACCTCTATGGATGAGTGGCGGTGTTTGAGGGTCTATATAGGAGTATGAGTGCATATGATAGTCATGTACTGAGTGACCGTAAGTATGAGTGACTGTACGGGTGAGTGAGTGGATGTGTGTGTAGACCTAAGAATCAGTGAGTGGGTATGTAGTTATTGGTGTTGGAGTGTCTATGGTTTTGCGAATGGCAGTCTGTACTTTAGAGTGAGTGTATCAAAGTTTATATTAGGGTGTGAGGAGGTGCATCAGATTATCACGTGGATGATGTCATCAGTGATGTCATCAGTGATGTCATTTGAGATGTCATCAGTGATGTCATCAGTGATGTCACTGACCATGTCATGAGTGATGTAATATGTGACGTCATCAGCAGTGCATTGCGGGGGCACGAGTTATAGTTAGCTGAACTAACTATAACGGGGGAATTTCACGGGTTTTGTACGAGTGCAATGTCCAACTAACTATAACTGTCCCTAAAACCTATGGTTTTTTCAGTGAATTTGTAAGGTTTTTTAAATGCTAATTTCTAACTATAACGTGCCTGAAACCTATGGTTTTTTCACTGAATTTCAAAGGTTTTTTAAATGCTAATTCCTCACTATAACATGTCTGAAACCTATGGTTTTTTTCAGTGAATTTCAAAGGTTTTGTAAATGACAATTTTTAAATGTATTAATTGTTATATTTATTTTTTGATACTGATTTACTACATTTTTTTAAACTATTTATTTTTACATATTTTATTTTTTAAATTACATTGTAATTACATTATACATTACATTACAAAATATACTTTCACTGAATGAATTACTTTAGTTTAAATACTTTGCAAATAGGCAATAGACTTTTAAGTACAGTAGTTACAGTTGTTGCAATGGGCAACACAATTTCAAACACAATGCAACATTGAGCTCAATGTGAATTTCTAGTTAAATGCAATTAGTTACTTTATGGATTACTTTTCTAACCACAGGACTGGATCCTAGATTCAGTCCTGGGACATCTCCTGTAAACAGTTGAGTAAAAGCGTTTTGGTTACAGTAGTGATTTTTAAGGAATATTATTGTATTTTAAAAGTTGACAGAAACTTTTTCACATAGAATCACCAATGTAATCCTATGGGAGGAAATTCACTTAGCAGGTAAGTAGTGTTATTGTTACTTTTTCTTACTCAGTGTTGGATCCTGGATCCAGCACTGGTGCATCTCCTGTAAACAGTTGAAAGAATGCGTTTAAGTCATACAGGCGATTTTTAAGGAATATTTGTAGTTTGTGAAAATCGACACTTTGAAACTTTTCTGCTGAAAACCAGACAATGGATTCCTATGGAAGGAAATATAAGTTACTGGTAAGTACGGTTAGAATTACTTTTCAGGGTGAGTGCTGGGCTAAAAGATGCAGCACTGGGTTCTCTCCTGATAACAGGTGAGTAAATCGGAATTCGTAGTTCGGCTGATTTTAGAGGAATATTATAAAGTTCCAAAACTTCACACTTAGAAGAATTTCCAAGTGAAACCAGTCAATGTTAGCCTATGGAAGGAAATTCAAGTTACTGGTAAGTACGGTTAGAATTACTTTTCAGGATCTGTACTGGGCTCAAAGATGCAGCACTGAGGTCTCTCCTGATAACAGGTGAGTAAATCGGAATTCGTAGTTCAGCTGATTTTAGAGGAATATTATAAAGTTCCAAAACTCCACACTTAGAAGAATTTCCAAGTGAAACCAGTCAATGTTAGCCTATGGAAGGAAATTCAAGTTACTGGTAAGTACGGTTAGAATTACTTTTCAGGATCAGTACTGGGCTCAAAGATGCAGCACTGAGGTCTCTCCTGATAACAGGTGAGTAAATCGGAATTCGTAGATCTGCTGATTGTAGAGGAATATTTTTAAGTTTCAAAAATCGACACTTAGAAACTTTTTCAGCAAAAAGCAGTCAATGATATCCTATGGAAGGAAATTCAAGTTACTGGTAAGTACGGTTAAAATTACTTTTCAGGATCAGTACTGGGCTCAAAGATGCAGCACTGAGGTCTCTCCTGATAACAGGTGAGTAAATCGGAATTCGTAGTTCGGCTGATTTTAGAGGAATATTATAAAGTTCCAAAACTCCACACTTAGAAGAATTTCCAAGTGAAACCAGTCAATGTTAGCCTATGGAAGGAAATTCAAGTTACTGGTAAGTACAGTTAAAATTACTTTTCAGGATCAGTACTGGGCTCAAAGATGCAGCACTGAGGTCTCTCCTGATAACAGGTGAGTAAATCGGAATTTGTAGTTCGGCTGATTTTAGAGGAATATTTGTAAGTTTCAAAAATCGACAGAAACTTTTTCAGCAAAAAGCAAGCAATGATATCCTATGGAAGGAAATTCAAGTTACTGGTAAGTACGGTTAAAATTACTTTTCAGGATCAGTACTGGGCTCAAAGATGCAGCACTGAGGTCTCTCCTGATAACAGGTGAGTAAATCGGAATTCGTAGTTCGGCTGATTTTAGAGGAATATTTGCACAATGGTGAAGGGAGGGGCGGGGCCTGAGGTGACATCTGTGCAAACGCGCCCCGTGGCGCGTTTTAAGTTGGGGGATTAAGTCCCCTTGAATCATGAGGGTCCCTGGGGTCCAACTAGCCCACCCTGTACCTCCAGTATGCGCCAGGGAGCTGCATTGCAGAGAGGTGTTCAGAGGCCACGCCCCTTTTTGCACCTCTCTGCAACGCAGCTCTGTGGCGCTTTCTGGACATACCTGGTGGGCTAGTTGGCCCTCAGGGACCCTCAGGATTGAAGGGGATTTAATTCCCCATCGTAAAACGCGCCATGGGGCCTGTTTGCACACATGTCACCTGAAGCCCCGCCCCCTCCCTTCACCACTGTGCAAACGCGCCCCGTGGCGCGTTTTAAGTTGGGGGATTAAGTCCCCTTGAATCCTGAGGGCCCCTGGGGTCCAACTAGCCCACCAGGTACCTCCAAAAAGTGCCACAGAGCTGCGTTGCAGAGAGGTGTAAAAAGGGGCGTGGCCTCTGTACACCTCTGTGCAACGCAGCCCCCTGGCGCATACTGGAGGTTCCTGGTGGGCTAGTTGGCCCCCAGGGACCCCCAGTATTCAAGGGGAATTCGTCCCCATCTGCAAACGCGCCAGGGGCGCGTTTGCAGAGTGCTCCAAGGAGGGGCGTGGCCTCCGGCGCGATGCCGGTATTTTTTAAATTTGTTTTTTAAGAAGGGGGCTGTGTGGCCCCCCTTCTTTTTCAAATTTTTTGGCCCTGGGGACCCCATCCCCCAGGGCCTGCCCCCTAATATTTTGTTTTAAAAAAAAAAAATTTGAAAGGGGGCCGCGTGGCCCCCCTCCCCAGGCCTTAATCGGCCCCGGGGACCCCATCCCCCGGGGCATGGCCTTCTTTTTTTTTTAAATGTTATGGAGGGGGGCTGTGTTGCCCCCCTCCTTAGGCCACTTATGGCCCCGGGGACCCCATCCCCCGAGGCCGGCCTTTGTTTTTTTTTTAAATTAACATTTGGGAGGGGGCCGCGTGGCCCCCTCCTGGGCCACTACTAGCCCCGGGGACCCCATCCCCCGGGGCTGGCCCTCTCCGTTGGGGACCGTGGGGGGGTCCCCAATCCTCCCACGGTCCCGCCGGCTCCCCGCGTCCCTCGGGAGCCGGCATTGCTTTTCCACATGGGGAGCTGCTAAGATGCAGCTCCCCAGGTGGAAAAGCAATTGTCTTTGAATTTTGGAAGAGAGAGCAGGTTTCCTGCTCTCTCTTCCAAAATCCAAAGCAGTTTGCTATGACAGGACGGGAGCCGCGAGGCTCCCGTCCTGTCATAGCAAACTACAGTGTCCCGGGGGTAGGCACCCCGGGAGACTGCAGGAGCCGGCCCTGGGGGGTGGCGGTCCCCAGGGCCATCAAGGGCTCCAGGAGGGGGGCCGCGCGGCCCCCCTCCCCACATCTGCAAAGCCCCGGGGAGGTGGTGGTCCCCGGGCTTCGGGGGTCCAAAACGGACCCCCATTTTAAATTTGTTAGTGCCCCGGGAGGTGGCGGTCCCGGGCGTGTGGGGGCTGGAGCCCCCACACAGGTGATTTAAATTTAAAAAGAAGCCCCGGGGGTGGCGGTCCCCGGGGCTGTGGGAGGGCTCAGAGCCCTCCCGCACCATTTATTTTTAAAGCCCCGGGGGTGGCGGTCCCCGGGGTTTGGGGGGGCCTTAGAGGCCCCCCCACATATTATAAATAACCCCCCGCATGCCCCCGGGACTTGGCCCACCCGGGGGCCAATTAACAACGAAGCGCGGGAGACCGCGCTTCGTTTTTTTTTTTTTTTCGGCAGGATCCGCGCACCCTAAGCGCATCCCGACAATTTTTTTTTTTTTTAATGCTTTTTTCTGCCCAGGGGTCCTTGTGGGACCCCTGAGCAGACCTAGGGGTCAGGGTGTTTCTACCCTGCCCCCTTTGTGCGTTTTGCGCACTTGTTTCTTTTTTTTTTCTTGGCGGGATCCGCGCACCCTAAGCGCATCCCGCCGATTTAAAAAAAAAAAAATGTTTTTTTCTGCCCAGGTGGTCCTTGTGGGACCCCTGAGCAGACCTAGGGGGTCAGGGTGTTTCTACCCTGCCCCCTTTTTGCGCTTTGCGCAGTTGTTTCTGTCCCTCGGTTCTACCGAGGGACAAAATGGCTGCCAACACTTCCTGATTTGGAGTGTTGACAGCCAATTAGCATGCAGCTCGTGATCGGGAGGGTACGGGGACCCTACTCGGCCATAGATATATATGTGATTTTATTTGTGATTTTCTCAGAAACTACTGAACGGATTTACACCATTTAAGCAAAAGGCACAACTCTGAACCAAGGGCTACCTCTTTGCCAAATTTGGTGTAATTCTGTTCAGCAGTTTGGGCTGTAGCCGCGATGAAAGGATCCTATGAAAAAATGAATGGGGAAAACGCGTTTTGGGACCCCCCTTTTTTCTCGGCCCCCGCTTGACGAACCAACCCGAGACTTTCAGGCTAGGAGCGGAGCAGAGCGCCCCAACAAGTTGGAAGCTTTCGCGAAGATTCGTCAACCGGCGCAAGAGTTATTTCAAATAGAATGTTGCGGATTTCCTATGGAAAATAGGTCCTAACTATAACTATCTACTGGCGACCGCCAGTAGATAATATATAAACATTTCAAACTATCTTCCTCAGCTTTCAGTATACTGTCTATCGGTAACATAACAACCATTATTTTGACATGCAGTTGTGTGTAATAATAGGTTTATGGGCGACATTGTATGAATTGTGCCCAAATCACAATTTGTGGCATATCAGCCACAGTATACACCAATCACTAGTGATACTTAGTGGGAAGCTCCAAATATCAAATTGGAGATCCTTGAACCCTTAAGGACCAGAACGCAGGAATTAAAGGACAAATTGGGATGCATTACAAAAGGTGATTACCCGAACGCATAGATGGGTCAACCATCTCACCCAGCTGGTCCAGCCTTGTTTTTAACTGCATTTGTTAATATGTGTATTTTGTAAAGGAGGGGTGTGCACGAGGGCGTTCCTTTGCAATGGTACCGCCTGTCCTTATTTGGTTATTACATGGCTGTTAGGTGTTTGTTAGGTTTATGTGAAATAGTCTTGTGTACTTTATAAATGGTTATTCATGTTTTTTTGTGTGTTTTTGTATGTTTTAATGTGAGAACGCAGATATATGTCATTTTATATGTCTTCTTACAGCCTTGAGGAAGTTGACGTGTGGTGAACGAAACGCGTTGGCTGTCTCATGTTATCATCAAAGAAAATAAAGACGATTTGGAATACATGCAATTTGGAACTGGACTTGTGTTTGAATGGACTGTAACTTATCGGTGCACTACCATCTGTGAAATTTGAAAATCATATACTGTGCATCTATCTCTCACACCTCTTTAACCACAAGAGTGCTAAACGCTGCATCCTTTAACATGATAATCGCACCTCAGTGGTCCTCACGCATGATGTGGAAACACTACCCAGACAGGACCAGAAACAAAGATACACCCTTCAAACCACACACCCTACAGGGCATAGTATGTTGCATCAGGCACTTTGGTGCCCCATAGTAAGCGCTATATAAATGTTGCAATATAATATAACGTTCTTCTAAATTATAATGGGATAAAAGTAATTGAGACTGCAATCATACTTGTAGGCTAACGTGTACTGTGTGTTTTTTAGTGTGTGTGGTTGTCTGCAATCATCTAAATATTTAAAGGGGCTTAATTTGGAGACTTTTTTCAGGAAAAAAGTCTTTCCAGCATTCCTGAAAATAAAACTGTATTTCAGGGAGCACACAGGAAAATTGAAGACATTTTAATGCAGGATATGTCATGTTGGACAAGTCATGTACACAATTCTTTTCCACTGTGCGGGGTGCCGGCTGGGGAGTAGCACTGAAAATGTACATCTAAGAAGGGTGTAATAGGCCATGTGAACAATGCAGATGGCTTTGATATTTATGTGTTGGTTCTCTGCAAGGTGGCCCAGTGACCGAAATATAGGCAAGATATGGCCATACCTGTTCAGCCCTGTGTGCAGTCTAGCTGCTATGCTTGGGATGATCTGCGGCCACCACAAAGGGTTAAGCAGGCATTCTCAAATTAAAGCATTGTCAGAGCTCAGCCTGGAATTGTTTGAACTAGCACAGAAAGCTATAGAAAACATGTTTCTGCTGGCATTATAATAATGATGCCATTGACATACCACCATCCAGCTTGAAACCACCAATGTCTTTGATGACTTTGATTTCTGATGACTGAATAGGTAATTTCATCAGCCTTGACTCCATCAAGCTTAAACTAGTATGTGCTATTCCAGTGCCCACAGGCTGGGTGCATTCCCAAAGTTGGGTGAAGAAAAGGTAGAACATCTAGTCCTGACCACGGGGAAGCTGGCTTATATCAGTTTATGAATAGATAAGGAAGCAGAGGGACTGGTGGGGAGCTGTCCATGGTCTGAACCTAAAGGCTCAATAGAATTGGTAACAATAGGGAACCCGGGTAGACCACACATAAAGGGATGGGATTAAAGTAGTAAAACAAAAGTGGAGAAATCTGGAAACTCCGGCCATTAAGGAACACAATTGGTCAAGTGAATACCTTCCATAGCTGGGCAGCTATCTTAAACTATGTTTCATTTTTATCAAAGGCCAATTATAGCCCAAATATTAGAGTGATAACACAAGAAGTGTCATGCATTGATATCTACACAAGACTTGGTCCTTCTTGTTGTCTGAAAGTAGGGGCATTCTGCAGATACATACGTATTTAGTTCAGATATGTTGTAAAAGTTCAGCTGCTATTGGGAGTTGGAAATTTGGTTTGACATTCGAGGGCTCATGAAGGACCAGGGAGGGAGGTTTGGTGTCATTGATTTTCTTTTCAGGGCAGAGAAGAAACCACCAATTTTCAAGGAAGCACTGATACTTGAAGTCATAACATGTACAATATTGAAGTCATAACATGTACAATATTGAAGTTAGAACATGCACAGTATTGCAGTCTGGATTCTTTAGCAGGACACAAGACAGGAGTCTCAACTCAACCTGATTAGATGCCTGAAATGCAATCACGGACTTGTGAAATCAGTAGTATGGACTCAAGTAACAATGCAGAAGGGATTTAGCACCTGAAGTCCCACTCTACATGGGGTAACATAAGACAGAAAGATACTCAGCCAAGGTATTATCCCAAATGTCCTGAGTTTTATCAAAAGAGAAACTGGAAAGGTGTGTACTAAGACCCTCATTATGAGTGGCCTGGTGTTTGGTCCAAATTTAATAGCACATCACCTTAACCTTTCGAGCAGCTTGAACTGTGGACCCTGACTTTCGAGCTAACAATCCATAGTCCAACCAAGCTAGCACCAACCAAGGTATGTGAGCTCAGCAACCTGATGAATTCACCTTAGTAGCAGTAGTACAGGCTTGGATTTCTTAGTGCAGCCTAAATCTTGGTGGCTTCATTATTTTGCTTCCTCACCTCCTCTTTTGCATTTTCTATCCCCTCTTCCACTCATTGACCTACAGCTATGTGTTTTCCTTCTTTGTGAGACATGGTGCCTCAAACAGATGTGGGATGCCATGTATAAACAGAGCACAGCTCTGTTTGCCACTATTAGACTTCTGCAATATCCAAGACAAGACATCATGAATGCCAGGTTAACATCTAGCTAGGCCAGATACAGAAGGGAGAGAATTCATTTTGTACTGATTTGTTGCAATCAGAGCTGTGAAGCAGGGTTAGACCCATCTGAACAAAATTATGCTCAGGACCACTGGAATTATATGGCCATGAAGGACCAAATTATGAGGCAGGGTTTACTAAATTATGTGGTAAGAAAAGGCACATTTTGCAACATACTGTGGCAGTATAATTTAACTGTCTTGACAGTCTGACACTCATTAGTGCTGTGCAGGCATAGGTTTCACCTCATCTCTATCAGTTTAACACAAGAAAACAGCAAACAGCAACTGCAAGGTGACCAGTTAACATTTGCAAAGGGTCTGCAACTGCACCGAGCCAAATGTGTGCTTTTTTCAGTAACGTTTGATCCATTTAAGCTTGAAGCACAATATTTTTCAATGTGCAAACTATGCTGAAGATGGTGGATTATGGGAAAGTGCTTTAAATCAATAATTATGAGGGAAATGATGTGCCTCAGAATCACACAAATCCATGGTGTGGTTTCATTAACACATTCTAACTGACACAGGAATTTCAGGAGCCCCCTTAAGAGAGCAGGCAGGTCCCCAGAGCCTACAGAGGGCTAGTAAGGTAAATCCTGGAGATCTCTTCCTTTAAGTGGAGGCATTTGATGCTCTTGGGGTGCACATGGTCTACAAGGGTGGTTCTTCATCAAGATGCCTATTTGAAATATTCCAGACCCAGGGAGTGGAGGCTACAATAGCTAATCCAGGTGCTGCTGCATGCATACCTGTGGAATGCACAAGCAGTGAATAACTGAGGTTTGTGACAGCATGCCACATGCTACTGGAGTGTCAACATAAGAAAGGGACTAGATGAAGGAGAGGTGTATATACGGAGGGTGATGAAGGAGATTAAATGAGTAATTTAATGGGTCTTTTCCAAGCAGAAGAGATTCTAGGTCAGGCAGGTGATTCTCAAAGATTGCAATGGCAATCCTAAGGCTCTGTATTTCAAACAGTGGTGATCCCAGGACATGGGAATGTGGATTAGAGGTTGAAATGGCCAATCATGGGATAGTATTCCAAATAGAGTAGATGCAAGAAATTATTTATGTAAGTCAGTACACAGCTACACTGCAGTAGAGTACTTCACAGAGGAATATGTAACAGAAGGAGGGAGGAAACGATGCATATAAATGGTGCACAAAATCATAGAGGGGTTTTTCATGTGAGGCATATTGGAGAAGTGAAGTTGTGGGTGGTAGTGGATCTCTTTAGTCGGTGTCTGACAACCAGGACAGAAAATACCAGTAAGCATTCTTGTGGGTATATGTAATATTGAATCCCATAACTGTACAATTGCTAATCCTGTATAATTACTGGTCCTCTTGATGTCCAAGAGTTTTTGAGGAGAATCCCTCACCTACAGTTACCCTTGGAGATACCACCTGAGAAAGTTCAGCTTTTACTGGTGTTGAGAGACTATTTAGGTTAGTTTCAATGCCTAAAAAGGCCATTCCCACCTAAACATACCTGTAAACCAGTGAATCATCCAAGGAACTGTTGTATTGTATCTGGTACATTCGGATCCCAGGGATATGCCTTTCAGATGGCCAGTGAATGACCACAGATGTTGTGGTCAGGTCTGCTGCCACAATTTTCTTGTCTAAATGGTTTTTGGTGTCATTTGCTCCTGATTTGGTGGAAGTTGTGATATCCGAGGAACCAGGGTCTGGCCCTCTAATGTTGCCCGTGTTATTGACAAATAGAGGTAAGGGGACGATAGTGACTGCCACGGCTGCAGTTGTCTCGCCAGCTGCATTTGAGGCGATACATGTGAAAACGCCATTATCCTTTAGAGTGGTAATCAAAATATCCAGTGTGCCATTGTTAAATACCACTGCCCTGGTTGTGTTGTGAATCAATTTCCCATCTGGGCCTATCCAGTGAATTGATGGGTCGGGGTCGCCCACAGCCTTGCACTTCAGGCTTACTGCTTGGCCTTCCATAATAAATGGCTTGCTGGAAAAATTTCGTGTGATCAGAGGACGTTCACAGATGAACTCTTCCTCTTGGATGGACCAAAAGTACTTGTCCATCAGCTGATCTGGTGATGCACAGGTTTCCAAGTCATCCTCTCTGGTCATACGCCGAAGCCATAGCAGTTCACAGTTACAGTGCAAAGGATTTCCCCCAAAGCTGATCGCCAGAGAAGATGAGGGGGAGTTCCTGGCACTAGCCAACACTTTGGCCCTCAGGAATAGATTGTCTGGAGGAAGTTTGTGCAGCTTGTTGGAGGTCATATCCAGACGGACCAGTTTATGAAGCATTGAAAAAGTCCCTTCCGCAATGTGGTCAATCAAGTTGTGATCCAAAGTGAGAGTATTTAAATTGACCATCTGGCCAATGGCCTCCCAGGGGAGAGTCTCCAGGTTATTGTATGACAAGTCCAAGTCTTCAATAGTGGCCATAAATTCATTGAAAGACCCAGGCTCAATGGTATTGATTTGGTTGTTGCCTAGAATAAGATGGCGTAGGTTCCCAAGCCCTTTGAAGTGCTCATTACGGAGTGCGGCAAGTCGATTGCTGTTCATGTGAAGGGCACGCAGGGCACGTAGGTCAGAAAAAGCAAGGGGCATGATTTGGCTGATTGTGTTCCTTGAAAGGGTGAGGTGGACTAGATTGGTCATATTGACAAAGTCTTTCCTTCTGATAATTGTGATAAAGTTGTCAGTCAGCCGGAGCTCAACTGTCCGCCTGTCAATGGCCGGTGGCACAAAGAGAAGCCCGGTTTTGGCACAAAGCATAGTGAGTGTGGGAGATATGTTCTGACAGATGCAGCGGCCAGGGCAATGTTGAGCCTTCACCATAGTGCTGAGCATCACCAGGTAGACAACCAGCTTTTCCATGGTACTGTCACTTCCTGGTCCTGAAAGAAGAATAACACACTGTTTAAGTTAGTGAACACCACAGATAACATCCGATTACATCAATTGAAAAGCACAGCTGGCAATCAGTTACAAAACTAGGATACTAGTTTGATAGCTCAGGCATACAACCCTAGATAATGTTTGTAACTTTGCCTGTTGGACCCAGCCCTCTTGTGCAGGAGCTCTAAATTAAGAAGGCAAAGTGGCAGGTGTTCTGTGATTTCTAAAGATAAACATATATTAGGCTACTGTTTAGTATATGTATATCATTCAACTTAAGTTTTAGGAATGTTCTTTAACCCAAACGCTTCTTGCTAGAAGGACTGTTCAGTGGTGGGTATCTCATGGTCCTAGTATGTTCTTTAATTCAGGTCTATTTGAAAGCATCTATAGACAATCTTTTTTTTGTGATGCACTCTATAGAAGCAAAATAAGTAAATGAATACATTTTGCTATTGGGAATTTGCCTTGGAAGCTAGTCTAATTCGCAGTCTATAATGTGATTATAAGGTTATTCAAAGAAAACTATGTATTGGTTCCATCTGTGCTTCCTCTCAAGTTTAGAACAACACTGACTCTCATCTTCATGCAGGTTCTGTACTTGCTAGAACTATGGCATGAGCCAGATTGCTATAAGTAAGTGGCATATGCTGTAAAATCAAGTACTGTTAAGAGAACGGAGTGGTGAGAGTAAAATGAAAACAAGATTTCTCTCAACCTATTCGAAAAGAGGTTTTGTATTTTGAATGAACATTTTTACAATTAAGGATAGTGGAAATTCTGCAGTGCATGGCATTATTCCCTTGATATCTCCTTGAGGATCCCCCTACATCTGCTTGAAGCTCCCTCTATGTGTTAGCAATGATCTTTCAAGCCTACTGAGGTTCCCTCCATATATCGTTGATAGTCTATCATAAATCCTTGAGCCTTTTTTCCCCTGTCCTCAATGGTGTATCATATCTCATACGTCCCCCCATATGTTCTCAATGGTCTACCTATATCTCACAAAGCTGTTTCCATACATCCTCAAGAATCTATCATATCTCCTTGAGATTCCTGCCACCTGCTGTCAGTAGATTTCACATATGCTGAGGCTCCCTCTATAAGCATTGAATGGTCCCTGAGGCCCACTACATATCTGCAAGGGCTCCCTTGGCATTTGCCAGACAATCCCTCAAATTCTTCAGAGCCTTCCTACACATCATTCAGTGCCAATGCTCCCTCTACATCTTGTAAAGGAACCTTCTACCTACACATCATGTGATGCTCCCTCCACACCTTGTAAAGGATCCTTCTTCATCTTCCTCAGAATCCCTCCATATTTTCCTTTTTTCCTCAAGGGTTGTTACATATCTCTTTCAGCCCCCACAAATATCTTTTCCACTAGATCTCTCTGATGCTGCCTCCTTTTCTTGCTGATGTTCCATTAAGTCTCCATGAGAGTTCATCAAATTTTCCCAGAAACTTCCTAGATATTTTGGAAGGTTCCCCGCATTTCCCCCTGGAGTTCACCTCACCATGAAGCATTCTCCAAACATAGTCCAAGCGTCCACCTGATTTTTTCTGATGCTTCCTTCATTTCCTTCTGAGTTAGATCATGCAGCCATTAGACCTCCACCTCATATCCCAAACTCTCTGCATACCTACCCAAGCCTTTCTGCCTATCGACAGTAGCCTCTCTCCATTCCATCTCACTCTGATTGAGTGATCATAAAGAGCTCTGTAAAAGCTCTCGCCACATCTCTCCATTAACCTCTCCTCATATATGTCCCTTTGAGGTGCCCACAGTCACATACTAGCTTCTTTCCTGTCTCTGTCATGAATGGTGATTCACCAAGATGCCAAGGATTGCAGAAGTGACATCACATGCTCTTTGACCTTAATGATATCACAGGTAGCATCATATTACCTTTGACTTACATTTTCTCCAGAGGTCATTTCACATGACCTTAACAGTGATGAAATATCAATAAGTGACATTGTTGAAGTTCTATAACAATTGCATGATTAATGTAACAACACAACACAGGTACATTTTAGATACTACCTATATGAGGGTGCTAACATGGTCTTTGAAAGCTCTGGTGCATAATACTGGCCCTGAACTGTAGAGAGTGAGTGAAGTAAGTGTGTCAGACCTCTTCTAAGAGAGTTTGATGAGTCCTACCCCTAAGCAAATGTTTTAAAAAAGGGTTCTAACAGTGCCTCTTAAAGCACTACTTTCACATACATTTGTTGAAAAGCCATAGGCTTTGAAAGGATACTCCTTAAATATTCAAATACTCAAGTCCTTTCATGGTGTACCAAGCCAATGAAACCTGGCACTCACTAAGAGTTGACACCATTTTCCAAAATGTGCTATGGGTGTTCCCATATGTCAAAAATTGCTTCCATTGTGCCAGGGCCAGTAGTTTGTCATGGGGGTCTTCTTTGGCCAAATATTGCATAGAATATACCAGAGCCAAAATTTTGCAATTAAAGCTAGCCATTTACCATGGGTGACTCTTACGTCAAAAATTACCTTTATCACAGAATGTCAGGACCACCATTTTGTCATTTTTGCAGTCCTCATATGCTACACTTGTCCTCCATCATGACAATAAGTACTGCAAATGTGCCAGTGTCAGCATTTTGATATGGCTACCTCATGCCAAGAATTTCCTGAACTATGCCAGGTCCAGCATTTTCTACAGGTGCCCTATATGCCAAGAATTACCTCAGGTATACCAGTACCAAACGTTTACCATTATGCCAAAATTTACCTCCAGTCTGCCAGTATTTTCTCACTAGTGCCTGAAATGCTAATTATTGCCTCCAGTATTCAAGGTCCAGTATTTTGCCATGGATCCCTCCATAAGACAAAAATTACCTTCACTATGCCGGGGAAAATGGCGATTCACATGCGTAATACCACATTTTCACTTATGCTCACTTACATTCACTCACTCTAATTCTCACTCACTCAAACTCATTTATCATCACTAACTTGCACTCATTTATTTATTGTCACTTATGTTCTTACACTCATTCTCACTCTCACTCACCATTTCTCACTCACTCTCACTTATCACTACTCACTGTCATACATTCTCCCTCATTCAAGCTCACTCTCACTCAAATTCACTGTTACTATGACTCAAACACTTTCTCACGCACACTTACTTTCACTCACTCTTACACTACTGCTTTTTTCTGACTCACTGTCTCTCACTCATTATCACTCTCATTGATTCTCACACTCCCTAACACTCCCTCACACTCATTTATTCTCTCTCATTCACTAGCAGGCTCTTACTGTCACTCAGTCTGACTCACTTATACTCACTTACTGACACTCAACCTCGTACATTATCACTCGCTGTCACTGACTCTTACTCATGTTCACTCACACACATTTACACAAACACACATACTCACACATACACACGCTCTCTCTCACTTAAAAACACTCTCACCAGCAAGCATGAACACAGCATACATTTAAATGCATTTCACTTACCTCAGCTGAAAGCAAAGGTGCCATTCCAGCTAATTGTACTCCATTTTGTATTACATTAACAGTGCATCATATAATCTTATTCACTATTAGTGTCATAAAAAATAGCCAAACAACAAGGAGAGTGGAGCCCCAACCGAAGCGCATAAGGGCTAGATACCCCTGTGTTCCTGGTACTGCTTGTGCCACATTTGAGGTAATGGATTCCAAAAGCAGTGCCCAGGGTCTCATGGGGTAAACAAGGGGTCACACCTGCGACCCCTGGTGACCCCAAAATAATGTTCATGTTCTCTAGGAGACTTTAACCACATGACCTGATGCTCACTTCAATCAATATGAACCTTCCTCCACTGCCTAAGGGTCTCCATATATCCCTCAGGATCACTAAATCTCACCAAAGCGGAGCCCACATCTCCCTTAGGATCCTTCCTCGTCAGCCTCCAGTGCCCACATCCACATTTTTGTGAGCTCTTGTCCAGGAGACTTACTTGATATCTCTCCGGCTGGACTAATCAAAAACTGCTGTCAGAAGTTTCACTTACATTTGGCACTAAGATCTCCATCCAGACTTTAGAAAACTGGGCTTCAAAAAATATTTGCAGTAAACATACTGTTGAAAAAAATGTAGACTGAAAAGGTTGAGTCAAAAATGATGTCTACTGAAAAAATAGAATGAATAAAAGTTGTGGCTACAAAAAATGTATAAATGTTCTGTATTTTAGGGCAAAGGTAAGTGTATCTAGGAGCAGGGTCAAGGGGGCATCCTCCTGATAAAATAGATAGGATCATTTACATTGAGGTGGCGAAGGCGGCAGAGGACTAGTAAGGAGTTTTTAGGATTCAGGGAATGGTAGCATTAAGCGGTAGTAAGGAGTTAATAGGGTACAAGGCTTGGCAACGTTAAGAGGTAGGTAGGGGGTTTTAGGGTTCAAATAAGAGTAGTATTAAAGGTTAGTAAGGGTTTTCTAGGGTTCAGAGAAGGGTAGCATCAAGAGGTGGTTCAGGTTTTTTTTGAGTCCGTGGAAAGGTTGCATTGAGGGTTGGTAAGAGTTTTTAGGGTTCATGAATGGTGAGACTTAAGGGATAGTAAGGGATTTTTAGAGTTCAGGCAAGGGTAGCATTAAGGGGTAGTAACAGGTTTTTAGGGTTCTGGAATGGATGTGTAATGGATTAGTAAGGGTTTTTAGGGTTCAGAAATGGTCGCATCAAAGGGAAGTAAAGGGTTGGTAGCGTTAAGGGGTAGCAAGGGGTTGGCGGCTTCAGGTAAGGGTGTGTAAAGGGATAGTAAGAGAGTTTTAGGGATCAGGGGATATTAGCATTAAGGAGTAATAAGGGGTTGGTAGGACTCAGGGACTGGTAGCATTACGGGGTAGTTACAGGCTTTTAGGGTTCAGGGAAGGAAAGTGTTAAGGGCTTGTAAAGGATTTTTAGGGTTTAGGGAAGTGTAGTATTATGGGGTAGTTCTCTTTTTAAGGGTTCAGAGATGGAAAGCATTAACGGTACTAAGGAGTTATTAGGTGTTGCAAAGTGGAATATTATGTGGTATGGCTGGGGCCTTACCATGCAATATACTCACAATACACAGAGATGATCCTTGGAATCAACAGCAATATTCCTTAGCTCAGTCCGGGTAGTGTGGCAAAGAGCAGTAAGGCATTACTCGAGGAACATGTGTTAAGCATTTTACAGTATCATTATGGTGCATAAGTAATTGAGACTACTCGAAAGAAATCCAATGCCAATTTATAAAAAGCAGAGTGTATTTTTATATAAATATAGACACCAAAACGAACTTTGTATCATACAAACAACCGGAGTTGTGGATTTTTAAACCGTTCAAAAATAAATGCAGTAAATCTGTCAAACTAGTCCCATTGAAATTAATGAGGGTAAGCACAGGTGACACTCGGTCACTTGCAGGGTGAGTTCAAATGAACCCTCTTGTGGTTAAGGTCATGCGGGTTCTAGATCAAGTTCCAACAGTCGTTACTTTGTTACCTTGCCCAAGGAGTCCAGGTACAGAGGTGACTTGGCTGACCTTGGTACTGAACGGGATCCGCGGGAGCTGTCAAACTTGCAGCACTTGACAAAACGACACTTGGAGATGGAGTTCCACTCGACCCACAGAGAGTAGAGGCCTTTGGGATCCTATGACCCAGGTTGAACAGTTGGATTTCTTCTACCTTGCTTGGTGATTCCGGGTGCAGAGGTAGCTGGCAGCATTCAATTACCAGGGCAAGTTGCACCAAAGATGCTTTACCACACATTCAACAACTCCACCTTCAGGATGCAGGGACACAGCAGCGGGGTTGTTGCCGACATCGGTCGCTGTCAGGTGCTCTCAGGCTGGAGATGTTGTTCAAGGGGTCGATCACCCGACTGGCGATCACCAAACCTTGGCTGATGCAAATGTAGTCCACGGTTATTTCGGCGGCTGGAGGTCGACAGGAGTGGAGTAGCGGGTTGAAACTAGGTGAAATCTTAGCTACCACCCTGGTCTTGCAGGACACCACTTCTCTTCATGCTCACTCTCAACAGGCCCAGCGGGTCACAATTCTTGCCACGCAGCACGTCAATTTTCCTGCAGCTTAGAGGGGACTGGTCCCACCAATCCAAGAGAGTATGCTTCGGTTTCTGGCATCCACTGTAGTCCCTCTTGATGGGAGCAACGAGCTTTTGCCACAGACACACATCAAACCCTTGGTACCAGTATATGGTCTCTTCAGGGCACTTAAGTGTCCTATCTTTGCACTGCAGCACAATCCAGAGACTTGTTGTTGGTGATGGCATCTTCTTTGTGCCTCTTCTTGGATTCAAAGTCAGAACTGAGGTTCTGATGCCAGGGGAGCCCCTTAAATCCCAGTTTAGGGGGCATTAAGGGCATGAGGTAAAATGGTCAATGGGCTACTCATCCGTGTGGCTAACCCGTCCCAGAGATGACAAGATCCTATGGGTGTACATCATCTTTATACCCACAGTCTTCTAATTTAGGGTCTTTTATCATGGCAGAACCCTTCCTTGGCTGTACGATCCTCCTAGCCCACCCTAAAGATGTGTCTAGTCTTTTGGAGGTGTACTCCTCTTGAATAACTAATTTTCCCACCTGCCAGGCTGGACTGGGTGCGAAGGGCTTTGTCCTTAAGTGGGGGACAAGTAATTACATATCAAGGGCAGTGAAAGCCTTTGAGGCTCACCACTTTGGTGCCTGTAAACACTAGCCATCATGGGAGGGAGGAGGTGTGACCATATTCCTGCCCAGGCCTTTGTCTCCATCCTGGGGAAGTGCTAGCACATCCCACCAGGAGGTCAGACTCTTGTCTTGGAGGCAAACGGCTCAGGGAAGCCCGCCAAGGCACCCGAGCACTAAACCATAGGTGGGCACCCACTCAGGGTGGCACCTACGTGCATGCTAGCTCACCCTTAACATTAGAGTTATGTGTTTGACACCAAACACAACACAATTTGGTTGTTCCATAATAGAGCTGGCTATCTCGAGTTTTCTCGGTAGCTATCCCATGTTACTCTATGGACTGCCGGTCACTTACAGTAAAACCTTCCTTTACAGGGTTACTGTAGGGATACATATGTTAAAACATATATAGAAACACCTTTAATATAATGCACTCTACCTCCTGGGCTTAGGAGGACAACCTTAAGAGTGACTTACTTACATTAAGGCAGTGGTGTGGCTCTGCAGCACATGGGGTGTACTGAGTCACCCTTGAGCAGACAGGCTACTCGCGCAGGGCTGCAATGGCAAACCTGCAGACATACTTTACTTGTGTCACTCAGGTTGGCACAAACAGTGCAGCAGCCCTGGTGACCCGTTCCACCCTTGCCCTAGGTACCACTGGAACCATATACTAGGGACTTATAAGGAGGGAAAGTACCTTGCCAATTGGGTGAAACAATTCACATCACTTTTAAGGGAAAGAGCACGGGCACTGGGGCCTGGTTAGCAGGTCCCAGTGCACTATCAGAGTCAAAAACCAGCATCTAACACTCCAAAATGGGGGCAAAAAGTGTGGGGGGGGCATCTGCAAAGAAGCCGTTTGCTAAATTAGGGTACATCTAGATAAATTTAAAAAAACATTTGATATAAACGACTTTTAAAATTCAACATTTTTGGAATTGTCGTAGTAATAATGAAGCACACAGCAATATTACCTTGACAATTCCAAAACTTTAATATAATGGACATTTTAGGAGTTGTGTTTATTACTTACAACCAAAAAATGTGATGGCTACTCCTTCAAAATTTTAAGTGCCAAAATCTGGAATCAACTGCCTTTAAAACAAAGACAGATTCCAAGCATTTCATCCTTCTGAAAAACAAACAAGACACACCAGTTCAGCTACTCTGTTTACTTGCTATGCATGGTTTATTTGTTCTCTTAGCCTTTGGTCTGTGTGCTTTATAAATACCAAATCAAACCAAACAGAATGGACTTAAATGCAGTACCCACACGGTCTTTAGGATTATACCAGATATCTTCGAATGTCCAAAATGTTACACTGTTTTATAAACAATGGGGCATATTAGCAGGACCGGCGATAAAATGATCGCCGTTTTAGCGGCAGGCGATAATGGGCTTGCTAATATGCGTTATAGAATTCCAATAGAAGCCCAGGTTAGATGTCCTGCACATCTAACCTGGGCTTCTATTGGAATTCTATAACGCATATTAGCAAGCCCATTATCGCCGTTTTACGGCAGTTTCCTGCCGCTAAAACGGCGATAATTTTATAGCCGGTCTTGCTAATATGCCCCAATGTGTGCTGGAGTATTAGAACAGTTATAACCCCATTTCCTGATTTGTTTTAGAATTGAGCTCTAAAAATTGTCGAGAAAACGTGCGTGCATGGAATTGGTTAGTTGTCTGTGCCTGATTACAAATTTTTCATTGGCGAATGGGAATAACTTTCAGAAACGGGCTTTGAAAACATACTTATACACTATGCTTCTGAAAGCACTTTTTTTTTTACCCCGAAACATTCCTCCGGATTGTACATGAAAGAAATGTTATGGACAAAAATCCTGGGATAATTTGCATGAAATCTGCTGCATACAGGGGTTAGAGATTTAACGATTTACATTCAATGTAAGTAAACAAGATGAATAGAGAACATATTGCACAGGTAGGATTTGCAAAAATAAAAGTGAGGGCGGCCATTTGAAGGTGGCCACTCAGTAGATTCAAAAAGCTGGGATTTAATCTGTCTTTTAAGGTCGGATGCAAGGACGAATGAGCGTCAAGATGTAGCAAAATACAAGGGGGCAGATTTACAAGCCCCTTGCGCCACTTTTGCATCACTTTTCCCATGTTAAAAATGACGCAAAAGTGGCGCAAGGGCCTTGTAAATAAGCCCCAAGGTGTACCAAAATGCAGCAACAACATTTACTTTAGTCACATATTTAGTTTTTATTTATTGGAGTACTTAATAGAGGTCATTCTAGCCTAAACAGAAACAGAAAGCTGTACCTTTAACAAAACTATGTATTGGGCCTTCATCAACCATTCTTTGAAGGCATGTGTCTTAGGTGCGAGGTTGTGGCCTGACGGCTAGAGCTGCCGGCTTTGGAGCTGTGAAACCAAGGTTCGAGACTCGGGGTCCCTCCACATCCTGTGATTCTGGGCAAATCACTTAATCTCCCCGTGTCTATAAAAAAAAAATGAATGTGTCCTTGTGTAACGTAACCGGTGCTCATGTAAAGCGCTCCAATACCTTCGGGTCGAGTTCGCGCTATATAAAAATCTGCAAAAAAAAAAAAAGTATGAAGTAAGGGAGATGATCTCATGTCCTCAGACACAGGGCTCTACAGCCATGGAGGTGCTGTTAGAAAATGTTGGTCATTGGGATTTTGAACAACATTTGACTCTTCTCTTTGATCAGGCTCCTCCTGCGATGGTAAATTGCTCCATGCAGTAAAATTGTTGGTGGATGAAGGCAGCCTTATGCACCATGCAAAGGATTTAGATGACTACTCAGGCCCAAGGTACAAGCAATAGGGATCTGTCTGCTGATGGGAGACATGCTCGAATCAAAGTGACTACCTTTGTTATGAAACAGTGGGATCTTTTAGCCTGAACCCCTCCCGCCACCACACACAATCATGAACGGGTATGGCATTCCAAGCTTTTGACACAAAGAGTAGACATTTTTCCCTAAATCGTCCATAAGATGAACCGCATCAGAGGAATTAAAAATAGTGATGGGTGGTCCACAATGTCTTACCAGAATTGCTAGTTGTTTATCCAAATACAGTATCTTAAAGCTGAGGTCTATATTTAAAAAAAACATACAGCATTATTAACAGTCGTCACTGGAAAACTTTGGAAAAATGTGAACCAGAAAATAAGAACTTTTCATGAGCAGACACTAAAGCTGTGTGTCAGCAAAATGTATCCCAGACCGACTTGAGTTTCCTATCTAAGGGGCTACATCTGAGACAATTTTTGAACCCTTCAGGGCATGGTTGCACCTGCAGGCAATGAAGTCCCCACAGTAAGGAAAAAAAGAAAGCATCAGTTATGATTTGGACCCCGAAGGCATTACGAAAACTGGCAAATAAGGAGCACCAGCCACTCATCCTACTGTCACACCTGCTTTTGATGGAGACCATATACAAACTATGGTTTCCAAACCTACTTTCCTCACTGCACACATTCCGTAGAGTTTCAAATGGCTGTATATTGCTTCTGCCAAACATCTTTTTGCTCAATCTATGGTCAGACCTTTCCATTGTAATGACAATTTGTTCTTAAACCTACCTGCATTCCACCTCTATGGCTTGACCTCACGGTCTAGCTTCTCTTTACTACTGAGAAATGCTTGCCTCTTGCACACTCTCGACCAAGCTAGATTCTTCTGCCAAGTCCCCCTACATTGGAACCTAATGTTCTTCTTTAAGAGGAGAAGGATCTATTCAGGAGAAGGATCTGCTTTAATGTATCAATATCTCTCCATTTGAAGAGAAACAACAAGCTGTTCTTTTCACCCCAGGATCCATTCTATGGCGCGGAAGACAATCACACCACACTACTCTTCGAAAGCTGCGGTCTATTTCTAGCTAATTAGCCTGACGAATAACTCACTTAGCGAAAGGAGCTATGGAAATCTCTCTCCCAGTGGCGCGGTCGCAGTATCCCCCTTCACGAGCATGAAGGTGAAAGATCAGGCGCCAATGGAGTTACTGACCTCACATTAAATACTTCCAATTTGCCTGTTTTTTAACGTTCCTTTATTTAAGGCAAAATCAGCATCAGCTGTCAAAGAAAAGGCACACTACATGCATTCCATAGAAGGCATATTAACTTCTCCCAAACCAACGCTCATAAAGCATCATTCGCAGCTGCTGCCTCGAGGCTAAAATTGCTCATTAATTTAATCTACAATGCAGACATTCTCTTTCCCTCTCCATTTTCTCCATATATTATATATCTGCATACGTGTCTCTCTTGCTCTCTTTTTCTCTCACCAAAAAAACAAAAAACAACAACATATATATATATATATATATATATATATATATATATATATATATATATATATATATATATATATACACACACACATTACCTACTGCCGGTCGCCAATAGGTAGTTATAGTTAGAACCTAGTTTCCATAGGAAAAGCATTTTTTGATTTGCCAATAACTTTGGCGCCGTTTGACGAATCTTCACGAAATTTTCAAAGCTAATTGTTCACTCAGGTCAGCTCCTGTCTTGAAAGTTTCGGGATGATTCGTCAAGGGGGGGCCGAGAAAAAATGGGGGTCCCAAAACATGTTTTCTCCATGTTAATTTCCATAGGAAACTTTAGACACAGCTACAGCCTGATCTGCTGAATGGAATTACACCAAATTTGGCAGAGAGATAGCTCTTGGTCCAGAAAGCATGCTTTTTTTAAAATGGTGTAATTCCGTTCAGTAGTTTTTGAGATATTTAAAGATTTACAGATATCGATATTTGAGAATTGTGAGATCTGATTGGCTGAGCCCTCTCTGAGCACGAGCTTGCCTCTGATTGGCTGCCAACACTTCAAACCAGGAAGTGTTGGCAGCCATCTTGTGCCTCGGACCGAGGGAGAGGGAAAAAGGTAACTGTAACATTAAAAAACAAAAAAAGAGGGCAGGGTAGGAACACCCTGACCCCCCAGGCCTGCTCAGGAAAAAGCATTTTATTTTCTTAACATTTTCGGCCGGGTCGCGCTGGGTGCGCGAACCCCGTCGTAAATGATAAAAAAACGAAGCGCGGGCTGCCGCGCTTCGTTTTTTAAAGCCCCCGGGTGGGCCAAGTCCCGGGGGCAATCCTTAATTCTGGGACCTCAAGACACAAGTGGACTTCATCCTCCGAGCAGCAGTGCGCCAGGAGCCGCGTTTGCAGAGTGGTGTAAAAAGGGGCATGGCCTCGGACCACCTCTCTGCAATCCAGCTCTGTGGCGCTTACTGGAGGTACCTGGTGGACTAGTTGGCCCCCAGGGACCCTCAGTATTCAAGAGGAATTAATTCTCCAACTTACAATGCGTCAGGGGGTGCGTTTGCAGAGTGGGGGAGAAAGGGGGCGTGGCCTGGTATGAGAAGTTAGCAATCCTGCTGTGTGCGACTTACTGGAGGTAATAGGAGGGGTATTGGCCCCCAAGGTTGACGTTGGGGGCTAACTACCCCTCCTGTTACCTCCAGTAAATCCCACACAGTGGGATTGCTAAGAGGTGTTTGGAGGCCACACTCACCTTTCTCCACCACTTTGCAAACGCGACTGCTATGTTATAGTTAGAAATTATTATCATTTAAAAAACCTTGGAAATTCACTGGAAAAACCAGAGGTTTCAGGGACGTTATAGTTAGAAATTAGCATTGAAAAAACCTTAGAAATTCACTGAAAAAACCATAGGTTTCAGGGATGTTATAGTTAGTTGGACATTTCAGTCGTACAAAACCAGAGAAATTCGGCTGTTATAGTTAGTAGAGCTAACTATAACTCGCGCCCCCGCAATGCACTGCTGATGACGTCACATATTACATCACTCATGACATGCTCAGTGACATCAGTGATGACATCTCAAATGACATCACTGATGACATCACTGATGACATCATCCACGTGATCATCTGATGCACCTCCTCACACACTAATAAAACCTTTCATACACCCACTCTAAAATACAGACTACCAATATCGAAATCATAGTCACACCAATAGCAGTTAGTACATACCCGCTCAGTGATTCATACGTCTACACACACATCCACCCACTAACCCATACAGTCACTCATACACACAGTCATTCATCAATACAGCCACTGATATATCCACTCATACACCCATATAAACACTCACACACTGCCACTCACCCAAAGAGTTACTCAAGAATCTAGTCAGTCACCCAAAGAATTAATTACACTGCCATTTACTCACCTATACAGTTATACACACACCACGTCACTTATTCATACAGATACGTACTGTCTTCAACAATTACTGACATAAGCACACACTTATCCATGCAGCCACTGTCACAATCACTCACTGTCATATAAACTCACTTATATTCTCCAACACTCACAAATACTGCCTTTCACATATGTAGTTACTTACACATATACCACTAACATATCCATTCACTCACCAACACAGCTATACGTACACTCACTCACCCATACACTCCCTAACACACGCACTCATAAACGCATACACCCAGTGAATCACCCATTCACACATCCATGCTGGGAGTCACACACCCCCCACCCACACATACACTCAGGCACCCATACAGGTTCTCAGACAACCAATCATTCTTCAATATACCTTGGCATATATAGATATAACATTCTTGAAATTTTTAGAAACATTCACTCACTGGATGATGTCATCAGTGATGTCATTTGTGATGTCATCAGTGATGTCACTGAGCATGTCATGAGTGATGTAATATGTGACGTCATCAGCAGTGCATTGCGGGGGCGTGACTTATAGTTAGCTCTACTAACTATAACAGCCGAATTTCTCTGGTTTTGTACGACTGAAATGTCCAACTAACTATAACGTCCCTGAAACCTATGTTTTTTTGGTGAATATACATTATATATATACAAATATATATACACACATATGTACATACATACATAAACATACATAAACATATGTATATATGTATGCATATGCACACATAAAATATATACATATATAGAGATATAGATAAAGATATAATGCTATAGATATATAGTACATATTTTAGTGTTTTTAATGCACCAAAGGCAGTGATATAAACACTCATATGTCACAACAAACTGTAAAAAGTGCAAAATATTTTGGGGTCCAATGAAATATGGTTCTCATCATGATATCAGCTCCCAAAGCACATGGCAGAGCTTTACCGTTGTTAGGCCAATAGATTTTTGTGCCTATGGAGGACAAACTCACGTGGCAGGCTTATATAAATTATGCAGCAAGAGAAGGCAAATTGTGTGCATTATGCATCACATTCTCTGGCAGTGTTAGAAAGAACACCTAGAAATAACATTTGTACCTGAAATCTGCAAATTATACAAAACGTTAGGAAGCAAATACAGTAAATCCATAGCTATGCACTGAAAAATAGAAATACATAATTTCACTGGCCTTGTTAATTGTCCATTGTTTCATCAACAGTCCATTCATGGAAGGTATACAAAATGAAACATTGTAATTTCAATCATTGCACATTGTTAGGCGCACCTTGAAGACAACTGCTTCAACAATATAATCCTTCAACAGAGAGAGAATGAGTTTTTTTCCAATGCGGAGTATTTTTGCTAAAATGCTACATTTTTAAGTACATAGTTAAGTATTGTTCTCTTCCTTTCCTTCGCACAATCAACTAATATATTCCAGCATTTTAATTACTAGTTTCAAATAGTCAAATATCATTTGCTGTTTTAGAAAACACATTTTTAATATACATATATATATATATATACCCATTTATGTATATATTGTATACATATATATAAATATATAAATATATATATGTTATATATGTATGTGTATATATATATATATATATATATATATATATATATAATATATTAACTGAAAAAACCATAGGTTTCAGGAACGTTATAGTTAGTTGGACATTTCACTCGTACAAAACCATAGAAATTCCGGCGTTATAGTTAGTTCAGCTAACTATAACTCGCGCCCCGCAATGCACTGCTGATGACGTCACATATTACATCATTCATGACATGGTCAGTGACATCACTGATGACATCACTGATGACATCTCAAATGACATCACTGATGACATCACTGATGACATCATCCAGTGACTGTGTGTTTCTGTAAAGTTTAATTTTGTTTTATATATATGCCAAGCTGTATTGAGGAATGAGTGGGTGTATAAGTGTCTGTATGGAGGATTTAGTAGGTACGTGACTGACTGTATAAGTGAGTGATTAAATGTGTCTTACTGAATGCATGGGTTAGTGACTAAACTGTGTGAACGTCTGTATCAGTCTGTCTGTTGTTGTGTAAGCTGCTGCATGGGTTGGTGAGTAGCTGCATGAGTGTCTATATGGGTTATTGATTGCTTGCCTGAGTATTTGTATGGCTGCCTGAGTGTGTGTGTGGGTGGGAGGTGTGTGACTCTGTGCATAGATGTGTGAGTGGTTGATTCACTGGGTGTATGGGTTCAAGAGTGCATGTGGAAACAGCTGTATGGGTGGGTGAGTGTGTGTATGGGTGTGTTGGTGAGTGAATGGATGTCTCAGTGGTACATGTGCAAGAAACTACATATGTAAAAGGCAGTATATGTGAGTGATGGTGGATATAAATAACTATATGTGAGAGTCAGTAATTGTGAGAGTGGCTGCATGGATGAGTGTGTATTTGTATCAGTGATTCTATAAGAGAGTAATTATGTGATAGTATCTGTATGAATAAGTGAGGTTGTGTCTGTATAACTGTATAGGTGAGTAAATGGAAGTATGATTGATTCTTTGCATGACTGACTAAGTGTGTGAGTAACTCTGGATATGTGGCAGTGTGTGAGTGTCTGTATAGGTGTATGAGTGCATATGATAGTGTTGTATTGATGAGTGACTGCATGTATGAGTGACTGTATGGGTGAATGAGTGGATGTGTGTGTAGACCTAGGAATCAGTCAGTGGTATTGATGTGTCTATTTTTTCGAAAATGGTAGTCTGTATTTTAGAGTGGGTGTATCAAAGGTTATATTCAGGTGTGAGGAGGTGCATCAGATTTTCACGTGGATGATGTCATCAGTGATGTCATCAGTGATGTCATTTGAGATGTCATTAGTGATGTCATCAGTGATGTCACTGACCATGTCATGAATGATGTAATATGTGACGTCATCAGCAGTGCATTGCGGGGGCGTGAGTTATAGTTAGCTGAACTAACTATAACGCCAGAATTTCTATGGTTTTGTACGAGTGAAATGTCCAACTAACTATAACGTTCCTGAAACCTATGGTTTTTTCAGTTAATTTCTATGGTTTTTTAAATGCTAATTTCTACCTATAACGTGCCTGAAACCTATGGTTTTTTCAGTGAATTTCTATGGTTTTTTAAATGCTAATTTCTAACCATAACGTGCCTGAAACCTATGGTTTTTCCAGTGAATTTCAAAGGTTTTTAAATGAAAATTTGTAAGTCTAATGTACCTCAATCCTATGTTTTTTTTATTTTCTATATATATATATATATATATATATATATATATATATATATATACATATATATATATTTTAAAAAATTGTGAATAATTTTTAGTTAGGAAAACTATATTCATTCTTTTAAAAAAAATATATATATATTATACAGAAGTTGCGCACCCTTTGCGCACCCTACACGATGGCTGCGCGCATTCCGGTAGCCATTTTGAAAAGTCGCGCTGGGGTCGCGACTTCGGCGTAATTTGTACAGTATGAAATATCTTTAAATTAATTATAAATAAAAGTTTTCCTTTAAGTGTTTGTCTAAA
Source organism: Calotriton arnoldi (assembly GCA_963921515.1). NCBI lineage: Eukaryota > Metazoa > Chordata > Amphibia > Caudata > Salamandridae > Calotriton > Calotriton arnoldi. The sequence continues at coordinate 1,006,969 of CAWUFW010003912.1, read as the reverse complement.
TTTATTAATAAAAGTATTTTTAAAGTATTATTTTCAATATAATTTCGACTAAAAATTATTCGATTATTATTGGATTTGGAGGTTAGGAGGGATGGCCATTTTGCTCGATCTGTTTTGCAAGATTTTTTGGTCTAGTCAGGTGGACACCCTCCTCCGGGTGAGGTACGGCTTGAGGATTCTCTTCAAAAGGTGAGGAATCAACAGGCAGAAGTATCCATCAGAAGAGCAAGTTACTTACCTTCGGTAACGCTTTTCTGGTGGATACAGTAGCTGCCTGTGGATTCCTCACTGTCCCACCCACCTCCCCGTTGTCCACCTGTTTCTACCAAAAAGATGCTTTTACTGTTTGGCATGAATGTTTTTAATATGTCTTAATCATGCTTATGTTTTAATAGTGAGAAATGCTTGATCTGTTGCTATTTCTTTATGCCTTTATTGGTTATGCATTTGTATTATATATATATATATATATATATATATATATATATATATATATATATATATTTAGTATACTATGTATACATGTGAAAATGTGTTGGTCCACCTGTTTACCTTGGTGGCACGGAAAAAATGGGTGGAACTGACGTCAGCACGCCGACGAGGTCCTCTTATGGCTCCTGTGACGTCATACAGTGTCGCGGGCGGAGCCGTGCTATTATGACATCGTCGTCGACGTGGGAGAGCTAGGAAAGAATTTCCGCGGAATGCTGGCGCAGGGGATATTCACCTAAGTGTTCAGGCTAGTCCTTTGGGAGCAACTGTTTATGTTGCCACTCCAGAAACCGAAACCAGTGATCCGAGGGCAGAGGCCCTGCAGATGGCACACGAGGTGGGGAGCCCAGTCGTGTGCACCGGCAGGGCAGCGAAGTGACAAGCACCAATACCCACAGAAAAGGTAACGAGGGCACTGAATAACACAGGATCTTCTCTTTGTATCTGGCAGGAACAACAAGGTTAAAATGCCCTAGTTCCAAAATGTAGAATTAGTGCTACAACGGTCTTCAAGAGGACCTGCGATGGATGCCGCTTCTGCCTTCCGTACACGGGAGGCGGCACATGGGTCACGCGGTACGGTCATACTGCGGTGGGACGCACACTCGTTGACCTCTCATGGCACTGCTCCACACTTTGGGGACAATGCTTTCCATTAGCTGTGTTTTCTGATGACGTGTCGCGCCGGCCCCGTCCAACAGCAGAACCCCTTTAGATCAAACAGACTCTTCCACTCTCTCACCGGAAGTGAAACCAGGCCACGCGGACACTTTCACAATACAACAGCCGGGATTGCACTTTTCGGTAAAAAAACCACATTCCTTCCTCCTAATTTATCAAATAAACGACTCACTGAAGAACAGGGGCCAGCTTAAACGACTTTTTTACTTCACGATACCATTACAACGCATGCATTACCACGCATGCGTTGTACATCGCGAAGTCATTACTACGCATTTTTTTAGAACGCATGGTCATTTACCACGCATGCCTTTACAACAAATTTTGTTGTAAAGGTATTGATGGTAAATGACCATGAGTTCAAAAAAATGTAGACGATACACGTCGTTGTAAGGAAACAGAGGCTGTTCCGTTTCCTCACAACGACGTGCACTGCCCCTCAGAGATGACATGAAGCAGGAACCACGAGGAGAGAGGAACCACGAGGAGTGAGAGGTAAGGGGATTGGGCATGGGGTGGGGGTTACTTTTCTAGGGTTTAGGGTAGTGCAGTGGTGTTTGGGTAGTGTAGGGGGTCGTGCTGAGGGTAGTGTTTTAGGGTTTAGGGTAGTGCAGTGGTGTTTGTGTAGTGTAGGGGGTCGTGCTGGTGGTAGTGTTTTAGGGTTTAGGGTAGTGCAGTGATGTTTGTGTAGTGTAGGGGGTCATGCTTGGGGTAGATTTAGGGTTTAGGGTACTGCAGTGGTGTTTGTGTAGTGTAGGGGGTCGTGCTGGGGGTAGTGTTTTAGGGTTTAGGGCAGTGCAGTGGTGTTTGTGTAGTGTGGGGGCTCGTGCTGGGGGTAGTGTTTTAGGGTTTAGAGTAGTGCAGTGGTGTTTGGGTAGTGTAGGGGGTCATGCTAGGGGTAGTGTTTTAGGGTTTATGGTAGTCAGTGGTGTTTGGGTAGTATAGGGGGTTATGCTGGGGTAGTGTTTTAGGGTTTAGGGTAGTGCAGTGGTATTGGTGTAGTGTAGGGGGTCGTGCTGGGGGTAGTGTTTTAGGGTAGTGCAGTGGTGTTTGGGTAGTTTAGGGGGTCGTGCTTAGGGTAGATTTAGGGTTTAGGGTAGTGCAGTGGTGTTTGGGTAGTGTAGGGGGTCGTGCTGGGGGTAGATTTAGGGTTTAGGGTAGTGCAGTGGTGTTTGGGTAGTGTCAGGGTCGTGCTGGGGGTAGATTTAGGGTAGTGCAGTGGTGTTTGGGTAGTGTAGGGAGTCGTGCTGGGGGGAGTGTTTTAGGGTTTAGGGTAGTGCAGTGGTGTTTGGGTAGTGTAGGGGGTCGTGCTGGGGGTAGTGTTTTAGGGTTTAGGGTAGTGCAGTGGTGTTTGGGTAGTGTAGGGGGTCGTGCTGGGGGTAGTGGTTTAGGGTTTAGGGTAGTGCAGTGGTGTTTGGGTAGTGTAGGGGGTACTGCTGGGGGTAGTGTTTTAGGGTTTAGGGTAGTGCAGTGGTGTTTGGGTAGTGTAGCGGGTACTGCTGGGGGTAGTGTTTTAGGGTTTAGGGTAGTGCAGTGGTGTTTGGGTAGTGTAGGGGTTCATGCTGGGGGGGTGTTTTAGGGTTTAGGGTAGTGCAGTGGTGTTTGTGTAGTGTAGGGGGTTGTGCTGGGGGTAGTGTTTTAGGGTTTAGGGTAGTGCAGTGGTGTTTGTGTAGTGTAGGAGGTCGTGTTTTAGGGTTTAGGGTAGTGCAGTGCTCTTTGGGTAGTGTAGGGAGTCGTGCGGGCGGTAGTGTTTTAGGGTTTAGGGTAGTGCAGTGGCCTTTGGGTAGTGTAGGGGGTCGTGCGGGGGTAGTGTTTTAGAGTTTAGGGTAGTGCATTGGTGTTTGGGTAGTGTAGGGGGTCATGCGGGGGGTAGTGTTTTAGGGTTTAGGGCAATGGTGTTCAGGCAGTGTAGGGGGTCTTGCTGGGGGTGATGTTTCAGGGTTTAGGGCAGTGCAGTGGTGTTCGGGCAGTGTAGGGGGTCGTGCTGGGGTGGTGTTTTAGAGTTTAGGGTAGTGCATTGGTGTTTGGGTAGTGTAGGGGGTCATGCGGGGGGTAGTGTTTTAGGGTTTAGGGCAGTGGTGTTCAGGCAGTGTAGGGGGTCTTGCTGGGGGTGATGTTTCAGGGTTTAGGGCAGTGCAGTGGTGTTCGGGCAGTGTAGGGGGTCGTGCTGGGGGTGGTGTTTCAGGGTTTAGGGCAGTGCAGTGGTGTTCGGGCAGTGTAGGGGGTCATGCAGGGGGTGGTGTTTCAGGGTTTAGGGCAGTGCAGTGGTGTTCGGGCAGTGTAGGGCGTCGTGCAGGGGGTGGTGTTTCAGGGTTTAGGACAGTGGTGTTCGGGCAGTGTAGGGGGTCGTGCTGGGGGTGATGTTTCAGGGTTTGGGGCAGTGCAGTGGTGTTCGGGCAGTAAAGGGGGTCGTGCTGGGGGTGGTGTTTCAGGGTTTTGGGCAGTGCAGTGGTGTTCGGGCAGTGTAGGGGGTCGTGCGGGGGTGGTGTTTCAGGGTTTAGGGCAGTGCGCTGGTGTTTCAGGGTTTAGGGCAGTGCAGTGGTGTTCGGGCAGTGTAGGGGGTCTTCCTGGGGGTGGTGTTTCAGGGTTTAGGGCAGTGGTGTTCGGGCAGTGTAGGGGGTCTTGCTGGTGGTGATGTTTCAGGGTTTAGGGCAGTGCAGTGGTGTTCGGGCAGTGTAGGGGGTCGTGCTGGGGATGGTGTTTCAGGGTTTAGGGCAGTGCAGTAGTGTTCGGGCATTGTAGGGGGTCGTGCAGGGGGTGGTGTTTCAGAGTTTAGGGCAGTGCAGTGGTGTTCGGGCAGTGTAGGGGGTCGTGCTGGGCGTGGTGTTTCAGGGTTTAGGGCAGTGCAGTGGTGTTCGGGCAGTGTAGGGGGTCGTGCACGGGGTGGTGTTTCAGGGTTTAGGGCAGTGCAGTGGTGTTCGGGCAGTGTAGGGGGTCGTGCTGGGGCTGGTGTTTCAGGGTTTAGGGCAGTGCAGTGGTGTTTGGGCAGTGTAGGGGGTCGTGCTGGGGCTGGTGTTTCATGGTTTAGGGCAGTGCAGTGGTGTTAGGGCATTGTAGGGGGTCGTGCTGGGGCTGGTGTTTCAGGGTTTAGGGCAGTGCAGTGGTGTTCGGGCAGTGTAGGCGGTCGTGCTGGGGCTGGTGTTTCAGGGTTTAGGGCAGTGCAGTGGTGTTCGTGCAGTGTAGGGGGTCGTGCTGGGGCTGGTGTTTCAGGGTTTAGGGCAGTGCAGTGGTGCTCAGGCAGTGTAGGGGGTCGTGCTGGGGGTGGTGTTTCAGGGTTTAGGGCAGTGCAGTGGTGTTCGGGCAGTGTAGGGGGTCGTGCTGGGGCTGGTGTTTCAGGGCTTAGGGCAGTGCAGTGGTGTTCGGGCAGTGTAGGGGGTCGTGCTGGGGCTGGTGTTTCAGGGTTTTGGGCAGAGCAGTGGTGTTCGGGCAGTGTAGAGGGTCGTGCTGGGGGTGGTATTTCAGGGTTTAGGGCAGTGCAGTGGTGTTCGGGCAGTGTAGGGGGTCGTACTGGGGGTGGTGTTTCAGGGTTTAGGGCAGTGGTGTTCGGGCAGTGTACGGGGTCTTGCTGGGGGTGATGTTTCAGGGTTTAGGGCAGTGCAGTGGTGTTCGGGCAGTGTAGGGGGTCTTGCTGGGGGTAGTGTTTCAGGGTTTAGGGCAGTGCAGTGGTGTTCGGGCAGTGTAGGGGGTCGTGCTGGGCGTGGTGTTTCAGGGTTTAGGGCAGTGCAGTGGTGTTCGGGCAGTGTAGGGGGTCGTGAAGGGGGTGGTGTTTCAGGGTTTAGGGCAGTGCAGTGGTGTTCGGGCAGTGTAGGGGGTCGTGCTGGGGGTGGTGTTTCAGTGTTTAGGGCAGTGCAGTGGTGTTTGGGCAGTGTAGGGGGTCGTGCAGGGGCTGGTGTTTCAGGGTTTAGGGCAGTGCAGTGGTGTTCGGGCAGTGTAGGGGGCGTGCTGGGGGTAGTGTTTTAGGGTTTAGGGTAGTGCAGTGGTGCTTGTGTAGTGTAGGGGGTCGTGCTGGGGGTAGTGTTTTAGGGTTTACGGTAGTGCAGTGGTGTTTGTGTAGTGTAGGGGGTCATGTTTTAGGGTAGTGCAGTGGTGTTTGGGTAGTGTAGGGGGTAGTGCTGGGGGTAGTGTTTTAGGATTTAGGTTAGTGCAGTGGTGTTTGGGTAGTGTAGGGGGTCATGCTGGGGGTAGTGTTTTAGGGTTTAGGGTAGTGCAGTGGTGTTTGTGTAGTGTAGGGGGTCGTGCTGGGGTAGTGTTTTAGGGTTTAGGGTAGTGCAGTGGTGCTTGTGTATTGTAGGGGTCGTGCTGGGGGTAGTGTTTTAGGGTTTAGGGTAGTGCAGTGGTGTTTGTGTAGTGTAGGGGGTCATGTTTTAGGGTAGTGCAGTGGTGTTTGGGTAGTGTAGGGGGTCGTGCTGGGGGTAGTGTTTTAGGATTTAGGTTAGTGCAGTGGTGTTTGGGTAGTGTAGGGGGTCGTGCTGGGGGTAGTGTTTTAGGGTTTAGGGTAGTGCAGTGGTGTTTGTGTAGTGTAGGGGGTCATGCTGGGGGTAGTGTTTTAGGGTTTAGGATAGTGCAGTGGTGCTTGTGTAGTGTAGGGGGTCGTGCTGGGGTAGTGTTTTAGGGTTTAGGGTAGTGCAGTGGTGTTTTTGTAGTGTAGGGGGTCATGTTTTAAGATGCAACGCTCCAATACCTGACCAGTCTGCACTACATAAAACTGCAAAAAAACTAAAAATAAAAAGTGTTTTGCACACTTTTGTCATTGGGCTATATGTGGGCTACATCTGGGTAATATTTGTGCTACATTTGGGCTCTTTTTTCTCTGGTGACCATCTTGGAAGACTTCTTTGTTATGAAGTTTCCTAATTTCCTCATTTACTGCAGTCTCCTCAGTAGGAAATGCTTTCAGTTTTTAGGTCTCGCTGAGCCAGCGCGCATGCGCTGCTCTGCGAGACTTTAGTAAGGGGCTTTTGAAAGTGCTCCGAAAGCGGCCACCAGCGTGCGGTTACGCGCACAAGCACGCGCGACGTGCACAGCACTTTTTCTCGTCGCGCGCACACAACTCGCGTTTTTTTTTTTTTATTATTATTTCATTTCGCGGCCCTTGTTTGGTTTGCGATCCCTCCTCAGGAGCTCTGCTATTTCCTTTGCTCCGAACGCCGGTTTTTTGGTCATCCTGTCCCGCATTTCATTGCTCCAAGCGCCGTATCACTTCCCCTTTATTTGCTTTGTTTATGAGCCCTCCTCCGGAGCACTAGTGTTTTAATTCGTTTTGAGCGCCGTTTTTTTTCTTATCCCAACATGCGCCCAGTGTCTGCATGCCCTGTGCTTCTCCACGATCACTCCCCCTTTATTTTTCTTGGTTTTCGAGCCCTCATCAGGAGCACTACTGTTTTATTTTGCTTCAAGCGCCGTTTTTTTTCTTATCCCATGCCGCACCCCGTAGCTGCTTGCTCTATGCTTCTCCACGATCACTTCTGCTTTAAAAATTGCACTCAAACAAAACGCTGTCTGAATACCCTTTCACCGGGATTCAACCGTTGTTTCTTTCTTGTTGCCCTTAATGATCTTGTGGCCTGAGACAACCTGGCCCATTTACAACCGCATTTATTTCAGTGTACATACGAGATGAAGGGGACGCTTTCCACAACAGCTGATGTGAGCCAAAAAAAGTTATTGCAAACAGCGTTTCAAAAGGTATTGTTTAGGTGAAATCTCAAACTGTGTACAGATATTTGTAAACTTTAAGGGGCGAGGGTGGTCGGGGACCCGAGGGTATGGCATAACAAAAACAAGCATTGGTATAGCCAATAGGTCTCGCTTTTGGGACCTTATAAGTATTGAGTTATGCAGCACAATATCCTTGGTGCAACAACATTAACTGTTGCATGGTTAAACACTTATAAGGTCCCAAAGGCGAGACCTATTGGCTATGCCAATGCTTGTTTACTTTGATTCCATCAAGAAGGCATTCAGATGTGTCTCACATTTGCCATAAATTCAGAATGTTAGCACTCTAGTTGCTCATTAGATCACTGTAGTAAAGCTACTGCTCACCAGGGAGTTAACTGGAAGTCTGCTGCTGGTATTGAAAGTGATTGTTTCAGTCTGCATGTCAGAATTTTCTAATGAAATAGAAGAGGATTTGAGATCTCACTTAAAACATGCCCTAATTTTTCTTTCTGCAGCACTAACCATAATTTCTATTTCAAAAAGATCCCCCTCATTTTGTTCCTTTTTAAATTAAATGTTTTAAGTGTTACCGGTTTATTCCAATCAAGATGGCTTCAGGTGTGCCATACTTTTGTCATAAGTAAGGCTGTTAGCGCTCTAGTTGTTCTTTAGAACACTCTGGGAAGCTGCAGTAGAACACAAAGGCATCAACTGGCAGGCTGCTCCTGTTGAAATATAACAGGAAGATATTTGAGATCACACTTGAAACATGTCCTAATTTTTCTTTCTACAGCACTAACCATAATTTCTATGACAAAATGAACCCCATCATTTTGTTCCTTTTTAAATTAAATGTTTTAAGTGTTACCAGTTTATTCCAATCAAGATGGCTTCAGGTGTGCCATACTTTTGTCATAAGTAAGGCTGTTAGCACTCTAGTTGTTCTTTAGAACACTCTGGGAAGCTGCAGTAGAACACAAAGGAATCAACTGACAGTCTCTGCCCTTGTTGGATGTACATGTTTTACTGAGAATGTCAGACTTCATTCTCACATGACTGAGAAAGATAATGTGAATTTACAGAAAATATGCTCTCATTTTAGCTTCTGGAGCACCTTCCAAAACTCTATGGGACAAGCATGTGAAAATAGTTTTCTCTCAAACATGATTCATGATATCCCAGCAGAAGGTTTTTCACAGGGTAAAATCCCCTTAGAACACACCACAATTCCTGAAATTAGTATGGTACCATCAACAAATTAATTCTAATGTAACTAAAGTCTGTTATCACCCTTTATAGTTCTCCTTTTGGTAACCCTCAAAATCTTTGATTCACTACAATGCATTTCAATGGGGTACTATCATGTATATTGGTCCCAAGATGGCTGCCATCTATTCCAGGATGAAGTGCTGACAGCCAATCAGATCTCACAATGACATGTGTGGTTAGGCTCCGCCCAGATATATATGTGATTTTACTTTTGATTTTCTCAGGAACTACTGAACGGATTTACACCATTTAACCAAAAGGCACAACTCTGAACCAAGGGCTACCTTTTTGCCAAATTTGGTGTAATTCCGTTCAGCAGTTCGGGCTGTAGCTGCGACTAAAGGTTCCTATGGAAAATTGCATGGGGAAAACATGTTTTGGGACCCCCCTTTTTTCTCGGCCCCCGCTTGCCGAATCACCCCGAAACTTTCAGGGTAGGAGCAGACCGGAGCGCCCCACGAGTTTTGAATATTTTGCCAAGATTCGTCAACCGGCGCCAAAGTTATTGGAAATAGAATGTTGTGAATTTCCTATGGAAAATAGGTCCTAACTATAACTATCTACTGGCGAGCGCCAGTAGATAATATATATATATATATATATATATATATATATATATATATATATATATATATATATTATCTACTGGCGGTCGCCAGTAGATAGTTATAGTTAGGACCTATTTTCCATAGGAAATCCGCGACATTCTATTTGAAATAACTCTTACGTCGGTTGACGAATCTTCGCGACATTTTCAAACTTTATGGCCCGCTCCGGTCCGCTCCTACCCTGAAAGTCTCAGGGTGATTCGTCAAGCGGGGCCGAGAAAAAGGGGTCCCAAAACGTGTTTTTCCCATTCATTTTCCCATAGGAAACTTTAGACACGGCTACAGCCCGAACTGCTGAACGGAATTACACCAAATTTGGCAAAGAGGTAGTTCTTGGTTCAGAAAAACCCTTTTGTTAAATGGTGTAAATCCGTTCAGTAGTTCCTGAGAAAATCAAAAGTTAAGTCACATATATATCTATGGCCGAGTAGGGTCCGCGTACCCTACCGACCACGAGCTGCATGCTAATTGGCTGTCAAGTGGCTGTCAACACTCCAAATCAGGAAGTGTTGGCAGCCATTTTATCCCTCGGTAGAACCGAGGGACAGAAACAAGTGCGCAAAGCGCAAAAGGGGGCAGGGTAGAAACACCCTCACCCCTAGGTCTGCTCAGGGGGACCCACAAGGACCCCCTGGGCAGAAAAAAGCATTTTTTTTTTTTTTTAAATCGGCAGGATGCGCTCAGGGTGCGCGGATCCTGCCGATTAGAAAAAAAACCCAGAAGAAACAAGTGCGCAAAACGCACAAAGGGGGCAGGGTAGAAACACCCTGACCCCCTAGGTCTGCTCAGGGGGTCCCACAAGGACCCCCTGGGCAGAAAAAAGCATTTTATTTTTTTTAAATCGGCGGGATGCCCTCAGGGTGCGCGAATCCCGCCGTAAAAAAAAAAAAATCGAAGCGCGGTCTCCCGCGCTTCGATGTTATTTTGCCCCCGGGTGGCCCAAGTCCCGGGGGCATGCGGGGGGTGGGTTTATAGTTAATGGAGGGGCCTCTAAGGCCCCCCAAGCCCCGGGGACCGCCACCCCCTGGGGCTTTCTAATAAAAATGTTGCGGGAGGGCACTCGGCCCTCCCGCAGCCCCGAGGACCACCACCTCCCGGGGCTTCTTTTTAAAAAAAAAAAAAACAGTTCCTGTGTGGGGGCTCAAGCCCCCATTCGCCCGGGGACCTCCACCTCCCGGGGCACTAATAATGTAAATGCGGGGTCCGTAATGGACCCACGAGCCCCGAGGATCACCACCTCCCGGGGCTTTAAAGGCATGGGAGGGGGCTGCGCGGCCCCCTCCTGGAGCCTGTGGTGGCCCTGGGGACCGCCACCCCCAGGAGCCGGCTCCTGCAGTGTCCCGGGGTGCCTACCCCGGGACACTGTAGTTTGCAATGGCAGGACGGGAGCCTCGCGGCTCCCGTCCTGCCATTACAAACTGCTTTGCTTCATTGAAGGGAGAGCAGGGAAACCTGCTCTCGCTTCAATGAAGCAAAGCAGATTGCTTTCCACATGGGGAGCTGCATGTCAGCAGCTCCCCATGTGGAAAAGCAATGCCGGGACGGTGGGGGATTGGGGACCCCCACGGTCCCCAACGGAGAGGGCCTGCCCCGGGGGATGGGGTCCCCGGGGCAAGTAGTGGCCCGGGAGGGGGCCACGCAGCCCCCTCCCCCAAAAAAATAATAAGAAAAAAAAAAGAAAAATAAAGGCCTGCCCCGGGGGATGGGGTCCCCGGGGCAAAAGGAGGCCTGAGGAGGGGGGCCACGCAGCCCCCCTCCTTAAAAAATAATAAAAAGGGTGGCCATGCCCCGGGGGATGGAGTCCCCGTGGCCGGAATCGGCCATGGGAGGGGGGCCACGCGGCCCCCTTCCCGTTTAAAAAAAAAAAAAAAGGGGTAAGGCCCTGGGGGATGGGGTCCCCAGGGCCCAAAAAAGGAAAAAGGAAAGGGGGCCACACAGCCCCCCTTCGAGGAAAAAAAAATTAAAAAAATTTAAAAAAACGATTGTGCCGCAGGCCCCGCCCCCTTCTTTACCACTCTGCAAACGCGCCCCCTGGCTCGTTTGCAGAGGGGGAACGAATTCCCCTTGAATACTGGGGGTCCCTGGGGGCCAACTAGCCCACCAGGAACCTCCAGTATGCGCCAGGGGGCTGCATTGCAGAGAGGTGTACAGAGGCCACGCCCCTTTTTACACCTCTCTGCAATGCAGCTCTGTGGCGCTTACTGGAGGTACCTGGTGGGATAGTTGGACCCCAGGGACCCTCAGGATTCAAGGGGACTTAATCCCCAACTTAAAACGCGCCACAGGGCGGGTTTGGACAGTGGTGAAGGGAGGGGGCGGGGCTTCAGGTGACATGTGTGCAAACAGGCCCCATGGCACGTTTTAAGATGGGGAATTAAATCCCCTTCAATCCTGAGGGTCCCTGGGGGCCAACTAGCCCACCAGGTACCTCCAGTAAGCGCCACGGAGCTGCATTGCAGAGTGTTGTAAAAAGGGGCATGGCCTCTGAACACCTTTCTGCAACGCAGCTCTCTGGCGCATACTGGAGGTATCTGGTGGGCCAGTTGGCCCCTAGGGACCCTCGGGATTGAGGAGGAATTAATTCTCCAACTTAAAATGCGCCACAGTGCGTGTTTGCAGACATGTCACCTCAGTCCCCACCCCCTTCCTTCACCATTGTGCAAATATTCCTCTAAAATCAGCCGAACTACGAATTCCGATTTACTCACCTGTTATCAGGAGAGACGTCAGTGCTGCATCTTTGAGCCCAGTACTGATCCTGAAAAGTAATTTTAACCGTACTTACCAGTAACTTGAATTTCCTTCCATAGGCTAACATTGACTGGTTTCACTTGGAAATTCTTCTGTGTGTGGAGTTTTGGAACTTTATAATATTCCTCTAAAATCAGCCAAAATACGAATTCCGATTTACTCACCTGTTATCAGGAGAGACCTCAGTGCTGCATCTTTCAGCCCAGTACTGATCCTGAAAAGTAATTTTAACCGTACTTACCAGTAACTTGAATTTCCTTCCATAGGATATCATTGCCTGCTTTTTGCTGAAAAAGTTTCTAAGTGTCGATTTTTGAAACATACAAATATTCCTCTAAAATCAGCCGAAATACGAATTCCGATTTACTCACCTGTTATCAGGAGAGACCTCAGTGCTGCATCTTTCAGCCCAGTACTGATCCTGAAAAGTAATTTTAACCGTACTTACCAGCAACTTGAATTTCCTTCCATAGGCTAACATTGACTGGTTTCACTTGGAAATTCTTCTAAGTGTGGAGTTTTGGAACTTTATAATATTCCTCTAAAATCAACCGAACTACGAATTCCGATTTACTCACCTGTTATCAGGAGAGAACCCAGTGCTGCATCTTTTAGCCCAGCACTGACCCTGAAAAGTAATTCTAACCGTACTTACCAGTAACTTATATTTCCTTCCATAGGAATCCATTGTCTGGTTTTCAGCAGAAAAGTTTGTGTCGATTTTCACAAACTACAAATATTCCTTAAAAATCGCCTGTATGACTTAAACGCATTCTTTCAACTGTTTACAGGAGATGCACCAGTGCTGGATCCAGGATCCAACACTGAGTAAGAAAAAGTAACGATAACACTACTTACCTGCTAAGTGAATTTCCTCCCATAGGATAACATTGGTGATTCTATGTGAAAAAGTTTCTAAGTGTCAACTTTTAAAATACAATAATATTCCTTAAAAATCACTACTGTAACCAAAACGCTTTTACTCAACTGTTTACAGGAGATGTCCCAGGACTGAATCTAGGATCCAGTCCTGTGGTTAGAAAAGTAATCCATAAAGTAACTAATTGCATTTAACTAGAAATTCACATTGATCTCAATGTTGCATTGTGTTTGAAATTGTGTTGCCCATTGCAACAACTGTAACTACTGTACTTAAAACTCTATTGCCTATTTGCAAAGTATTTAAACTAAAGTAATTCATTCTGAGAAAGTATATTTTGGAATGTAATGTATAATGTAATTACAATGTAATTTAATAAATAAAATATCTAAAAATAAATAGTTTTAAAAAATGTAGTAAATCAGTATCAAAAAAATAAATATAACAATTAATACATTTAAAAATTGTCATTTACAAAACCTTTGAAATTCACTGAAAAAACCATAGGTTTTAGGGGCGTTATAGTTAGAAATTAGCATTTAAAAAACCTTTGAAATTCACTGAAAAAACCATAGGTTTCAGGCACGTTATAGTTAGAAATTAGCATTTAAAAAACCTTTGAAATTCACTGAAAAAACCATAGGTTTTAGGGACAGTTATAGTTAGTTGGACATTTCACTCGTACAAAACCCGTGAAATTCCCCGTTATAGTTAGTTCAGCTAACTATAACTCGCGCCCCGCAATGCACTGCTGATGACGTCACATATTACATCACTCATGACATGGTCAGTGACATCACTGATGACATCACTGATGACATCTCAAATGACATCACTGATGACATCACTGATGACATCATCCACGTGATAATCTGATGCACCTCCTCACCTATACAGTTATACACACACCAGCTCACTTAATCATACAAATACTAGCACATTGTTACGCTCTTATACAATCACTGATACAAGCACACACTCAACCATACAGCCACTATCACAATCACTCACTCTCGCTTATAGCTATTTATATACTCCAACACACATATATACTGCCTTTCACATATGTAGTTAGTCACACATGTACCACTGGGACATACATTCACTCACTAACACACTCTTACACACACTTACCCACCCATACAGTCTATCACAGATGCACTCTTGAAACCATCCACCCAGTGAATCACCCACTCACACATCTATGCACTGAGTCGCACACACCCCTCCCACACAAACACTCAGGCACCCATACAGATACTCAGACAACCATTCAATAACTCATATAGACACTCATGTAGCTATTCACAAACACATGCAGCCACTTACACAGCAACAGACAGACGGATACAGACATTCACCCAGTTTAGTCACTAACCCATGCATTCAGTAAGATACGTTAAATCACTCACTTATAGAGTCAGTCACGCACCTACTAAATCATCCATACAGACACTTATACACCCACTCATTCTTCAATACGTCTTTTCCTATATATATTAAAAATATTTAAACTTTACAGAAACACAGTCACTGCATGATGTCATCAGTGATGTCATTTGAGATGTCATCAGTGATGTCACTGACCATGTCATGAGTGATGTAATATGTGACGTCATCAGCAGTGCATTGCGGGGGCGCGAGTTATAGTTAGCTGAACTAACTATAACAGGGGAATTTCACGGGTTTTGTACGAGTGAAATGTCCAACTAACTATAACTGTCCCTAAAACCTATGGTTTTTTCAGTGAATATATATATATATATTAGATAGATCCGCTCTGTAGTTGATTCCCATTTTAATTCCCATAAGAACTTTTGCTCTCCATTACAGAAAAAAAGGCCGAATTAAATTACAGCAAATTTGGCAAACAGTTAGAACTTCACACAGAAAGCATACTTTTTGTGATTAGGAGCAAATCTGTTCAGCTGTTGTCATGAAATTTGCTTTTAAATTGGTGGTTGGGTTGGGAGTAAAGGGTTAAAAAGTTAGGTATATATGAGCGTCTGGTTCCTCTGCAGTCCTGCAGTACAGAAAATTAAAAAATAGGGCCCTCTGAGGGAGCTTTTTCTCCCTTCTTCTCTTTCAGTACTGTGGGACCAGTCCCTGTCTTCGGTAGCAAATGATCTGATTGGCTGACTACAACCCCAAAATGTTGTGCCTCCCATTACAGGACTCGGGGATTCTGTCCCGATGTCTTGAAATTGTTCAGAAAATAATGTATAAAAGGACAGGGTAGGGACATCATGACCACCTCACATTCGTGGGGTGTAGCCCAGAGGGACAGGTTGGCCAAAACATAAAATAATGTTGTGTCACCGCTCTAGCTTCACATCCATAGTATTACGGTGTGTGCAGGTTTCTTTGGTAAAGCTTGCATAGTACTGCAGAACAAGGGGTGTGAACTTGACGCGCCAGTACCATGGGTGTGCTATAGTACTCACAAAAAAACAAAATGTGAGTGGGGTGTCCGTGGGGAATGGACGTCCACTAGGAGTTTGGGCATGGGGCCTGGACTGAAGCTAAAGGCTGTGTACATTGAGGGGTTGGCCTTCCGCAGGGGCTTGGGCCCACTGCTGTACGTGGCCAAAAGCTGTGTGCTGCGGAGGGTTGGTCACCGACAGAGTGTCCTGCCCTGCACACACCCCTGCAGCCTATCTATCACTAAACATGGCCAAAGGCCGTGTGTAGTGAGCAGGTTGGCAACCTGCAGCGCGGTTGGCCAAAGGCCTGGCCAAAGGATAAGCTCTGCTGCCCACGCCCCAATGAGCACAATCAAAGGTCATGCGTAGCGGGGAGTTAGACGTCTGTGGCAGGGGTCACCAGTCACTGCCGCCAAAGCCTTACTGGGCACAGGAGAATGCCATGCACAGCTGTGCATTCGGCTGAATATGCTCAGGATAACCCTGAAATTCACAGGAAAAAAACAAAGGTTAAAGTGTTTTTGTATTTAGGTATGGCAATAAGATCTTAGCTTATGTTAAAAAAACATGGAAATTCACTGAAAAAACACAGCTACAAAGTTTAAAGTAATATCCTAGTTAGGTGTTAAAATAAGATAAAAACTATTGTTTAAAAACCAATGAAACTCACCAATTATAGTACACTGAGCTAACCATAACTTACGCCCCGTCATACACTGTCTAAGAGCTCACCTATTACATCACTCATGACATGGTAAATGACATCACTGATGACATCTCAACTGACATATTTGATTACAACACTTATGAAGTCATACAATCATTGTGACACCGTCCTATATAGTTTGTGGACTTAAAGTAATTCTAGATCCTACACCGATAGACAATTTTCTAGGCACCTTAATGCAATTGCCCTCTTAAAGACTTCACATGATCCGCAAACTTAAGTCAAGAGGTTGAAAGGTACACACTGAAAATAAAGTTTTGGTCAGGCCCTATGAACTACCCTCTGTAGTTTAGTAAAATACACTGCACAAATTCCTGAGATTGGCAAAATGGTGTATATCCTTAGAGTCTGCAATTCCTTTAAAGTCTTCAGCATGGGCACATGCTTAGATGTCCACGGCTGGATAATCTATTGTCAACAGAAGCTTTGGCCATTTTCACAGATTTTTTGGAACATGCTTTGGCTTTAATCCTCAAACTACTTTGAAACATGCCTCTGTAGCCCAAATCAGGTATGCTCAGCCTTTACCTTGTTTAACATGGAGTAATACTTGCACCACAAACTTTTGTGATTTGTAAAGGATGCAACATCTAACTTTTAAAATGCATAATCAGACTCGCCACCAGGGCTTACACTATTTCCATGCTATGGACCCACATATGTACACTCAGTAACTCCATGCTGTATAAGACTTTCACACATTTATTAGTACAGATCAAAGGTCAAATTAGAGTTTGATACCCACTACTGCATATTTGGAAAATTGACATGAGAAAAACAATTTTCGCTGCCTCACAGATAGCATGTAACAATTGCAGGGGTAAACAATAGCTTAACAGTCACAAGGCTCTTCAGTGTGAATTGACCATAATGCACAAATGTAACCCTCTGCAACCTGGATTGGTTAAATATATTTTATTGAAACAAATACGAGTGAAAAAAGACCCCGAAATCAACCTTATATTCAGACATGGAGTGTATAATATGCTATTACATACCAAACATCACTAATTCACCCTACCTGTATATTTCCAGAGAATCTTTTGCAACCCTAGAAATTCTAAAGCCTTAAACACCATGCATATCATTATTAACTGCAAAGTCACACGGGGCCACATGCATCAAGCTTTTTTCCGGTCGCAAACGGGCCGACTCGCAGAATCGGCCCGTTTGCGAATGGAAAAAGGCCTTTTCTGATGCATGAACCCATTGCCATTCGCAAATTAGGTAATCACAATTTTTTGCGATTACCTAAATTGCGAATGCATTTAGGGAATCGCAATTTGTGATTCCCTAAAGGCAATGCAACTAGCCTTTCCTAAATGCATACTGTGCATTTAGGAAACGCTAATTACCATCAACTTGAAGTTGATGGTAATTTGAGCATTCATTGTTAAATGCACAAAAGTGAATTTTTCAAAGTGACATGTGGCGCATACACATGCCCTTAGGGCATGTGTGTGCGCCACATGTGCACACTTACCTTTCTGGTAAGTAAGCCTTAGGCCCCCTAGCACCCATGAAATTGCATTCTAGTTTGCGATTACTAATTTGGTAATCGCAATTTGCGAATGTATTCCCATCCATTCCTATGGGCCTGTAGGCCAATAGGAATGAATGGGAATGCATTCCCTAATAGCGATTCGCAATTTGCGAATCGCTATAAGGGAATGTTAGGGATTCGCAAGATTATTTGCGAATCCTTCATGCATAGGCATTTGCGATTACCAAACAGCGAATCCTTAAAATTCACTATTTGGTAATCGCAAATGATTACCTTGATACATGTGCCCCACTGCTGCTTAATAAACTGAAGATCTTCCACCCCAAAAAAATATGTACATGCTACTTATGCTGTTGCCCAGTTCCGTCTATGTTACTGGAAATTCTCTATCCTCTGGTTCGTTCCTCCCTTTATTTTTCGAAACAGTTCATGGCTCTGCTTTCATATGAATATTGAGAACTGAGGTGATATCTTAAGGCTGTGAGCCTCATTCCGGAAGAAGAATCTAAAATCCACCCTAGCAATAAGATATACGCTCTTCCAAGCAACACACTTGATATTTCCGCGCAGGAATCGCCAGCACCCCCCCTTACCTGCGGCTGTCGCGGGTCGCGCAGGATTCGGCAGTTACCACCACAGGCGGCAATAGATCTAGCTACGCCACTGGATATTTCCATACAGAAGAAACCTATGCACCCCTGCAGATATGCCTCTATCTCTTTTGCCGTATCTACAAAAAATCGACCTGGTGGGGGGAGGGAGGAGATTTGAATGTTACATATGGTTGCACTTAGGGCCTAATTTGCAATGTGTGTGAAAACAAGGTGCTATTTATCTCACCTCATAAATAACAATTGCCCTGAGTACGTTACCTATCAGATGCGAAAGATACTGCCTATACAAGTTTTATGAGAATAACATGCAGATTTTCGTGTTTAACGCACTAAAATCCACATTGTACGGTTAGTACCTTGCAGATTTCCACTGTTACATTTCAGCAGGTCAAACCTGCTGGAATGTAATGAAGGTTGAGGTATTTAACGCATCCAATAATTATAATATACGATAAATAACTCAAAACTTGTAATTCTGATCTTTGGGCAAACAGGGGTTACACATGGGCCGGAATCCATAACCCAATCGTAATCAGGCCCTAGGTGTTAAAAGTTTATCCCTCACCAGCCAAGTGGATATAGGTGACGGTATGTGGAACTGAAGATGCAATAAACACCGTCAAACCTAAGTAGAACTTTGTGAATCCATAGAGCAGGGGGGAGGTCTCAGAAAGAAGCAGGCATTGAAAGGCGCTCTCTCCCTAAGCATCACAAGAAAACTGATTGATCAGGGAAGAATAAATCATGCAATCCATATTCTCGTTACACATCATTAATTCTGAAAATATAGGACATTTTACAAAATGCACTTGGGAAAACGAACTCCCCTTCTTCTCTTCCCCACCTTACCAAGACCTCTATTATGGACATTCGCAGGGTCGTTTCTCAGGAGGGACCTGGGCTCAGCCAAGCCTTTTCTTCCATTCCCTATTAAGCGAAAGCTCATCTGCTGTGGCTTGGAGGCCACGCCCCCTTCTCTGTACACCTCGCAGGCTGTTTTCTAAAGAGCATCATTCGGAGAGGGTCATCAATGAACTGAATGGCCGGTGATTAGGCCATTATTATTGCTATTTTACACTTAGTGCTCCCTGGAAGAAAAAGCTTGACTATCTATCACTGCTTCTAATTCAAAAATCTTTTGTTCGATTTCTTTTGGCCTAATTATGGTAGGCTCCGGATTGACTGCACTGCAAATTGAGTCATTCTGTTTCTGGCAGGACTGTGGACCGCATACGTCTTAATAAAAAAAAACACTAGCCCCCACATTGATTTGAGAA
Organism: Calotriton arnoldi; assembly: GCA_963921515.1. Lineage (NCBI taxonomy): Eukaryota > Metazoa > Chordata > Amphibia > Caudata > Salamandridae > Calotriton > Calotriton arnoldi. The sequence goes on along the minus strand of CAWUFW010003912.1, from coordinate 988,082 downwards.
ATTCAGCTTAGCTAGCAACTCTGCACCCGTAGGTTGTGAGTGTATGTTCGTGTATGTGGTGTTCTTCTGTAAATAATTTTTTAAAGAAAAAAATTAGTACAAATGTTGCACATTAAAGCATGGTTTTTTAATTACAATAGTGGCTGTTGATGAACAGGACAGAACGCAAGAGGAAACCAGTCTAAAGGCGCCTTATAAAATGGTGCATTTTTTCAATAATTTCCTGGCTTAGTGCATCAACACTATTTAAAATAACCAAATTCCTGATCGCTCAAAAAGGCACCAGCAGGTCAGCCAGGAACACAGCACGCTAAGATATTATGAGGGAATAAACTCTCATTTCTTTTTATGTATGAAATATGTACTTTTTGTTCACAAATTTAACCAAGCCTGTGTTTCATCAAATCCCTTAATCTCTTCTTATACTTGTGAAAAATATTCAAAAGCAGTGTCTCAAAAAATATATGCTATAGTCCATCAACAAATCAAAATATGTTTAGCAAATTACTGAAGAGAAGTACTTTGAAAAGAGGAATTATAGTACATTGTGACAATCTGTAAACATGATGTATAAATGAAAAGCCATAAAAAACAAACCAACATTGTACAAGACTTTAATAATTTGTTTCTCAGAAGGCCTGCTATAACCAAGGGTTATAGTGTTAACACTTGAGGGACTGAGCCCATGTTTGGTAGCCTGGAACAAAACTACCAGAGATATGGATACATGAACTCCACCACAACGGCAGCAACCAACCTTCTGGTTTAATGTAATGGTTTAGAAGATATAGAGAATTCGGGAAAGGGTCTTCATTTTGAGGACAGTGATTCTACCAAGGCAACTAAATTGCTTCATCTACCATTTTTAAAAGTACTGTCATGTTTCTTTCAATATTCAAAAGTAGTTGAGTTGAAATACTTGTAATGTTGTGTGGCCTACAAGAACGCCCAGATATTTTACCGAGCCCGAATCCATTGAATGGATACTAGCCAATGGAGGTCTTCTGCTTGGTTGGGAATTGGACGAAGTAGAAGAGCTTCAGATTTTTCAGTGTTGATTTCAAAGTTAGACGCTGATCGAATAGTCTCTATCACTGGCGGCCATCACCGGGTAGCACCTGCAGGATGTGCCTCGCTTCTCCAGCGCAGGGCGCTTTAAGTTAAGGCAGCATTTTAAGTGCACCATCTAAAATCGCACCAAGTTCTAGGCTGAGGATGCGTTCGGGAACAGCAGCGACAAGACAGTGGGGCATATTAGCAAGGGCACTATCGCCGCTTTAGCGGCACTTTTAGCCGCTAAAGCGGCGATATTCTTATCGCCCTATCAGCAAACTGTCTCTAACAGCAGTTAGAGACAGTTTTCGAGCATTAGCGCCCGTGTTTTTACCGCTTTGCATGTCAGCGATATTTATCGCTAATGACATGCAAAGTGGGCGTTCCAGACGAACAAACCTGGGAAACACCCGCTAACAGGCCTATCGCCTATTAGCAAGGTGGCCATGGCCCCAGTTAGCGACGTGAAAAGTCGCGCTAACCGGGGTCATCGCCATTTATTTAAAACCTGCAATTAGCAGGTGTTAGCCATATCTAACATGGGGGGGTGGATTATGCTGATACGACCACAGGGTCGTATCAGCAAGGTTATCGCCGTTTTCCATGAAACATCGCTGGAAAACCAGCGATGTTTCATGGAAAACACCGCTATGGCTGGAATAATTATCGCCATTGCACTAAATGTCGCTAATACAGCGTTAGCATGGCAAATTATTCCGATGATAGCCAGCGATAAAAAAGTGCTCGCTAAACACGCTTTGCGATGTTTAGCGCACTTTTTAGATAATATGCCCCAGTATTTTTCCTTTCTGCCTGTAGACATGTGTAGCTGCTGCTTGTCACATTCTTCTGGGAAAGGATGCCTATCGCAGGTCTGAAAGGCCATCTCTGCCCTCTCACCCGCTGGGGAGTATAACCTGTGATTGCCTTCAACACAAAAAGCAGAAAGTCAGGAACTACATTTTATTTAGCATTTAACAACTCTGTGGTTTGGCACTGCAACATGACACCATCATCTGTTTTTTCTTTCAACCAACTGCATGTTGCATTGTGGGGTTTGTAGCTTTGCTTTTAACAGTTTCATCATGGGCTCAAAACACCAGCATAGAATGTGCTGTTGGCTAAAATGCCAGAATTAGCCACCTGTCATCTATGTTTTAAAATTTTACAGTCATCTTTTCACTTATGTTTTAAAGTTCTACAAAGTTGACTACTCTATTTTAAAAAGAAATGCTTGTTTCACACATAAGTCCAAAAGTGAAGTCTTTACACATGTGGTGTGCTTCAATAGCGCTTGTAGTGCTTGAACCATACCACCTATAACAGTGTGGTACGCTTCGATAGCGTTTTCCACCTCTAACAGTGTGGGATACTTCAATGGAGGCTTCCACCTCTTGCACTAGGAAGCAGTCTTGAGTACTACGCTTCACTTTTTGTAAGTCTCCTAGCTATGTGTTCCCTAGTTTGGGTGCAGCATGTCACTTATGCCAACATTTATGTTCCGCCTTTCCTAAAAATCAGAACTATATTAAAACTGTATGTGGGTGAACTAAAATGTTGTTTACTGGGGTCTCCCTACCACAGCATTAAAAACAGGAGAGCCAATCAACGGACCCTATTTCTCTTTTCCATCGACATGTTTTGGTGCCTGAACATTGCCCCAGTGGGTTCAGGCGCCTTCCCTAGGAATATAGGTCTCACATCAAATATTGTGAAACAGTCACTGCTTCATAGGGCATGTGCACCAGCCTTAGATGGGCAAGTTTCCGGCCCAATCCTTAATGAGGCCTTGCCATGTGATTTTGGCAAGGCTGTCAGTACGTGGAGCACGCTTTGCAGGGCTAGTCACTGTAATCTTAGCCTGCACTATGAAACAATCCATGCCCACGCTGCCAAGCCACACTCGCAGCTAACTGAGTGTGGGATGGGGGAGTTTATAGGCTATGAGACTGCGAACCATGTGCTCAACAGTAAAGCATCTCCTGCCTCACTAGGGCAGTTGCAGAGAATGAGTGATGTCCGGGTCCCAAATTTCTGAGAAGCCCCATCTTTGTTGCATAATGTCAAGAAAAACAGCACCTTGGAGACTGAGGAGAACAGCTCTTATCTCATCCTTGACCTACTGCAAGTGTCACTGACTGCCACTTTATTTATAGCCAAAGTACACATTTTTTCAGAAAAAGTTTGTTTTAGATTGGTTTACTTTAGCACTTTAGATGACAACACTTATGACGTAATTGAGTGGCCTTTATTAGAACTAGTGAACCACAAACATGCTACTTTGACAGTTTTATTAATTACTGAAAAGACAATTCATCAGTCTTGTTTTTCCTTTATTTTTATAGATAGAACAACAATATGGTCGTTTACACTACACACAAGACAGATTGTTGTACAGTGTGCAGCCTGAACTGAATTATTAGAGAGTGCTCTCAGATGTGATGATCTTGGAAACGGCAGCACAGAGAAGAAAAGTAATTGCTAAGGGTCATGCTGTTTGGGTCAAGCTTGGAAGCCAGGACTGTAAACATGTTACAAAACATCCTTTATATTTTAAAAAGTTGGAGTAACAGCATTGGAAACCCCCTATTTCATAGAACAGGTACACCTTGAGCAGAAACAGTGCAAGCTTCCCAACTTCATAGCACAGATACAGCTAGTTTAACACCACAACAAGCCTTTTCCATCACAGGAGAGGTACAAATCAGGCAGCAGCAATGCAAGCTTTACTTCCTCACAGAACAATATGTCAGAAGCAAAGGAAGCTTCCCTGTCTCACAGAAGGCAATGCATGCAGTCTTCCATTTCCAGCAGAGCAGATCTGGCAAGGCAGACTAGTACTAGCTTTCATTGTTCACAGAATATGCACAGTGAAGACATGAGTGACATATGGGTTACAGACAGATCTCGGAAGTCGGTGCTTATGTCCCTGAGATGAATGTATAGGTGTATGATTTAGAGAATATGCAAGGTCTGATACCATTGCTGCTTAGATTATATTCCAAGTCAGCATCCTGAAAGTCCTGCTGCAGTCATTGAGAGACCTGCTGTTTGTGTTGCTTCCTTGGTGTTCCAAGTACTAAGAGGTAGCCGTCACCTAGTAGATCATTGTTATTTGGGGCAGCCTCACCACAGAATAACTAACTATGTTCTAGACAGGCAGACAGGTGCCAACCTCTACTAAAAGTTTTGGAGTGCAGGCACACTAGGCGCTGTTCAATACCAGGGTCAATCTGTACCGACTCAAAATGTTGAGAGCTTCCAGAGTGGTCTCCAGATCCTCTAATGCTGCAGGGACTGGACGTAGGAAATCTGTGGGAGATAGGACAATGTCATCTGCAAACATGGTAAGCTTAAACATATGGCTAACTAGTTGTACCTCTTTGATGTAATTCCTATTTCTTACCACAATAGCAAAGGCTTATAACATCAGGTAACATATAAGAGGTGAGAGTGGGCATCCTTGTCTGGTGCCGTGCAGTAATGTATTAGATTTTGAGGTGGTCCTAGTGACTCTAATGTGTGCTCTTGGTGCTTGGTAGCTCGCCAGAACTCATCTTGGGAAGCGTTGGCTCAGTCCTAATTAATTGTGTCTTAAAGGTCCATCTACTCTTTTAAACACTCTTTTGGTGTCCAACAAGAGATGAAGGGCATTGGTTCGCCTTCAATTAGTATTTTTTATTATTTTTTAAGACGTGGAGCAATTTTTGTTTTGCAGTCCCCACATTGCCAAGCTGGAATAAATGGTCTGCACTTATCACTTCTTGAAGGAGAGGGCTCAATCGGGAAGCCAACATGCAGGCCTAGAGTTTAATATCCATATTTAAACTAGAAATTTGCCTTTAAGAGGCATAAAGGGCTGGGTCTTTATCTAACTTAGGTATGACTACCACTGCTGCTTCACGCATTATGTGAGTTATAATTTCCGATTCTCCAAAATTCTTGAACAACCTAGTGAGAACTCAGACCATAAAAAAAAAAAATATATACAAATTTGTGGTGAACTCTTCTAGGCCATGGGATTCCCCTGTCTTAAGTTTATTGATAGATCTCATGACCTCCTGCTAGTTATGGGCTCTACCAGCCTCTACCTCGAATCCTGAGGTCCTTCATTTCTATGGTTCTTGTTGAGATATGCTGACACTTCTAAAGATGAAACGTCCTCTTTGGCATAGAGCTGTTGGTAGAAAGGACAGAAGGCTTCTAGTATTGAGTTTCCATCTAGGGCTTCTTCCCCTGTGTGGGTAATGATCTTATGAACCCTCTCAGACTGCATTTTTGCTTTTAGCCGTGGGGCTAAAAGCCTCCCTGCTTTGTTGCAGATAAAATAAATCTTCTGTTAGATTCATATTAAGGCATATACAGGCACATGCATCAAACATGCCATTTGCGATTCCTTATTAGCGAAAAATAAGGATTCGCTAATAAGGAAGCGCAAATGCCTATGCATGTAGGAATCGCTGAGAAAATAGCGATTCCTACAAATTCCTTAATTGCGACTCGCAAATTGCGAGTCGCAATTAAGGAATGGCTCCCCATTCATTCCTATGGGCCTAGGAATGAATGGGAGATTGCATGCGCAATTTGCGAGTACCAATAGGTACTCGCAAATTGCGCATGGAATTTCAAGGGTGCAAGGGTGTCAAAATGACACCCTGTTGCACCCCTGAAAAAGTGATGTGCACCCATGTTGCGCACACACATGCCCCAAGGGCATGTGTGTGCGCAACATGAAACTTTGAAAAATGCACTAAAGTGCATTTTTCACAGTTTTTGGAAATTACCATGAAGTTCAACTTCATGGTAATTTGCGCCCCCTAATAGCGAAATCGCTATTCAAAAGTGGTTCTTGCATTGCATTTAAGGAATTGCAAATTGCGATTCCTTAAATGCAATCGCAATTTGAGAACTCTCAATTAATTGCGAATTCTCAAATTGCGAGTGCCTTGAACCTTGATGCATCGCAAATGCCATTTTTGCGTGCGCAAACGGCCGATTTTTGCGATTCGCACCGTATGCGCTCGCAAAAATGGTTGATGCATGTGCCTGATACTGCCCTATCTAGGTCAAGTGCTTTGACTTGCTTTCTTAGTGCTAGAACCTTGCGCCAGACTTTGTTCATGGATGTTCTCGGCGATAAGGCGAGTGCAAGGTAAGTGGTTTGGTTATTTATTTATTTAATATCACTTATCCCGTCGTCTGTTGACTTCCACCAACCCCCTCCCCACCCCGCCCCGCCCCACTGCTCTTACCTCTGGGAGCCGCTACTGGATCAATGATACTGTCAACTGCTGATATAGCTAGCTGTGTTCTGGGAGCAGAAGTGGATTGAATGTGGTGTTCTTTAAAGGGGTGTGTCTTCAGTTTTCCCCCAAATTGGAGCATTGTTGGGGACAGTCCTGATGTCCAGAGATGTTGTTACAGATCCTGGGAGCACATGTGGAGTAGTCTGTTGATGTATGATTTTTCTTTTATGCACTTCCCTTTGGCAACTTCCCTAGGAGTCTCTCTCTATAGATACTTCCATAGCCTGACACCATTGCTGTGAGGGCCTATGTATCCCCTTGTTAAGGGATGGAGAAGGCCAGGATGTCTTTCAGGGCCGGACTGGGACCCAAAACCGGCCCTGGCAAAGTGCTTGGCCAGCCCCCCAGGGGTTTGGGGGTGCGGCCGAGCTGTTTACCAGGGCCCGTTTCTGCCGATTTCGTTACAGCGGCCGATATTGCAGCTATCCTGCAAAAACGGCCCTGTAACAAAATCGGCCCCCAGGGGCCCAAAACCCGCCCCCAACCCTAGCGGCCCACCGGGGAAATGCCCGGTGCCCGCTATGGCCAGTCTGGCCCTGATGTCTTTACATTTCCTACGCCTTCTTAATGCTGTGCTAAACACCATTGTCCTCTCAGCCTGATAAAAAACTTTTTGTGTGCTTTACTGTCATGCACGTAGATTCACCAAAATACCAGGGGTAGCAGAAGTGACATCACATACTCACCTTTACCCCAATGCCATTATAGGAAGTGACATCAAATGATTTCTGACAATTAATTCTACCAGGAAGTGATGTCACATGACCTTTATGACATCACAATAATTGACACAGTTGAAGTAAAAAGCCCCTAATGCACACAGTTATACAGTAACACAACAGTTACTAACAAATACCAATGCAAATACCACCTATTTTAAATAGGGTGCTCAGATGATACAAACATTACACATTTCTCTTTTTTTACTGCATGAAAACATATGAATTTATTCAAAGATGAAACACCTGGATCCCAAATTATTTAAATCACAAACAGTCATGATTTATTAATTCCTTTAGAGTATACCCCAAGAATAAAATATACTGGTAATTTGCAGGAAGACACATTCCTTACCATAGTTAATACCTTTTCATTAGGTGCACTTGAAAGGCATTGTCCTCCCATGCATGGGACCTTTTTATTCAAACACATCATTTTCCATGTTTTTACAATAATGAAAGTGGGCAACATGTTCCTTAAACTGTATTTCATTATTTAATATATTGAGTAAAGTGCACATTGCACCGCTGAATTTATTTGTTCAACTGAATTAAAGGTTTAATGTCCCAAGTTGCACTGAGAGTTGCAGAAACTAAACAGTGCTCTTCAGGGCACTGTTTACCTTCTGTTCTTGGCATTGCTTTTGCTACCACTGAGGCCAGGGGTCATAAAGGCAATGCCAGGGTTCGCAAGGAGTTTTCCAGGGGTCGCAGTTCTGTCTATATTTAGTGTGGGTGCGAGGTCCCAAGGAATTTAAATCTGTGAGTTTGAATGCTGGAGTCTCTCTTACCCCCTGACTCCATTAACCACACTGTTGACACTTCGTCAGTCTCATTATACATTAAGGGGCATATTTACTTTCAATGACGTTGTGGTGGTGATAGGGGCTTTGCAAGGCAGTGTTAAGCCACTTAGGATGGCTTAACGCTGCCTTGTAAATAAAGCACCCTTTCACGCTATACTTAACGTGAAAGGGGAGGGCAATGGGTGTTGCGGTGGGCGTTCCACCACAACACCCAATGACTTTGACGCTGCCCCCTATTTACAAGGGAGGCGTAAATAGGAGGCAGTGCCAAAATTAAGACCAGGGAAAACCTGGTCTTAAACTGGCAAAATGAGGAGAAATGCTTTATTTCTCCTCGTTTTTGCTGTTTCTATGTATGCTGCGTTGTGCAGCACACATAGAAACAGCAAATTGCCATTAATTGTTTATGTTCAGGAAGGTGTCCCTTCCTGCACATAAACAATAAAAAAAAGATGTTTTTGCCACTTCTATGTGTGCTGCATTAAGCAGCACACATACAAGTTACAAAACGTCATTACAATCTTCCCCTCAACGCAGACACCCTTGCACTATGGTGCAAGGGTGCCTGCGTTGACGCTAGGCTGCTAAGTTTAGCGCCAGCGCAGAGGGAAACGCAGGGCTGCATCATATTGCTGTAAATATGGGGCAGCCCTGCGTTTCTGAAGTGGCGGAGTGGGGCGTTAAGCCAGGAAGGCTAACGCCACACTCCATCATTTCATTGTAAATATGCCCCCTAGTTTCCCAGACCTGACTTCCTCTGCATCAACCTGAAGTGGGTCTCGAATTATATTTCTGCTTCACACTCTAGGCCGGCCACTTTCACAAGTTTTTATTTATTTATTTTATTGACATTCCAAACATAAACGGAACATTCAGGGCAGACCCCAGATACAGACAATGAACGTTGACACTCATTTACAGTAGCAGAGCAGTAGTGTTAATTTTTGGTATTACTGTAAGCTGGTTGGAGTGAGTTTCACAGTCTAGCTTTCCAATATACAGGCGTGAATGAGATATGCCTGCTACGGTATTTCGGGGGCGGTCTGCTCAAGTGTTTAGCCAGTGCGCGCCACATGCGCTTCTGAAAGAGCTGGCGTACATTCCTCAGCATACGGCTGTCGCTCTGCAGCCATCTCCACCGCCCGCCCAACAATCCCCTACCACAGCATGCTGTTTTATGTAGTTCCTGTGTCTTGCTCTGCCAAGTATACATAGAGTGGATCCCAAATATCCAGCAGGCATGAGCTTCCAGTGTCCTCCTAGTTGTTCCTGGCATTGGGACATATCTTTTTGCCAACAGTTCACCTTCAAACAGGCTCACTGACCCCAGTGCATTGCTACTCTCCTTTTAGCTAATAGTAGCATCATGTTGGTTAGTCTGCAAGTGCCTGTGAAAATGCTCTTAACGTACCCCAGTACAGCCACCAGTGGTGATCACACCACCATGTCACTGATCACCTCGTCTATGGAGTCATAGACTGAGGTCCAAAAGGGCGCCACCCTATTACATTGCCACACCAAATGTAGAAAGTCAGGTGATCCACACCTCCCTCAGTGGGTATCAAAAGTTAGTACTATCTTGTGTAGCTTGGCAGGTGTGTGATAGAGCCTGTGAAGGAATCTGAGGTCTATTAGACACAACCTGTAGTAAGGCGACAACATGCCCGTCTGCAGTAGTATCAGGAGCTCTCCTCAGTGAGCTCATCTCACAGGTCTGTCTGTCTGCCACTCCTCCCTCACCCTAGATTTTACAATTGCTTTCTCTTGCATAAAAGTGGATAGTTTTAAACTTAGTTTCTTAGAGAATGGCAAAAGTTTAGTTAACTGGGCCAGAAAGGAATGAGAGGTTTTCTCTGATGGCCTGCATTGCTTTCCCTCTTTCCATGACTGTATTCTGTTGTAGCTTGCTAATTCATTTGCTGTATTAGCTACATACATGCCAGTACACTCTGTTCAGGCAGGAAACGCACGATTATTAACAGCCTCCCGCCTGAAATTGGATTCACTTCAATAAAAGTTGATGGGAAAAATAAAGTCCCGCGATTTATTTCTTCAACATCTCGCTCTTTCCTCTTCCTAGATGTTGGCAAGTATGTATCTACCATTGCCTTTGTCGTAGCCATACTGTGGAGGCACACAGTTAATGATAAGTAGCATGTGTTTTGAATATATGAATTTGCATGCACACGTGTGTGAAGCAAACCAAGGGCCAGATTTATCAAGAATATATATATATATATATTCAAGAGAAGGGTTGCTCCAAAAAGTGCGTAGAAGAGAGTGAACGAAAGAAGTGCTCAGGTGCAACATAATGAAGAGGAAAATCACAGTATTCTCATTAGACGTAATTCATTCTTTGTAATGAAAGGCAACGGTTACCATCTTCTTAGTTTACCATCTTCTTCCTGAGCCACTGTGGCCAGCCCATTCAAAAACACTTACTGATTAAGAAAATAAAGTCCATCGGTGAGGAGTGATGGTGTCTAAATCACGTCACACTGCTCGTGTGGGTCAACGATTTGAATCAAGGCCGTAAAGGAGTTGTCAAAGTTTTGGCCCAACTACTGCATAAGGTGAATTAATAACCTCGCATGCAGGTCTTCATCAGGACAGAGAAGCAAAAGGGGGACAACTACATGGGCGTCCGCAGGGGAGGGGGCAAGGAGGGGCGCTTGCCCCCCCCTGGATCGCCGGTCCGTCCGGTGCGGGCTGTACAGGTGGTGACGTGGATAGTGTGGCTCGATTCAATTCAGATGCCTGGTTTCTTTTTCTCAGGCAAACTCAGGCACTCCGTAACTTGCCCCTCCCACCCTCCCCCAAGTCAGCCGCCACCGTTAACTATGAGGCAGCAGGCTGACACAAAATGATACAAGTAGTTACTTTAAGGCGCGAGGGGACGCGCCTTACGGTAGCTACTTGTGTCATTATTGACAGCCCCCACAATGGTGTTTGTCTGCAGGGCCGTCAATATTAAGAGCGCAAGAAAGCGCTTGCAATGACGGCCCTGCTTGATGAGCGGGAAAACTGCTGCTGATCGGCAAGATCAAGAGAGAAGGTCCGGGCCTGGCTGCTCCCACAGCTTGAAGTAAGCATAACCTCTCCTGTTTTCTGTCTAGCTCCTCACTTGCTGAAAACCGTGACTCCAAGAACTGGCTTCCCTCTCTTTCCTCTCCTTTGCTTCATTCGTTCGTTGAAATGGATCTAAAAAGGAAGTAATACTTTTGCTGGAAATGTCTTTTTCTGACATTTTTCCTATTCCAAAGTGCAGCCTCGGGATGGAGAGAAAAAAAAATGTTAAAAATACGAAAAATAAATAACTAAATAAAGCAAGACAGAGTGGTCACAAAGTGGCCAGCTTGGTTTTATTCACACCCAAACACATTAGCGCCACTTTACAGACTTTGCCAGTGAAGCACTACTTTCATTTTTTCTCGTCTTTGAATATCATTGTTTTCCTCAGGTGAGGAAGTTCACCATTCCTGGAGGTAATGCGATATCTGGTTGATGCGTGGTGTAGAAAACGTTTAATGTGATCCTTATCAACTGTTTTCCTTATATTAGTTTATAAAATGTGCACTGCAGCTTTATGTTCACGAATGTGGTCTTTTAAAACCATACTCCTTATGTTTTGCAAGGATTTAAGCAATGGACATTGAAATGGGTCCCTTCTGGGCCCTGTAGTCATGTCCTTTGCTTTTCAGGCAAAAACCCTCGTTGATTTCTGAATAGTGAGTGCACAAGGTACATCACTGAAACTATATTGACGTTCTTGCTTTTGGAGTTTGTTTACACCTTTTAGATACAAAATGTTGCTTAAATTAGCAGTCAGATTACGGCATGTTTTGCTTATTTTTGGTATCCTCAAAGTGTCGGTATGATAAATTGTTTATTTAATTGGGGAAGATGTCGATTTTTGTTAAGGTACATCTTGGGCTGTGTGAAATATTGGTACATAGAGGAATGCTATGTAAGGTGCTTTATTAGGGGTAAGGTTTTCAGTTGGTTATGTGAAACTTGAGAGGAGGCGCATTGTGTGTTTGTGATGCAACTCCGCCTAGAAGTTGGTTTAGTACCTGTGGTGAGTGTGAAGTGAGCTAGCCCCCATTTCATGAACAGAGATAGGATTGTCGTTTTGCATTGGGGGTGTGGGGGGAGGCGGGCAGTATAGAATGACTTAATTGACAGCTCGTTGTGGTGGCATATTTGTGGGGTTTCGCTCTTTTCTGTGTGTGCTTTGGGGGTTATTTCTGAGGAGGGCCTCTTCAGGGAGTTGCAGCTAAAGCCACTTGTGTGGGCTATGTCTCTGGGAGAACTGTGCTGGTATTAAGTACCCCATGCCGCGGCATTGTTATTTTACCTTTTTGGCGGGGTCGATATTAATGTTTGGAAGAAATAAGTATTGGTATGAGGCTCACCCTTTATGTGGGTCTTTGTTTGGGTGAACTGCAGAGCTTTGGTGACATTGTGGTGGTTGGGCACTGTCTGCGAATATACATTTTTCGGGGCAGTATCAGTCATATGTATAGGGTGACCAGATGACTCTCACCAGGGCAAAACTTTTCCAGTTTTGATTTGCCATACCAGTGCATTCTGGGAGCTGTAGTCTAGGTTAGTTTTATTTCAATCAATTGGTCTAACACACTAGCTAATAATGTAAAAGGAAAACCCAGGGCTGGAAATGTAATTCTCCCCGTAACTTGCAGGCATCTTGTCGCCTTAATTATGTAGCACCAACGGGCAGTGTCTCAGAAAGGAAGGACTCTTTCTTGGTGTATTTGAGAGATGCAGTTCTTTTGAAGAAGTGTCTGCAAAGCGCTATGCTTCTGTTGGGATCTGTGTGAGGTGTCACTATTTTAAACAAAATTTAACCTCAAGCTCCATAGGGGCATTGTCGGTGTGAAGTGCAGCTCTATAGGCAGGAATGGGTGTGGAAACTATGCATGTGTGTGTATGCAATGGTGTCAACATGGGGTGTGCATATTTGAAGCCACTTCTCTTGGGCTAGCAACTGGAGAAGTATCTCTTTGGGATCAAACTAATTGGCTTGTCATTGAAGGACGATGAAATCAGCACAGACAAACTTTAAAGTTGAATAAAGTTCATGTTATTATTGAGACAAGAAAAAACTAAAAATAATTCCCCACCCCTTTAGTTTTTAAACTAATAGAATGGTCAATGAAAAACTAATACATCATACCATTACCATCTACTATGCAATAACCTAGCCTGTAATTGACTCTCGGCTCTCTCTCTCACCACTTTACCTAGTTCTTTGGGTTCTAGGCCCTGTCCAGTTTGCATTGGCATATTGGTCTCCTCTTAGGCCTACCAGACACCTTCTTCACACTGATCTTTTAGTCCTTTCTCAAACTTACCGGTATCAGGCCAGCACTGCCATATCTCAGTGATTCCAGGTTATATTATGTCTGACCCGGACCCTCTAGACAAATTAAGAGGTAGAATGTTGACTTGACTGGTTACCCCACCCCCTTTTTCTTAAAACTAGAAGCAACTGTATTCGTCTATCTCCACCTTTGGTCATCTCTCATCAATCCCCAGCAAGTCTTACTTGATATGATTTATTGCTTCCGGATCTGCCTCTTTAGCAGATTACTTTTCTCCTAAATGTATCTGATAGCCTTGGGCATCTGTGTCCTAGCTTTAGCAACACCAGAAAGAGCTGGGGCTACCTCATAACCCCCCTGCCCCCCATCCACAGTACTTTTTTACTCTCACCACATCACCTTTTTATTAAGTGACCTCAAAACACAGTTTCTTCTCTAGAATGGGCAAGGCCCCTGAATAACGTAAAATATGGCATCAAGCTCGTCCTCCATTTTCTTGCCCCCCTACTCCTAGCTAAATGTAACTCCCAAGTCTGTCCGAACTCCATCTCATCAAACCCATGAACTCCATTCTGTCCATCCTTATTGTTTGCCTTTTGGTCTCTGCCTCTGTTCTAAAGAGGTGTGCATTAGAGGACATGTAGCCCTGCCACTTCCGTGTTCAATGACTTGCAGAGTACACCTAAAACCTACCCATTTATCAGTCCCCTGCTTTCCTTGTTTCAGTTTTCCTGCACCTGGCCTTTACTTCTGCACTGAGATCTCCCTCTCTTGCTTTTCCACAGACTCTAAAGAGGACATTCCTCTGTGAGTTTCTGTCCAATAAGATAGATGGAATCAGTCATGGCTTTGGTACTTAATGAGTTGCTTCATTAATATTGTTCTAGACAATGTGGCTTAGCGAGGCTGATCCTACTAGCTCTTGAATTTGACACAATCGTCCACTGTATCATCAATGAAAGGTTTGCTGATGTGGATCTCTCTAGAACCACATCAATCTGATTTAGGGATTTTTTTTCCCGGCCATTTTTAGTTTTTTCCTCTGTTTCATTCTAGTTGCCATCTGCTGTGGCACCTCACAAGATTTTTCTCTTCCCCCACCCCCTCCCCCATGGGTTTCTTTGTTTATTTAAGCTCTTTGTATTATTAGATTTTTTATTTATTTATTTAATACGTGTGCTCAATCATGTCGGAGGATGGTGATGAAGTAAAAATGTTGCCCCCCCCTGGAAAAATTTCTGCGGACGCCCATGGACAACCTACACAAGATGACTTAGGGCTCCCATAAGGGTAGCCTCTGACCGGGCGCAAGATGCCATCAAATGCAAAAGACTTGGAAGTCACTGCAGTCCCCAATTTATACAGCAACCAATGGGATAAACAGCAGCACAATCCTGCACTAGCAGCTGCACAGGGCCACTCCACCATGATGAACTCAAAGACTTAGCAGTGTCCCAATCACAATTACAGAAGCACCGGAAACAGACTAGAGAAGGAAGACAATGAAATCAATATGATGGAAATTTCTTATCTGCAATCAGGGTGGCAAAGGTACCCCACAAAAGATGGTACACAGTTTGCTACAGTGCTGCCCTAATATCCGTGAGCAGGCACTAAAGAATTAACTGCCATAGGTGGGAAAACAGGCGCTGCTGGCATGGATGTTGAAGATGGACGTCACCACAATCCTGCTGAGATTTGGGCTCATGAGGCAGGTATATGTTAGGGCATCACCTGTACATTGCATGATGCCACCACCAAGCCCCGTAGCCTTTAGGAAAGTTTCTGCAACAAAATGGGGGATAGTCTAGAATAGATGTCTTCAACCTTTTCTATAGTCAGAGCTATGTCTGATCAATGAAATGTTTTCTGAGCTACTATGAATTATATAAGGGTACATAGAGGATAAGCAATTTAACCTCTGGCCTTTTAGGGCACTCAGTCCTGTTGCAGTTGGCTCAGATCGCCAACGCTACAAGAGCTGTATATGGAAAGTTTACTTGTGGGTCTCCAAAAAACAGTTTTTTCCCTTTGTTCTTACTTGTGAACTGTCTCTGAGATGTGAGCGTTTCACTGGTGTTTGTAGTTTCTTTCATACAATACATTGAATGAAAGTGATTTTGTTATATAAGCTAGGTCCCAAAATACAACACTCATCTAGCTAATTGCGCTGGAGTAGGTTGGTTGTTGACCAGAAACAGGCCCAACATTAATGACTCAAGATTAAGAATTATTGGTGGCAGGAACGGTATAAGTTAGGTAAGGGTGCAATAGGCCATAGGTGATTCTGAAAGGTTCACTAAGACTTCATAGTGCTCTGCAAAAAAACATATCTACGTACATCTGCCTCCATCCTCATGGGAAAACGTGTAAGCCAATGATGAAGGACAAATTAATAAATGATAAATTTAGGAAGTTTAGTACTTTTCAAGAAAGAAGGGCAGAGGAAGGAGAGAAAGAGGGATGGAGGAGAAAAAGGATACCGAAGGGAGGCGAAAAGGAGGAAAGAAAGAAACAGAATGTGAGAAAGGAGAAAAGTACAGAAAGACAACAACAGGAATAAAGCATAGAAGAAGGAAGAAAGGGAAGACAGAAGGAAAGGAGGGGGGAAGGAAAGGAGAGGAAGGAAATATTGATAGCAAGGATGAAAATAAGAAAGGAATTAAAGGAAGGATGGATGGGTAGCAAGGTTACAAGGAACGGAAGGAATGAGAAAGGAAATCAAGAAGGGTAAAAAGTAATGAAAGAAATAATGAAAGAAGCAAGAATGCAAAGTGAATAAACAGAACAAATGTACGAAGTTAAAAGGAAAGGAAATAAGGGATGATAGAAAGGGAAAGAAAAAAGAAGGAAGCAACAAAAAAAGAGAAAGTGAGAATGAAGCAAAGGAAGCTAAAAAGGAACAAAGAAGCAAAAGAAAAGAGACTGATGGAGAGAATAAAACAAACAAATGAGGAAAGGAGAGGAAGAGATAGAAAAGAGACCATGAAAGGAGGACTGAGAAATAAATAAAAGAAAAGCATGAGAAAGAAAATAGAAGCAAAGAAAAAAAGAAAGAAACAAAAGAAAGAAGGAAATTAAGAATCTAAGAACAGATCAAAGAGTGTGCTCTGAGGCATTTTTTGACAAGCTTCTTACCAGGAAGTCTGATGAAACTGATGCGATAATTCGGCAATACTTGCACATATGCCCTCCTGCCTAAAGCTGCATATCACATGTATGAAATTGAATGTTTGATAGACTACGTTTTTACCAGATGTTAGAATGCAATTTTTCATTTGTTCAGTTCGTTTTTTAAATAGTGCTTCACATTATGATTGGTCTCACGGGTCAAAGAAAATAAAACCACTATTCAAATATATGTTCAAGGGCCCACACCAAAAAGTATATATATATATATATATATATATATATCCAAAGGAAAAGGATTCCAGGGAAAGATAACTCAAGCCCACACGATCATGTTTGCAGGTAAGTTTATTTTCTAAGCTGCAGACAAGGACGACGCGTTTCGACCACGTCCGTGGTCTTGGTCACATATATATATATATATATCACCACGAAAATCCCAGGAATGTATCCGCTACGGCAGCAGCAGCAGCGCAACACCACAGGCACAGACTCCAAAGCAGAAGTATTTAACAGATGGGTTTATTCACACATCTATGTCCAAAATGACGCGTTTCGGCCGCCAGACATGCGGCCTTGATCACACAACACCTATATATATATATCCTTTCGAAGGCAATATCTTTCCGTCAAATCCCTGTCTCTGTATTGTAATTACCTTTTGATAGCGCCTTATTCTGTCTTTTGTTTTTGTGGGAGAGTTGCTGGTTACTCCTATTGTTTATTTGTCATGTGATAACAGCAGGTTTATCCCTGCTGTGAATTCACACTTGTCCCACACTCCGGGGCATATTTATGAGAAAATATCGGAGCGTGGAGCTGCACCAAATTTGGCAGTGCCGCGCACCGACATTCTCAAAACTAGCAGAATGCAGCACACATAGAAGTATCAAATCGTCATTATTTAATGATTGTTTATGTGCAGGAAGGGACAGCTTCCTGCACATGAACAATCATTCATGGCATTTTGCTCTTTCTATGTGTGGTGCAGAATGCAGCACACATAGAAAAAGCAAAAACGAGGAGTACTAAAAGTATTTCTCCTCGTTGCGCCATTCTAACGCCTGCTCTTGCATGGCATTAGTTTTGGCGCTGCCTTAGGTTTACACCTCCTTGTAAATCTGGGGCAGTGTCGGTGGAACGCCCACAGCAACACCCATTGCACGCACCTTTCACGCTAAGTGATGCGTGTAAAGGGGCCTTATTTACAAGGTAGCGTTAAGCCACAAAAAGTGGCTTAATGCTGCTTTGTAACTATGAGGAAGGGCATATCGGCATCAGAAAGTCGCTAAAAGTGACGTTCTGGTGGCGATATCCCCTTGTAAATATGCCCCTCGCTTTATACACTACACTTCACTGCTCCTTAGCTTCGAGCTGAAAAGAGTCAAGCAGAATAAAAAACACAACATTTATGAATTTTGTAAACATCCGTGCGGGGATTAGAGGAATTCTTTTGAAGGTGTCTGGTGAAGAGGACTCAGCTGCAGCTCAGCCCAGCCCATTGACCATGACGAGGGGTCTAAAGTCCTTTCAGCCCAATGGGTGTTGCACGCCTGCTCTTCACCCATGTAATGCCTTTCCAGCGCAGAGTACCGGAAGGCTGCGACTTGCGATGCCTTGTGGTACTCTAGATTTATTATGCCATGCATATCCACGCAAGGTGGCGGTCTGCGGCATTGTAAATCTCACTTATGGGCTTGTGTTTCCCTTTCGTCACCTTACGTGATGCAAGTACAAGGCAAGCCCTTGATAAATTTGGTCCCACATATGTAACTGACAATCACTTCACAGCTAAGCAGTTGTCCTCATTTGGCACCTTTGTGAATGGTCAAAGGTTTGGAGGTGAAAAAATTTCCGCATAAAGTGAAAGTGAAACTCTAGACTGCGAGGGGTGATGCTCAGTCATGTTATTGCAGGTGCAGAACATAAGCTTAGGTAGTTTCAAATTATATGCTTGTTGCAAGCAGGCCAAAAGCACAATGTTTATTTTTAAAATACCTAAGTTTTCCTCTGTTTAGGGACCAAATCCCGGCAGGATTTGAGCATGCCAGAAAAGATGTAACTCAGTGGAACAGCAGGCGACTGCAGAGGAAGAAGTCCCTGGTGCATCTCTGGGCACCCCTACCCTTCCCTCCACCATTTTGGTTCAGTGCCTAATTGGTAAAAACATTTAACTCAAGATGCACAATGCCCTTTTGCCTGTAGCCTGGGGTTGTTCATTGTGTACTTCACATGGTTCATTTAATGCCCTTTTTTCTTTGCAAAGATTTCTTTTTAGAGACATTTTACTGTTTCGTACAGTGATTTCTATGACAGCGTCACAGATGTTCCCATTTCAAGATTGGTGCAGAAGGGGTGGTAGACGATGTGTGTTTAAAAGTATGAGCACGTGGTGTTTCAACGATTGTTCTGTTAAGACAGGAGCCACAAAGATTGTCTGAAAACTGTATTCTGAGTTTTGTTACTTCATTCACAGACGAGCCAGGAAATCTTTCACCGTCTAAGGCCCAGATTTTCCAAACAGTCACGGAACGCAGAGCACCAGCAAAAAATGCGGCACTGCGCTGCGTGACAGGGAAGAAGCAGGAGAGTGCCATATCTACAGAGATATGGCTCTCTCCTCCCCTCTCCCTAGCGCCGGCACAGATTTTAGCTGCCATGCTCCATTCACACATCTTTGCGCCATAGTGCAAGGGTGTGTGCCTGAGTCTACCGTACATTTTGTACTGGAAGGGCACATTTCTAGTATAAAATACTATGCTTAGACACACTTTACAACTTTTCCTACTTTGTATGTGTGCTGCACAGTGCAGCATGCATACAGAGTCATAAAAGAAAGGAGAAATAAAATAATTTCTCGTTTTAACTCCTCTGTGGTATTTATATACAAAGTGAGTTGAAGCTGTCTGTGACAGCTCCAGCTTTAACCCCTTCCATGCTCATGACGAGCTCAGCTCGTCATGCTGCGCAGTGCTCGTGTGCGCATGACGAGCTGAGCTCGTCATGAACCCGTCCGCTTAATGAAACGCCTCGCACAGGGCGAAAATCGGCCGCGCATGGAAGCGGTTAATCTAAGGGAATCTTGGTGGGCGATGATGTAATAGAATGTAGAAGGCCTGAGGACAGTTAGTGGTGACACAGCTGTTTGTCAACTGTTGTGACTGGATGAGACCTTCTTTTTTGGAGAATAAATACTTCGTAATCTACACTGTGTGGCCTGCAGTCTTTCTCCTGAAGCTTTTCACACTGGCAACAAATGATGGGATCGTGGAGAAAAACAAGGAAGGTCTCAACAGTTTAAGTTGTCTGGATTGTTCATTATCAAGACCTTGCAGGACAACGCATGACAGAAATGATATTTTCTACTATTACTTGCTGATTGAAAAGACAGTGGGGCATATTCACAAGGAGCTATCGCCGAATTAACGGCACTTTATCGCAGCCAAAGTCGTGATAAATATACCCCCCCATTCACAAGCCGGTGTTAACAGCCCACAGCACCAGTTTACCCGCGATAGCAGCCGCAAAAAACATCGCCACAGAGGACCCTCGCAAATATCGCTAATGAGATGCAGAGTAGGCGTTCCCGTGACTAAAGCCGAGACAACAGCACACCTCAATATTCACAACGACCAGCCACATCCGCGATAAAAACACAAAACAGGCGATAAGGCACGTTAGCACCAGGAAATCTACACCTGCTCTGACCTGGTGTAAACTCGGACGGCAGCCAGCACCACAAAAGGGAGCACAGCCCAGGGCCACATCCGAAGGGCAACAGATGCCATGGAGCCACACATCATGCGGCCCGGACACCCAAGAGGGCCACAACACCCACCGACACCACCCTAGGACCACCCCTCCCTGGCACCGCCCCGACCAAAGACATGCCACATCAGCCACACCTAAACATGTACAAAATATTCCGCTTGATGCAGCACAATCACAACTGGTGACATGGATGTGTCGTCACAGAAATGACCAGCACACATTCACTTTCGATGCAACAAATGAAACTTTATTAAAATGAACAACGAAATGAAATGAAGACACATGGCCGCTCCCCTCCGGACAATACGTAGGTCATGGCCTGTAAGACAAAAAACATGATGAGAAGGTGTGTCCTGCGCACATCAGAGGACAGAGAGAGAGCAAAGGAGAGAGAGAGGAAGGGTGGGAGGGAGAGAGAGAGAGAAGAGGAGAGAGAGAGGAAGATAGGGAGGGAGAGAGAGAAGAGGAGAGAGAGAGGAAGAGAGGGAGAGAGAGAGAGTGCCGCCCCTGCGCACCCAGGCCACACTGCTCATCTGCCACCGGTGTGTCTCCAACCACGTGCCGGTATGTAGGGCAGTTCACCAGGTCACACATCTGATTCAGAGCCGTCAGCTGAAACAGAGCCCAGATACATGACTGGCACAGTACACACACTTGCACAAGACAACATCGCCTGCCCGCCCATGCACACCCAGGCAGAGGCACCCCAACCTTTCCCGCCGCCCATCGGAGCATGCCCGCCCATGCGCATCCAGGCCTCAATGCTCACCTTCCGCCACCGGCGCGTAGACAGGAGGTCCCACCACGTGCCGCTGCAAACCACAAGCCCAGGGCCCGCGGACATGGCACCCTCCACATCATGCAGCCCCGCTCCGCAGGCCACCAGGTCTCACGTTTGGTGCTGGGTCTTGATTACTCCATGGCAGAGGACATACCAGTGCACCCGGCACCATTGCAGGCTGCACACCCGCTCAGCCCAATGGGTGCCACCAACTCTGGCATCCCGGAAGCGACGCCACGGGGCGGTAGGCCCGCGCTGCCCGCTGGCTCTGGCCTACACTGCGGTCCAGCAGGGCACACAAAACCTGAGCTGTCCGGACTGCCGGGACGGGGCATCATCGCAGGCTGCACACCTGCTCAGCAGCTCAAGGTGCCACTGACTCAGTGCACCCAAAGTCACCGTCCCGTGGCGGGGTGCCTGTGCCGTCCGCGAGGCCTCTGGTGCCACTAACCCTGTGCAACCCCAGTCTGCGCCACGTGGTGGCAGGCCCGTGCCGTACTCAAGGCTTCGAATGCCACTAACCCTGTGCAACCCCAGTCTGTGCCACGTGGTGGTAGGCCCGTGACGTACTCAAGGCCTCGGATGCCACTAACCCTGTGCGCAGCAACTCATGGGCCCTATATGAGTGCGAACCGTGGGGCGTCCATCATCCAGTCACCACCGGAAGAGGGAAATGTGACGTCGTCGGACCCTTATGTTGGCGGAGTCACATGGCCTGTGATGCCTGTGCCGGATGGGTGTGGTGTGTGTGAAAACCTGCCCTCAGGGAGTGGCTGTGACATGCTGACGACTAGACCAGTGACCTGCACACCACCAGCGAGTACGGCTGCGACGGGTAGCAATGAGGGCCCCCCCTCGGGGCGTAAGCGGAGTGGACTGGCCTGCCATACGCCGGACCAGCGCAGGGCTTGCAACAATGACTCGTGGGCTCTGGGTGTGGTCCAGTCCATGTCCGGACAAGGAAGTGACTGATGCATGTGTCCCTGCTGCAGTGTTCACGGAACCCGCTACACGAGATGCAATGTCACACCCCCTTACTGGCATCCCACAGGATGAACATCATTGACGCAAGGGAAGGCACTGTCCCCACATTCATCCACACATCCACACAGGAATGACGTAAGACATTACACAGCAGTGCGTCACTGGATGTTTATTTGCACATCCAGTGCAGTCATGCAGCTGGAGCGTTACAGGGCAATGCTGAGCACACCACACAATATGGGCCCGTGGAGGGCCAGCCAGTGTCCATCCCGGGATGACCTGTACTGCAGAAGGGGAAGGGTACAGTCCGCAGTCTGTCCGCTGTGTCATTAGTCGTCAAACAGCATGTGGCAGTCCATGTCGCTGCCCAAGGTGAGTGCCTCGGAGTGTATCGGGGGTCAGTGGTAGGTCTTGAGGCCATGTGCGGCACCAAGCAGAAACAGGCAAGGTGGCGGCAATGGATGCTAGTGCCTGGTCCTCCTGACCACAGTCCCATCCACGTCCTCGTCCCCGGGTGTGTGCCCTGCCCCACCTGTGGGTGTTGCAGTGCCGGCTGCGGCACTGTGTGCCACTGACTCATCAGGGGCTGGAGGAGGATTGTCGGCCGCACTGTGTGGCAGTGACACATCAGGTGCCGGAGTGGATACGCCTGCTGCACTGGGAGGCACTGACACACCAGGGGGCGGAGATGTGGATGGTGTGGGGGCAGCAGCATTCATCATCGCCACGCCTTGTGGCAGCAATGCCATGACGAGGACATGCAGGGCATGGTAGATCCCAGCTACATTTCGCTGATGTGCAGCGGCGGCTGCCATCCTTTCCGCCTCCATCCACACCATGTCCTCCATGAGCCTCCGCATGTGTGCCAGCTCAAGGCTGGCATCGCTGGGGCCACTGTGAGCGGACAGGTATTCTTCCCTCCGAGCGATGTCAGTCAGGGCTCGCTGGAGTCCATGGGGCGGACATAGACACCCAAGGATGGCGTCCAGTTTGGTAGCCATGAGCTAGAACCCCACCCGCACCTGCTCGGCCGTCTCCCTCTGGCCCTCCAGCACATGGCGTTGGAAGGCCATTTGTTGTTCCTGGGGGTCTTGGGAGGGTGCCGGGGCTGTGGGTGCCTCCTCCTGGGTGGTTTGGCTGGTGGGTGGGGTCTCATGGATGTGGCTGGGCTGCCCTGATCCTGGAGGTGAGTTGCGGAGGTGGTCAATGAGGTCTTGGATGGTTTGGATGTCGATGCTGGTGTTGTCCTCCTCCTCATCATCAGTGAAGAGTGGCTGTGACTGCTCAGCAGGAGGTGTTGAAGATGCCCCTGCGATGTGAAGGGGAGATGGTGTATTACAATGTGTCCACATGTATGTAGCCACATGGTACAGGTTGACATTCAGACAGCATGGCATTGTACATTGTGACAGTGTGTGGGTCTGGGCGAGGACCCAGAGTGATTGTGGGTGTGCACTGTGCCCTGCTTGCATGTGCATGTGTGCCATTGTGGCCATCTCCCCCCGTCCCCCCAGTACCTGGTGGTCACTCACCCTGTTGCGGTTGTGTTGTGTCCTGTCGAGCAGTGTCCGGTCCCCCGACTCCAGCCACAGAGTCCACACTGATGACTGTCGACACCAGCTCCTCTGTGTCATCCAGCTCCAGCTGTGGCGCTGGGCCCCCACCTCCGGTCTGCGTTGCTGCCTTCAGGTTGGCGGAGAGTTTATCCTTGGTCTTCCGCTTGATGTCATTCCATCGCCTCTTGACCTCGTCCATTGTCCGCTTGTGCTCTCCGACGGCATTCACCTTGTCGACGATGTCCCGCCATATTCCATTTTTGGTGCCCAATGACACGTTGGAGGTGACGAAGAGTTGTTGATGGTGTTCCATCACCTCCGTGACTATGATCCTGTTCGCCTGTGGACTGAACTTGGTCTTCCTGGTCATCTTGTCCTTGTCCTTCCCTGTCCCCGAGGTCCCAGGCTCGTCATCCGGGGTGCTTGTGGGGTTGCGCTGGTCCTCTGCGCCTGCTCCGGCTGCCTCCAAGGTGCTTGTGTGTTGGTCAGTTTGTGTGTGGGTATTTTTTTCTGCTTTTATGGAGGTTTCTGACACCTGCCAGGTGTGTGTTGCAGGCCTGGCGCTGCTTGTCGATGGTTTCCTCATCGCGCTCTGGCCCATCGCGTGTTTTTTGGTGTTGTGGTTTGTGTTTTTATCTCCATCGTGGTGGTTGTATTGCAGACTTTGTCCGCGGTTTCGGCAGGCTATCGCATGGTACCGCCTTGTTGTGAATTCCACGTTGACACGGGGTTATTTTCCCGTGATAGGCTGCGTTATTGAAAGTTGCGTTACGCTACTCTTGCGGTAGTTATCACACGTTCTTGTGAATATACCCCTGTGGGTGGTAAAAAATGATTTTATTTACATCACTTATGACTGTCTGAGTTAATTTGGGGAGTTTGAGTGCCAAAGCGAAGCTTGAAAACTTTGATGCTGATCGCAAGTCTCTGAGGATTTCGGTGTTAAAAAAGGATATCCTTGAAACCGCTAGAGCGACTCGATCAATCAATCAATCAAGGGGTATTTATATAGCACGGCTTATCACCCGTGAGGTTATCCACCACTAGAGCGATGTTACAGAGTCTCTGAGACTGTAAAACAAGTCTTTAATTTAGATTTGACAAATTTCAGGCGACTTCTGAATTATTGGTGCGCATTTCAAAAGAAAACTTTAAAACTCTTGAGCATGTTCATCAGAGCGCTTCAGTGACTTTGAAGTTTTTTGCTGGTGCGTTTGAGCATCTCCTTTTAGTATAAATCAGTCGTTCATTAGGAGTGCTCGCGTAGTACTGGTACACTTCTCTGAAGCCTTGATTCAATTTCCTCAACACGTTTTACTAGAGCGCTCAAGCGAGTTTTCAACTATGCACTGAATCACTCGAGCGTCGCTACTCTCGACGTGAGGTGAGAGTGCTCGATAGCACTGAGCATGTTTGATAGGACGCTCGAGCAAGGTTTCAACATTTCACTGAAGTGCTTGTTCATAAGGTCCGTTTCCTTTAATGTATTCGTTATTGTTGCAGGTACCGCATTTTGGAGCGCTCAAGTGATCTTAATACAGTTCTCTGCAGTGCTCGAGCGCTGTGCCTCGCATTATTAATTTTAGCTCAAGAGCTCCACCAGTTTCTCGAAAGATGATCAAGCGCTGCTGTGTCACACCTTTGATTTCACATGAAAAGACGCTCGTGCATGGCAGTGTCACGCTAATAATTCCAAGTTCTTGGTAATCTTAAAATGCTCTTGGGTGGTGCTGGTTTTTTTTTGGCACGTGCTTCCCTGTCATAACTTTCACTGTGAACACTGCAGAGTGAATACAAGCAACATGCAGAAACACATTTTTCCTGAGGACGCTGACTTTATTTTGCCGTTCCCAAGTTGTGTTTAAGATAGATCAGAAGCTACTCACAGTTGGAGATCTCATGCTGTGCTGTGTCCTTTGTTGCTGAAATTCTCTCTCCATAACACATAACGAGAGAGAAGACAACTTTTAAGGAAAGGGAAAATGCCATAATAAAGGATCAGCCATTTTGGAACAGGTTTAGGCAGAGTGAAGAGTGAAGAGATACTTCTACACTACAGGTTCAGTGATTTGCACACATACTTGTGGGATATACTGTTGCACATTTTTGTGCTTATTACAGCACTTATATTCCTCTGTATCCTTACTTGGGATGAGATTTATGTCAATATGCCTGAACAAGTCTCATGTCTTGATCGCTGTGTTGATCTGTGAAAATTCTTTTCAATAAAAAGATTACAAGCAAAAAAAGAAAACTTGAAATTTCAAATCTGACAGAGAAATTAGAAAAATGCAAATTCAGGAAAGAATCTATAGATTACTTGGAACACACCATCACTGGTGTGGGCATAACTGCCAGAGATGACTTAATTAACACTATACATAATTTGAAAATCCCAGCCAACAAACAAGAGTTGATGAAATTTCTAGGTATGGCACAGTACTATAGTAAATTTGACAAGGGCTTTGTAGAAATGTGCATGGCAATGTGAAATTTACTCAAGAAAAAAAGGGAATTTATTTGGGATTCTGTTTGTGAGGCGGAATTTTAGGCAGTGAAACGAAAATTGAGTTTAGCACCTAAACTTAAGAATTTTAATCAAACAAAAGGAAGTCTTTACTCATGACAGATGCAAGTTGTAAAGGACTGTAAGCAGCCTTACAACAGGGGGACAGGGCTCAGAACAAACAATTTTGTTCCTCTCAAGAAGTCTCAAGGGTTCAGAAAACCGCTAGTATATTATAGCGAGAGGGGCACTTGGGGTATTTTAGGCAGTCAAAGATTTAAAAAAATTCTTATGGGGCAACAAGTTTGAAATCAGAACAGATCACAAACCTTTATGTGAAATTTTTAAAAGAAAAGGTATTGTTGCAGTTTTAAGTAGAATTATGAAGTGGGTGATTACTCTTCAGGAGTATAATTTTGAAATAAAATATATTCCAGGTATAAACAACACTGTAGCTGACCCTTTATCTAGGTTAGTATCTATTGAGGAGGAGGCTCAAGTTGAAGATCTTGAAATTGATGACAAGGAGTTTCAGCGAGAAATGGTTGGGGAAGTAGTAATGCCATTGTGTCAGAAGAGAAATGGCAGTCAGAGCTGAAATCAGAACAAACCTTACAAGAAGTTCTACACTTATTGAAACCTGGATGGGGTGTCAGCAACAAAAGAAGTGAAAAAAGCAAAATGTCTAGGGAATCAAAGACGAGTTATCAGAAAGTCACAGGTTACTATTCAGGGGAACCATACTTGTTCCTCCTTTTTCGATGAGAGAAGAACTCATGTTGTTAGCTCATTGCGGACATCAAGGGATGTCTAAAACTAAGGAGAGGTTGAGAATGACGTATTGGTGGCCAGGTATGGATTTACAAGTAGAAAGTATGATTCGAGAATGCATGCAGTGTGCTTTAAGTGAAAAGTCTATGAAACCTGGGGTACAGCCTATGGTGATTAGAGAACTTACTACTGAGCCTTGGGAAGAGGTTGCTTTGGACATACTTGGTCCAGTACGAAGTGATGGTTATAAAACATACATTATAGTTTTGATGAATATGTATTCAAGATGGCCTGAGGTAAACGTCACACAAGATGTTAAAACTAAACATGTGGTGAAAGTTTTGAAAGAAACATTCTGGAGGGAAGGTTTACTGCAAATTCTACCAACAGAAAATGGAGTTCAGTTAGTTTCCCAAAAAATTTAAACAAATGGAATGGTAAAACATTTCAACCGAGTATTAAGGAGACTATTCACATGCCAAGGATAATGGTTTGGTCTGGAAGGAGGAAGTCCGTAAGAGAGTGGAAGCGTACAGAATCACACCACACTCTACTACTGGTAGAACTCCTTTTGAAATATTTTGCAGTAGACGTCCATGTACATTAATAAACACTGATTGGATCAATGATTTAAAAAGAAAATCACCTGCAGTAGATGGGGAGTGAAGAGTGGAAATTGAGAGAAGAGAGGATAATACAAGCACACAAATAACATTATGATAGGAGGAAGTCAGTAAAAGAAACAAGGGTTGTTGTTGGTGAAACCAAACGGTAAGGAAGGTGTTTACAAACTTTCCAGACATATTATGGTCATAAAGACCTTCAACAATGCAGTGAAGATAGAAGATCATAAAATATGAAACCTGAATAGCGTGGTAGTTTATAGAGGAAGCTCAGGAAAACATGTATGCAAATATGTCAGGTGGTAGGAAAACTGAGAATAAGATGGAATCCAGGGAAAGATCTTGTAGAGATGTAAAAGCTCCAAAGTATCTTGAAGATTGCATGAGATGAATATCTTTCAATTTTCATTTGGATGTGTATATCATTTTGAACAGGCAAACTGTATTCTCATCACACTGCATATGAAGTGCACAACTTAACTTTTCTTTATATGTTTAGTCATTAATGTGTTTTTCTAATTTTGTTAAATAGTTCTTATATTTATTGTTTGACTAAAAGGGGAAGATGTGTGATATGTACATACAAAGTGAGAGGAAGTTGTCTGTGACAGCTTTCATCTCGTGAAATCTGGGTGGGCAATACTATAATAAAACGTAGGAGACCAGGGGACAGTTAGTGGTAACACAGCTGTTTGTCAACCATTGTGGCTGGATGAGACCTTCTTGTTTGGAGAATAAATACTTTCTAATCTAAACTGCGTACCCTGCAATCATTCTCCTGGAGCTTGTCACAGCCTCCTTTCAAATGGAGTTAACTTTTGGCGCTAAACCTGTCTACTATTTTTGTGGATAGAGTTTTGCGTCAAAATGCATGGGTGGTTGCATGGGAATGCCTATGTACCCCCCCCCCCCCCAGGCAACGCCCCCTTGGCGCTAAGTAACACAAAGCAATGCTTTGCCCTCTTTCCAGGTACTTTCCAGTGCTAGGAAAAAACATTTTGTGCTCGTTAGCGTCTCTTGTGAAATGTTTATAAATCTACCCCTAAGTGTACAGGGAAAAGGGGCAAGGCCTTTGTGAGGAGAAAAAGACATGGCAAGGGAGATTTGGACATGCTCATCTAGCCAACAAAAATACAGCCACCCTCCTCCACAGCAATAGGAAATTCATTTGGCAACAGCTCTAATGTACTGGGGAGGTTTTAATTGAATCCCAGCTGTAAAGAGTGTTCACACCTGAGCTGAAAACCCCTTCTGTACAAGGGTTTGTAGCTGACTGTGTGAATGTTTCTCTTCACTGTGTGGCGATGTGATGAGGCATGAAAATGTGTATCAAGAAGCGGCACTGTGTGAGTTGGCAGGCTTACAACCATCTAGTCAGTGGTCCAAATTGTTTTTTGCTAGTGCAAAAAGAAGCAGCAAGAGCACGCATCGGATAGTTTCACAAAGGAAACATAATACCTTGAATTATACTATCTACAAGTTGACATTGTGTGAGTGTCGTCAGGGAATGTGTGCAAAGGGCTCAAACCTTTATTTGCCTTTAACACAGTGCTTACTTTGTAAAAGAAATAAATACATAAGTACACAGTCCCAAAGTTTTATAGGCCAGGCTTGGGTAAGACTAAGGGGCAGCCTAGTTTTATACCTCATGAGTTTTGGTTCCCCCTCATGCCTCCTAGTTCAACCAGTGACACTGCATCACTGTGCACTCAAGGGTATCTAAAAGGCAATCAGATGCCACTACAGCTGCTATGTTAATGAATACAAAGCCAAGTAAAATCCAGAATGGTGGGATGTTGGGATGAGACTGTCTCTTATTTTTGAAGTCTCTCCACTGGCTGCCCATCAGGAAACGGATATTATTCAAAGCCCTGGTCTTGGTGCATAGGGCAGTGTACTTACCTAGTCCGGATTATCTGGCGAAGAGATTTGTACAGTATCATCCATCCAGAATGCAGCATTCTTCCTCTGCATCTCTTCTGTTGATTCCTTGCTTCAAACAGGTCTGCAGGGGAAGCAAAGCCGTCTCCTTCCTGGCAGCCAAAGCCTGGAACGCACTCCCATGCGATTTGCGTCTGATTCCCCTTTAGACTGCATGGTGCAAAGTGAAATCCTGGCTCTTCCCAGTGTGACAGTAAAGTGTGTGTCTGTTGGTGTGTACTGTAGTTTTTTTTTTTGCCCCTCTAATTCGGGACAATCCTCGGAGTAGCCGTGCACTTCACAAATCTTATTGTTCATTCTTGCATAGTTTACAGGCATGTAAACTTGCCATGATTGACCCAGCTGCATGTGAAAATTGTTTTCTGACTTTTTTATTGGCCCCGCTGATCTACTATTGGAGTATGTGTGCATTGAACCAGGCCTGTCCATGGTGATTTCAAGGTCCAGAATCCGATCTGTGACCTGGAGGGGTACACCAAGCATGCATAGGACCTCTGTCCATATCCTGAGTTGTTGACATGATGTATTACCGATTTCTTTTAATGACTAGCTCAAAACAGACTTTTTAAGAGGTTCAGGAGGAGAGAGGTGCCTTCTGGTTCCACTCATGGTAAGTTCTGCTTAGATAGGACACCCAGACCTTTGAGCTGATACCTCGTTTGTATGCTGAGTGTGTTTATCTCAGGTATGGATGGTAGCAAGACTCTGTGTTGTGGTGAGAATATGTCTGATGGGTTCAGGCGGGTCCATTATGGAATGCCCTTGGTTTAACATTGTATAAAAAGGAGGATGGTAAACAGATTCCCTAGACGGAGAAAGTACATTGCTTACATTCCTAGAGTTTAAGTAAGAAGGCCCTCACTCTGAAGTGTGGGAGGCTGGATACAAGATTACTCTTAGAAATTCTATGAAGTCCTTTTATTAGGAGATTGTTGACTAGTCATTCGTGAGCACTGCCATTTGGAAGATGGTAGGGGGCTGATGCTGAGTCAGCAAATTCTGTTGATAATGGTGAGGAAGGTTCAATGCAGGGTCTGCTTTTTTCCTTTCCCTGATTTCTACTGATGACAGTCAGGTGCAGAGTCTTCACACTTCATGGCGCCCATGTTTTGGATATTCCTGCTTCAAAAAGCATCATCAGTAAAATCCATCATCTTATGCACCTTCTATTTGCACAGCAGTAACAAATTAAATTTAAGAGGAGCAACCCCAAACTGCTTCTTGTACTTTAGACTGTGGATTAACAGCTCCATGTCTGGAAAATGAGTATAAAGGTAGGACCCAAACCATCCCACTGGGTTCCACTTCTAAGCTATCCTTAACCAAGTGCTGCACAGAGTACTCTGAGAGCTGCTGTGATCCAGACTTGGTGTTGGTCTTACAGTCACCCATCCAGAGGTGAGGGACATCACATGAAGTCTGCACAATGGCAATGTGCTGGAGAGCTCTGGGTTTTCCCAGTAACTAAAAGCCTGCTTGCACAGAGAGTGAAGGAGAGTGCCTGGCCGTGTAGAAGAAGAGACTGTTTAGGAGGAGAAGCCCAGCAATGTTCTTGGCTTGCCTAGCACACAGCAGAAGTGACTTATACCAGGAGTTGACTGATGCTGACCTGAAATATGAGGAGACACCCGGCCTCCCTGTGAGACTTCTTTAGGCAAACTGTAAGAATCTGAAGAGGATGCTGCCTGTGCAACCAAAACGAGAGCAACAGCGATCTTCATGCTGAGCCATGTCCTAGAAAACAGTTAACATGAAGCCTGAAAGCAAAGACTTAGATTCCTTATCTTGAACTGGAGAAGATAGGTCTGCACATTAGTGAGATTAACGATTGCCAGTGGGAGCTCTTTTGCTTAAGATCCAAACAAACTGAACCATGGATTACATGGTATTGGACTGCACAGCCTAAAAGAGAGCTCACACCTGACCCTAAATCTTGCCAAATACGTTTTATCACAGCTAGAATACTGTAGATATTGTGGGCATCACAGAAGCTGTTTAAAGCCACTGTAGATGGTGTGAGAATTATAGTACCAAGCTAGAGCTCCATAAAAGGTGTTTTGTAGAACACTGTAGCTGAATCTCTATTACTGTGAGTAGTATTTCACTTTGCTGCAATGTTAAAGTACTTGTCTTTTTTCTAAGACACTAGGCTAGACAGTAAGATAATGTGCCTGTTGTTTGACTGTCTGAGTTCTGAGTCTCTGACTCCATAATACCTTCATGAGAAACCTTTGATTACTCACCCTCTCTGCCCTGAGGGTCAAGTCTGGAAGGGTGTTCTTGGCCCAGTTAGCAGAGCTGTAGTAGGAGGGACCACAGGACAACCCCAAATTCACTAACTGCCTAACTATAGTAGCAGACTGGATGCAAACCAACTGCTTGGAGCTCACCTCCAATAAGACAGAAGTACTGGCCTTCGCCAACAAGACCTCCTCATGAGATTCCACCTGGTGGCTGAGAGAGCTAGGATCAACACCCACAGACAATGCATGGTCTGTGGGTGTTTGTCCTGGAACTGAGTACCCCAACTGTATTGATATCTGACACCTTGGTAACAATATGTGGTCATAGGCAAACACGGATCATGAGGATGTGCCATGAGCTAGCCCTGTCTCACGTACTGAGATATGTCGCGAGGGGTGCATAATGTACTACTCTCATAATGGTAAATGGCTACTACCCTTAAAAGAGCTAAATAGCACAGTGGTGGCAGCATTCCGTTTTGTGATGAGTAATCAGTAGCATGGCCAGGCAGGTTCACCTGCATCATGGGTGTGGGGTCTACTGGCCAACTCAATGGAAGTTCCATTTCTGTATGCTTAGCTCGCCCATGGCCTATATCTGGATGGATAATGGGCCAGGAACGCATGTACTTTACACATTGTGCAGTTATGTATGTGTGCATGTGGAAGCAGTGCATGGAGTCCTGCATGCATGTCTTTACACTGCACATTGTTACGTATTTGTGCCTGTGGTAGCAGTACATGGAAATCTGCATGAGGGTTTGTGTGCAGCTCTAAGAATGCCCGAGTGCCTGTGAGTGGTACAGTGCATGAGGCCTGTGAGGCCAGATTGGGAACCCATGGTTTGCTGGAGGAACATGCAGAGATGGAGTATTCCCACCAGACAAATGTGTGGATTGCTGCATTTGTGAGAGCTGGGTGGGACACACACTGGAGGAAGGAAGAGCCAGGCTCTTCAGTATCCTCAAAGGGGGATCTTTGATACTGAAAGAGGTCACTGGTCAAAGAGACCTTGGGTCCAACTCAGGAAGGAGATAGGACTTCTAAGGGAATCATAAACAGAAGGTATAGGGCCCTTTGGTAACCTTTTGATGCACATAT
Organism: Calotriton arnoldi; assembly: GCA_963921515.1. Taxonomy (NCBI): domain Eukaryota; kingdom Metazoa; phylum Chordata; class Amphibia; order Caudata; family Salamandridae; genus Calotriton; species Calotriton arnoldi. The sequence goes on along the minus strand of CAWUFW010003912.1, from coordinate 955,447 downwards.
CACTCAGGATGATTTCCAGGTATGAAACTCTAGTCTCATCCATGGCTTGTGTTTGGGGCTATCAAGATTGGAGACTGTCCTGCTGTGATATAATGCTCACAACAAAGGAGTATGCATGTGAAAGTGGTCAACCCCCAGAACATGAAATTCAAAGATAGAGACACTAAATCACATTTGAGTCTGGAAATAGATCAAATAAAATTGGAGCTTGAAGCTCCCAAATTGTCAAACTGAAGCTGTACATTACCATCGAGAAGCGCAGCATGAGTTCTGCCTGTTGTGACCAGGACTGGGGACTATGGGTCTGCCAGTCTCCCATGCTGTGTAAGGGTACATCACCCAGGAGAATCAAGAAAACACCCCTGGAGCCTGTAGCACCAGCTTCTGCCTGACCTAAGACCAGAGTACCTGTGAGGAAAAAGAGATCACCTGGAGGGAGTGAGGTCCAGTGGGGAGCATGGCAACTGGGTCCTGGAAGCACAGAATGATGTTCAGGTTCATCAGGACTGGCGCACCAATTGGGCTGTCTGCCCATGTGTGCAGTTGTGACCCTTGTAGGCCAGGTGGGCGCTGCGGAGAAGACTCAGGGCCATCGCCCTAGTTCTTCACTGTAACAAGAGAAGGGCTGCCGCCCTGTGCAGCCTGTGACCTGAAGGAGCTGTTGCTCTGTGTGCTGCTGTTTGCTACCCATTGTATGCCAGCGGGGGGGAGCTGTGTAGTGAAAGCAGCCTTGAAGCAGTATGCAGCTGTGAAGGAGGAGTGGGTCGTAACCCAAGGAAAAAAGAGCGATGATTCAAGTGCCTGAACCCAGGATCACTCAAGACCTGCCATCAGATTTCAGAAGACTTACAGTGTGACTAGAGGAGTGCTGTGAGAAAGTACCCTTTTTGACATGGTTAGCCCCCACTTTTGCCTGGAAATTTATGTGGTTTTGATTGTAGTGCACAGGGTCCCTGCCAACCAGGTCCTCTGTGCAAGTGCCCGTCCCTAAAAACATATCCACAATTGATACTTCTGCCCCCGTAAGTCCTTATTAAGTGGTACTCTGGGAGCTGAAGAGGGTCCACTGGGACCTCCTCACTAGGACCATGACACTGCCCTTGCAGCTTGCATGCCCCTGTGAGGTGAAAAATGAAAAAGTCGGCATGGCACCCTGCCTCCATGCCATGCCAGCCAGCAATGCCTGAAGTTATAGGTAAGTCACCACTCTAGCAGGACTTACAGCCCTAAGGCAGGGTGCATAATACCAAAGGTGAGGGCATATCTGCATGAGTAAATATGCCTCTACAATACGTACGTCAATTCTTAAATATCGTAAGTGCCAAAGATGCCATAAAGAGTACATGGGCTGGAAACTCAACAACCTCAGCACCATGCTGGTTTCACTGAAACTAGGAGTGTTTGGTACCAAACAACTCTTTGTAATAAATCCACACTGATTCCAGTGTGAGATCTATTAAACCATGTACTCAGGGGGCCCCTCAGAGGTGCCCCCTGGTAACCTACCGACCATGGTGTGGTCCCTGACTGGCTTCAGGCAGCCTGCCACACACAGACATGTTTCTGGACCCCTGGGTGGAGAGCCTCTGCTCTCTGGGACCAGAAACAATGCACAGCCTGGTCGGAAGTCATACCTTCTCCCCCAGGATGGGCCCAGTGCTCGAAGGAGAAGCTTCAAAGGCCTGCCGCCATTGTAATGCAACCCCCAGCCTTGCTGCTAGCAGCAGATTGCATCTCCCGGTTAACAGTCCCAATTTTGGCGGGATAACCGGTGGGAAAACTTAGAAAGACAAGGAGGTGTGCCCACCTTTGCCAACTCCACCCCTCAGGTGGAGGAGCCAAAGCTAAGCACACTTTTTAGTCTCCTCCATCTTGAAGATGAGGTGACTCATCCAATCAAGGCTAGGTCTATGCCCCCTCCCACAGAAAGGTGGCATAATTGAGGGTGTAGTCACCCCAGGTAAGGTGCCCATTGACCCTACCTGCTACTCCCCTAAAACGCCCCCTAAATCTAGTATTTAGGAGGCTCCCTCAGACCTTGAAATCAGTTACCTGCAATCTAAGAAGAAGGATGCAGAAGACGCCGTGCAGCAAATCCTGAAGGCGTCTACTGACTATGCCCAGCCCTACCGGCCTGTCTCCAGCTTCAAAGACCCTGCGAGAAGACGACACCAGTCCTGCAGTCAGCAACTTCTAGAAATCCAAGGAAGACTGCCTGAACTTTGACAAATACCAGAATTCCAGAGGACAGCGGTTCTGTCCTCAAGAATCCAACGCCAAGGACCCCGGTGCCAGCTGGAACCGTGAGTCCTGACCACTCTGCACCCGACGCCTACGGCCCATGTCCAGCTGGCCCTCCGACCCAGAAGGGGTTCCACAGCGATCCTGACCTCAAATCCAGCGTTGGCTGACCCCTCCTGGACTCCACTACGACGCCTGAAGCCTGAATCCGGAAGCAGCCCCTGCCTGCGAGCGGCCCTGATAAGAAGAATTCGACGTCTAAAGGCACCCCTGCACCCAAAGCCTCCTAGGCCTTTGTGAGCTGACTTGATGGTGCCCCTATGACCTCCCATATCTCTACTTACCTCTGCTGTCATTGGTCTCCCTCCTGCAACCTCCGGTGTGAGGCCTGATCTTCTTTGTTGAAAACAAAGTCTCCATTGAAAAGCATTGGGCGTCCGACGTGGAAATTGCACCCTGCACCTAGCCGCCCCTGGGCTGCTGGTGGTGTATGTTTGGTGCTGAATTGTGGTCCTCCCTGTGCTTGCTCTAACCCCCAAAGCTTGGCCCCTGCAACCGATTTACCTACCTGCAAGCAGTGTGGCTTCGAGCACCCCCAATCTCTATTGAAACGCATTGGCCGATCTCCGATTTTGACCTCTGCACCCGGCCACCCCTGTGCCACTGGTGGTGCAGTTTTGGTACTCACCTGACCCTTACTGACCTTGGGTCCTGAAGACTGAAACTGTAAGTTGCGTACTTAACTGTTTAACCGCATTATTGTTTTCCTCCATAGGATAACATTGAACTGTTCGGAAATTGCACTGTGTCAACTTTTAAAAGCTTTAAGTATTTTTCCTGCAAAACGTACTTACCCTATTGCGAAGATCTTGGTCTTAAAATAAAACTTGAACAAAGCTTACTTTTCTAAAATTGGAGTGGATCTCCTTTTTGAGTTGTGTATCAGTTATTGGTCATGTGTGTGCACTAAATGTCTTACACTCCTCTGTGTTAGGCCTAAGGATGCTCGCACACTCTACCACTAATATAGCACTTTGGGTTTTACATTGAGCCCTGTACACTTTCGGGGAACCTGGCCTCTGTGCATGGTATAACCACCTAGTGGCATTTACAGAGCCAGCTTCCTACAAGTGCTCTGGATGCCTGCTACCCCAACTGCAGCATCCAGACTTCTGCTCAATGTCATGTCACTGATGCATGCTGGAACAGTCCACATCGCCACTTCAGCAACAGCCTGAATACTGGGCCACCGGGCATCTGAGGGAACTTGCTCTGACTTACGCGATACAGTGTGGGAACACTTTGACTTTTTCCAAGTCTTAGTGGAACTGCTAAGACTTGAACTCACTAGCGGGGTCTAGCTTGGATGTCACCTCACGTAACTGGAGAATTTACAAAGACCTTAAAAGGGGAGGTGGAACTTGCAAAGATGACCCGGGGAATGCTAGTGGGCCTGACTTGAGAAGATGAGAAGACTGTGTGTATTATTTGTAGTGTGCCATATTATATTTGTTTTCAGTTATAAATGCTATCTTTTATGTAAAAACAAGTATTTAACTAGACAATCATTTATTGAGTTTGCTGTATGTATTTTGAGTTGTGAGCCCATGTTCATCCTACACCCACCACCTCCCCAAGATGGCTTGGACTGCTCAACTGGCACTGCCATTGAGAGCCAAGTGTTGAAGGGGTATTTGTCTCAGATGATCTGAGCCCAAAGTAGGTTGAACCCCGGGCCATCAAGAGTAGAAGACCTCAAACTCCACGATTGGGCTCAGTAACTCCTGCTTATTCTGTGGCCATGAAAAGGGCTCTGACAGCTATATAGGTGCATTAGTTCAGCAAAATGTGTTCTGTTTAGCAGCCCAGCAAGGGGTTCAAGAAAAAATTGAGGTCAACAATACAGCCACACTTGGTCAAAGCCAGGGAGAGTGTGTTGGGGGACAGTCTGTCCAGCCAAGCCATTCCCGGTCAGGAGCGGTGATCTGTTATTTGTCTGCAAGACCTAATGGTACTGTGGCAAAGGGTGGGACCAATAGGCAGGGGGTGAATCATAGCTCTTTAAATGGAGGGTTGCAATGGGGTGTTGTGCAGCTCTAAAAAAATCAGCTGGTATCGCCTATGTAATGCTACACAGGTAATTCACCTTTACAAAGCCCAGATATCAAGATATGCTATACAGGTATGGAGGGGTATGGAGAGCAAAGGCACACACTCAGGCATGATGGGGTAACCTAAGGGTTCCACAACCCATGGCTGCTGGTCAAGTTGCCCTTTTGCATAACCATCGGTCAAATAGGTGTGGAGTTTTGAACTCACAGCACAGCCTTTGCCAAGAGTCCAATTTTGGTTCCCAGTCCACAGGGCAACCATGTGCCCACCAGTAGTGACACCATTCCTGTAGGTCAAAGTACGGTTTTAATGGCCTCAAGTGTGCACGTTGAGGGTTTGGCATGCCAAAGCCTCAGACCATTAGGCCTCAACTTCAATCAAATCATAGCCCTTTTGGTGGAATGCAATTCAGGGGTCTGGTAAGCGGCGGAATATTAGGCCAGTACTACAGGTCTTGGCCCCCAAAAATAATCAAGTTAGAGCCACTCCAGCAATTCCTTGATGAATTGGTGCTTAGATAGGGACAACTCCGTTTGGGCATAATGTACCAAATATGGCTTTTTAGTGTCCTCCCACAGGCCAGTTGACAAGGGAAATAAAGGAAAAGATCTAGTGTGGGAAATACTGTGACCTATTTTCAATGTTCAATAAGGAAGAAAAGGCAAAGTAAGATAAGAAGGAAGAGCAAGGTTAAAAACTTGAGGGTGCGAGAATCTAGCAAGTTGGATCATGGGTATTTAAGTGTATTCTGTTGCTTTGTGTGAAAAACAGCCAACCCTGTCCTGGTAGCTATTTGCTTATCGAACACTAGTTGTTTGTGCTCTGGATGTCAGGCACAAGCGGTGCCTGTGAGACTGCTTGCCGGTAATATATTTAATGTTGCAATTAAGAGCTGGAAGAGCGGTAGGCGTCCCTAGGGAGATGGGGGAGGATTCGCAGAAGCAATTCCAATTACACACATATATTAATCCCATCAGGTACACCAGGGTGAAAAGTTCAGGTTACAGAATTCTCAAGGCTGCTATTATCAAATGGGCTGTCATGAAACCATATGCTTATATAACCCATTGTTTTGTTAAATATGCTGTCACTAGAGGTGTGCAAAATGTTGCTTTGTGCAATTGTGTGAAATTTCAGAAAATTACGCAAAATTGCACATGATTATGTGGTGTTCAAAGCAGGCATTTGGTGCTATATATTATGTGAAATGCGCCCTCACATCCATTTTGGACACGAGGGCTCATTTTGTGCTAAACAATAGCACAAAAAACACAAGTTCTGCAAACAACTGCCTACATTCACCTCGTTTGTGTTGCTCCTGTGTAAGTTTTTCCCATGAGCAGCACATAATTACGCAACAGTACATAATGTTGTAACATCAGTAAGTCCACGCAACAAGTCTAATGTACAACTGGTGAAATTACCCGAGATTACACACACAGAAGTATTGCAAATTCCCCCCAGCCTAGCTGTCAAATGTGGGCAAATCTTCGTTTCAAGGCTTGTGGAACTTGTTGACTCCCTTTAGACAATTGCAGATATTCAACTGGCCCTGTCAATCTGGCCCACAAAGGTTGAATCGCCTTGAATTTGAATATATATATAGTTTACTATGTTATTTCACTCTATAAACCCACACCCTACCACCTATGCACAACCTCTTTCTTGATCATGGTAAGCATATACAAACGTAACTCTGCCTCTCTTACCTAACTCTGCTTCACTCCGCGCTAATGCATAGCTAACAGGTTTACAGTGACACCTTAGGCTCACCTCGAACCTCTGACCATGATGCCATAAGGCTACCTATGCAGACCACACTATGAAATAACACTCTACCAAACGTATAACAAATGGAGTAATCTCATACTCGTTCACCTGAAAGTCTCTATCTCTCTCTTTCTCTCTCTCTTACATCCCACAATATTTAGTAGTCGCTAAATGGATGATATGCTGATCCATGATGCCAGAAAACTCTCAGAGCTCATGACCTGGAATGGTATCACATACATAATCAATCTATGACATACTGTGATATTGCAAACACTATCATAGCACATGTACCACAATGTTATCACATATATGGTCAATCTGTAGTATACAGTTATGGCACAAAAACAAACACTTTCCTAGGCCTGGCAAACAATGCCATCACATGCTCTTTCAGTGTCCCAAACACTGTCAAAATGTTTGACCTGAATTGGTTTCCCAAATGCTGTTAAGAGTCGCAGAGCCTGTCATCGCATATGCTGCCATAGTGCATGGCCTGTAACATTGTCCGATACTCAGTTCAGGTCCAATGGCATGCAGTTGCAATGGAGTCCTATGTACTTTGAGATTAAGGTGACCTGATTTGTGTTGCATACACTGTATGAGAATGAATCTGTAATAATTTCATATACACTGCAATGAGGTCTCACAATATATAATGTCACCATACACATATGTTATGCATTGTTAACAGGCGCAGTTCACTGAGCTCCTTACACCCCTGACTCTGGACCTGAATTAAATTCCAGAGTACAGATACTTAGACAGAGTGACAGAGTGGAAAACTCTGTCAACCTGATGGAGCTATGGCACTCTGAATTTAGAGATGTCCACCGGGTCAGTAGACATCTTTGACCATTGAGAAGAACCGCAGTCATGGTGGTTACTGTCAATATCTTGAAAGTGTGCCGCACTGCTCCATCAACATGACAGTGTCATCCAGCACACTTTCAATAAGTTTTTATTTTATTTTCAAAAACAAAATCCCAAAGCGCGATTTTCATTTTGAGAAAAAAACAACTGACCCCCTCACCATGGAATTTTTCTCCCAGGGTTGAGGGTTCATTTAAAAAGTTTTTACTTTTCCATACCTCAACATTTTTGATGGCGGCATGTAAAAGTAAATACTGCCCATTCGACCGTCCACTTTAAATAGGGTGAGCGGGCAAACGTCTGACAGCTTTTACTCCATCGAGTATGTCAGTAAAGGAGATGGAGTAGTCTCTGTTAATGACCTACTGAAGGTCCACCCGACTCTAAGTGAGGTGGGTGGAACTTTAGTTTAGCAGAGACAGTAATCTTTTACCATAGCAATGGAGAACCCTCTCCACCGAATTCTATATCTATCACTAGTCAAAGACAGTGTCCTTACTCTCTTGGATGACATGAGAAAAGATTCTGTAAAAGAGACCATAAACAACAGAAATAAATCCAGCTGCAATGAAGTTGTGAGTGAAAACATTTTTAAAAGAGTTTCATGGACATGGAAGGACATTTTTAGCTGTTTTCAATATTTTTTTCACAATTCAGTTGGGGTGTTTTAAACAACCATGAGAGGGAGAATTCAGTATTTTTCTTATAATGGAGTTGTGTGCTGTTTTGTGGTGGTAGTGCACTCAAAGTCTATGAGAACTTCTGTATAACCCAATTTTAATTTGCCTACTTTTTTCAGTATTTTGAAAATGAGAGGTTCAGTGGTCTTCCTATGATGTAGGATTTCACTACGAGGCAGTCCCCCTTTCATAGGGTTAGATGACTTTCCATGGGTTTGTGGGTTGTTACCTTTATTTTTACTCGAATATGTTGCACTCAACAATTACATTGTCTTTTTATTTTTTATTTTAAATTTTTTATTGAAGACATCCAACACATACAGAATCTTTATAAACAAGGTTTATCAAATCGGCATTTCAAAACATATGTGCAAGATGTCTGATATATATCTTTACGCCCTCCACCCCTACTAATCTAACCAACCCCCCCACCCCACCACCCCCACCACCCCCTATCCTACCCCTACCTCCCCCCACCCCAATGGAGCCCATGGCTGTAGCTCTAGTTTGAGCTATAACAAGACCTTGATGTATAATCCATGGTAAAACCCTTAATACAGTGATAACCCAAATAGTTCCAACAGTCTAAACATTTTATGCAAATCCCTTAACTCATAACAGCTCAAATCAAATCCTAACCTCATTCGTCCAATTCGTTATTGGAAGCCAGATTGCAAACCCCTTCCTTTTAGCATTAAGCCCCCTTCGTTATACACCTCTTTTTCCCAACGGTATGTAGCCAGGAATTTCCCTAGCCAGCAATAAACTGAGGGGGGGGTCCTTATCCAGCCACACGCTGGCCAAGGATAGCCTAAACACTGCCATAGCTGCAAACAACAGAGCTCGATTTGGTTCCGACATAGCTTGGTTACTGACCCCCAGCATAATTACCTGAGGCGAAAGTTCCACCTCATACCCCAGCATGCCTCTTAAATATTTGCCCACCTCAGTGATTAAAGGTTCAAGTCGGGGGCAAGTTGCAAACATGTGTACACTATCAGCGGCATAGTAATCGCATCGAGAACAGAAAGAACCCCGCGAGCCTCCCCATTTTGCTATACGAGCTGGGGTAATGTACAAATTAAGCCAGGTTTTAAAACACTGCACTTGTAGGTTTGCCGAGAAGCATGCCACAACATGTAATCTGATCCCTATGTGAACAGCTTAATGGAAAACATTTTTTTAATCATATATCCATTTTATGGGCTTCCAGTGAGCCCACCATATTGGTTCAGTGCTGCCTACGGCTCATGTCACCAACTTCCATTATTGCCCATTTTGACATCGTTTCATTACTTTGTCAGCATCTCTGCCTTGCACATGTTGCCATGTGGATTACTAGACCTACTCTGATCAGCTGCTTTTTTGGTGTGCATGCATAGAGCACCTTCCTGCCCCTCTGGCTAAGTGGATTGCGTCTAGCAGCCTATATGTTTTAGTCCCCTTGTCAGCCCCTTCTCACCCAATTGGATTACCTATAACTCGGATCATCCAGGTAAATCCCTGCCTTTAGCATAATAGAAACCATGAAAAATAATTCAGGACCCGCAGAGTAAATTATAACCACCAACTAATTACAATAATATTTTGTGTGCCTATCTCTCATGCCTCCTCCTCCATCACACTGCTTGGTGCTGCACCCCAGGACAGGATAAGACAACATCTCTGGTCACTCATGCATGACACCACAATCCTTCCCATACACAATCACATCATAAACCACACTTGCCCAACCATGCACTTCCACATGGTGTGCCATGTTACCTATCCAAAAATGTGCTTCAGCGCCCAAAAACGGGGCATGAAGTGCTACATTAATGTTGCAATATAATGAAATGCAATATATGTCGAATCTTTCCCAACAATAAATAGAGGTCTGTGAAAGTACTTCTGCAAGTGACTTGAATGTTCCAAACTCTATATGCACAATTGTGGCCTGATTCACAAAGGTAAAGTATCTGTACAAGTGTGTGGTCTTGCACATAAAAATATAGGTCTTTTTATGTACGGAGACTCTACACTCGTAAAGATACTACTCGTAAATCCCTTTGTGAATAGCAAACAATCATAAACTTACACAAAAGTGTAAGTTTACTATTGTGGCCAGATTGTATGGCGAGGGGAATGGGTTAAAGAGGAAGGAGACACCAAGGGGGAAGGGGACTGCAGTGTAGGGCAAAGTTTATGGATGATGGCCCTAAAACTGTTCATGGTGAACGAGGGAAATGGATCACAAAGGGGTGGAGAAGTAGGGTGTGGTAATGGGTGGATGGGAGCCCTGTTAGTCCAAGAAGACAGCCTAGTAGAGAATAACAAGGCAACGTTCTGATATACTATTCGAGCCCCCCTCATATAGTGCTGCTTTTTACAAGGATCTCCAAACTACATCCCGTTAACAAATCATCACTGTGGAAATAATTCAACCTGCCAGTTAATCAGAGAGCCTGAGGAGAAAACCCAAGTGTCTTCAATCTCGAACTCTCAAAGTTCCCCAGCCTGCCAAAGCCCATTCTGCCTCTGTTGCTGTCGCTCCAAAAGATTATGTCAGGCATCTATGTCGTCCCATAATCGAGACACTTCCTGCCTTTTATGCTTCCTCATTTCACCACAGTCAGGGGAGGACAGCTCAATCCAGTTTCTTTGTGCCCTTTCGACCACATACCTTATTAGTTGCCCACTTCTGGTCGCTCCCTCTTCTCTGCACAGCTCAAGTACAAATTTCCATCTCAATTCCTCTTGTCGCCAACCTCACCTTTCAACATTATTTGTCGGTGTTGCTGCATAAAGTCAGCAAAGCAAAATGGTAGTTTTTCCTCATGCTGGATTTCATAGGCAGTAGAAATATCGTACAGTGTGTTCCTTTATACAATCTATCTTTGGGAAAGCTATTTTGCCCTGAAGCCAATTTTACTCATCAAAGTGTTGTGTTTTGTTAAGATCTACTTCTTCCCCATAGCTGACTTGTAATGTGATCTTCCTTGATGCCACTTTATGATAGTTTGTGGTACTTGAATCCTATTCTTCTTGTAGCAAAAATGTTTTCCCCTTTAGATTTAGGAATATTTTTTTGGTCCACAGGGAGGCATCTTAATAGGATTCTTATTACGAGGGACTGGTAATTTAGGCCTTATGAGTTTTGGTTCCCGGCTGGTGCAGTAAAATCTAGGGGCCTCATTTACTAGTTTTTGGAGCAGGGCAGCACAGCAAGTCACTTCGCTGCGCTGCTCTGCTTCAAAAGCAACAGGCAGGAATGCGCCATATATCATAAATCAAAATTTCAGCCAGCGCTAGTGCACACTTTGGTGCCTAGCACCAACGCATGCACCCTTGCACCATGGTGCAAGGGTGGGTGTCTGCGTTCTTGGCAGGATTGTTTTTGTGCAGGAAGGGACACTTTCCTGCACAAAAACAATCAATAGTGGCGTTTTCCTCATTCTCTGTGTACTGCAGAATGCAGCACACATAGAAAGAGGAAGAAACAAGGAGAAATAATGTTATTTATCTATGTTACGCCTTCCCTGGGGAAGCACCCAGTTTTTGACGAGCTCCCTGGTTTACAGTAGGTCTTGAAAATCTGGGAATGTGTCAAAACCAATGGGTGCTGTGTGGGAAAACCCACTGCAACGCCCATGGAGCACCCCTTGACCAAGAGTAAGACAATGCAGCGCTTTGCACTGCCTTGCCTTACTCCATAACTATGAGGCCATGCAAAGCCATGCACGGTGGCTTTACATCACCTCATAGATATGATTGAGAGGCCTGCACCACCAGAGCATCATAAAATGTAAGAAAAAGTAAAATGTAAATGGGGCCCTGGGTCGGAAAAAATGCACCATTATGAGTTGGACCACCAGGGTTCTCTAAGTGTAAAATTACCTGGGCAATCAGATATAATGCACCCGAGTCCTACAGTAATATAATTCCTTATTCTTAGACACATTTTTGCCCAGTAATTTAGCTAACTTTTACCAGCCAGAGTCCTTGCATTCGTAATCCTGACAGGGCCAGTAACTCGGCGATTACAAGCAACTTGAAATGGGGCAAAGGACTTCATCAAGCATTTTGCTTCAACCTTCATCATAGCTCTGAATACCTGGGGTATGGATCCTACTGCTGGATTTTTGCATTCGGAAATTGAAGGATTACTGGGATACCATTTTGTTGTTCCTTTCATTTGTTTCAGTAAAGTTGGTTCTCACCATCATGAAAGGCATTCTTATTTCCAGGTATAGTAAGTATGGTTGGGGCTTGTTAGCAGTTTCAAAAATCCTTTCTCATGGGATACTGGATTGCAACTCCATTTTCCTTTCCAAGTGCTTGCTTTTAATATTGGATGTAAGCTTAGTCCAACAGATCCTTTGTTCCTGAAATGGGACAGCTTTTAATGTCAGTCAGACAGTTTTAACAGGATCTCTAACACTGATACTGCAATGAATGATTTCAGTGGTCCTGTGGTTTCATCCTACACCATTTCCCTTCATCAGAGACTGATCAGGTTCTTTCTCTGAGTTGCTTCTTTAGGCTGCGTACCTGAAAGCTGCTTTCCTTGTATGAATCTCTCTGTCAGTGGACGCATAGTCATCCACAAGGGTTGCTTTCGGGAATGCCTGGGGTAATTGAAGCTATTTTTAGGTCTGACTGCAAAATGCACTGTTTAGACCTGCCAACAGACACAGTGGGCATTAGTTCCACCCAGAGGAGCATTACTTTTGTACCTTATGCTATTGGCTATTTGATGTATCATTCCACCTTCTGGAAATGCTTTCATTGGAATGCATGAGGTACCGTTTTACATCTGAAAAGTGCAATCATCACACTGTCACATTCAATTCTTCATCATCTTTATGCAGCGCTTGCGCAATGCACTCTCCTTTGCTTCTTTTTTTTCTCAGCACTGCCTTCACGTGATAAGCAGCATTTGTGCATACAATGCATGTGAACAGCATTTGTGAATACCTCTGTTTACGTAAATTGGCACGATAAAGCCCCACCTATTGACTTTGCTAATTTATGTTCTTCTTTCTTTCTTTCTTTCTCTGGCTTTGACTTAGGATTCTTGTATCTTCTGCCGACAGCAATGGCAATATTTCTACTCCATAGATGACGCTTGAATCTTTTTTTCACTTCAGGGATCTTGGGTACTTCCGTAAACAGACTTGCACCAAAGGACTGGTAGAGTCTTGCTAGGCCTTGTGCTGTTGTCCCTAATTTCTTTACCGCTTGTGTAAAGTGGACTTTACATGAAGCCGAGGATGAGACAGTGATTTCCAAATGGTTGTATGAGATTGCTTTCTCCTAGGGGGTTCTTTTGCTGAAAGTTTTTTTCTCTGGATTTCTTTGACTAGTGTTCCTCCCACAGTATTTGAGGATTATGCTCATTGCACTTTAACACCATGAAGGATTCTTTAAAGTATGGCAAGAGTTTTCATTGGCCAGCAGCCCTGGGACTTCCTCTTTCCCAAATTGAACCCTAAACTGACCTTGGCTGAGTTTGAATCAGCGACCATGGGAGAAAAAAGAATCAAGGACACAGAGGAAACATGTAGGTCTGAACCCTACAATTGGCGTATGATCAATATATATATTGTAGTCAGACAACAATGGTTTACAATATTGATGGTCAAGGTGCCCCAAACGTGATAAGTTAAAAAAGTGCTTGTGCAGCACATCAATATGTTTTCTTTGTATATGATTGAAACATGACTTGTAAGGGAGTGTGAAACCGCTTACTTTTGAATCATTAATAATGATCTGCACTAATCCAAGATAACCCTTATGATAATGTAATGTATTCCTAATGGATTGGGCGGCTAAATTAAGGACCACTAGCCACATTACACAGGCGCGGCCCGTGCAGGTAAGAGCGGCGGGGCGGAGGTGGGTTGGAGGGGAGTCAACTGACGACGATGTGGTAAACTTAAATTAAAAAAAATGAAAAACACTTACCTTGTGCTCACCGCATGGCCGAGTCAGCGATCAGGCGAGCGTAAGTTAAGTGTTTTTAATTTTTTTAATTTAAGTTTACCTCATTATCATCTGTCGACTCCCCGCCACACACCGCTGTTACCTGCACGGGCCGCGTCTGACATTACATGATTTTGCCCTGATTTGTTGCATTTATTCCCCAACTTGTGCAGTAACCGAGGAGGGCAAGGACAGTATTTTCATAGACCGATCAATTAAAAGCTTCATTGGAACCAACTGAATCACATTTCTTCACCACTGAGTTCAAATATAAGGGTAGATTTACTAGGTTTTGGTGCAATGCAGTGCTGCAGCTGAAGCTGCTGCACTCTGTTGCATCATTTTCACTATAGACATGTACCTATCTTTGTGTATTGCTTTGTATAAACATGTACAATAATTATGTTGTTGAGAGAAAAAAATAAAAATAATAATAATAATAAATAAATATCATCTTTGGTCTACATGTACTAACTTCCATTGTGCATCTATGTACCTTCCATGTACTTGGAACTGTGTGTCTCTGTAACTTTTCTCCTGAAAAAGCATATCCAATGCACTACCCTATTTCTCATCCTGTGCCTCTATCCATATCTTTAATCTGCATATACTTACCTCCTTTATGTATCTATATACTTTCAATGCATTTATGGATCTATATATTTATCACTTTCTTCTAATTTAGCATTTCCAAGGCACTACCCTAGTTCTCAGCCTATACTTATCTCAATATATCTTCTAGCCCAACCTTCTGACTCATCTCAAACTTCTTTCTACTACTCTTTCCAATGCACTACCCTATCTCTCATCCTATACATCTATCAATATATCCTCTACATCCACACTCATTTATCCCAAACCCCATACCACTACTATGACCACCAAAATAACCCTTTCTAGACTCTCGCCTACTCTACCCTCCTTGCATCATCGGACACCTCTTTTACTATACCGATGCCCTAAAACAAACCTTTCTAAACTCTTCCCTGACTCCTCCCCTCAAACCCCCTTCTCCCCCTCCTACTGCTAAGACCTATAAAAAATTTTTAAAAAAATCCTTCACTCTTTTATCCCTCCACTATCCTTTTCAATCAGAATTAACAGTCTAACATATTCAATTTTCAACTATACTAATTCACCACTAATCCTTTATGGGTTCCAGAGTAGCGTGCTACTCGCCAATAAAGCGTCTCAACACCCCATCAGGGTTACAAGCACTATATAAATGCAAACCTTTTTCCCTTTCTACCCTCCCCAACCCTTCTCAATCCAAATAACTGACTAACATATCCACCACTAAAATTACTTTCATGTTTCACCATAATAATTCAACACTAATACTTCTGGGTTCCAGAGTAGCGTGCTACTTGCGCTTCAAAACCCCATCAGGGGTAGCAAGCGCTATATAAATACAAACCTCTTTCCTCTTCTATCCCGCCACCTACCCTTCTCTACCCAAATAACTGAATAACATGTCCACTAATCAAAGTTACTTCATTTTTTACTAGACTAATGTTCAACACTAATCCTTAATGGGTTCCGGAGTGGCGTGCTACTCGCCAGAAAAGCGCTTCAACACTCATCAGGGGTAACAAGTGCTATATGAATGCAAACCTTTCTTCCCTTTTATCCCTCCGCTATCCTTCTCACTCCAAATAACTGACTAATATCCACCACTGAAACTACTTTCATATTTTCACCATATTAATTCACCACTAATCCTTGATGGGCTTCCAGAGTAGCATGCTTCAACACCCCATCAGGGGTAACCAGCGCTATATAAATACAAACCTTTTTTTCCTCCTCTATCCTTCTGCTATCATTCCAAATCCAAATAACTGCCTAACCTATCCATCACTTAAAATGTACTTGCATGTTTCACTATACTAATTCAACACTAATCCTCTATGGGTCCCGGAGTAGCGTGCTACTCGCCGAAAAAGCGCTTCGACGCCTCGTCAGGGGTAGTAAGCGCTATATAAATGCAATTACAATACAATACAATAGTGAGAGATAAAAACAGCATAGCGTGTACTAAAACATGGTGCTGTTTTTTTCTCGTACTAGTCATCAAGAGAGGGAGTGAAGAGGTGAAAACAGAGGGTGGACTCGTCCTCCTCTATGTATCATGAAAAACCAACAAAGAATCCACCTTGAGCAGTTAAATACTAATATCCTTCCTAAGTAAGTTCACCACTGTTCATGAAATGTGTGCCCTACCGATGGATTGGAAAACACAATGTGTTGTTAAAATAACCCTCACCCACCAAAAGGTCCCTTGGTGGCATGCTTCATCATTGGGTTCTTCCCGCCCCGCTGCGGGACGGGGCTTGCTACAACCAATGAAGACCAAGGATCCAGCACAACCCGCCAGCAAGAACGCAACCGCACCAAAGACCCTGCAATGCATCCTCCTCAACGTCCGATCGCTCCACATACACGCCACCGAAATCTGGGACCTCCTCGACAGCACCACCCCGGACATTGCATTCTTCTCTGAAACCTGGACCAACACCACCTCGGGACCTGACATCGCCATCGCCATTCTCCAAGGATACAAGATCTCCCGGAAGGACTGCCCCACCTGCCCTGGGGGGGAATCGCCATCGTCCACAAATCCACCCTCCGGCTGAGCACACTTCCCGACGAGCCCACAGACCTGATGGAACACCTACACTTCAAGATACAGGCCAGCCCTACCACCACCCTCCGGGGAACCCTCATCTACCGACCCCCGGACCCCGCGGACCATTCACCAACTCCATCACCGACAGCATCACCCCGCAGGCCATTGCGTCCACCAACTACATCTTGCTGGGAGACCTCAACTTCCACCTCGACAACCAACAAGACCCCAACACCACATCCCTCCTGGACAACCTCCACAACATAGGACTCCGCCAGATCGTGACTGAACCCACGCACTCAGCAGGACACACCCTCGACCCCATCTTCACAACAGGAACCTCCATCACTTTCAGCCACACCACCGAACTCCAGTGGACAGATCATCGCTGCATCCACTTCACCTTCAGAACACCCACCATCCACAGAACCCAGCACCTGCTCCCATGAAGAAATTGGACCAAAATCACTGACGACCAGCTCACCTCCTCACTCGGCAACTCTACCCCAACCATCGCGGACAACGGCGAACCCAACACTGCAGCCCGAACCCTGCACAAATGGATCTCCGACTGCACCAACACCATAGCCCCCCTCAAGAAGAACAACAACACACACGCCAGGAAAGCCAGCTGGTTTCCCACCGAACTCCGAGAGTCCAGATGCACATGCCGCCGCCTCGAAAAGGCCTGGAGGAACTCCAAATCTACAGAAGCCCACAACAACTTCAGAGCCGCCACCAATGCCCACCACCAACTCATCAGAAATACAAGAAAGAAAGCGATCAAAGACAGAATCTCCACGCACGCGCACAACAGAAAACAACTCTTCAGCAGCATCAAGGAGTTCGCCCAACCCATCAGCGAGTCTACAGACATCTCTCCCTCACAAGACTTCTGCGACAAACTCAGCACCTTCTTCCACCACAAAATCAAGAACATTTACGACAATTTCGACGAAGACAGCCAACACACAGAACCCTCACCAACCACCCCGACACATTGAAGCCAATGATTGACACCTGGACAGCCCTCACCACCGAAGACACACTGAAGACGATGAAGTCAATCCACTCCAGGGCCCCCACGGACCCCTGCCCCACCACATCTTCAACAGAGCCGCCGACACCATCGCACCCATTCTTCGCCACACCATCAACCGCTCCCTCGCGGATGCCTCCTTCCCCTACGACTGGAAGCACGCCGAGATCAACCCCCTCCTGAAGAAACCCTCGGCGGACCCCACCGACCTCAAGAACTACAGACCCATCTCCCTGCTCCTGTTCCCAGCAGAATTCATCGAGAAAGCCATCAACAGCCAACTCGCCACCTTCATCAAAGAGCACAACATCCTCGACTCCTCCCAATCCGGCTTCAGAAAGAACCACAGCACAGAAACCACCCTCCTCACCGCAACAGATGACATCCGCTCCCTCCTGGACAGAGGAGAGACAGTAGCCCTCATCCTCCTCGACCTCTCAGCGACCTTCGACACAGTCTCTCACCGCACCCTAACACGCAGACTTCACGACGCAGGGATCCGGGACAAGGCCCTCGACTGGATCCGCTCATTCCTCTCCGGTAGAACACAGCGGGTCAGACTCCCTCCCTTCCTCTCGGACCCTACACCGACCACCTGCGGAGTCCCCCAAGGATCCTCCCTCAGCCCCACTCTGTTCAACGTCTACATGGCTCCGCTCGCCCCCATCGTCAGAACCCACGGACTCAACATTGTTTCATACGCAGACGACACCCAACTCATCCTCTCCCTATCCAACGAACCCAACGCAGCCAAACATAACTTTCAAGAAGGCATGGAAGCAGTCGCCAAATGGATGAAGAGCAGCTGTCTACAACTCAACACAGACAAAACAGAAGTACTCATCATGGGCCCACACCCCGATGCCTGGAACGACACCTGGTGGCCCCCGACCCTCGGAAGCCCGTCCACCCCCACAGACCACGCACGCAACCTCGGAATCATCCTGGACTCCGAACTCAAAACGGACCGCCAGATCAACTCCGTCGCATCCTCCTGCTTCCACACCCTCCGCCTCCTATGCAAGACCTTCAAATGGATCCCCCTCGAACACAGAAAGATCGTCACTCATGCCCTCGTCACCAGCAGACTTGACTACGGCAACGCACTCTACGCCGAAATCAACAAAAACCTCACCGCAAGCTACAAAGCATCCAGAACACCGCTGCCAGACTAATCCTCAACCTGCCACGACACTGCCACATCTCCCAGCACCTACGCACACTCCACTGGCTCCCCATCTAGGCAAGAATCACCTTCAAGATTCTCACCCACGCACACAAAGCCCTCCACAACACCGGACCAGCATACCTGAACAGCCGACTCAAATTTCACGCACCCCAAAGGACCCTACGATCAGCCCAGCTCTCCCACGCCCTGGTCCCCCGCACCACGAAGTCCAGATCGGGAGGCCGCTCCTTCTCCTTCCTCGCGGTCAGAGCCTGGAACGCCCTCCGCTTCACCTCAGACAGACGACATCACTCCCCATCTTCATGAGGGACCTCAAAACATGGCTCTTCGATAGACCTCCTCCTTGATGGACAGGATCCTGCACCTGCCCTCCACCCCAGCGCCTTGAGACCCTTACGGGTGAGTAGTTGCACTTAACAAACCCATGATTGATTGATTGATTGAGCACTTAGGAGTGAATATACTATGTGTAATGTGAGAGTGGAAGGGTCAAGGTGAAAATAGTGAAGTTAAAAAATACCTGGCTATGTGGAAAACTAATATTTAATGCTCCTTCTAGCTGGTATCATTAAAAATGGGGAGTGGAGGTTATGTGCTACAGTGGGCTACCACCTCCCTAGTCTACATGTTTCGAAGCCATCCCCTTGGCTTCTCATCAGGACCAAGAAAATGATCCCTACGCCACTCTTAAGATAAAACAA
The DNA here is from genome assembly GCA_963921515.1 of Calotriton arnoldi. NCBI lineage: Eukaryota > Metazoa > Chordata > Amphibia > Caudata > Salamandridae > Calotriton > Calotriton arnoldi. Next base: position 936,252 of record CAWUFW010003912.1, on the reverse strand, counting down.
CAATGTGGTCTGCTATATCAATCTAGCAGATATAATGCACACAAATAACATGCACTCAATACTGTACCCTGATTGGTATAGTTGCTTAAATTAATCTGGAAGGATAAAAAAACATTGTTAAATTCAGTAGTGTACTAATTACTGAACCACATCACCATATTTGTGGAAGGTTTAAGAGGAGTGATATATTTTCTACTTAGTGCACCACAACTTCTATGTTAAGTGGGTGCCGTGCTGCCCAGAAAATGACATTCAATACAGTACTTGACATAACGACATAAAACAAAAAACACACAGTCTATATTTATCATTCCGTAAGTTTGATCCATTTCTTAGAGTCAGGTAAACTCTGCCCTGATCATGAAAATGCAGGTGGAGTGCATCGTGATGGCCCTATAAGTAGAAGTGTTGAAAAACAAACTTTAACATACACTATTATTGCCACACTATAGCCCCATGAGCTATTATCATGGGAGGGGAGGAGCGCTTGTAGTCACACATTGCAGGGAATAAAAGGTAGTTGTTACAATCTGTGTTGTATCTGAAATAAGAAATTGTCGAGAAAAACTCGTTGTCTCAGGGGGCCAGCTACGCCCTACTCACTTCGTCAAAGCTGCTCGCTCGCTCTGGACAATACCTCTCCGTGGCTCCGATGAACAAGAAGTGAATGTTTGGAGCCAGTTTAAGTCATGCCTTACTTCCGTGTTTATGCGCGTAAATGGTCAAAACGGCTAGTATGTGAAAGTAACCCAAAAGGGCCGCTCGTCAAGGCACACTCTTCCTGCAGGATCGGCTACTTCCGTCTCTGTTATACTGCTGCTGCTCAGCCTGAGTGTCTGTGTGAGAGAATGTTGGTGAATGGAATGTTCATGTGTGTGAGTGTCAGTTGGAGATGGAGATGGGCTGAGCAGCAGTGAGGCTGCTCCTGGTGGGGCTCTCAACCTTATAACATCTAACTTACAATAAATCTACATGGTAACTTACCTGGACTACTTATCATTTCTACAACATATTTTGGCGACGATCTGGAAAAGAACCTGCGTATTCCACCTGATGAACTATTGAAACTTGCATCCTGAAGAAATTTCAAGGTAAAGAACCTCTTAAAGCTACAATTTACAGACTTAAAGCATACTGGCACCCCTGAGTGAGCCCCACCAGTGACCCCCACATCCGTTGCCCCAACTACTCTGTGCCAGTCCCTGCTCTACTTTCCTTTTCTTGCTAGATTTGGGTTTGCATTTTTACTCCCTTGGGTGTCAAGGTTTCCTTTGCTTGATTTGGGTTTTCCCCTCGCACGTCAGGGTTGCGTTGGGAGTCCTTTTGGTTCTGTGTGAAGCCCCTTACACACATCACACCCAAATTTGTTGTTGGGGGAAGTTTGCTTTAATTGTGCTTGTTACTATGTGGAGATTCTCCACGCTTGCATATTGTTTTTTCTTATTGGTTAGTTTTCTTTCACACTTTTATTGTTGGCTCTCTTGTGCTTCTCGTGTTTGCCTGGCCAGCTTGCATGACCCTAGTACTTGAGTTGGTCTGTGGTGTGGGAGTGTTTGGGTTGCTTTGCGATAGAAAGGAGGATGGTGTGCATGAGTCATTGGACTTGTGTTATGTTTCTCCCTCCTTTCTTCATTTTCTTTGCATGAATGTTCCATCTTTAATTTCTCATGCTATGCTTTAGAAAGTTGTCATCTTATGTATTTCTTCCAATGTTTCTTATGCCTTTTGAGAATCCCTTCTTTTCCATTACAAAGAAAGGGGATGTGTTATACTGCTGCTGCTCAGCCTGAGTGTCTGTGTGAGAGAATGTTGGTGAATGGAATGTTCGTGTGTGTGAGTGTCAGTTGGAGATGGGCTGAGCAGCAGTGAGGCTGCTCCTGGTGGGGCTCTCAACCTTATAACATCTAACTTACAATAAATCTACATGGTAACTTACCTGGACTACTTATCATTTCTACAACAGTCTCACTGCAATGTCAGAGGCCCATACCTCTGCTAGAATGCTAACTAACAAAAAATGGCCCCCTGAATTTGGAGAACTGAGTCCCTGAAATGCGGTTGCTTCTGCTTCTCCGTTTATTTATTAATCATCATCGGAGTGTGAGATTATAAATAAAAATAGACATAATGCTAATAGTGATGCCCCAGAATTCTATGATACACGGGGTTGCACCATAGTAATTGAGTGTCTGTCATGCTGGTGTGGGGCTGTTAAAAAATAGTCGCTCTGCCGCCCAGCTATAGCGCAGACCTTCTAGACGTGGGGGCAAATCAGGTGTGTCTCCTTATAATGAGAGTGCAATCCTTCGCGATGTGGCACCTTTCACCAAAGTGATGGCATGTCTGTCCTGCTGGTGTGGGGTAGTTAAAAAAAGGTCGCTCTACCGCCTGTCTCTTGGAACTCTGGGGGCGAACCAGGTGAATCGCCTTATAATGAGAACGCACCCACTAATGTGGTAACACCTGAATGGTAATCCTAGTGGCTGTTAAAAGTGCGATCCTTTGCTCTGATAATCATGTCTTATTGTGTTTAGAAGGTTCCTTAGGGAAAAACTGTGTAACATATCTTGTACACTGAAGAAGCCTTAAATAAGGATTTTTAATGTACCCTTCCACTCTCACATTACACATAGTATATTCACTCCTAAGTGCTCCCGCGTCTTCGTTGTTTGTAGCACGCCCTGTCCCGCAGCGGGGCGGGAAGAACCCAAAGATGAAGCATGCCACCAAGGGACCTTTTGGTGGGTGAGGGTTATTTTAACAACACATTGTGTTTCCCTATACATCGGTAGGGCACACACATTTCATGAACAGTGGTGAACTTACTTAGGAAGGATATTAGTATTTAACTGCTCAAGGTGGTTTCTTTGCTGTTTTTTTCTCTCCAAGTGCTGGTGCACTTTAGGCTGCCAGCTCAAATGCACACATCCTTGCACCATAGCGCAAGGGTGTGTGAGTTCTTTAAAGCATAGGCTTTGTACTAGAAAGGCATCCCTTCCTGTACAAAAGCAATTTCCCACTTTGTGTGTGTGCTATCCAGCGCAAGGCTGGAAATATGTAGGGGACTTTTATGAGTTGTTCCATTGTTACACTAGTCACAGGAAGGTATAATCTTTTGGTGCAAATCCATGTCTACAAATGTTGTAGATAGGGATTTGCATCAAAACTCAAGGGTAGTTCCATTTTATGCCCCTTGACCCACAGTAGCACAAAGTAGCACATAGTTAATTTAGCAATTTTCCAATGCAAATCATGATTTGTGTTGGAAAGTAAATTTCACCACATTGCTTTCCTCTGGGTTTGCATCAACTTTGTGATGCAAAAACGAGGCACAATGTTAGTAAATCCGGGTCATCATTTTTGCATTGGCGAATCTGCGCAAACGTTAGTGCAAGAGTGCACCAGTGCAAAGTTACGTATCCTGGAAAAGATGTAGTCCACATTAACTTTGTCAGCAAAGGGCCAAAAGATCAATCTGTGTATTATACAGGAGACAGCAGGTTTTTGACAACAGATATCTAAAGCTGTCCAGAGGCAAGGCCTAACAAAGTAGGTAATAAAGTTGTAGTGAAAAGTCTTGCCTAAAACAACTGGGGCCGTATTACAATAAGTGCCCTGGGGGCGCAAGGGGCGTTTGCGCCCGCTTTGCGCGCCCCGGGACACTTTGGTATTATAGAAGGGGCGCAGACGCTTGTGCGTCCCCTTCTTTAATACCGATAGATAGCGCTGGCGCACTTAAAGCACCAGCGCTGCCTTCAGAGGGTGTTCCTTCATTTGCCCTATGCAAATGAGGGAATTCCTTTGACTCAGCACCCTCGCCATATTACCGAAGCGGGCACAGAGTCAAAGCAGCCCTCAGGAGACGCACTCACAGTGCGCCGTTTAAAAGGTGGCGCACTGTCAGTGCGCCTACTGAGAACAGCCCTCTTCAGGGGGTAAAGGAGGTCCCATGGACCCCCCAGACATCCCCTTACAGGCGGGTGCAGTCAGTGACTGCACCCGCCTGCAGGGGGATCTCTATTACACTGTAAAAGTGCAGGCGGCTGTGAAAACACGGAGCAGCTGCTCTGTGTTTTCACATGAATGCGCTGTCCCCAGGGCAGCGGGAGTTCGCGGCTGCCCTGGGGACAATGCATACATCATAATACGGAGCATTGTGATTTTTCCACCCCCGGCGCACTTTTAAAAGGTGCGCCGGGCACAAACAATCACAATGCATAATAAGGCCCCTGTTGTCCTATGCTGAACAAGTAACCAGGGCAAAGTTAAACATCCAGGAAAAATTGTCTGGTACAGACTGTAACTCTCACAAATCCCTTGCTTTTCCGTAGTTGGGAAATCTTAGTATGCAGACCCTTCCTGTATCCTCCTCCATTCACCCAGGCATAGTCTGTGCTGTCACATCTATTCTACAATGCCTCGTACTGGAAGATACAGGGTTTGCACACACTGTGAAGTCCCATCATGCCGCATTATACCGCATGATTCCTCACGGAGCCTGTTGTCCACAGGAAGAAGCAGGAACCAGAAGAGTTCATAGCCCATGAGTGACATGATTTGTCACACAGCAGAGCCAGCATAGATGGAAATGAAATATTAATCCACTGCTGTCGAGGACTTTAATAAGGCCAGCTTATCCCACCTCGCTTCAAAGATCCCGCTCCTCAGCCCCCGGCCCACAGGGTCATGGCTGCTGCGCTTTTACTGTATTAATTCTCCCCACAAATCTGAGTTAATTATGCAGCAGCGAGGTTTAGCATTTCCATCCCATAAACCCCACCAAATCCCGTTATTCATCAGTGCAGATTTCATTAGTGTAAAAGAACTGAAAATCTAAAAGCACCGACCCATTGTGGGCATGCAAGGAAGTGAGTTTAGAGCTGACGTATGTGCTGTAACACCATACTGGCATAGGATCCTCTGAGCTGGGGGTAGAGTCAACTGCAGTGAGCTGAGTAGCACCTCTAAGGGTCTAGTAAATTGCTTTAATTGTGTAGAGGGATCCACTGGAGGGATCTAGTCCACACTCTTAACTCAGAAGCAGCTGTGATGATGAAACTGACAGAGAGTCTACGGGATTATCTAGTCTACTGCTCTGAGCAGAGGCTCCTGGGGATTTAGTGCACAGCTTGGAATTGTGAGGGATTCCACAGAGGGGAGCAAGTGCTTAATTTGCAAACGAATATGTGCCAGGGCTAAATGTTTTGCTCAGAAGTCTGCGTCCGGCACTATCAAAGGGCGTGGAGCCAAATACCAAGGATGTGTTGTCTTGATTCCACTTCATGCCTCTTTAGTCCTTTTCTCTCTATCTCACTGTTGCAGGTTATTTTTTATATTCCTTCTTTCTCACTTCGCCACTGTTTTTCTATCTCTCGCTTCCTCCATCCCTCCCCCTTTTATGTTTCTGTCTCTCTTGCTTTGAAACAAAGCCTTTTGCGGAAAAATAAGTGCTGGTCCTCAAAAATGCTGCTGATGGGCCACATCTGCAACTACGCGCTCAAAGTAAGCACTGGGTGGATCAAGTCTAATGTTGTGAGCTGATTAACACCTCTGTAGCTCTACTGCACTTCTTAGAACTGCGAGGCGATCAATGGATTTTGTTCTACATGATTGCTCTGATGTAAGTAACACCACTCAGGATGTAGAACAATTATTACAAGTGAGAGGGTATTCTTGGGGCAGGCAAGGGAGGGTGTAAAGCTAATCTACACTAAAAATTAATGCGAGGTTATTGGGGATGTAGTACAACTATTCAGCATTAATCTACAGGCTAGGGATATGGTCTACCAGTTGGGGCTGATGAGATACTCTCAGGGATCAGGTGCATTACTTGGACATAAGAAGGTATCTATAGAGAGACTCTGAGAGATCCAAAACTCTACCACTTGGAACTGATACTGGATCAATGAGGGTGATCTAATTTAAGATCTAAACTGAGGAGAGACTCTTGTGGATTTAGTACATTACTCAGAACTGATCCAGAGGTGGTCTAGTGATCTGAAGACTTACTGTTAGCAATCTAGTACACTGCTGAGAACTGATAGGGGATTCACAGAAGGATCTAGTCACTACTCTGGACAGAGTAACTTGGGCTGTAGTTTGCTACTCTGATTTGAGAGTAGTTTCATGTCGGGTTCTGCTTGGACCTGAGAAGCATCTGTGGGAATTTAGGACACTGCTTGTAAGAATATGAGAAGTCGGCCCACAGGGGTTCTAGTCTACTGTTCTGAGGTGGATGAGAGCCACTTGGAATATAGGACACTCCTCCGAAGTGAGAGGTGATCCACAAGGGGTGAAACGTTTACCATGCTTACGTAAAATAATCTTCTTGGTATCTTGACTTCTACTCTTTGAGGAGATACATTGCAAAATATAGTCAAGTACTCTGAACAGATTGGAAATCTAGTCTTCATCTCTGAGGGATCTACTTGTGTCTTGTGTACATCTCTCAAATGATACCCTTGAGCATCTATTCTCCTCTGAGGAAAATGGGTGGCCAGTGGGGTATCTGATCATCTGACCTATGTTTAGATCTACAGGGAATGTTATCTACTATTGTGAGATAACTGTGGTTCTAGAGGGAACTAATCCAGCATTGGGATCTGAGGAGATCACATGGAGGATCTGATCCAGCTGAATGGGTGCCCAGAGAGAGAGTCTGCTACTGTAAGCTAAGTAGTAATCCAACATTGGGAGTTTTGCCTGCTGATCTGAGGAGGAGCAGGCTACTCTGCTGTGACAGGGTACGTGGCGTGAGTGGAAAAGAATCATTTAAAGCCATTTAAGTTCTGTCCTATGGTTGTGGTGAAGAACAGGATCCTCTGCTTAGAATGTTCAATTCCTAAAAACAAATGTTTCTCCAAATAATGCAAACTACGCAAGAATAAATACTGCCAACTGTAAGCGTGGGATCAAGCTGCATAAGTGGTGGTCTAGAGGTTAAATTGCTGACCTTAAACCCCAGCGGCCAGACTCCTTATGATGGCTTTCATACTCCGCCAAGATTGTGTGATTCTAGGAAAGCTGTTCCTATCTTTGTGCTTGAAATGGTAAATATTTGCAATGTGACATAAATTTGCATATTGGAGAACTAGGTGTGTACTAATGACCCTATGCTAATCATATACATATCTGAGGTGTTCTTTGAATAATAAATGTCTCCATAACTAGACTGTAACAAAAAATAAGTCTGGGACCATTGTTTTCTATATCGATCGTTACCCAGGTCCGTGGACAATTGTGGGTTACCTCATTATATCATAATGGATAAATTTGTCTACTGCAAAAATATCTAAAGGAAAAAACAAATGTACAGTAAATTATCCCAGTTACTTATCACCTCTTTATAATTAAATTCTGATTTATGTAATCATGTTTCATGTGGACTACATATACCATAATACTCCATGTGCAGCACCTCTTGTTTGAGATGCACCTGCTGCATTAATACTTCTTGTAAGCAACCACTCTGCTTGCTGCCCCTCCGAACCTGATTCACACTATACCAAATATCCCCAAAATAAAATCGTCACCACAACACAAACACTGCTAGCCTTTAATGTCATCCCTGCTGCACATACCACTGACACTTTGGTTCCGATTATGATGTCGGGTAGATGGCCACCAACAGTCCCTCGGTGGCGGTGCATCCCATATCTGAGGCTGCGGTCCAACTGCCACATAATGATGCAGTTGGTCAGAGCGCAGCGGGTGGAGGGACCGACCAACGCCTCAGACAGACTCAAGGAGCCTGTCAGAGCTTCGGTCGGAGCGTAAACCCTACAATGGGGGCGGTGCCTGCGGAGGCACCTCTGTAGGGATTACACTGTCCCTTTTCCCTCTGTCTTTACACAGTGGTCTGACTGTCATGTAAAGGCAGACGGAATAGGACTTTGGGGGCCCCTAGAAGGGATCCCATCCCTGTGGGCCCTCACTATGGCCCCAGAGGGGCACATGTGGTGCCTCCCCAAACATCCATGCATGGTGTGCCAGGCACCATATGGTGCCTGGCACACCGTGCATGGATGTTTGAGAACTGCCCTTTTGCACAGCGGCTTGTGCTGCAGCTCTTTTCTAGGGCTGCAGCACAAGCCACAATGGAAAAGAGCAGTTTTCCAACCGCCTGCGTGCATTGTATTCAGGCAGATGGGACCGCCGACTATATAGCGGGTCAGACACCTGCCCGAGGCGATGGAGGTCGGACGCTCGTCTGACCGCCATCGTAATGAGGCCAGTAGTCACTGCTTACAACAATATCATTGCTGGCCCTGAATAATACACTAACTGAACACACCACTACTAACGCAAATCTTAAGTATGCTGCCATGACATGGAGCATGCTAACTTTCCTTTGTACACTGAGCCATTGAAGTGAGGCCTCCTACAGGTTTGAAAGCCTGACTTTTTGATAATTAAATACAATGCTCACATCACCAATACTGATATCCCTGAATCTGATGACTATTGATCACAACACTAATACCAACAGCCATTTTAATCTATCATTTATACAGCGTATTCCTATCAGCGGTGCAGTGCGAAGCCTTCAACTTTTCTTTTAGGGTTTGTGGCACCCTCGCCTTGAATGCGTGGCTGGACCGCGTATGTTTATAGGATGGTCGATGTGGGAAGCATGTTGTGTTATGCATGACATTGACTAGTTGCTCCAGCCATGTCACTGCAGATCTGGTGCTGTGTTTAGGCATGGAGAACAGAATCAAACTGCTAGGGTGATGCTTGTCGGTAGCCACGAAGATTAAACCCAGTGCATACCCCACTACTGCTGTTGGCCCTAAATATGACACCAAGCAGTCGCACCACTAACCACTGATACGCTAGAAAGATGTACATACATGTTAGGGAATTAAAGTTTAAAAAATTGATACAGGGCACAGCCATAATTTGCGATTGTCCCGTTTGGATTGTCACCTCTTCCACAAACCACAGTTGTTGTGGGTCAGCATTGTTGGAGGTGTGTCCCCCTTTATCATCTCACATTAAGTCTGCTATTTCATCAAGAAGGAATATAAAACTAGGTGGGTGTGCGAAATTAATGTTATTTCCTTTGTATAATTGAGCAAAATTTCAGAAAAATTACGCAAAATGGAAATTCGTCATTTATAGCTACATTCTAGTGAGAAATGCATCCTCGCATCCTTTTTGAGGGGAAGGACGCATTTTGTTCTAAAAAAAAAACATGCGTCGCCAACAATAGTCACTCGCACGCATTCTGGTCGTTTGGGGTTATTCCTGTGCTCCTGCAATAGGTTTTGTTAGTGTGAATGCTATTCAATTACACAGCCAGGCGTAATGGCGTCATTTTAGGGATTTCGCGTAACAAATTTAGGGTGACGGAGGAAATTATGCAAGATTACGCCATCATAACGAAAATCTCTCCTGGGCCCAAAACCGCCTCCATCACTCATACGCATAAAGAAATTCTTTAAAAGTCATGGATATGTCTTTAAATTATTTATGCCTCTAGCAGAGGACCTCGTTCGGAATTTTTTTTCCCCAGACTCTTTCAATCACAGACTTTATCTCTTAGAAAACAGTGAAGACAGCAGCTATAGCGGTAAAAGCGCCTATCAGGCGGAGTTTCAAAACCATTAACAGACATTATTCAAAAACTTTGGATATCTCAGGCTTAGTTGTCCAAGAAGTCAAAAAACCTAATCCTTATCACAGCACGGAAGGAAGGAGAGCAGTGAGATGGCGTCTAACCTCCATTTTGAAGATTCAGCACAGGTAATAACCGTGTAATGCCTGAGAATGCGATGCAATCTCTCGGGAAGTGATAGATGAAGCGGATTACATTAACACACAGACGCATGAATGTTCTCATAATGTGCACAAGCCCCCGGTGTACCGAGAGATGAATACTTTGAAAAAGCCATCTTCATCTGTGATGGCGTCTCAGCAACAATACCAAGGTGATGGAAGTTCCATGATGAGCCGAGCAACCCGCCTGAGAGAAGACACAGCTGGTTTAAAAATGGACTGAAAAGGGCCACAGGTATGGCTTTTTTTATATCTTTATAAACATATGTGGATGACACATGTATACATGCATGCAGACAGAGTGATACCCTACAGTCTTCATTGTACACAGAGATAAAGGCACCTACGGCTACCGATTGACAGAGAATAACAGGTGTGCAGGCACCCATTCAGAGACCAAAAATGTTGTAGTCAAACATTCAGAGACCAAAAACTTTGTGGTTAACCTGTACAGACAGACCAACAAAAATATACAGGTATCCAAATAAGCAGACCAGTACACCCTAGACACCCATGCATACAGGCACAAACGCTGACAGACCAAGAGATATAGAAGCTGTTGTGCATGTAGGTCACCAAACTTGCAGGCAATCATGGAGATGCAGTGTGAGTGGAAAGAAACCAGACCGCCTTCACAGACGTTTCCTTACCAGAGACTGATTGGAGAGTCCTGGATGGGCACAGAGTAGGGCCAAGCGAAATGTAATTTACGCCAGTGTAATCTTGGGTAATTTCTGGTATTTTGTTTCCCAATAGCTTTTCAAAATGCCTTAGATTACGCCATTGTGCTGTGTCGCGTAATTTAGACTCCTATCCTGTTGTGCAAGCTTACAAAGAATGCATACAAACCGAACGTGAGCGGCTGTTCTTGTTCTGTTTTTTAGCGTAAAGTACATCCTTGAGCCAAAAAAGGATGTGAGGGCACTTTCGCTTTAAAAATAGTAATAACACATAATGTCACTTTTTTTTGTTGCCATTTTGCGTAATTTCCTTTGTGAAATGTCAGCCAGGCCTTGTTGAGAGTTAGAAGAGAACAAAAGGGTTTGAGTGTAGAAACAAGATGCGGTCCCAGAGAACCAAGGCCAGGGCCACATTTGAAATAGTCAGGTTTTGAAGCTTTAACCAACATATGAAGATATGACATCAAGTGGACCTGTTCCCAGAAAGTAAGTCCCATATCAACACAGGTTGACGAGCAGCCCAGGTAGTTTGGGTTAACTATGTTGACGTTAATGGTGCAAAAGGACAGATTTCTGTGAGGTTGGTAGAAAGCATGTTGATTTCTAAGCCCATTTTCAGAAGATGCCAGAAGCCAGTGGAAGTTCAGAAGAGCAGGGAAATGTACGAAAAGCACGGTGCCACAACTGGCTAGTACATTTTGGACCAGAGAACCAAAAATTCATATAGGTAATGATGCCATTCCTAATAATTATAAAGTGAAAGAAACTCATGGCCTCACTTCCTCGTTACAGCGTTGAATCTAGCACTAAAGTATCAACTCTACAAGCATATACTTTAATGCCATTTCTGATCAATCCTGGGTAGCTCAATTATAAATCAAAACACAATCTTGATAGCTACCATTCCCGACACTGTATATTCCTGGTAAGTATCTCCTGCAAATATGGCTCAATGTCATTAACCGAATTCTTTAGGCATTTTTATTCTAGGAATTTCTAGTGTGAAGTAGGCCCAAGTAAAACCTTCATTATGCCAGCATAATTTCATGTAATTGCGGGCATTTTACATTATGCTTGAAATTCCCGAAATTAGATCATTACGCCACTTTGTGTAAATTTCAAGTCCATTCAGGTAAAACCCCTATTGCCCTTGTATGGGAACAATGTGAACGAACAGAACTCCAGCGGGTGTTGTTCGCAGCACTTGCAGCTTTTGCTCTTTTTTGCATAAAATGGACACTTGTATCCAAAATGGACACAAGTGAATATTTAAGGACTAATTTATAGCACTAAATGCCAGTTTTGCATTTCGGGTAATTTTGTATCATTTTTCCAAAATAGTGCAGAATTACGCAAAAGAAATTATGCATCTCTTGCTCACCCCTAGTATCAAACACTAAACATAGGACAAATACTGCCCTCTTAAAATACTCACACTGCAACCTAGCCAATTAGATATGGTCTATAAACCCCCTTGTCAAGTTAATTCCATTGAAATTGTTTAGCCTCCAGTATCAAAAATGCTTTTTTAGCAAAAGCTTCTTCTCTGGGTTGAAAAGAGTTGGAATTTAGCAACTGATGAAGCCCCAGCATTACCAACCCTTTGGGTTGTGGATGAACCTAGCAAATTGCTTTCTGACATTGCTCTATGGCTTCTTATTTTGCTCAATGCCATTCAACACAACTGGCCACTGATTTCTGCTACCTATATACTACATGCCCAAAAGGGATTTTCAGAATAGGCTCTGGACAGATTTTTCTCCTTTTTAAAGAATCAGAGACAATTTGTCTTAACAGACACCAACAAATCTGTTCCTCAGCCCATGGCATTTGGGGGTTCTTCGTGGATCAATCCAGTGTCCGTTGCTATTTAAATTATAGGTTAAGAGCCTAGAAGGATTTGACATCAGTGTTAATCAGAATGCAGAAGATATCTAGCTATGCCTCAAAAAGCATACTTACATGCCAGGCCACTGGAGTTATATGAATCTGCAGCGGTGGCATTTTCCACATAATTATGGAATTGCTGCCTTTACCACATATTAGAACATTGGAATGTTGGGAGCTCCATTGAAAACAATGGAGTAGCTCCGGGCTTATAATGGCTGGTATAAGCCCGGAGCTCCAACATTCCAATGTTTCTTTGTTCACAGCTGTGGCTGTGAACAAAGGCTTCAGGGAGCCTGAGGGAATTTCAATCCCCTCGCGCTCCCTGAAACCTTTGTTTTATTTGTTAGAACATTCTGCCCTCTAGTGGCAGAATGTTCTAATAGCCTTATAGCCCTTCGTTGCTCGGGCCTTTAACACTGGAGTGGGCCTTTAATAGCCGGTATAGCCCGCTACGGCGGGCCATAAGGCTATATTAGAACATTGGAATGTGCAGCACTCCATTGAATACAATGGAGTGCTCCGAGCTTCTACGGGCCGGTAAAGGCCCGCAGAGCAACATTCCAATGTTGCTTTTGTTCACAGCTATTGCTGTGAACAAAGGCCTCTCGGAGCTCGAGGGGATTTAAACCCCCTCGGGCTCCGAGAGGCCTTTGTTTTATTTGTTAGAATATTCTGCCCTCTAGTGGCAGAATGTTCTAATAGCCTTATAGCCCTACGTAGCTGGCTATACCGGCTATTAAAGTCTCGCTCCCTTGTTAAAGGCCCTCGTCTTTGGCTCGGGCCTTTAACGCTGGAGCGGGCCTTTAATAGCCGGTATAGCCCGCCACGGCGGGCTATAAGGCTATATTCCAACATCTGCTGGATAATCTGCAGATTTTACCGAAAAAATAGTTTCTAGCTCAAACGGATCAAAAGTGTATAAAAATTGGGCAACACATCTTGCTGTGTAATGGAAGGTCGTTTGTAAAGGTTGACCTGACAACTTTCAGTTGATTATTGGTCTATTTTTATGTTAAACTGGCACTAATGAGATGAAACCTTAAACCAATGTTAGCATGTGGAAAAATGACAATATAATCAAGTAATAATATCACAACATGTGCTGCTTTATGCCGCATAATTTGCCTTTCCTTGCTTCATAATTTAGTGAATCCTACAACATAGTTTGGTCCTCCTATACTGCATAATTCCAGTTTCCCTGTTTATATGCCATTCAACGGTTTACAACTTGCTTGACACCCAAGTTATTCAGCTAAGCACATACAGCCTAACACAATATTTATCTCTGAAAATCAGAATTCCTCCAGGACATGCCCTGAACTACAATCAACTCTTCCAAACACTGTTGTTTGAAACCTTCATCACCATATCACTAATCCTCACACAGAGTCCTATGACATTACCCTTGACTTCTGCCATTTGATTGACATAAAGATACATAGTCAATGATCTCAATAACCTTTCTACCTGATAAGACTTACAGTGTTCATTCCATCTACAGAAGCAAGGAGCATTGTCAAAGCCCTCCTGCTGTTGGGACCTGACTAGAAAAGCCCCCAGTTTTCAGGCGCCTACATTTGCCCCTGCTTCCATTCACAGCTATCTCCAAAGCAACAGTCCACCTTATCACTGGCACCAGGGGCCTCATGCTCAAAAGGTTTTGCACTTGCAAAGTTAGTGAAACTGACTTTTAAAATGTAAAGTCCAAAATCTGAATGTACTAAAGTGCTTTGCAATGCTTCACTAACTTCACCAATAGCAGTGCACATATTGTGATCCATTGCGAACAGTCAGGCAATCTGGCAGAGCCCGAAGGGCTGGTCTGACAGGTCAGTTTGTGGGCAATTTTTATACCGTTTGTGGGCCTGTTTTATGGTCTGATTGTTTGTCTTTTTCTCTGGTATTACCAAAAATGCTTGCAGTCGCCCAAATCTTGCTAAAACACATGTACGATTTCAAAACTGCCCTGATTTGCAAATATTGGCCGCTTTTTTAGCTATTTGATTCGTAAATGGGCCCCTTTTATTTTGGTGCCCAGGCCTATTTTCTGTTCAAGTTCGACCGTGAATACGAGTCACAAGGGAAAGGGGACAGACAAGGGGCATTCCTCTACCTTGTGACTTATAATGGTATGCACAAACTCTTTGTAACCATTTTTGGCAGGTGTAAAACATGGAATGGTTAATGCCCTCTGAAGGCAGACGGTAACCATTTGCAAAGTGTAAACTGTCAATATTTGTAGGCTATGGAAATCGAGAGCAGTAGGTAATGGGCCACACCAGCAAACAGTCTGTGCCTCATGCTAATAATCAAACATGCAAACAGAACCAAACAATGCTCACCAGAAGCAAGACAATCCAATAGCAAGAGTCTCTTGTCTAAAAAGTATATATGTAAGCAAAGGCACAGTGCTTATTAGAAAGAAGACAGTTCTGTGGGTAGAGAAACTTAGCTACACTTCTCACCAAAATCAAGACTAGCCATTTTATGGAAGCTTGCTGCAAAAGCAACATAATGGTTTTCTAGGTGTGCCCACAATCTGGTAAGTCATATCTTTTTAAAGTCTACACTGTGTATCTCTTTCTATTCTGCCACAAATTCATGGCCCATTTCCTGACATTTCATCTTGAAAGAAGCAAATCTGATCCTCTCCTTTCCTAATGCCCCATTGCATCAGGGGGGCTTAACATTGATTCACAAGGTTGTATGACGGAACAATGAAGGGAAATACTCTGCATGCCTTTACCACACATTTTTTACCCCACTTTTTTTAGATTAAATATGCTTTAACAACGTATGCCTTCACTACCCATTGTTTATATATTTATGTATATATTTATATACATAAACAATGTATTTGTGGGGGAGACACCTCACACCCCTGAACTTACCTTAAAAGCGTGGTAAAGGTATATGTTGTGAAAGCATATGCGTTCTAAAAGCATGCGTGGTAAAAAATGTGTGGTAAAGGTACAACGTGGTAAAAACCTCGTTGTAAAGGCTGTTTCCCGATTCTCAAGGGATGGATTCATGCCTGATCATCAGTATTTATACATGGGAAAATCTACAAAGAATTCTAAATGGGAATCATTTCCATAGTCATTGGTTATCCTGAAAATCTGGCATGGATGCAGCACTTATTGAGCAACACTTTGCCATTCCTGTCTGAATTTACTTCACTACTTTAATAGTATTTTTTTTTCACTGAAATATACTGTTTTCAGAATAAAATCCTTAAGGCATCCTGACGCACGCTGGGCCAGTTTTCATTCGATTGAAATCCCAAACAATAAATATCCCCAAAAAGTATGCTTTTATTAAATAAAACATTTATTGGAAAGAATTATCTCAACACTCTTTTACCGGAGATTAATTTGCATTGGCTTGGTTTCCACAGACCTGCATTGATCTACAACACTCTTTACATAAACTAGTCAAAGAACATTCCTCCACCAATGGCCATTTATTATTAGACTGAGAAATGTACTTTTTGTTGAATGCATCAAATAACCTACATGTAACCAACATTGCCAGCGTCTTGAGAGAGATGAATTGAATGAAGTTGCCAATAATATTGAGAAGTATTTAGCTAGTAACTGTTCCTTGCCAAACACAACCTACATGACTCTTAATTAACCCTGGGCAAAGCACTACGCTACGCTCGCGTAGTTTGCGAAGTTTGCGCTACTTCGCACAACGCGAATTGCACGTAGCACAGTGCAAACACGCGTAGCGTAGCGTAGTGCAGCGGTCATTTTTTGCTTGCTCGCGGTCCTCAATGTCAAGTTGGCGACCGCAAGCAAGCAAAATGACATCCCGGCGAGACTTTTTCCTCGTTCGCGATCAGCAACATCAAGTTGCCGATCGCGAGCGTGGAAAATAAACCTCCCGGCGAGATTCTCAACGCGGGAGGTCAGGTTGAAAGCTGCCGCTCGAGTAAAAATCTACTCGAGCGGCAGTAAAAGACAGCTCGCACTGTGCAAGATGCCGTTTTCAATGATTGCACAGTGCGGACAAGCATCCGGCACTGTGCAATCATTGCGAACAGTGCACTACGCAGTTCGCGTAGTGCTACGCGTAGCTCGCGTAGTGCGAACTGCACTTTGCGTAGCTTCGCGTAGCGCTACTTCACGAACTACGCCCAGGCTTACTCTTAATCCTCAAATACACATATCATTTATGCTTGGGAAACGGCCTTTATAACGCAGGCTGAGTCACCCGTGCCGTTTCCCCGCAAGTGTGGGGCAAGCGTAACCATGCTTGCCTGAACTACGCATCTGCCTTAACCACGCATATGCCTGGTTAAAGCAGATAGCGGTCTCGTGTTCAGATAAGCGGGGAGAAGCATCCGAACGGGAAGTTCCGGACACCAACAGGCAAGTGGGTCTGGGGCCGGGTTTGGGGGGGGGTTGTTTTTTAGGGGTGGGGGTCGGTTTTAGGTCTATGGGGGAATCAGGATATTTTTTGGAAGGGGAGCAGGGTTTTAGGGCTCAGGGTGGGGGGAGGGGTCAGGTTCCTTTAAGTGCTGGGTTTGGAGGGGTGGCAGGGTTTTAGGCCTCAGGGCAGTGGAAGAGGTTGGGGTAGTGTAAAGGACAGCGCAGGGTATGTTTTAGGATTCATGCCGGGGGGCTGGGGTCGGAGTAGTTTACGGTAGGGGGCAGGGTATTAGGCATCGGGGGGCGCAGGGGTACTTTTAAGGGAAGGGTGGGGTTGGTTTTATGGCTCAGGGTGTGGGGTCGTTTTTAAAATGGGGGCAGGGTTTTAGGCCTCAGGGCAGTGGAAGGGGTTGGGGTAATTTAAAGGACAGCACAGGGTTTGTTTTAGAACTCAGGGCAAGGGGCTGGGGTCAGGGTAGTTTACGGTAGGGGGCAGGGTTTTAGGCCCCAGGGCGGGGGAGGGGAAGAGATAGGTGTAAGGGCAGGGTGGGGTAGGTTTTAGGCCTCAGGGCGGAGGGTGTGGTAGGGGGTTCAAATTTTAGGGCTTAGGCTGGAGAGGGTGGTCGGGGTAGTGGTAATCATTATCACGCATATCCCTTTACCAATCATGCCTTTACCACGAAATTTTGTGGTAAAGGAATGTGTGGTTTAGATGCATTCATGGTTAGGACAGCATAGTAGAGGCACGCGTGGTTTAGCCAACCATTTTGCTTACCACTTCCCCCAATAGTATTCTTAGAAATCAGTTTACTCTCACTGATCAATCTTCAGAAGATTTTATGGGGAAAAGATCATAATCTACTTCTGGAGCTCCATACTAGTTCTTACCTTGGGAATTTTGGTGAGCATGTGTGGAAAATGTTGTATTGTGAAGCATAATTGTTCTAGCATGACTGGAATTGGGCACAACCCAAGGCATTTTTTTGAATACTTTGTGATATTAATGATACTCTGTGAAGGAGTTAGAAATAAATAATTTACTTCAGTTCAGAACTCTAAAAGGGTTCCATGTCAGTCATGAGTAGTTCATCCAATCCAAGTTCTTACTCTGCATTCTTGTATTAGCAGTCCTGCGCTTGTAATATGGGAAACCCAAACCTACAAGTAACGGAATACCAAGTACAAAAATCACAAAACATGTTGATCTACACACACCAGGCAGGTGGCAACCTTAGAGCTCTACTAAGTAACTTTTCTGAGGAGCAGAGTAATGAAAAAAGTTTCACCTTCCTAAGCCATCTTCTTTAAATGATTTTATCTGCCTGACAATATTCACACTTGAAAGAGAAAAACATGGGTGTGGCATTGAACATTCCAAATGTCTTTCCAATATAGGGATTTTATAATACATTTATAGGGATTCTGGTTTCATGCTTTTTAAAACATTTTGCAAGTATTTATCAATTTTTTATTTTTTGCTCATTTTATCAACTTGTATTCATATTTCTTTGTGTTCTGTGAAAATTGAAGTTTCAATTAGCAAATGTTCTCATTAGTATACCCTATAAATGCATAATCACAACCAGTCGGGCTTCAACACTGTTAGTTGCCATGTATAATACAACAAAGCTAATCTGAAAACATTTCGTCGTAATGCAAGCAACAATTTAGGAGACTCCGGGCCAGATTTACTAACCTTTCATGCAACGCAGTGTAGAAGTGCAACTTGCTGTGCTGCGTTGCATGAAAGGGAGAGAGCAGAAATATGCTATATTTACTAAGATATGGTGCTCTTCTGCTTTCTCATATTGCTGGCGCACTTCAAGCAGCCTAGCGCCAACGCAGGCACCTTTGCACCACTGTGCAAGGCTGCCTGTGTTACACGGAGAATTGTTTTTGTGCAGGAAGGAATACCTTCCTATACAAAAAAATCTCTCGAGGCATTTTCCTCTTCTATGCAGATTGCAGCACACATAGGAAGAGGAAATAATGAGAAGAAAAAAATATTTTTCTCCTTGTTACGCCATCCTCTGGGAGGCATAGCGATTTCATGCAATTCCCAGGTTTACAAACATTTGTAAATCTAGGATTATGTGAAATCCATGGGGGAATGCATGGGAACGCTCATGTTCCACCCATGGATCACCTCCCAGAATAAAATGTAATGCAATACAGTGCAAGCGTTGCATCACATATGTATTACAAAGCCACGCCAGGCTGTGCAATTCGCCCCTTGCATGGCTTTGTAAATATCTACTACATTTTGCGTCATGGATGCGCCACAAAAGTGGTGCAACCATGACGCAACATGTTATTAGATCTGGCCCTGCATTTTTTTTTTTATTTAGCCCAATTGTTAGCCTGCAGAAATATAGGCCTGCCATGATTGACAGCACAGCGGGTTACTCAAAAGAAGATCCTCATTCTGTATTTTTCTGTGTTTTTTAAAATACGGATATGTTAATACGTTGGCTCAGATTTCCTACTTTTCCATGCAATGCAGCCCTGTAAAAGAAATTCTGGGCCACATTGTGAATGGAAGAAAACACAGCGCAGTGTCAAATCTACAAACACTGGCTTGCAACAAAATAAAAGTGGCCCCCATTAGCAAATTAGATGGCTAAAACAGTGGCCATGTTTCCAAATTGGGGCAGTTTTTCACTGATAAACACTGTATACGTTTTTTGCGACGTATGACAGACTGCAAGGATTTGAGCTTACTGCGGGTAAGGATTGTTTTATTATTAGGCATATCAACAGTAAAAACTGGCCCAACAGACCGTAAAACAGGCCCACAAACAGTCAAAAAGCAGCCCACACACTGAACTATCAGCTCGGCCCCATGGGTACTGCCTGATTGCCCTGCAGGACAGTCTGACCCTACACCCAGCTTTTGTCCCATTCACCATTCACACTGTGCTCAGAAGGAGACAGGTGTGAAGCAGAGAGGGCTGAGAAAAGTTGCATGTCTATTGCAATAAACAGATGAAGAAAGCCATGTTGGTTCCCAAGCTGGTCATAGACAGGTACAGGACAATAAACAGGGTATTAAAAATATTTGTGATTCAATTACCTTATAAGAGAAGCATCTACTTCTTCCTTTATTATACTTGGAATGCATTTGCGATTCTGTGGTGCCAAATGTTGACAGAAGGCTAAATGCAAGAGTCAGGTTGTCAGAACTAGGGTTGTGTGCAGCTTCTTTTAACAAGTGAATCCTCATTTAGTCCCTTTTATTGGCCTAAACTTAACTTGCTGAGTTTGCTGCTCTTCCTACATTTATCCTCTCCCATAGCTTGACCCCTCAAACTGGCACTTGTGGTGAAGCTGCAAATGGATTTTTTGTTTTCTTGGGAGCTAACTTTACATCCATTTTCTTTATGAATTTGAAAATGATTTGTTGTTGGTGATCTTCTTCCCCTCTAAAAAGCTTCAAAAGATGCCAGAATTTTTACTTGAAATCCTACATACAGAAGACAGCAGGCAATAATGTTAATCTTGACAAGAATTACAGTTCGAAAAGAAAAAATGTGCAACTTCGCATAACCTAAGTCACAGTCCAATGATGAAGAGTCGACTGAGAGCTAATCAGGGGTTTTGGTTAATAAATGGTTAGGCATCAGTCCTGTTTTCTATGAGTAGAAAAAAAATTCTATTGTGCCTGGACTAAGTATGTAGCAGGGTGATTCCAAGATTGTTTATGCCAGTGGTTCTTAAGCTTTTGATTTCTGCTGGACCCCAGTGAATGACTACTGGAAGCCGGGACCCCTCCTAAGCAATTTCTATGATTCGAACCTCAAAACAATGCAAAAAAATAAAGAATCAACTATTGATCAAATATTCAAATTGTGAGATACTCTATTCAATCATAAACAAAACATACATGAAAATCTAAATTTTTATTCTAGTGGGAAACAAAGTGATCTGCTAGACTCTAACATATCGCTGTCATTTGTACTCCTAATACATGCTCTCTTTTTGTCTTTAGCGCAGACTAGTGTCGCTTCAATTGAGGCCTCCAGCAGTCCATACTAGATTCCATTTGATGTCCTTGAGCAACCCTAAAGAACTAAGATAATGGTACAAACTTAGGGCTATATTTACAAGTAAGTAACACAGCACAGTCCCGCAAGCCATTTGGCTGCGCCGCGCTGCGTTACTTCCAAAGCACAGGGATGCATCATATTTACAACAGTATGACATATCCCTGAGCTCTCCCCTGCACTGGCGCACAATTGGCTGCCATGCGCCAACACAGGCACCTGTGTACCATGGTGCAAGGGTGCCTGGGGTGCAGGGATGATTGTTTTCGTGCAGGAAGGTGCCCCTTCCTACACAAAAACAATCACAAGAGGTGTTTCCTCTTTCTATGTGTGCTGCAGAATGCAGCACACATAGAAAGAGGAAAAATGAGGAGAAATAAAATTATTTCTCCTCGTTGCACCTCCTTACGCCTCCCCTGCGGAGGCGTAGGATTCTGATGCATTCCCAGGTTTACGAAAGGTTGTAAATCTGCGAATGTGGCAGAATTCATTGGTGTTGCGTGGGAACACCCACAGCAACACCCATCGAACGCCACTTTCTCGCAAAGTGCTGCGTGAAAAGGGGCCGTATTTACAAGGACATGAAAAGCCACGCAGGGTGGCTTTACGTGTCCTTGTAAATATGGGGCACCACACTGCGCCACCGGTGCGTCACAAAAAGTGATGCACCGGTGGCGCAAGGGGCTTGTAAATATGCCCCTTAACATTTATTCCAATTTCAAATGTCTTCACACTTATGGAGAATTTTGCTTTTTTGTGTATTTACATTTATTCTTCTGATATTCATTTTTAATTTAATAAACAGTCGCCGACTCCCTAAATAGGCATTGTGTATTCTGAGGGATCAACTCACCACAGGTTAAGAACCACTGCCACCGGTAAAGAACCACTGGTTTATACTAAAAGTTGGGGAGGGGGTCAAAGGTCAAAAATATCAGGGGCAGGCATCCTTGGAGGAAGCTCAGCACCCATGCTTGTGATGGAGCAGGGTTTTCGCGAAATAAAACCTGCTCAAATTGAACCCTCAGTAACATTTACTAACAGTGTGGGGTGAAAAACTAATGTGGAAAAGAGCCTAACATGAGGGAAAATGCTACTGCGCAAGCGCGTACTAAAGCACTGGAGTAGGCTGCACATGCTTCTTGACAAAACGAAAAATAAAAGGACTAAAGCTGCTTTTGTGCATTTTATTAACGTTTGCTAGGAAAATAATACTAACTTGGGTTGCGCATGGATAAATGCAGCATTAGGTGGGTGCGTAATGAAAAGCATTATATGTGATTAATAATGCCTGTGTTTGTTTTCCACAGAAGCATGGTTTTCTGCTCTGCAGGAAAACATTGGGTTAATGAAATGAAAATAAGTTCTGAAAATAAATATTGAACGATAATGGGAAGATGGAAGATGAGTGTCCTTCATGAGCCCTGTGTGCCTGCCAAGAGTTAACTGAAAGAAACAATTTCTTCATTGAGTGAAGGAACATTTCCTCTTTATGCGGCACAAGCGGATTAATGTGACACAGAATTTGCTACATGACCGGGATGGAGGAAACGAATGCTATGACAGTGGCTCGAATTTGTATTTCCTGGGGTGGAAGTAGATATACAGAATAAATAAACAATAAGACATTGAGTGAGATGGACATGACGAGAGTGGTGTGACAGTATACCCCCTTCCTTAACCAATCGTGTGGAGAAATCCTCTGTTCTGACACAAATGTGGGTTGGACATTTAGGTTTTAGGGTATAATTGAGGTTCCTGGTGGGAGGGGTTAGGTTAATTGGTGGCTTGCTTTCCTACCTGCGTGAGGAGAGGCCTTCTTTACTGTCTCCTATTCTTGAGCTGGCTGTTCCTGTCTGCTGATTCCTGACTTAATCTTTGCCTCTTCAAATCTTCTTGAGGGGCCTTACTGCTCTCATGGCCAGGGAGTAGTTTTAATATTTTCAATTGGGTTAGTATAGACAGAAAACTGAATTTGCATAATCATTTGCAAATGTAATTTGTCTCTGAACCTTTTGTCTCTTCGCCTTTCCACTCCTTTATGCGCTGTCAAATGAGATGTGTTTTTTTATCATTATTTCTCTGATATTGGTGCTCTGTGATGATCTATGATTTGTACTGTATTTTGGTATTGATGAGCATTTATTTCACATTATTTAGATAAACATTATAAATATACAAATGTGTCTGTCTTTATTAGAGGTGTTTCTCTAGTTTATGAGAATTATCTAGAAACAAGTATTAGTTTGCCAAACCCTGTCAACTATATAAAGATTGCATCGCCATAATTGGTTTAATAGAATGAAGATACAAATTGGAATTTGGTAAGTTTGGTAATTTGTTTAGTAATTCACTAACCCAGTGTGAAGGGACTTGTTGGGTAATGAAATTGGGCCTAGTCTGTAGAAAATGATTAGCCCCAGATCACTGGATCAGTTTTGGAAGCAGAGGATTGTTTATATTGTTTATTTTGGCAAATTAATGGTTGAATTATTGATTTTGATTACTAATATGAAAAGTTAGCGTCTTTGCTTTATGTAGTCTGGAAGTACGGGTACGGAGTTGCCTAAGATCCCGGGATGTTGATTTAGCCTCAGGGGCAGAGGAAGAGTGTGGAAAAGTATCGCACTGCAGAAGTACTTTGTCTGTTGTTGTAATATCGAACAGTGAAATGCTGTTGATATTATTCTAAGGGACCTATTCTGAAGTACGTAAGTAAGCTGGATGTAATAGTGAAGTCCTCTTCCGAAACTTTAGAAAGTACACCTAAAGGAGTACCAAGACCTAACTTCACTTGATTGTAATAGTGAAAGTCCCCTTCCGAAACTTTAGGAAACACGCCTAAAGGAGTACCAAGACCTCCTTTCACTTGATTGAGAGTAGAGTGACACTGGTCGTTATTCTACTGGTTGTAAAAGTTTCTCTTGAATGATTGAACTATCTTTTTATTTAGTGGAGCAGACAGAGTAGCAGTGTTTTGTGCCGTTTCTAATAAGAATTTATTTAGAAAGACTTTGTACTACATTGCAGTATTATTTTGTAAAGGGAGGGTCAGTCGCAGGAGTTATACTGACGTCACAAAAAGTCGCGCTGGCATTGGTCAGATAGCGGGCGTGTTTTGTGCTGTGATTGGTTGGTTGGTGTGAGTCGCGCTGGTATTGGACGAGTGCGAGCGAATAGAGTGAGTGGAATTACGGAAGGATTTCCTTGATTTTTTAAATATTTAGCGAAAAGAAAGAGTTGAAAATGAAGTTGGTAAAAATGATACAAGATTTGTTTAAAAAAGATAAGCCAATAGTTACTAGAGAGGGAGTTCCTGTACCTCCTCCAAGATCGCATGCTTCTTTTATGATGTTAGAGCATGGATATCATACGTGTACATGGTTAGAGAATTGGGTCAGTTATACGGAGGTTGATGGAGTTTTAGCTTTCCCAGAGCATGGTACTTTCAATGTAAAAGTTTTGGAAAATTTGAGAAGACGAATGAATTCGTTAAAACCAAATCCTAGACCTATGCAATATGAGGCGCTTGAGGAATGGGAAGATGAGGCGTACAGAAGGGAGAGAGATAGGAATGGGATGAAATATAGGAATACAATGAGATGGTATTCAGAAGCTAAATGGGATGCTCAGATGAAAAGGTGGAGGAGAGAAGTAATCACAGATGGATTATACCCAGTAATGGTTGCTGAGGGACAAGCCAGTGGAAAATGCAAGGAGAAAAAAAATAATGTAGAGACCTCAGAACTTGATATGGATCCGAATGAAAATGATGATGAGTTATTAGATGAGATGTTATTGAAGAGACCTCCACCATATCAGGAGAGTCCATATGGGATTACTCCAAGTGCACCATTAATTGAAATAGAAGTTCCACAAGTTCCACAGGTACCACAAGTTTCACAGTCTTCATCAGCTACTCGAGTCTCACAGGAGAGAGATATCGAAATGCTCAATAGAGCAAAGGAAGAATTGACTCAGGAAATTAATCAGATGAGTTTAAATGCAGAAGTGTTGTCAGTTCCGGTGACAATTGGCCCTATAGTTCCATTGTATAGTGAGGGTCAAAACATTTCAAGAGTGCATGCATGGACAGTTCCCGTGAATAGTGCTAGGAATATTAGTGGATCAGAATCAAATGAGATGAGTACGTCACTGATTGATATTCCAGTAAATGGAAATGTGACTGAAACGCCAAAAAGGAGTGTACAGATTGATCCTAGAAAATTAATGTCAAATGTGAGAGAAACAACTTCAGTATCAGGGGGTTCAAAGGGACCTTCGCCAGAAGAGTTGGATGATTGGATTAGAGGAATGGCACATAGTAAGTCTAAACCGAGTATAGATATAGGAAGGTTAAGAGTAGATCTGGAAGAAATGATTATTGGTACAATAAGTCCGGAGAGATTGAGTAAATATCAGGATGATGAGTTGTTATTCTTGTGCAAGAATATTACATTGAAAGCGAAAAATTTGCATGAGAAGATGGCAGAAGCAGCACAGGAATATGGAGTGGATATTGAGAAATCGAAAGCTTTACAAAAGACATACAGGTTGGATTTTAGCAATAAGGATCTAGAAAGTTCGAATGCATCGGGAAAACGATTGCAAATAAAGGAGTTGATTAATACTCTGAAAAGATGGGGTGAATTGGAACGATGGAAAGGTATATGGGCGAAAAAGAAAGAAGAAACACTTGCAAGTAAAGGTGAGACTGCATCGCCTTTGCTTCCGTTAAGAGAGACAGAACCTGCTGAAATGATATATCCAATGAGAGAAGTTCCGGGTGGTGGATATGTTCATATTCCTTGGTCAAGACAGGACATATTGTCTTTTACAAATGACTTCCCAAAGTTGAGAGAAAAGCCTGTTGAGTAGTATAAACAGGTAGAGAGGTTTGTAAAGGTCTCAATGGTCTTGTTGAAAGATTTGGATGGTTTGTTTGATATTGTAGTTCCAGCTGATTTATGGACTGAGTGTAAGATTGCAATTGATTGGCCGAAAGAGGAATATCCTAGAGATGTTAAAACTGGAGCGCCTTCAGAAGAGGTAATGAAGAAATATAATCAAGTGATTACTTATTTGAAGAGTAAGATTTCCCCAAAGAAAACAGATTGGGTTAAGATTGACAGGACGACACAGGAGTCAAAAGAAACAGTACATGCCTACTACGAGAGAATTTTACAGGTGTTTAAACAGTATAGTGGTTTTGAAAGCATAACTGACAAAGATATGGGACATTTTGTGTATACGTTTGTGTTTGGATTGAAACCTGAAATTAGTAATATGATTCAGCAGCCTTTGATTTGTTGGCAAAACAAGACAGAGGATGAAATACTGAGGTATACAAAGTATTGTAGTGATGATATTGAATCTAGACATAAGACATTAAAAGAGAAAATGATGTGGGCGCAATTGAAAGCGGCACAGCAGAAAAATGGGTATTTTGTTGATTTTTCTCAAACAGGTTTCCAAATGAAAGGCCAGAATCATAATTTTCAAAATGGTCAGGTACCTGGATGAATGTTGTATCGAATGGTGGTGTTCAAGTGCAATTACCGGGAAAGGGTAGAGGTAAAAATAATAAGGAAGAGATGAGAAGGAAATTTCCTTGTCATGCGTGCGGAAGGTTAGGACATTGGAAGAACGAGTGTAAGTTCTTGAAAGGAAATAATGGAATGATTAAAAATTGTAATCCACAGATGCAGAATGAGGTGGTTGTGAATCAACAACAACTGCAACAGCAACAGGTAGTTACACCACAGGTACAACAGGTACAAGTGCCTCAAGCTCCTATGCCAAATAATGTGAATGCTCAGGTACAGAGATACAGTGCGAATGCTGGATTTCACGCGGGTGAACAAATTGGTAAGAATCAAAATGTACAGATGATTTCGAAATATTGGTTGCAATGTCCTGAGAGTAATTCAGATTCATCTCAATGACAGTGCCTGATGGGGAGGAAGAGTGCGTGCTTGGCGCATCTCTAGAGGTACATCAATCAGGTCCTTTTGTGGATGTGAAAGTGGAAGGTAATGATATTACATTCCTTGTGGACACTGGTGCTACCCGTTCTACTGTGAGAGCAGCAGAAATTCCAAACCTACCCCTCTCGGGAGAAACTATCCAAGTTGTAGGAGTTTCAAATAAGTATATTAGAACTCCAGTGACCAAACCAATGGAGGTTCATATTGGAGAATTTTGAGATTTGCATCGGTTTGTGGTGTGCGATACAAGTCCGGTGAACCTTTTAGGTAGGGACTTACTGTGTAAAATGAATTGCACCATCTATTGTACACCAGATGGTATTGCTTTTCAAACACCAGATGAGGATGTTGCTTTCAAAGTGATGTTAGCAAGGCAAGGGACAGAAGTGAATGATTTATATCCTTTAGTTACAGCCACGGATTTGCCTGTTGAATTGAGAGATACTGTGACGACTGATGTGTGGGATTTTACAGGGAAAGACATCGGATTGAATAGGGTGTTGATCCAATTCAAATTTTGGTCAAACAAGGTGCAGAATTTCCGAAAACACCACAGTATAAAATTAGTCCTGAGACCATTGCAGGAGTTACTCCTGTAATTGAACAAATGATTAAACAGGGTATTCTGAGAGAGATACTAGGGAGTCCTTGTAATTCACCTATTATGGGAATTAAAAAACCGAGCGGCAAGTATAGAATTGTGTAAGATTTGAGGAAAATTTATAAGATTGTAGTACCTTGTTGTCCGATAGTGCCAAACCCAGCAGTAATTCTTTACCAAATTCCCTGTGATGCGGAATGGTTCACAGTGATTGATTTGTGCCAAGCATTTTTCTCGATACCCTTGCATCAGGATAGCCAATATCGTTTTGCTTTCCAGTTCGGATACCGTGTTTTGCCATGGTGCTGAGTTCCTCAAGGGTATACAGAGAGTCCTTCAATTTTCAATCAAATTCTGAAAAAGTGTTTGGAGTCATTGGTTATGCCAGAAGACTCAGTATTGGTGCAATACATCAATGACCTATTGGTGGCATCAAAGACACGAGAAGCATGTGTGACAGGTACAATTGCTCTATTGAACCATTTGGCAGTAGGTGGGCATAAAGTGTCACCATCAAAATTGTAGTTTTGTCAAAAAGAGGTGCAATATTTGGAACACAAAATTGAGAAAGGAGTCAGGAAAGTATCACAAGATCGAATTGCTGTGATCTTGCAAATGGGTCCTCCCAGCACACAGAAAGAAATTCGAATGTTTCTGGGCATGGTTGGATACTGCAGACAGTGGATCAGTGGTTTTTCACTGATAGCCAAGCCATTACAGAGAGTGACTCACACAGATGTAGTCGATCCGATCGAACTGGATGAAGAAAGCATGAAGGCTTTTGTTGAGTTGCGAGACAGTCTTTGTTGAGCACCTGCATTGAGAATGCCAGATTATTGTAAAGACTTTGCATTGTTCTGTTGAGAGAAGGATGGATGTGCACTTTCAGTTTTGACGCAGACACATGGAATGGCGCGTCGTCCAGTGGCATATTTCTCTGCTACGTTGGACTCAGTGGCTGCAGCATTGCCAGGTTGTTTGAAAGCAGCGGCTGCTACTTGTGTGAGCCTTAAGCAGAGTGAATCAATTGTGATGGGACATCCATTGAGAGTGTATGTGCCACATTCTGTTGAGATTTTGCTGACAAGGACGAGAACACAGCATATGACAAGTAGTCGTTTGACTAGATATGAGAGAGTGATCTTGGGTGCTGAGAATGTGACAGTAACGAGATGCACGACACTGAACCCAGCGACTTTGTTGCCGAGTTCGAGTTGTGAAGAAGTAAAAGATGAAGCAGATCATGATTGTCTGGATGCCATGCGCTCTATAAAACACAAATAATAATAATAATAATGTGACAGAGTTGTGTACACAACCAAGGCCTGACATAATAGATACACCATTGCTAGAATCGGATTTTGTGATGTTTGTAGATGGTTCCTGTCTGAGAGATAAAAAAGGTGTATTGCGTGCTTCATATGCAGTATGTACAGTGGCTATGGTTCTTGGAGCATCTTGTCTAAGAGGGATAAATTCAGCTCAAATTTCTGAATTGGTCTCTTTGACCAGGGCTTGTATAATTGGCAAAAATTTGAGGATAACCATATTTACGGATAGTCAATATGGTTTTGGGGTGGTGCATGATATTGGTCAATTGTGGATGCAACGTGGATTTCTGACAACTTCAGGATCCCCGATCAGAAATAGCAAAGATGTAAAAGATTTGCTGAATACATTACAATTGCCTAAAGAGATTGCAGTGGTCAAATGCCAGGCACATAAATCAGGAAATGATTATGTGACTAGTGGCAACAGATACGCAGACCAAGTGGCTTGTTTCTGTGCACAGAATTCGGTTTCAATTAACAAGGGAGCAGAGAAAAAGAATACAAATTGTCACTTGATGTTCTCTTCTGTAGAAACATGGGATGAAGTTAGACAATTGCAAGAAGAAGCTAGTGAAGAAGAGAAAGAAATTTGGATTAAATCAGGTTGTACAAGGAGACCTGAAGATGAAATATGGGTGTATGTGGATGATAGACCAGTAATGCCAGACTGTTTACTTTCTCAAATGCCAAGGATGTACCATGGAGTAACACATGTGGGAAGAGATGCTATGATTAGACTCTTCAAACAGTCATGGTACAATCCTAAATTCAGGGTTATTGCAGAGAGTCTTTGCCAGAGATGTGTAGTGGGCCAGCAGCAAAATCCAGGAAGAAAGACTGTTGTTAGTTGGGGGCGGATTGGAAAAGCAGCAGGTTACAGATTACAAGCTGATTTCATTGAGTTACCTCCTTGTAATGGGCTGAAATATGTGTTGGTTGTTGTTTGTCTGTTTTCTCGTTGGGTAGAAGCATATCCAACAAGAAGAAATGATAGTTTAACAGTTGCTAAATTGCTTTTGAGAGAGATCATTCCTAGATTTGGATTTCCAGTCTCTTTAGAAACGGATAGAGGTACACATTTTAATAATGAAATAATTCGGATGATTTGTGCAGCATTACAAATTGAGCAAAAGCTGCATTGTGTATATCGACCAAAAGCCTCAGGTGTGGTCGAGCAAATTAATGGCACTATTAAATCAAGACTGTTAAAAGTGTGTGCATCCACAGCACTGAAATGGCCAGATGCTTTACCCATGGTATTAATGAGTCTGAGAAGCATTCCTGATAAAAAGACTGGATTATCCCCTCATGAAGTTATAATGGGGAGAGCAATGAGAAAGCCGATTGTACCAGCAAATCAACTGATGAATATAACTGATGATTTGGTGCTTGATTATTGCAAAGGATTGGCTGATGTGGTGCGTTCTGTGTCTCATCAGGTTGGAGAAATTGCAACCACAACACAGCAAGAGCAAGCACATGATTTAAGTCCAGGAGAGTGGATCTTGGTGAAGAAGCATGTGAGAAAATCGTGTTTGGAACCTAGATGGCATGGCCCATACCAGGTAATACTGGTGACAATGACAGCAGTGAAGTGTGGAGGCTTGCCGAATTGGATACACGCTAGTCATACCAGGAGAGTCCCAAGTCCACTTGAAAGACAAGAAGAAGAAGAGCAGAGACTGGCAGAGAGTCGAGAAAAGCCAGAAGCTGTAGAATGTGAAACCATAGAGTCTGAAGCTACATTTCCTGAAGGTGTTGAACACGAGGCTGAATAGAGAAAAAGTTGAATAAAGTGGGCACCAGCTACTGGGTCTCATAAGACTGCTGTTGAAAGTGATGATGAAGAAGTGTTAAAAGAGAATCAAGAGCAAGTACAACAAAGAAAAGATCTGAATAAAAGAACTTGTAAACTTGACACTGAAGAAGAAGAAACTGTGCAAGTTAAGAAAGCAAGAAAAGGTGATGTGTGGCCAAAGGGAGTGAAAAGACTGAAATACACTCTGAAAAAGAAAACGCCAGTCACGATAATTGAAGTACCAAACAAAACAGAACAAAGTGAGTCAGAAGAAGAATCAGTTTGGAAAACGAAGAGAATAAGAGTTCCGAACAAGAAATACACAGCTCCAGAATGGACATATGTGGTATTGGAAGAAATTGAGCATACAGATCAGAGCAAAGAAGACACTGGTATAAAACAGAGTGAAGCAAACGGTTTTGAACCACCTTAAAAGAACTGTGTAAATTAAAAGTGCAGAAAATTAAAGAATTTGTTCAGAGAAGTGCAGAAGAACTAATGTAGAAATTGAACTAAAAGCTGTGAAGAAATAAAAAAAAAAGAAAAAGAAAAAGGGGGTGAAGGAAGAAGAAGAAGGCTTGAAGTGTTTGGATACACTACTTAGATAGTTTATAGTTTTTCTAGTTTTTATAGTTTTTGTATACAAATTTTTTCCTTAAAATGGCAAAAATAGCAGAGACTGGATATCAAAATCATGGTTTTAAATGTAGATGTATTAATGCTTGCTTATTTAGTATTTTATTACTAATGTTGGTGTGGTTAACACTAATTGTTATTGTACCTGTCTTAATGGTAACTAATCATAAAAATAATACTAATGGTGTGATGAGTGAGAAAGTAGATTTTAAAAGTCTTAAAGAAATCTCACATACCAATTTAGAAAAGCTGGAGGGTGACAGCATTTACCATCAAGATACATCAATTAATGACTTTTCGTTAAATGTTTTTACTAAGTTGATGTATGAATGAATATGTGGACACAATGGACGCGAGATATTGTTATGTGTGCATGCAGTTACCATCGTCTGTCTCAGAGGGGGTGACTTATCATCACCTACCTTTAACATATGGAGTGTCTTGTAGTGTTTTAACTAGTCTCTTTTACGAGAAAGGTAGCTTACAATATTATTATTCTAACATGGATTTAGTGTTTATAGAAATTCCTATTAGAAAGAACATGAATAGAGTAAATAGAGCTGAAAATGCAGAATATATGGGAGAATTTGTTCATACAACAAAAACAATAGATATAGTATACGCACATAGACATAACTTAACATGTAGACTGCGGTTTGAAGAAATAGAATTCATTGACATGGTAGAGGATAGAAGGCAGGATTTCAAGAGAAAAGCTGCTGAGCAAAAGTCTCATGTACCTCCATGGGCTTTCAGAGAAGGAGATTACAAAAAGGGTGAGGCATACACTGCCATGACCCTGGACTGGCGTCATAGAGGGAAGCTTTGCTTGCTTGGATTACAAACTGATTATAACAATTATTTCATTGGTTCTAGTGAGTGTGATCATACTTTCCTAATTACGGGAGGTTGGAGAATAAAGGGAGGAACTGATCCTGTCTTTCCGGGAATCTGTTATGTGTGTGGTAAGAATGCCTACTATAGGTTGCCTGCACACTGGTATGGAGGTTGCTATATGGGGATAGTATTTTCCAAAGTATATCATTTGGATAAAAATGATAGAATCAATGAAGTAAAGAATGGATTAATATGTAATAAGAGAGGAGCGAGTTTTTCAGAAATAGTGGGAGATATTTTTGGAGCATTGATACCTTCAGTTGGAGTCATATTAAATTCACATAAAATTAGAAAATTGTCCACAGTGGTTGATCGTTTATCAACAGATACTGCTGGTGGTTTCTTGATGATTGATACTGAAATGGTTGCGATTAGGTCTATGGTTTTACAAAATCGACTTGCCCTTGATGTATTATTGGCCAAGGAGGGTGGAGTCTGTAATGTTGAAAATTCAACAATGTTGTACTTATATCCCTGATGAGAGTAAGAGTCTGGAGGGGTATATCAAGAACATTACAAATCTTAGAGAAGATTTGGCTGAACTGAAGGTTGACGGTGCTTGGGAGAAACTTAGTAAGAGTTTTTCCTCCATGAGTAATTGGTTTGCTACTTTTGGGAATAGTGCATTAGGAAGAAACTAACACCTATCATTGTAGTAGCTACAGTGATACTAATGATTTTTCTGATTTATAAATGTTGTAAATGCAAAAAGGAGACATCTGATATGAAACGAATAACAAGAAAGAGAGAAGAGATAGAATTAGAGGACAAGAAAGGGAATTATTATGAAATAATGAAGGATTTAGATGGAATAATGGTAAAGCGAGAGAGAACAACTGCTTTCTGAAAGTGATAATTTGTATTGGTGGGAAATTTGGTGATGGCTCAAAACGCCATCAAAGGGGGGATTGAAGGAGCAGGGTTTTCGCAAAATAAAACCTGCTCGAATTGAACCCTCAGTAACATTTACTAACAGTGTGCTGTGAAAAACGAATGTGGAAAAGAGCCTACCATGAGGGAAAATGCTACTGCGCAAATGCGTACTAAAGCACTGGAGTATGCCCAAATGCTTCTTGACAAAACGAAAAATAAAAGGACTAATGCTGCTTTTGTGCATTTTATTAACGTTTGCTAGGAAAATAATACTAACTTGGGTTGCGCATGGATAAATGCAGCACTGGGTGGGTGCGTAATGGGAAGCATTATAAGTGATTAATAATGCCTGTGTTTGTTTTCCATAGAAGCATGGTTTTCTGCTCTGCAGGAAAACATTGGGTTAATGAAATGAAAATAAGTTCTAAAAATAAATGTTGAACGATAATGGGAAGATGGAAGACGAGTGTCCTTCATGAGCCCTGTGTGCCTGCCAAGAGTTAACTGAAAGAAACAATTTCTTCATCGAGTGAAGGAACATTTTCTCTTTATGCGGCACAAGCTGATAAATGTGACACAGAATTTGCAACATGACCAGTATGGAGGAAACGAATGCTATGACAGTGGCTCGAATTTGTATTTCCTGGGGTGGAAGTAGATATACAGAATAAATAAACAATAAGACATTGAGTGAGATGGACATGACGAGAGTGGTGTGACAGTACACCCCCTTCCTTAACCAATCATGTGTGGAGAAATCCTCTGTTCTGACACAAATGTGGGTTGGACATTTAGGTTTTAAGGTATAATTGAGGTTTCTGGTGGGAGTGGTTAGGTTAGTTGGTGGCTTGCTTTCCTACCTGCGTGAGGAGAGGCCTTCTTTGCTGTCTCCTATTTTTGAGCTGGCTGTTCCTGTCTGCTGATTCCTGACTTAATCTTTGCCTCTTCAAATCTTCTTGAGGGGCCTTACTGCTCTCAAGGCCAGGAGGTAGTTTTCCTATTTTCAATTGGGTTAGTATAGACAGAAAACTGAATTTGCATAATCATTTGCAAATGTAATTTGTCTCTGAACCTTTTGTCTCTTCGCCTTTCCATTCCTTTATGTGCTGTCAAATGAGAAGTGTTTTTTTATCATTATTTCTCTGATATTGGTGCTCTGTGATGATCTATGATTTGTACTGTATTTTGGTATTGATGATCATTTATTTCACATTATTTAGATAAACATTATAAATATATAAATGAGTCTGTCTTTGTTAGAGGTGTTTCTCTAGTTTATGAGTATTATCTAGAAACAAGTATTAGTTTGCCAAACCCTGTCAGCTATATAAAGAGTGCATCGCCATAATTGATTTAATAGAATGAAGATACAAATTGGAATTTGATAAGTTTGGTAATTTGTTTAGTAATTCACTAACCCAGCGTGAAGGGACTTGTTGGGTAATGAAATTGGGCCTAGTCTGTAGAAAATTATTAGTCTCAGATCGCTGGATCACTTGTCAGTAAGAATGAAGTGGTGCAGCTAGGTGCTGCAACCCAGCTCAGAGGATTGATTGGCTGGAAGCTGCCGGCGATCTTGACCTGGCACTAAAGGTTAAGGGCAGCTTCCTGGCCTATTATTCTTCTTGCTGAGCTGCATGTGATCACTTAGGTTAAGAAATAAAGTTGGCTTTATTCAATTTTGTTCTATGAAATTGGAATTATTAACTTTGTTGGCAAAACCAACTGGCTATGTAGTCTGTAGAAAAGTTTAAACATGGCTGCCAGACTTGCAGTGTATGGTCATGGCTAGATGAATATTGTTCTTCTTTAATCTCATTTTACTTGTTTCTGGCAGGATGCACTGGAGCTTGTTCTCTATGCACCTAAGGGAATGAGGGAGTGGAGCAATGGATATTCCAGTCAACAGTCAGCAGATTATCTCCTGTTTGAATGAACAAGTAAACAAATTGTAAAGTCCCCTCTAATGGCACCAGTAATTCTGGCCTCTTGAGTTACTT
This sequence comes from Calotriton arnoldi, assembly GCA_963921515.1. Classification (NCBI taxonomy): domain Eukaryota; kingdom Metazoa; phylum Chordata; class Amphibia; order Caudata; family Salamandridae; genus Calotriton; species Calotriton arnoldi. The sequence continues at coordinate 901,360 of CAWUFW010003912.1, read as the reverse complement.
TCATCAATTGTTATGGTAACACCAGGGGATGGAAAATGCACCATCACAAGGAGGACCATGAGGGTCCACTCAGAAAGGGGCAATAACTCTGATTTAATACATTAAAGTCGCCAGTGATTCCTCTGGCTGCATTTCCTGCTAGCAATTTTATCTGCTTTTACCACCCAGACTCCCAGGGGAAACTGGACAGACCTGTGTCCCTTCATGTGGAATCTCCTCAGACTTTACAAGTTACTGGTAATAAAGCCGTGCGATTTTTCAATGTAAACTGAGCTTGAGCTTCCTTTTCCGGTTTTGATGCACACACTCCAATATCAGAAATTTTAGGAAGGTTAGAAGGAAGGATAGAAGTGTGAAAATTGTAGTTTGTGGGAAACTAGTGGAATCTGAGGGGCATTCCAGTATTTTCATGAGGAAGAGAAAAGGGGATGTGCTTTGGCAGTGCTCTGCTGTGCAGCACGGTTTCCTGCATGAAGCAGGAGGTGGAGTCATGGAGGGACTCTAAGTGTGAATACAAAATGGTGGAAATCTGTTTCCAATTGGCTTTAGTCTGTGCAGAAGTGCAGTGGTGTAGCTAGCCCTATGGGCGCCTGTAGCGGGCTCTGTGTTTGCCGTTTGCCGCGCTGCGGTGGCTGCAGTAAAAAGCGGGGGGCGTTGCTGGCGAGCATTTTCCCTGTTTGCCGCCCGAGATGGCAGGTGATAGCGGGGGGAGGCCGATGCCCCAAAAACTCATGCATCCCGGGGTGGACCGCCCCCGCCTCCCCCTTAGCTACGCCACTGACTTGAAGTGTACTGCTTCACCAAGGAGCAGGCCCCAAACTTTGGACATCATTCTACACATGGGCCGTATGGAGAGGTTCTTCATGCTGCTTCCTTGGCTCTAAAATGAAAAAGAAACGACCTCAGACCATCTTTGCCTTCAACTAGGAAATTTGTTTCTCATGATCTGGTGGCCTTCTGATGGTTAAACCTCCTGACTTCACTTCTTGCTACAGTATCTACATGCCGTGAGTTACATAAGTCTTTGGAAATAGTAAATACATATTGCAAAGTTCTTTTAGATGGAGACTTCAGGGTTTAATTTGACTGGTGGGTGACAACAGACAAATCTGATTTCAAGGCACAACAGCATAACATATCACACATTCGCTCCAAGGGGGATCCTGGGGCAGAATAACAGATGCTTATTGTTACCCAACTCAATGGTATTCATTTTATTGCCAGGGTTAGAATCTGCAAGTATTCAAACATACGACTAGGATGTCAAAAACAAATCACTACAGTGAATTACATTTTTTTCTTCACTTTTTTAGAGCACAAACTCAACCTGAAGGTATTGGAGCACTTTACATGAGCACCACTTACATTACACAAGGACATATTAATTTTTGTAGGCACAGGGAAATTAAGTGATTTGCCCAGAATCACAGGATGTTGAGCCTATGCGGAAACTTGAACCTGGTTTTCCAGTTCCAAAGTCTGTAGCTCTTGTTATGCCGCATCCTCTCCCCAATTAACCCAGTGAGCCGTCAGACCCACTGATGCTCACTGACTATTCTCTCTGTGGCACTATATTTGATTGGTGCTGCATCCATTGTTATTAAGTCCTGACAGCAATTGTAGACTTGAATCATTGCAGAAAGTGCACAAGATTTCAGCCCCAACACACAGTTCTAATATCACAGCTTCCTGGAGGGAGAGTCGGCCTGATGTGTATGATTGTCATCAGCATCTTTGTGAGACAGATCTTGAACGTTTTGTGATTTTCAGGACATTTCCCTCCGACGTTCTGAGTTCCAAAACCCCATGGTTGTTTCTGCCCAGCTAGAGTAGTTATTTATTGTCAGGGTGTTTGACCAAAATGGTGGTGTCTAACTCAGTAGATTTCTATTAATATTCAAAGCAAAACAGGGTCAAATACATATTGCCTATCTTATATTTGGTGTATGAATATGCTTTTAATAAACCTATTTGATAAAACATGTTCACGGGTCACTTTTTTACAGTTATCGTAATTACAAAGCAAGGTCCCAGAAAATAAAAGGCTATTGTGGGTAAAACATCTTAAATGAGCTTTCTCTGTCACAAGGCTCGGTGAGCTAAGTGCTCAATGCTGACATCTGTATGATCTTGGCAGGGATAACTGCGCCTTCCATCATCCTGAGGTCGATACACAGGGTATTAGCAAATTAGGTAATAGCAATACCTGATATTTATATCTCTCAGAAACAGAAAATGATGCTAGTAAGCACTATGTTAAAAACTATTTTTACGATTTATTAAAACAACATGCAGTAGGGATTTAGGTAATGAACAAACAGTCCCTACTTCATCCTTTTCTGAGAAATGAATATTCACCATTTGGATCGACCATAATCATCTGCTTTGGCATGGGCCAGAATATGAGTACTCGCAAACATTTTCCCAGGGGCCACAAAGTTTGGTCTGTGATATGACCGAGGGCCACATTGATACTAGCAGGATGGTGGATAGGAGAAAGGGGGTTCTTTGGGTGTATGGGACGTGAAGCAAATACATCTAGTTGGTGAATTGCACAATGTGAAACCAGAAAACCTGGGATTAATTCCGGCTTTTCCACTTTATCAAATAGTGTGATCCTAGGCAATTGACTATTTCACTTTCCCTTCCTTTTATTCATTATCGCATATAAGAGGACCTCAAAATGCATGACTTCAGGATGTGTGCAATGCAAACCCTCTCCGGTGTTTGATTTAATTAACTATAATGTTGTTGATGTATAGTATGAATTCAGGCCAGCAAAACAGAGCACTTAACATCTGACTTGCCTCTTAGTTCATTTTTGGCATTGCTGTCAAGGTTTATGTTTGAAAACTATCATTTAAAAAAAAAAAAAAAACTTCTCAATACACTGAGGTGAAATGGTTCTGCATGTTAATGAAATACAGTTTTTGAAATTTGGAGAGACCTTATATTTTTACACTTTTGTTTCAAGATGTCTTTAAAAATGAAGGTGTTCCTAAAGTTAAGTGGTGCAGCACAACCTCGTTACTTCCTTTCTTTAAGGTTTAAATAAAGGTTTGCCTGTTTATTTAACATCTTTTTAATGTTAGTGCTGAGTCGATTAAACAGGATCCCAGTGCTGTTGTTGACCAGGGTGCCGCGTGTAAAGGCCCCCGGGCTGTACTTTCAATATCACGGGGCTAGAACGAAGTAGATCAGAAATGTATAACCTAGATCCAGAACCTTTGTAGATTTTCAGGATAAGCACATAAGACACATTTACATAAAACGGATTAAAGGGAACTTACAAAGTCACTGGGGATCTGTCATGGATCTGTTCCTCCTTGTCCTATCTCGGACAACACTGGGGCAAAGTCTGTTTCCCAGCCATGTGCAGAAGACTACCTTTTCCGAAAGGTCCTTGAAGCTCTGAAAACCATAAACAGAAAAGTAGAAACTGAAATGAAATGTATTAATAATTATGAGGATGTCATACTCGTAAGTCACAAAAGAGCAACTGTAGGTAAGTAAAGCAGAAATATGCAAGTAACGTTAATGTTAATTGATTTTTATATAGCGCTAATCACCGGCAGGTCTCTAAGCGCTTGAGAGAGAATTGCCAGAGGTCGTCAACGGGTGCATGGCCACATAGTGGGCCAGTTAAGCCGTGTCTAAGGCCTCCTTGAACAGAAGCGTCTTAAGCTGTTTCCTGAATGGGAGGAGTGCCGGTTCCTTGCGCAGGTAATCGGGCAGTTGGTTCCAAAGTTGTGGGAGCAAGTTGGAGAATGCTCGACCCCCGTTGGATGCAGTATTGTATCCTGGAATGGCCAGGCGGCAGGTCTTGGAAGACCGCAGTGTGCGGCCCGGAACATAGTTCTTCAGGCGTTCTTTAATATAGGCCGGGGCTTTGCCGTGGATTGCTTTATGGGCGATACAAAGGCCCTTAAATTTAGCTCTCTGTTTGATTGGAAGCCAGTGCAATTTGCGCAGCAGAGGGGAGGCATGGGACCGTCTTGGCAACCTAAAGATCAATCTGGCTGTGTCGTTCAGCACCACCTGTAGTTTATTAGTCAACTTCTGTGGGAGGCCTATATATAGGGCATTGCCGTAATCCAATCTGGAGACAATTGTGGCTGATACGATCATTTGCAGCGAGGCAGTTGAAAGGAGGGGGACAAGTTTCCGTAGCTGTCTCATAAGCCCTATGCAGGTTCCAACCACTGTGGTGACTTGGTTGGCCATGGAGAGCTTTGAATCAATTTTTATGCCAAGGCTTTTTACGGCATGTACTGGTGTGGGGGTGGCACCCAGCTCTTGGGGCCAGAAACGGTCGCTCCAGGGGTTGTCTTTCGTGGGGATGACAAGTACTTCCGTTTTATCGGGATTGATTTTCAGTGAGTTGGTAGTCATCCAGTTTACCGTGAATCTAAGGATTTTTTGTGCCACGACCTGGGCATCGCTGGAATTGTCAATCTGGAGAATGAGCTGGGTGTCGTCCGAGTAGTTAAAAACTCGGCAGTCCATGTGGGCTAGGGCTGTCACCAGAGGCTGGAGGTAGATGTTAAAGAGGAGCGGGGACAGTGCGGAGCCTTGAGGGACGCTGCAGGTGAGGGTGCCTCTGTCTGATACCCGCTCCCCTAACTGGATCCTCTGGGACCGCTCTGCCAGAAAGGAAGCTAGCCACTGGTGTGCCGGCCCATGAATACCCAGGTCCGCTATTCGATCCAACAGCCGGGTGTGGTTGACCGTATCGAACGCCGCTGATAGATCTAATAGAATCAGGGCGCTCGGTTTTTTATTGTCCGCCAGTAAAGCAGTCAATATGTAAGTAATTGATCACAGATCATGGCAAAGGCATGAAAATAACACCATTAGAGTGAAACATGGTGGCAAGGAAAAAGTAGTAACTTTTGAAATTCAAACGTGTGTTTTTATAGGGCAGCATTAGTAGTTTTGAGCTTGTTCTTCGAGAAAAAAGGGCATTTTTCTGTGAAGTATATTGCTTTATATACCAGGCGGGTTCAATTTAGATCCACATGCAAGTTCCTGTCAATAAGTAGGAAATTGATTATATAATACAGAGTACATTCAAATCATTTGTGAACATAATAACTGGAGCAGAGCAAGGGCTTTAATCGGGGCAGAAGGAGACTGTGAGATCTAAGTTGTATTTATACAAAAATATTGGGCAATAATTAATTTTGGGGGTTTATAAAACTTTGGGTTTATTAAATTGGCCAAACAAGCGAAGAGAGCCCATTACATTTTAATCAGGAACACTTAAAGCAATGTGACCTAGGCAATCACCACCGACTGTGCATACATATGCATTAATATTTACATAGCACAAAGCTTACTTTTTGAATGAGCGTTCTCTGCTACAATGCTCCAAAGCTAATTTAAAAGGTTTAACCTACAATAGTCTTTTATTTTCTGGGATCTTCCTTCATACTTGCGATAACCCTAAAAAGGTGTCCTTGAAACTGTTTTATCTTAGAGAAGTATTAGAGCGCTGTACATCAACGATTCGAAATTGCGATGCATATTTAATTTACTGATTTTTATATCACAGAATTAAATTACAGCTATTTACAATATCAGTCGCGGCTCCTGGAGGGAGTGCTGCGGGGCGATGGGCGGGGCGGGGGAGGGTGGGGGGTAGTAAACTCCGTCATACGGCCGAACGGAGTTAAGTACATGAATAAATAAATAAAATGAATTACATTACGCGCGCTTCAACGCCAAATGGCGATGCGGCGCGCGCAATGTAATTCGTTTTATTTATTTATTTATGTACTTAACTCCATTCGGCCGTATGCCGGAGTTTACTACCCCCCACCATGCCCCTCCACCGCCCTGCAGCACTCCCTCCAGGAGCCGCGACTGCACAATATGATGCCCAGGGATGTAAAGGGATTTGTGCAGTCGCAGCTCCTGGAGGGAGTGCTGCGGGGCGGTGGGGCGGGGGGTAGTAAACTCCGGCATACGGCCGAACGGAGTTAAGTACATAAATAAATAAATAAAACGAATTACATTGCGGGCGCCGCATCGCCATTTGGCGTTGCAGCGCGCGCAATGTAATTCGTTTTATTTATTTATTCATGTACTTAACTCCGTTCGGCCGTTTGCCGGAGTTTACTACCCCCCACCCTGGCCCCACCGCCCCGCAGCACTCCCTCCAGGAGTCGCGACTGAATTTGTGTAGAATCACTCGTTTTATGGGCTATCTGTCAAAGCCCAGATTATCAGCAGCCAGGTCCCTAGGGCCTGAAGACACCAATTTAAGCCACCGGATGACCTGAACAGTCACTATGAGCCTCTACACTAAAAAAAAAAACACTTTGCACAAGTACTAGTCTTTTTCTTTGTAGATTTTGTGCGGAATTCTTATCACACTTTGCAGTTCCTTTGGGGCGCTTTGAAACGCTACAAAGCACATATATATATATATTTTTTTTAAATAGCAGCTTAAATGAAGACACCTGCAGGAAACACTGAGCACGGAGAGTTAAATGGCGTGAACAAAATGATGATAGTAGGGTGTGCACCTAGGAGTATTTAAACGAGCTCTTGGTTTACTAAGTTGCAAATAGAGTCAAAACAGAAAATTTCCACTTTTGGACATTCTGTGGCCTGACATTCTGTCATCTGTTACAGGAACAATAGGTCCTGCTTTGTCTCCACATTTACCATTGTTATGTCAACTTTCACCACTCATCACCTATATGATTTTTTTGTCTCCACCCACTTTAATGGCAACTACAGTGCAATTTCCACACTTAAAATCAGTGTGGCACTGGAAATTTAAAACACACCTGACAAAAATGTTCAAATCAGACTCGCAATGTAGGACACCAAGAAGAGACTAGGGGGTATATTTAAAAGCCCCTATCGCCCCGGGAACGTCACTTTTTAGGACGTTGCTGTGGCGATAGGGGCTTCGCCTTTTTTACAAAGCAACGCTGCCTTGTGAATAAGGCCCCCTTTCACGCTATGCTTAGCGTGAAAGGGGAGGGCAATCGGTGTTGGTCTGGCCATTCCACCGCAACACCCATTGATTCTGACGCTGCCCCCTATTTATAAGGGAGGCGTAAATAGGAGGTAGCGCCAGAATGAAGACCAGGGAAATCCTGGTCTTACCCTGGCGCAATGAGGAGAAATGTTTCATTCCTCCTCGTTATTGCCATTTGATTGTTTATGTACAGGAAGGTCCCCCTTCTTGCACATAAACAATCATTTTTTTAAAATGCCGTTTTGCAACTTCTATGTGTGCTGCATTAAGCAGCACACATAGAAGTTACAAAACGGCATTTAAAGATTGTTTATGTGCAGGAAGTGGGACCTTCCTGCACGGAGGGATATTGTATGGATAAAGCAGGCCTTTCTTGCTAGGGCGGCTACAGAACGAGAGGCCGTGGCCCTTCACAAGAGAACCATGCACCATTTTACTATGGTGAAAACTGTCTCTGGGATGGAGCCTTACCTGTCGTTAGAGGTTTCTAACTTTCATCGTAGACTTTTAACCTACTTTAGATTCAACTTGTTCTATCAACTCTTGTTACCCAAAGGGTCTTGGTTTAAAGTTTTGGACCTGCCGGCATGTTCCTGCCATCATGTCTCTACTCCTGACACCCTACACATTTTTATGATCTGCCCAAGATTTAATAACCTCCGGCACAAGTTTATTCGTCCGCTCCTTTTGCCTATTAATTTTACCCAAGTGAGGCCAGCCTTTCTGTACCTCCAGATGCTAAAATCCCCTACTATTTGCTTCTTCTTGTCTCGATTCTTATCTGGGGTTATGCATGGGTGTTGAATTTTAGAATGCATTTTTAAGTGGGCCTTAGAGTTTCTTTTAGCTTGGTCTATTGCCGTGATTTTATCATGTTTTTTTAGATATTTACAACCCACTATATACTTTTGTTATATTTGCTATTTACAACTTAGGGGCCTATTACGATGTCGGTCGGAGTTTCCTCCGAAAGACACCGTGGCAGAAACAGGACCGACCGACCTCCGGTCGGCAGTTCCGACCGGGTGATTACGATGTGACCGAACACTGTTCGGTTGCATACTCCCATTTCTCTATGAGAGCTTGTGCTACGGCCGTAATACAGGCTCTCATAAAGAAAAAGGTGTGTGTGTAAAACCCTGCACCCTGTGGCAGGCACCCAATGGTGCCTGCCACACAGTGCAGGAATTTACAGGGGGGCACCCTAGGTACCCCCTTGGCCACCACCCTTAGGCCGCAGAGGCAAAGGGGCCCTGCTAGGGGCCCCCAAAGTCGCTTTCCAACAACCTTTCCGTGTCGGAAAGGTCGTCATGGAAAGGCTGTTGAAAACCGACATTGTAATGCCAACGGCAGAAACGCCGTCCATAGGGGATTACAGTGTGGGTCCGACCGGCCAGAAGACTCCGAGAGCCGTTTAGAACCACGTTAGAATGACCGGCTGGTTTACGCTCCGACTCCCGACATCGCAATTCGGCGGTTGGACCGCAAACTGACCATGTCGGTCGGAAAGCCTCCGACCACGGTCGGAAAGCTTCGGACTAGCGGTTGGAGGCTTTCCGACCGACATCGTAATCGGCCCTTAAGAGTGGATGTATTTTACTGTACCTTCTCTGCGTTTTTATCATGTATGCTTTTGTGATTTTCTGGAAAAATTGAATAACGTTTTACTTAGTTACACTATATTATTCAAAATGATTTTAAAAACTACAATATTATTAAAAACAATATTACTTACCTAAAAAGACTATGGGGCATATTATCTAAAAAGTGCGCTAAACATCGCAAAGCGTGTTTAGCGAGCACTTCATTATCGCCGGCTATCGTCGGAATAATTTGCCATGCTATCGCTGTATTAGCGACATTTAGCGCTATGGCGATAATTATTCCAGCCATAGCGGTGTTTTCCATGAAACATCGCTGGTTTTCCAGCGATGTTTCATGGAAAACGGCGATAACCTTGCTGATATGACCCTGTGGTCGTATCAGCATAATCCACCCCCCCATGTTAGATATGGCTAACACCTGCTATTTGCAGGTGTTAAATAAATGGCGATGACCCCGGTTAGCGCGACTTTTCACGTCGCTAACTGGGGCCATGGCCACCTTGCTAATAGGCGATAGGCCTGTTAGCGGGTGTTTCCCAGGTTTGTTCGTCGGGAACGCCCACTTTGCATGTCATTAGCGATAAATATCGCTGACATGCAAAGTGGTAAAAACACGGGCGCTAATGCCCGAAAACTGTCTCTAACTGCTGTTAGAGACAGTTTGCTGATAGGGCGATAAGAATATCGCCGCTTTAGCGGCAAAAAGTGCCGCTAAAGCGGCGATAGTGCCCTTGCTAATATGCCCCTATATTCTTGTCAATGATATTTGTGCATCACAATATTTGTGCATCACAATATTTATTTTCTGATATTTCTGCCTCCTGATATTTTTAATCCAATATTTTGTGCAAATACAGCCACCAAGCATACAGCTCACTAGGAAAATGCGGGAGTGGCAAAATGGCCAGTCCAGCCCTACTTGCAATCTAGATTTTACCTGCTATCAAGTAGAGGGTATATCACACTGTCTATTGATTTATACTTTATCTCCCTTATCATGCTGGAAAAATTTGACTCCCACGTCTAGAAGAAAACTTACAGGTTTGGTCCAAAGGATTTGTCTGAGAATCCAACAACAAGGCTAGCGACTGGCAGTGTGTGCTTCCCATGGAGTATGGCTTTATCCGCCATCCCCTAGAAGCGGATACCTCAAACATGTGCCTTAGCATCCTCATGTCCAGAATCTGTACAGCAGTATGCAAACAACTAATGGATGGAATGCTTGAATTAATCTCAGCCACTGGTAATCACTCAGGCTGAATCCCAGTCAATCGTTATTTTGCCACCTCAGTTTGGGCCAAGCCATATTGAAAATAGTTTTCCCCGTGCTCCAATATGAAGGAATATTCCTGCCAGAACTGTCATGCCAGATCCTCCCTGAACCAGAGCACAAACAACCCAGTCTGTGCAGCCCCAGAAAACTAGCAGTTCTAGTGGTTAATGAGGTTGCACCCTTCCCTTAGCAAGTGATCCTGGTCCTACCATTCTGATTATATAGAACAGGGGTGCCCAAAGGAAGTCCAGCAGCCGCGGTCCGTGCAGGTAACACAGGTGGGGCGTTGGGGGGGATTTCGAGGGACGATGCTGTGGGAAAATTAATTATGTATTTAATGTTCCCTCTGCATCGTGCCTCGAAATCCCCCCCAACGCCCCACCTCTGTTACCTGCACGGACCGCGGCTGAAGTCCAGGAGGACTGGATCCATGCAAGTGTCAGGATATCCATGTGAATGAAATTAACTTGTATTGAAAGTAAATGGATCTCTAAAATAAACCTGTTTCATAGCCAGTGGTTATTCTGAAGCATCTGGCATGGATTGAGCCTTCCTGGGCCTGTACTGGGCGCTCATGATACCGAATGAGATGCCAGCTAGCAGATTCTTGCATCGTTTGGGTAAGGTGTATGGGGTTGTCTTGGCAACTTACTGTACTTCCTGGTGTTCTGGTACTGACATCTACACAGTGTTGCAATGGCATCTGTGAATTAGATAGTTTATTTAGCTTTTTTGAGGAGGCTGTGTTTATCATGTTAAGTTACCTTACGTTACGTTATGTTACCTTAGGTTGCGTTACATTACGTTAGGTTATGTTATGTTTCATTATGAGAATGTGTGTAGCGCCTTTCATCAGTATTATGGCATGGTAATGCTTTAATCTGGGCACCCTTTTTGCACAGTTCTGTGAATCCCTTCCATCAGTAGTGTTGGCACTAGTTATTGTGAAAGAAAAATGTGTGGAATCCTGTTAAAGCTCGTTGGAGTGTGTTATACATATGAAGAGTGCCAAAGGATTTTGATGTGTTTGCTTTTCCAGTGTCCGACCTATGCAGATCATTTTCTACATGGCATAGTCATCGATGATGCAATGATGTACACATGAGAGTGTGATATGTTTAATCAAGGTTTATCTAAATAATAATATGGAGACTCTGTAGACTTCTTAACTACTACTTTTATTTATTATACAATCATCTTGGGTGATATTAAACTTTTTTAAATGAATATTGCCATGTACATCATCTATGTTTTTCCTTTGTGCCAAAGATAAATAAAAGGTAGAACATCCACATTAAAAAAAATATGGAATATCCCGTGTTTGTAATATAAAATAAAAGTAAAATGATGGTCATGGTTGCTTGTGCTCTGTGGTTAGCATTTAACGTGATGCAATCCCGTGCAGCGGGGATGCTGTCTGATTCACATGAATAGGGAGATGATGTGGCTTAGCAGTTAGAGCTGCTGACCCTAGAGCCTGGGCACCAAGGTCTGAATCCGCAACCTTGGCACTAGGCCCAGCGTTCTGTGATTCTGGGCAAATCACTTAATCTCCCTGAGCCTAAAAAAATGTAATGTGTGAAATGTATTTGTGTAATCCCCACATATTGTCTCCCAACTCCCTATGTAGTGCTCTGTCACTTCCTAGCTAGGTTTGTGCTACAAAAATACCAGTACATACAAAGAGGGCCCTATAAGATTAATTGATGAGGGTGGTCGACGTGTTTAATGAGTTTATTTGACGAGGATCACTGGGCAGTGATTTCGGGTCTCTGCTGTAATGACCTCTGTGTGACCTTGAATGGCACCGATTTCTACCAGTTCATTTGCACGTTTGTCATAGAAACACTGGGGCAGATTTGTCAATCTTTTACGCAAGCCACCACGCTGCGTGAAAGGGAAAAGGCAGGAATGTGCCATATTTAACATTATATGGCTCATTCCTAAACTTTCCTAGTGCTGGCGAACTTTTGGCTGCCTAGTGCCAATGCAGGTGCCCTTGCATCATGCTACAAAGGCGCCTGCATTGTAAGCAGGATGGTTTTTGTGCAGGAAGGTATCCTTCCTGCACAAAAACAATCCTGAGAGGCATTTTCCTCCTTCTATGTGTGCTGGAGGAGAAATAAAGATATCTCTCTTTGTTACGCCTCACTTGGGGAGGTGTAGGATTTCGATGCATTCCCAAGTCTGCCACTAATGGTAAATCTGGGAATGCAACAAAATCCATGGGTGGATGTGTTTAAACCCACGCTCCACCCATGGAACGCCTCCCTGGGGGAAGGTAACACAAGGCAGCAATTTGTGCTGACCTGCATTACTCTTGATTTATCAAGCCATGCAGGGCCACACAAGGTGGCCTTGCGTGGCTTGATAAATCTCACTTAGGTTTTGCGTTGCCCTTGTTCCCCCCTGCGTGGCGCAAGGGCGATGCAAAACCTTGATAAATATGGGTCCCTGTGCCGAAGTTCCATTGTTTTGCAATGCTGATGGTTTCATCAGCGAAAGAGTAATCGTGGCGGTACAAGCAGAGGCTACTTATTGTTCAAGTTTAAGTCTGGGTGCCATATAAGTATGTTCTTCCACGTAACATAAAGTAAACACACTTGACCAGTCATGCCAGAAATTTTCAGCTTAGCTCATTCACCCATCGTAACAGCAAGATGGCACCAGGACTTGAAATCTCACTCCTGAAACATGCAATGATTTGCTGGTCACAAGCTTGAATCCCGACAAGGTTGACTTACATCCTACTGAAGACAGCAAATTGAGTACCATTAAATTAGTTATTAGTAACAGCACTTGGTAATGGCAGAAGTGCAATATGAACAAGAAAACAAGCAGGAATGGTACACCCACAGCTCATACATTCCACAGTACATGAACGTGAATCCTTATCCATACACAGGGCAAGAGGTTATTACACTAAATCATGTGGTTTACTTTTCAGACTATTGCAGAAATTCCTTGGATCCAATTACTTTTACAAAGTGTTCTCCCATTTGCTCTGCTACATAGGCAACTCTCCAGGGTGGCCTTATGAAGCATGCAGGAACACTGCATGGATTTTCAGATCTCCAAGCAAAATATCATTTTTCCTGTTCGAGTGCTCCTCCAACACCAAAAAAGTATTTGTTGGCTTTTTGCAGCTTTTTGATGCCACAACCAAGTGTCCTTCGCCTTATACAAGCGCCGGACCAAGAATCAGACTTGCAGTTTATTTGCAGGGTGTCACTCGCCTTCTAATAAGCAGGGTTTTTTCAAATATCTCATTCTAGAGTAGTCGTGAAAGTGGGGCCTCTTTAGCCATTGCAGTTATGCAAAAAACGTGCTTTAGATAAATTGCTGAAAATGAATGGCTATTTTCAGCTCCTGGGGCCATATTTACCATGAAAGTGACTCAGAGCGTGCCGCAAGCCATTTTGCTGCACCGCACTGAGTCACTTTCAAAGCACAGGATGCGACATATTTACAACAATATGACGCATCCCTGTGCTTTACCCTGCGCTGGCGCACAATGGGCTGCCATGCGCCGGCTCCGGCACCCTTGTACCATGGTGCAAGGATGCCTGCGTCGTGGGGAGATTGTTTTTGTGCAGGAAGGGACACCTTCCTGCACAAAAAACAATCAATTGAGGTGATTTTCTCTTTCCATGCGTGCTGTAGAATGCAGCACGCATTGAAAGAGGAAAAAAACGAGGAGAAATGTAAACATTTCTCCACCTTGCACCTCACTACACCACCCCTGGGGTGGCTTAGCATTCTGACGCATTTCCAGGTTTACGATTTCTCGTAAATCTGGAAATGCATCAGAATACATGGGTGTTGAGTGGGAACACCCACAGCAACACCCATGTCACGCCCCTTACACGCAAAGTGCTGCATGAGAAGGGGCGATATCTACAAGCACACGTAAAGCCATGCAGGCTGGCTTTAAGTGTCCTTGTAAATATCGGGCAGCAGGTTGCGCTGCCAGGGGGTCACGCAGCGTGATGTACCGGCGGCACAAGGGGATTGTAAATAAGCCCCCTGGTATTTTTCACTGTTACTCGGAGATAACACATAAGTTTCTCCACACCTCAGTTTTGCATGAATTATTTGACAAGAAACTGAAACAAATAATGCACATGCTCAGAATGGTCTTATACGTGAAACCATGCTTAATTTGGTAGGGTTTTTTTTTATTCAAATTAATTATTTTAACAAAATTTGGTGACATTTGCTGTATTAATCTATACTGTTTTGCTCTGACATGTTGTAACCTAGTACAGCAATAAAGATAGGTTTTGATGTGCCTACAGCACTGTAGTGTATATGCTGTTTCCTTAGACTTACATCCCTGTGCAGTGCACAAAAAGAGAACTGACCTCCTTATTGGTTGGGGAATAAACAAGGACTGTTTAAAAAAAAAAGAAAAAAAGAACTTATTCTGTGTGAACATCAAACGCGCTTTTAACAGTTGAAATAACAGTTGATTTGAGTTAATATTTTCTCCTCACTAATGAATGGAAATCAGGGTTAGAGGCGGCTGCTGTTCACCACAGGGCACTGGGGACACTCGAGCGTGGCAAGTGGCTCGCCAGCAAAACCATCAATGCGCAGATCAGAAGAAATCAGATTGTTGGAACCAACCCAAAGTTAGGTAATTAGCCTGTCTGACTCATGTAACGCGGTGAACCCTTGTCTCCTCTGCTGTCAGAGCAGGGACTTCTCTATGCGGCGAGACAGATCATTCTGACAGTGACAGCTTGGAGAAAATAGAAGCGATGGTTAAAATTCTTGCAATAATTTCAGACACTGGTATTAGTCGATGTTGTATTCCAGCACCTTACCACTGGAAGAGATTGATTTAAGTTCTCAATCCATCACTTTTTGTTTTTCTCAGTGAGATACCTTAAGTGTGAAGTTCAAGGGTGCAGCGCTCACTGTCCCTATGACTCAATCTGCACCTCAGAGATGAGGCCCAGAAATTATTAAACCATTCAGGGGTTTGTAGCATATTGATGTTATGCTCTCTAGGTCCCTCGTGGTTCTGGCCGGACTCTGGAGAAGAAACACATGATATGTGGGGAGGTGTTAGAGTGTGGTTAATGTTGAGTATGAGATAATGCACAGTGCGTGAGTTTATACTGAGGAATAAAGAAGTATTTGACTGCAGCTACTGTGTGGCATATTTCATTTGCATGCTCCGGGGCTGGGGAAAATGCTATATCTGGCGACGAGTAGTGGATACGTGCCCCGAAGAAGACAAAGGTTGCTCTCCCTGAGAGTTTGCACGGTAGGGCAAACTGCTTGTGTGTGCCATGTGTGCCTCGAATCTATGCAACTGCAAATAAAACAATTGATGGAAAGAATTCTGGACACTGTCAAACATTCACCCACAGTACAGAGATCTGCCACTGAATCCATCGCTTTTTGCTCACCATGCCTTTTCAGTTTGGACCTAGTTATATGCAAATCAGTCTTGACCCATGTCCCCATGGGAACAGTCCAGCTCGAACTGCCAGGCCAGGTCCTCCCTGGACTGGAAACAAGCATCCTGGGACTGGCTCTAGGGTATCACCTCTCATCAGCCAGGCTAGCTTGACTTCAGTGGCATGGAGATGACGGGGCCCATGTCTGGGCATACCCGTCCCACTCGGGGTGACAAATGCAAAAAGAACAATTGATGGACGGAATGCTGAACAATGTCAAACATTCACTCCAGTACAGAGATCTGGGCCTAAAGCCATTGTTTTGTTGCTCACCATGCCATTCTAGTTTGGACCCAGCCATATGCAAATCAGTCTTGACCCTGCTCCTCATGGGAACAGTCCAGCTGGGTCCAAACTGGGGTGGCAAGGTGAGCAAAACATTTTTGGATTAAACCCAGATCTATGACTCAGGGTAAATGTTTGCATTGTTCAGCATTCCGTCCATCATCTGTTCTTTGTGCTTTTATTGCCCTAAGTGGGAAGGGTATTCCCAGACATGGGCCCCATGCTCACTGTGCCTATGGATGCAAGCTAGCCTAGCTGAAGAGTGGTGATACCCCAAAACCAGTCCCAGGATGCTTGTTTCCAGTCCAGGGAGGACCTGGCCTGGCAGTTCGGGCTGGACTTTTCTCATGAGGAGCAGGGTCAAGACTGATTTGCATTTGGCTGGGTCTAAACTGAGGTGCAATGGTGAGCAAAACAATCATGGATTCAACCGAGATATGTGACTTGGGGTGAATGTTTGCATTGTTCAGCCTTCCACCCATCATCTCTTCTTTTTGCTTTCAAATTGATGCAAAGCAATCTTCGACTGGTACATATGAAGTGAAAGGCCTGCTTCAGCCCATACAGGGCCAAAGAAGAAAGTGATGGCCCTACAGAGGAGCACATTCATAACACCCACTTAAACCACAGGTCAAGAGGTTAATGGAAACGCTGTGCTACACCCAGAATACGGACAAATTACTCAGCTGAAGCAGAAAGAGTACGGCAGCAACACACAGGTACAAAAAACAGAGAATTTGCTCACCGTCAAAGACAAGTGAAGCATTCTACGACCTCAGATTGGGCGCGGTGACCCTAGTTCAAGCACAAGAGTTGTGCTTGCAGAAGTTGCCGAGTACAGCAAAAGCTGTCTGAACAGCATGTGCTTTTAATAGTAGAAAAGGAGAGTGCAAAATACAATACAGCCGTCTTCCTGAAGCCACCACTGCTCTTCAACACTTCTAAGAAACAGAACATTGATACCAGGTGGGCTGTGTGGATCAAAACATTTGATGACTTCATAGAGGCACTAGACGAAGAAGATGAAAAGAAGATAATCAAATACATGAAAACCTTGCAGGTGATGGAGTGAAAGAAGTGGTATAGAAAGTTTCACTGACTGATGCAATATCATACCAGAAGGTAAAAGAAGCGTTGGAGGCCAAGTTCAACCCAATGCCAAATGTTGACTATGAAAGATATATCTTCAACCAAGCATGACAACAGGTTGGTGAAACAATAGGCAAATGTGTTGAAAGACTTGATACCCTCATTAAACATTGCAAATTCTGTGATTTCACAGATGAAGAAGCCATGCACCTCAGAGTCATTGAAGGCGGCCTTTCAGATTCATTTTGAAGCTGCATGTTAAAAGAAACCCACAGCTTGGAAAAAATGTTGATGACTGCAAGAACAGAAGTACAAGCAGACTGACAAGCTGCTGACATGGAAGCAGGAACTGCCCACAATGAATAGACTTTGGCTGTGAAAATCAAGCACAAGCAAAAGCAAGATGCATGTAAGTCGACGTCTTTGAGGAAATCAAAGTTATGGTTCCAATGTGGATTTTCTTTTCCCCATGAAGGTAAATGTCCAGCCATCGGGCAGGTCTGCAAAGTTTGTGGGAAAAATTATTATTCTGCACTGTGTGCTGAGCTAAACTAAAATCAAGTGCGTCACGATGGAAAGAAAAGATGGACTCGAGAACATTCCAGAAGCACTCTTGCCACGCCCACAAAACCAAAAAGCAACATCAGCAATGACAAGTAGAAACCAGGCAAGATCAATCGCTGTCAAGCTCATCGACAAAGGCTCTTCGACGTCACTGTCAAGTTTCAGCGAAGAAGATGGATGTGTGCTGATGATATCTACCAAAGAACAGCATGCACATGTGGAGTTAGCTGCCTGTAAGGTCAATTACAGCTCAAAGTCAGCTTATCAAATAAAGCAACAAACGTCATTTGGACACTATCCCAAAATCACATAGAAAGTGAACAATCACCCCATAACTTTTATCATAGACAGTGGTGCGTCTATAAATATCAAGCCAGTGGAAAAATGTAACCGCCTCACCTCACTCCATCAGGCACAAAGGTGTATACTTGGGCTGCTTCTGAGCCACTCCAAAGCCAAGGATTGTTCATAGAGACAATGAAACACAAAAAGGCGTCAATGTGAGTCACCATTCATGTTCTACAAGAGACTTCATCAAGTGCCTGCATGCTCAGTTTTGCCACTGCTGATGACATGGGCTTGAAATCCCTCAACTACAGTCTCTGTGCTCAGTCTGAGATCACCAGCCGGTTCCCATTGTTGTGGGAAAACTCAAGAAAATGAAAGTACAGATTCACATCAATGAAGACATTTGCCCTGTGGCTCAGCGACATCATAGAGTTGCTTCCCATTTACAAGTAGCTGTAGAGAAAGAGTTGAAAGCACTTTTAAAACATGGCATCACTGAATGTTCTACAGGCTCTACACCATGGGTTTCGTCCATAGTAGTTGTACCAAAAAAGGACAGTCGCGAAACAGTGCGCATTTGCATTGATATGCGCCAGGCAAACAAAGCCATTGAGAGGGAGAGTCACCCTGGTCCACACATCGTCGACATGATCATGCAATTGAAAGGAGCCAAAGTGTTTTCCCGTCTTGACCTGAATAAAGGATATCATCAACTCGAGCTGGAGGAGAACTGCAGGTACTTTACTACCTTTTTGACTCATGTTGATTTGTTCAGCTATAAAAGACTGGGTTTTAGAGTATCTTCACCTGCGGAGATATTTCAGGACTTTATTCACAGAGTAATTCAACCAGTTGCTCAAGCTTTCAATTACAGTGTTGACATACAGGTTTTTGGGAGCAAGCAAGAAGAACACAACAAAGCCCTTAACCAAGTGTGCTAGCTACTTGCTGATGCAGGTCTCACTCTGATCACTGCGAAGTATAACTTTCACAAAACTAAACTCAACCTTTCTTGTGCATATTCTCTGATGGGGAAATGACTCGAACTCAGACAAGGTGCAAGCACTGTCACCCACTTGCCCCCTCCCCAAGATGTTACCTTGCTGCAATCCTTTCTAGGCATGGCAAGTTATTGCTCAAGATACATTTGCAACTTTGCTACTGTGAGTGCTTCATTGAGAGACTTGACAAAGCAAAATGTACTGTTTCAGCGGTCTCCAGAATTCAACCAGAGTTTCAAAGACATTAACCATGAGGTCGAGAATGCAATTGAAATGGCCTACTTTGACCTCAAGTTACATATTGGAATAACGGTTGATGCGAGCCCAGTAGGGATAGGGGAAATCCTTGCTCAACACAATGGCTATCCGAATGCTCAGAGCCACATTGTGGCCTATGCCAGTCAAAGCCTGCCTGAAACAGAACATGCCTACTCTCAGCTGGAAGAGGAGAGTCTGGCTGTGGTGTGGGCCTGCGAACATTTTCATGCATTGCTCTAGGGGAAACGATTCACTGTCATCACAGATCACCAGGTATTGCTTACAATTTTTGGAGCCAAAAGGCTAAGATGCGCCTTCACATCGAGAGGTGGGGGTTGAGATTGCAAGAGCACGACTAATGAGATCATGCGCAAACCAGGAAAGGATCAAAACCCAGGAGATTACTTTTCTCGAGTGCCACTACAGCTTCAAAGTGCGACATCCAAGACAGCTGAAGCCTATCTCAACTTTATTGTGAGATCCAGCACACCAGCAGCTCTGTATGTGGGGCAAATCACTGCTCCCATCAATGCAGATAAAGACCTGACCATAATCAAAGAACTTATTACCACACAATCATGTAGGAGAAATACCCGGCTCCTTGTCGATGATATTGAATTCCAAAAGTTCAAAAATGCACAGGATGAGTTAGCAATCACCCAAGAAGTTGTAATACTGCGAGGCTCAAGAATCGTCATACCTGGAAGCCTAAGATTCTGGGTCATCGAGCTGGCCCATGAAGGACACCAATCTATTGTGGCCACTAAGAGAGACTTAAGAGATCGAGTTTGGTTCCCTCGGCTAGATGAGCGCATTGAGAAGGAACTGAAGGCGTGCCACATTTGCAATTCTTTGTCTCCCAAGGTGGCGCAGTACCCACTGACAATGTCTGACCTTCCTGCCCATGCTTGGGAGAGGATTGCAGTTGATTATTTTGGGCCGTTAGGAAATGGACATCATCTCATTGTAGTCATATACGAGTATTCACATTTTCCTTTGATGGAAGACCTATCTCTGACAACCCATTACAAAGTCATAGAAAGTCTTGATGACATCTTTGTTACGTGGGGCATCCCTGAAATTCTCAAATCTGATAATGGCCCATCCTTTAAAAGCAAAGAGTTCAAAGAATTTCTTGCCTGACTTAATTTCAAACACTAAAAGAGTACACCCCTCTGGCCCCAGGCCAGTGGTGTAGTTGAACGATTCATTTGCATAGTATTTAAGGCACTGCATGGGACAGGCCCTTTTGAGAAAGTGCTTTGCTTGGTATTTACCAAGTTGGGGTCTGCGCGCTGCATTGGCCAAATTGATTTTAGACCCCAGATTCAGATATGCTAACTGGGGAGGGAGAAGCTTTGTGCTTGGTGCATCAAAGGTTTGGAATGATCTCCCTTTATAACTTAAAGCCCAACCCAACCTTTTGGCTTTTAGGAATGCCCTAAAAACATGGACTTTCCCCACATGGTAATTGTTTCTGTTTGATTTTGTCTTCTTCCCTCAGCTAGTACCATGATGCTCTTTGGGGCAAGCGAGCGCTCTATAATAATATATTATATAACATAACATGGGCACCCTCAAGAGGGTCCTTCAACGATCGTCCATGGAGGGAATCGATCTAAACCAAGCTCTGTGCCAGGCCCTCCAGGCCTATCAATTAACCCCTCACTCCACAACTGGTGAGAGTCCAGCCACCTTGCTATTTGGGAGAGCCATCAGAACAAAACCGCCTCAATGGACCCTAGCTCGATCAGTCAATACTGACAAGGTTCGAGACACCGACGTGACTAAGAAAAAGAAAATGAAAACATATGCAGATCAGCATCGCCATGCTCAGGACACAGCATGTTACAAAGGAGACTGGAAACTGGTTAAGCAGAAACAAAAACAGACACTCCTTTTGATGAAGATCCATTACTGGTTGTAGTGTGCAAGGGACATATGGTGACAGCACATCGTTCTGGATACATCACATTTTAAACACCTACTGCGACACAAGTTGAGTCCTGAAACGATGCGTGATCCTACCCCATCAGCAGGTCCGGCTCAAGCGCCTGAGCCTATGTCACCGTTGCCCGATTAGGGTCGACCTCGATGATCTTGGATCACCCGAGCCGTCAGACAAGTGCGAGAACTCTGTTGACTAATTGAGGAAATGTTATTTTTAGTGATGTTTGCCACTTTTTATTTAACAAAATGGGAGATGTAGCGTACTGATATTATGCTCTCTCAGACCCTTGTGGTTCTGGGTGAACAGAAGAGGAAACATGTGATATACGGGGAGGTATTGGGGTGTGGTTAATGTTGAGTATGAGATATTGTGCAGTGTGTGAGTGTATGCTGAGGAATAAAGAAGTATTTGACTGCAGCACCTGTGTGGCATATTTAATTTGCATGCTCCAGGGCTGAGGAAGACGCTACAGGGTTCTTTGTGTTTCCTATCGCAGGACCTGTCCTGGCAGTCAGCTGGACTGTTCTTGTTGAAGAAGGGCCAAGTCTAATTTGCATACCAGTGGTATTGGTCAAGAGTAGCATAGTGGGCAAAACACAATGAAATGGATTGTTTTCTAACTCATTACCAGTGTCTGCAAATAATTCAAGCATTCCACACATCATCTTCTTGGTTTCGTAAATGGCAGCATTGAGGCAGATATCCCCCTTCCACAATCAGTTGAGTGGGATCTTATTCGATGCATGGAACAGTTTTCTCTGTCCAAGTCATCCCTTGCCTCAGTGTGCATTGTCACTTTATTAGAAATTAGTACGATGCGTGCATTACCCACAAGGAAATCACTATTTGCTATGTTCATGTGATATACAGATATCTCACTAGAGTGCAGATCGAGTGGCCTGTTGCACAAACATCATTGTTGCATGTATTCTTTCAGTGTTCTGGTCTCTTATCTGATAGGCCACTACTACTGCTTGGGTTCACCTTCATGCAAGTTGCAGGCGGCAGCATGATCGTGCATGCTTAGTATCAGTACAAAACACAAAAGATCAATCCTCTCCTACCTCCCATACACACAAAACATTGTGGCGCCCCACGCACAAATGGCTGACGCACTCTCGCCCTCATTCTGAGTTGGTTGGAGGAGTAGATGCTATTTAACGCATCTGATGAAATGAGATCTGGGCGAAATTTAAATTACACCAGCATCATTTGCGTAATTTTAGAAATTGTATGTATATGCTTGTTTGCCAAAATTATGAAGTTATACCACTTCGCTTATTTACGCATCATTCATTGAAAAAAATGTATTACAAATGTGCCTTTCACAGTAAAAATTAAGCACAAGTGCACAAGGAACAAGAACGCAAACAGGTGTTGTAAACGGTGCTGTTGTGTTTTTTGTTCAATTTTTTCGATTGAAATGTGTCCGTGTGTCAAAAAATGGCACGTGGTTGCATTTCACTTGAAATGACAGATTTGCATTTTGTGTAACTACTGGCAATTTTGAATAATTTTGCCAGAATTTCAACTATTGATGCAAAGCAAATTACGTGAATTTCCCCTCTATAAAGTCAGAGTTCCCAAGGTTTGGAATTTATCAGGTGTGATATATGGCACTTATTCCTATTTTTAGTGGAATAACATGCAGAGATTGCTGCTTACCGCAACAAAATTCTCATGTCACTGTAAAAACCTTATTCCTTTCTCCTGTTAATCACCTGCTGGTTTGACTTTCCGAAATTTAATAAATGGTGAGGTAATTACCATCCAGCTCAGAATTACGATTTCTGCGGAAAGAAGGGTTTGCATGGGCGGTGGAAATCCCTGACCAACATGGAATTCGGGACCTAAATTTCTGTCAATTCTGAACTCGTTATACCCCTCAGCATCTGGTGTAAGGAAACTGTTGGAGCGCAGTATAAAGCCAAAATTGCTAACGCCATGCTCCAACAGTTTAAAAATGCAGGGATGCGCCGCACTCCTGCGTTTCCCCTAGCACTGGCGCTAAATTTAGCTGCCTTGCGCCAACACAGGCACCCTTTTGCACCATAGTGCAAGGGTGCCTGCTTTGCAAGGAATGATTGTTCATGTGCAGGAATGTGTCTCTTCCTGCACATAAACAGTCACTACCAGTGATTTGCTCTTTCTATGAAACAGCAAAAACGAGGAGAAATTAACAATTTCTCCTCGTTGCGCCAGGCTAAGACCAGGTTTCCCTTGGTCTTATTTTTGGCGCTGCCCCATATTTTCACCACCCTTGTAAATAGGGGGCAGCATCAAAAAGCAATGGGTGTTGCGGCAGAACGCCCACTGCAACACCCATTGCCCGCCCTTTTCATGCTAACTGCTGCGTGAATTGGGCATTATTTACAAGGCGGCGTGAAGCCACTTTAAGTGGCTTAAAACCTCCGTGTAAATAAGGCGAAGGGGTTATCGCCACCAGAACGTCACAAAAAGTGACTTTCTGGTGGCGATAAGCCCTTGTAAATATGCCCCTAAGTGTGCATCCTCAGGCTATTCTCAAACCCAAAATTAAATACCAACACGAGAAAATTGCACTGTTTGCCACCTGAGTTCCTCTTGCCACATTAAAAAAATCACTCATCATCCACCTTGGTCCTACTAATCTGCAATACAATCTCTAAGGGCCAGATGTAGGTAAATGCATGTTTGCGATTCCTTAATAGCGATTTTTAGGGAATCGCTATTAAGGAATCGCAAAATGCCATGTAGGTAGGAATCGCAAAGTTTTTAGCGATTCCTTAATAGTGAATCGCAAATTGCGATTCGCAATTAAGGATTACCTTCCCATTAATTCCTATGGGCCAAGATGCCCATAGGAATGAATAGGAATTGCTCCCGCAATGTGCGAGTCACCAAGAGGCACTCGCAAATTGCGGGCGCAATTTTAAGGGTGCCAGGGTTCCAAAAGGACACCCTGTTGCACCCCTGAAATGTGCATGTGTGCTCGCTGCCAAAGAGCGATCGCAAACGCAGAAATTCTGCGAATTTCAGCGTTAGCGCTCGCTATTTGGCCACCTACATCTGGCCCTAAATATCTTAATGATATAATTGGCACTAAATTAAATGGGATCTCACCACCTAATAATCCGTTAGCCCTCTTAATATGACATACCCACCTCCTCAGATTTTCCCCAGTTGTGTCCCAAGTGCCAAGTAAACTAACTAATTGCATTCAAAGCACTCACAATATGCCCAGACGTTTTCCTCTGTCCCTTGGCACAAAGGTCCCTTTCCTTTTGTTCTGGCACCACATTTGATTCCAGTGCCATCTAGATGATGCACAACTATGCAACTGACATGCCTATAAGGCTTCACCTGTGATAGAGCGACATATTCTTATGAAATTTGTAGGGGTGCATCATAATCACTGGTAGTTCGCACCCGCATATACTCAGACATATATCCGTATATATTTAGTTATATATTCATGCATGTTTAGTAAAGAGTGAATAGTTCGCTGATATTAAGTGAATCAGCAGTATAACTGTGTTATGATAATTATGCAATGTAATGTTTATTGAATTGTGTGAAAAATAGTGCATAGACAAATCAGTTCGTGTGTAATTCAATTGCAGTAGTTTAAACGTGCACCATATTAAAGTTGCACATGTAATTCATTTTTTGCATATGTATTGTAATGAAAATGCTTATAGAGAAAAGTAAGATGTGTGTTTAAAAGTCATATGTAAAGGCCTGACTACCTATATGCTTAGGAAAGGCCTGGTATATTCTTATGTTAGCTTATTTTGTAGGCAGAGAAAAGTTTCTCTTGGTAAGGCTCTCTGGGCACAAACGGTAGATTTAATTAGCACAGTAGAAGGTCTCTGTTGAACGTATCTTTTGTTGCAGGTGCAAGGACACATGTCTCGTTAGTAAAAGACTAACTCTTTGTTTTTAAAGTTAGAGAGATGGGAGGCATGGTACAGGGAGTGCAATGGAATTTAGGGATGATACTTTCAGCGGAGAAGGTGCCTGGAACTCAAGGTCATCGCAACCGTCCAGGATGAAGTAACCGTTTCGATGGAAAAGTACAAGAAAGAAGACCTGGCCAAGGAGGCGTGACAAAGGCGTGTACAATTGTATTGGGGTTTTGTATTAGGGATAGTGCCCTGAGGGAGGAGGCCAGAGAAGAGGTAGGGGAGACCAGAGAGGAGGACAGAGAGTGTCCTGATGAAGGAGCATAAAAGAATCTGAGCTTAGGTACTAGGTGATTGCACTTCTGAGGAAGTCTTCACAGCTGACACCTTTTATTTACTCTTGCCTGGGAAAATCGTTATGTAGGGATGTCACTAAGAGTTAGTGTAGGGCCAGCAATTGATTTAAAGCTTGCTTAGATAAATGAAGAGCAACGTAGAAATTGGAGCAATCATAGCTTGGTTGATCCTTCTGGAACTATCGATTCTCTTTATTCTGAGTCGGATGAGACTCCTGCGTAGATTATTATTTGTATTAGTGCCCATCTATTTCTTTAACCTCGTGTTGAGGTGTTTGCATGTCCAGTTGTTTTTGGCAATAATAAATTCATAAACTTGAATTCGGAGTCAGTGGTCCTTACAGACAAAATGGATGCTGTTATATAACCAGATAAGATTCTCTCCTTTACACTATTCAACAGGTAAAAAGATCCTGGCGACCAGAAGGTTCTTAAAGATAATTAGATAAGAATCAGCGTTAACAGTTGGTAGCAGAGGATGGTTACCTTTGATGGTAAGGGGAGATCTAGATCAAGATAAGAGATTAAGTTGCCCCATAGAGCCCAAGTGATGCCGATCCAGTGGACCGTAGGAGAAGGATGTCGGAGGTTGTTGAAAACTGACGGAGAGTGACGGTGCGACGGAAGTAGCAGTTCGTGGTAGAGTGAGTATGAAAAGAGTGGTGTTTGGTAGATTGCGGTGTTTTATTGTTGTGTGATGTCTTGCGGAGTTGGAACGAGAGTTGTGTGATTGAGGACCGGACCGTGAGCGCGCGCGGGACCGGGAGATTTATTGTGGTGTAGAACACACCCAGAGTTGAGAGCATTGACCAGAGGTTGTGGGGGTCACGAGACGTCATTGACAGACCCACTGAAGATAGGGAACACATGTGTGAGTGTGTGAATAACCAACGCAGGTCGGAGGTTATTGTGTGCAGAACATCGAGTGATTGAATCCTATCAAGTGTGTTAGAGGCGATTGTCCAGTCGTTTCGCGGACAGACGGTTGCCAGATTGAGGTCAACAAGCTCGAGAGGCTGATCGGTCATTGGTGGACTGACAGTCAGAGAGGTAATTGTTCGGTAGGACGGACATTACTTCAGAGTATGATTGGGACAAGTGCGAGCGAGAACGAGTGAATTAGGAAGGAGGGGAACTGCTACGAGCGGAGGAAAAGTGACGTCAGACAAGTGCCGCGCTGCGATAGGCCGGTTGGTGTGAGCCGCGCTGGCATTGGTGGATTGAAATCAGGAAGCAAAAGCTGACATTTTGAGTGCAAATAAAAAGTTGATTCATCATGAAATGTTTTAAAGTTTTACGGGAACTTTGTAGAGGTGATAGACATGTGGTTACTCGGGAAGGAGAGGAAGCTCCTCCCGAGGATACGCCAGCACATTATATGGCTAGAAATGTAGGATTGCATACTATAATTTGGCTTGAGAATTGGCATAAAATGACAGAAGGAGAAGGAGAATTGACTTTCCCACGCTATGGTACTTTCAGGTTAGAAGTGTTGTACCAGCTAAAAAGTATAATGGCTTCTTTACGACCACTACCTAGACCGACACAGTTTGAGGCGCTACATGCGTGGATTAGAGCAGCGTATGAGAGGAAGAGAGACAGGAGCCAGGAAAGGGTGAAGAAATCGATCAGGGCATTTCAAGATGCAAGGGGGGATGCACTGGAGAAAAGGTGGAGAGTGGAAACGATTGAGGGGGATAAGTTATACCCACTGCTAATACAAAATGGAAAAATTACAAGAATCGATGAGGACGACAGTGATACAGATGACAGTCTGTTAGATAGGTTGTTGGCAGAGAGGCCACCTCCATTTAATCCAGATTCAGAAGAGGGAAAGCCGACTCCAGCAGTAGAAATTGATGAGAAACAGAATCAGACTAGCATGAGAGTAGTGGGAAGGATTTCCACAGGAACGGAAGGGGCGACGACGTCTATGATAACACAGCCTCCTGTTGGGAACACCAGGATACCGGACTCCTTGACAGTACCGGTTACCATTGGCCCTATAGTACCGGTATATGACCCAGACCGAGTGAGAGAAGGGAGCTCCGTACAGATGGGAAGGGAAGAAGTAACCAGTGAGAGTGGGAATGGGTTCGGAGTGCGAGTGGTTCATTTCCCAAGACCATTGGAGACAAGTACGCCGTTACCGGCTACTGCAGACTCTTCCTTTAGACAGGAGGATGAGAGACCAGTCAGACCGAGGTCTTTGCATGAATCCAAGTCAGCTTTGAGGATGTGGACACCAACGGTGAGAAACCAAAGTGATAGGATGCCAGGAGATAGAGAACAAAACATCTCGGAAGACAGACCAAGTTCCAGGAATACGATAGAAGGGAATAGGTCACAAGGACAGAATAGTGACTGTGATGAGCGGGACAGCTCAACTTGTCGAGAATTACTGAGGAGTGCAGTACAGGCAAGGTTGCTAGACGTAGTAAGGTTGAAAGCAGAGGTAGACGAGATGATTAGCGGGAGTCTACCTTTGGAAAGAATAGAAATTTATGGATCAGATGAGCTGCTGTTTGTAGCAAAGGATGTGACTCGAAAAGCTAGAATAGCACATGAAAATTTAACGGCGTTGGCCAAAAGATATGAGGTAGACCTGAATAAAACTAAAACGTTGCAAGGACCGCATAGATTTCAATACAGTGACCAGGAGCTGGAGGAGAAAAGAATCACAGGATTAAGGACACACACTAGAGATCTGATTGTAGGGATGCGGATATGGATTTTGTTGGACAAATGGGAAGAAAGGTGGTCCAAGAAGAAAATAGCAAAGAAAGCTGAAGGGAAACGCCGCCTCCAGGGGGGCGACGGGTGTTGGAAATTTTCCTTTACGGGAAGTACAGAATGGAGGGTATGTGCATGTGCCGTGGAATAGAGGTGACTTGGCTGCATTTACAAATGATTTTCCTCGGCTGAGGGAGAAGCCAGTAGAGTGGTACAAGCAGGTTGAGCGGTTTGTGAAAATTTCAAAAGTATTGTGGATTGATTTGAACACCTTGTTTGACATAGTGGTGCCGGGAGATTTGTGGACAGCTTGTAAAGTCGCTGTCGAGTGGCCGACTTCGGAACCTGAAAGGGAGGCGGTTACAAATGGCCCATCACCCCTTGTAATGAAAAAATTTGAGCAGGTGATTACATGGCTAAAACTGAAGATTTCACCTCAAGATATAGATTGGGTTAAGATAGATCGAACTGTACAAGAACCCAAAGAAACGGTGCATGAATATTACGAAAGACTTCTGCAAGCTTTCAAACAGTATAGTGGATTAGATACGTTAGACCCCAAGGATATGGGACAGTTTGTCTCAAAGTTCGTACTGGGTCTGAGATCAGAAGTCAGCCTCATGATACAGCACCATCTGATCTGCTGGCAGAATAAGCCGGTAGATGAAATTTTGAGGTATGCAAGGTACTGTAGTGATGAGGTGGAATCGAAACATCGGAAGCTAAAAGACAAATTGATGCTCGTCCAGATGCAGACAGCACAGGGTCAGTCTAATGAAGGGACCTTAGGAAGAAAGCAAGGAAATTTCCAGGGGAACCAGAATGGGCAAGGACAGGGAAAGGGAAAACCAATAGACCCCAAGACGGGAGTGGACGTGGCCACACTGAAGAAGACCACTGCGTGTCATCTTTGTCGTCAGGTCGGACATTGGAAACGCGAGTGTCCCTTGAACCCAGCTAATCAGTTGCAGGAGGAGGAAGAGGGGGTTCAGGCACCCGCGCCGGAGGTAGTTAACACCGTGACGAGGCCTAGGGTGTTGAAAGGGGGTATATACAGCCCTCAAGCACAGGTTCCCCAGGCGCCAAGGATTTCACAAGGAATACGAACGTACCAACAGATGCCCCTGTTCGAAGACTATGACGAGAGTAGCTCAGACCCTTTATCCTGACGGTGCCTGAGGGGGGAGGAAGACTGCACGCTTGGAGCGGTCTTGGAGGTAGACCAGAGGGGACCTTTTGTGGAGGCAGATATTGAGGGTCATCCTGCCACACTTTTGGTTGATACTGGTGCTACCCGGTCTACTGTAAGATCAGCAGTGGTCCCTAACCTACCCCTCTCGGGACAATCAATCCAGGTTGTCGGAGTAGCGAATAAAAGAATAAGCAGCCCGTTGACAGAACTGATCTTAGTAAAGATAGGTTCCTTCCAAACTAGACATCAGTTTGTAGTGTGTGATACGAGTCCAGTTTGCCTTTTGGGAAGAGATCTGTTGTGCAAGTTGAACTGCACGATTTATTGTACACCTCAGGGGGTGGAGGTTCAGACGAGGGATGACGATGCTGACTTTAAGGTTACAAATCAGCATCTATGTATAGATCTGTACCCAATGGTGACTGTGGAAGAACTTCCACCTGATTTGAGAGACGCAGTGTCATCTGTGGTGTGGGATTTCGCAGGCGATGAAATAGGTCTAATAAGAGGTGTTGAACCGGTGCGGATTGAGGTAAAGCAGAATGTTGATTTCCCCAGAACACCTCAATACAACCTGTCGCCAGAAACGATTGCAGGGATAAAACCTGTAATCGAGACTTTCATTGAGAAAGGCATTCTGAAAGAGATCAGAGGTAGCCCCTGTAATTCACCTATTATCGGACTACAGAAACCGAGCGGGAAATACAGGATCGTGCAAGACCTGCGAAAGGTCAACACGATAGTTGTCCCTTGTTGTCCAGTGGTACCGAATCCTTCAGTAATACTGTTCCAGATCCCATGCGAAGCCGAGTGGTTTACTGTCATCGACTTGTGTCAAGCCTTCTTTTCGATACCGCTCCATGAGGAAAGCCAATTTCTTTTTGCATTCAGGCTGGAAAATCGCGTGTTAACATGGTGTCGTATCCCTCAAGGGTATACAGAAAGTCCATCGATCTTTAACCAGATCCTGAAAAAGAATCTTGAGAGTCTTGTGTTGCCGCAGAACTCAGTCCTCGTGCAATACATAGACGATTTACTCATTGCCTCAGAAACAGAAGATGCTTGCAGAATTGACACTGTAGCCCTGTTGAACCACTTAGCAGAGAATGGACATAAGGTGTCCCCAAATAAGCTGCAGTACTGTTTGAATGAGGTACAGTACTTGGGACACAGATTGGAAAAAGGCAAGAGGAAGGTGTCACCAGACCGAATTGAGGCAATAATGAGTATGGCAGTACCCACCACACAGAGAGAAGTTAGGATGTTTCTGGGAATGGTCGGCTACTGTCGACAGTGGATTCCTAGTTTCTCCTTGAGAGCAAAGCCTTTGCAGAGGCTTACGCACAAGGATGTGAGTGATCCGGTACCATGGGACGAAGAGTGCTTGATGTCATTCCTGAAACTGAGAGAGGAATTGTGCAGTGCTCCGGCACTGGGGATGCCTGATTACAACAAGGCCTTTTCATTGTTCTGTTATGAGAGGGAAGGATGTGCATTAGCAGTCTTAGCTCAGAACCATGGAGGTGTCCGTAGACCAGTTGCCTATTTCTCAGCTACTCTAGATCCAGTAGCTTCTGCGTTGCCCGGATGTCTAAGATCCGTTGCTGCAACAGGTGTCAGCATTGAAAGATGTGAAAGCATTGTAATGGGACATCCACTGACTGTACATGTGCCACACTCGGTTGAGTTATTAATGACCAGAACCAAGACTCAGCACCTAACGAACAATAGGTTAACGAGGTACGAGCAAGTCATACTTGCCGCAGAGAATGTGACTCTGAAAAGGTGCTCTGTCTTGAACCCTGCGACATTGATGCCTACACCGAACGCAGATGATGAAGATTGTGCGGACCATGATTGTCTCGATGTGACCGAACTTTGCACCAAACCGAGACCTGACATTGTCGATGAACCGCTGGCTGACCCAGATGAAATTTTCTTTGTCGATGGTTCATGCTTAAGGGACAGTGTTGGGCAATTGAGAGCAGCGTTTGCTGTGTGTACCATTTTGGGAGTGGTTGAGGCTGCTTGCCTAGAAGGAGTACGCTCCGCGCAGGTAGCTGAGATCATTGCCTTGACTCGTGCCTGTTTGGCCGCTGATCAAATTCGAATTACGATTTACACCGACAGCCAATATGGGTTTGGTGTGGTGCATGACTTCGGGCAGTTATGGTCTCAGAGGGGATTTTTGACATCATCTGGCTCACCCATTAGGAATGGAGAATATGTAAGACAACTGTTGGATGCATTACAGCATCCGAAGGAAATTGCTGTTGTTAAATGTTCCGCGCATGGGAAAGGGGAAGACTTTGTGTCATTGGGCAATAATTACGCAGACGAGGTTGCCCGGTTCTGTGCAGAACAAGGATGCATATTCACAGATAGATACGCAGGGGAGAGCCAAGAAAGAACCGAGCTCAACATAATGTTGGCCATGGCAGACACTTGGGAAGAGCTCAAGCGATTGCAGGATGAAGTCTCAGACTAGGAGAGAGAAGGATGGATCAAAGCAGGTTGTGAAAGAGGAGACGTGGATGTGTGGGTCTCCAGTGATGGGAGAGCCGTATTACCAGAAGAGTTGTTAAGTCCGATGGCAAGGCTGATACATGGACAGGCACACCTTGGTAGAGATGCAATGATGAGGGTGTTTAGACAGACGTGGTATAACCCACGATTTCGGGCAATGGCTGAAACAGTATGTCAGAGGTGTGTTACGTGTCAGCAGATGAATGCTGGAAAGAAAACTGTAGTTACATTGAGTCACATTGGGAGGTCAGGTGGGCCTTTCAACAGGATACAGTTAGACTTCGTGGAAATGCCTAAGTGTAATGGGTTGAGGTACATTTTAGTGCTGGTATGTGTATTCTCACGGTGGGTGGAGGCTTACCCAACACGCAGGTGTGACACTCTCACAGTGGCTAAGTTATTGTTGAGGAGCTCATCCCTAGGTTCGGGATCCCAACCTCTTTGGAATCTGATAGAGGAAGGCACTTCCACAGTGAAATCATGAAGTTACTTTGTGCTGCATTGAATATTGACCAGAGACTCCACTGTAGTTACAGACCAGAGGCTTCTGGGATGGTGGAACAAGTTAATGGAACTTTGAAGGCCCGGATGGCAAAAATGTGTTCTTCGACATCCCTGAAATGGCCCGATGCCTTGCCGCTTGTGTTAATGAGCATGCGAAGTGTCCCAGACAGGAAAACCGGGTTGTCCCCCACGAGATACTAATGGGAAGGGCAATGAGGTTGCCGGCAGTACCAGCTACAGCCTTGATAAGCATCACTGATGACTTGATTCTCGATTATTGTAAAGGACTATCTGATGTGGTCCGTTCTGTATCCCAGCAGGTGCAGGCTGCAGTGGTCCCAGCCTCGAGTGATCTGTGCCACGACCTGTGCCCCGGAGATTGGGTGCTTGTCCGGAAACACGTGAGGAAGAGTTGCTTGGATGCTCGCTGGCGTGGCCCGTACCAGGTGATACTCATCACGAACACAGCAGTAAAGTGTGGAGGATTGCCGAACTGGGTGCATGCCTCCCATACCCGCAGAGTTTCAGCACCCTTGGAAGAAACAGCTCCTCTCGTAGATGAAAATCCAGCTGATGTGGCAGGGCCACATGAGAGGACAAGTCAAGCTGTAAGGGTTGCTGACACAGCTGGTGGTGCACTAGAGCAAGCTGAAGGGGGTTTCAACAGTTCGAACCCTGACTCAGACACCGAAGACAGAAACGGTGCAGTGGGCGGAGAAGAGTCAGATTCAGCAGAAAGAGGAAGTAGTGCACTGGGTATAGCAGGGGAAGGCAGACGAACGAACAGAAGTGAGGAAAGTTGGCCTGAAAGACAGAGGCAACGGAACCTGAGGCTAGCATCTGAAAGAGACCTTGCCCCAGTGTCTGAAGCGTCTGAAACAGAGGCAAGTGACGAAGCCACGCTCAAGATAGTCGGCAAAGGTCGAAAAGAACAAGAGTACCTTGTCGCAGATACTCTACCCCTGAGTGGACTTACACAGTGTTTGATGCAGGGGGTAGTGAGCACGGGAAGGCTGAGGTCAGTGCTGGTGGTCCGTCGGAGCCCGAATGTGGTAGTGAAGGTGGTGCTGCAGTTGCCAGGGCTCGAGGTAGAAGGAATACTGACCCTCACAGTTCCGAATCCCCCGCTTCTGAGTGAAGTTCGACACTTGGTTCTGCATCGACTCGAATTTCCGTCTTTTGGGTTTGAGCCGTCTTCACATGAAATGGTAATTTTGCGTCTTGAACTTTTGTATCACGTTCTGGAACTGCTCAATGAGGATCTTATTGTGGATCAACTATAAACTGTAAATAAAAGTCTAAAAGAAGAAGATAACCTAGGTCCGAGTGGAAGAAGAATAAACTTAGGGACTTTCCACAGAAGAGGAACGAAAACTAGGGAAGTCTTTTTCTGGACTGTGTAAATAAGACTGTGATCGAAAAGGGAAAATCCGGAGATTTCATGGTTGCTCGAGCTGGTTAAGCAAGTCACGAGCCAAGGACACAGAGACTTTTTCAGGGTTCATTGCTATAACCAAGAACTTTTGAGAACTTTCGAAACCATGGAGCCGGGAGATCCCAATCGTAGATCTAAGTGGATTGTAGGCGTACTTATAAGTGGTGTGATAGTCTCTATAATCATAGTAATCATAGTCTCATATACTGGTTCGCATGAGCTAGAAGTGAAGGGGGTGCCAGGGACACCTACACCTACTACACCTAGCCAAAAAGAGGTAAACATGGGAGCTGACAGAGCTTTGCTATTAGAAGAAAGTCGTAGGTTACATATAGATTTGTCTAGGAGTGATTTTAAGCTTAATGCATATGCCAGGCTGCTATATGAGTATGTTGATGCGATGGATGCGAAAGATTGTTATGTGTGTATGCAGTTGCCCGCTTCAGTGGACGAGGGTATTAGATACCACCATCTTCCACTGACTTATGGAATTTCATGTAGTCTTTTGCTTAGCATATTTTATGAGAGAGATCAGTTTGAGTATTTCTTTTCCAATTTCGACGCAGTGCTTCCTGAAGTCCCAGCTTACAAGCATTTAAATAAGTAGGACTATTATAAGACCGAGGATAGACTCAGGAAATTCTTCATACCGACTTTGGAATTGGATACAGCATTCGCTCACAGACATAATCTGACCTGCTCATTGTCAGATGTAGAGAAAAAGTTTGTAGATCAGGTAGAGGACATGTACAGAAAGCTGACCCAGTCACGAGACATGGGCCATAATAGACCTGATTGGACAGATGAGGAAAAATTGCATAAGACAAAGGGAAGCTATGGTCCTATAGCGTTAGACAAAGAGCAGAGGGTAAGCTGTGCATAAGGCGTTATCAGACTTACTACGAAAAGGTTGCAGTGGGACAAAGCACTTGCGATCACGTTTTCACCATGGCAGATGTGGCAAAAGATTTTCTCCAAGGTCCTGTACAAGTGATACCAACGTTGTATTTTGTGTGTGGGAAGAATGCTTATGTGAGGTTGCCTGCAAATTGGTATGGAACATGTTATTTGGCAATAATATTTCCAAAGATTTACCATACAGAGGATTTGGAACTTCTAGAAAGTGGGAAGCATTCAAGAACGAGAAGAGCTGCAAGTGCAGGGATCATTGTGGGGGATATCTTTGGAGCTATGATACCCAGTCTGGGAGTAGTTTTGAATGATGTGAAACTCCGGAGATTAGCGACTGTGGTAGATGAACTATCGATGAATACAGCAAAGTCATTGGTACTGGTGGAAGGAGAGATGTTGTCGATAAGGGCAATGGTTTTGCAGAATCGCCTTGCTTTGGATGTCTTATTGGCAAAAGAGGGCGGAGTCTGTAAATTGTTGAAGGTTCAAGAGTGCTGCACTTATATACCAGACCGTAGCAAAGATCTGGAGAAATATATAAGTAATATCACTACCATCCACACAAAAATAGCGGATTTGACCGAAGAGGGGGTTTGGGAAAAAGTGGGCAAGGGATTTGGTCAAGTGGGAAGCTGGTTTGCAAATCTAGGAAAGGGATTCCTTGGGTATGTTCTGAGACCCCTCCTTATCGTGGTGGTTTGTGTGGTTTGTCTGTGGATTTCGATCAAGGCCTACCAGTGGTATCGAGCAGGCAGAGTTAAGAGAGCTTTGAGGGAAAATGAGATGAGACTGGCTAGACTGCAGGACAGTCAATATCAGAGGCTCAAGAGAATGGAGAATCTAAGACCAGGAAAAATGGCAACGAGTTCTGTTTAGGTCGGTTCTTTCTCCAAGGGAGTTGAAGGAAATGTGATGACAGGAGTCATCAAAGTGGGGAACTGATAGAGCGACATATTCTTATGAAATTTGTAGGGGTGCATCATAATCACTGGTAGTTCGCACCCGCATATACTCAGACATATATCTGTATATATTTAGTTATATATTCATGCATGTTTAGTAAAGAGTGAATAGTTCGCTGATATTAAGTGAATCAGCAGTATAACTGTGTTATGATAATTATGCAATGTAATGTTTATTGAATTGTGTGAAAAATAGTGCATAGACAAATCAGTTCGTGTGTAATTCAATTGCAGTAGTTTAAACGTGCACCATATTAAAGTTGCACATGTAATTCATTTTTTGCATATGTATTGTAATGAAAATGCTTATAGAGAAAAGTAAGATTTGTGTTTAAAAGTCATATGTAAAGGCCTGACTACCTATATGCTTAGGAAAGGCCTGGTATATTCTTATGTTAGCTTATTTTGTAGGCAGAGAAAAGTTTCTCTTGGTAAGGCTCTCTGGGCACAAACGGTAGATTTAATTAGCACAGTAGAAGGTCTCTGTTGAACGTATCTTTTGTTGCAGGTGCAAGGACACATGTCTCGTTAGTAAAAGACTAACTCTTTGTTTTTAAAGTTAGAGAGATGGGAGGCATGGTACAGGGAGTGCAATGGAATTTAGGGATGATACTTTCAGCGGAGAAGGTGCCTGGGACTCAAGGTCATCGCAACCGTCCAGGATGAAGTAACCGTTTCGATGGAAAAGTACAAGAAAGAAGACCTGGCCAAGGAGGCGTGACAAAGGCGTGTACAATTGTATTGGGGTTTTGTATTAGGGATAGTGCCCTGAGGGAGGAGGCCAGAGAAGAGGTAGGGGAGACCAGAGAGGAGGACAGAGAGTGTCCTGATGAAGGAGCATAAAAGAATCTGAGCTTAGGTACTAGGTGATTGCACTTCTGAGGAAGTCTTCACAGCTGACACCTTTTATTTACTCTTGCCTGGGAAAATCGTTATGTAGGGATGTCACTAAGAGTTAGTGTAGGGACAGCAATTGATTTAAAGCTTGCTTAGATAAATGAAGAGCAACGTAGAAATTGGAGCAATCATAGCTTGGTTGATCCTTCTGGAACTATCAATTCTCTTTATTCTGAGTCGGATGAGACTCCTGCGTAGATTATTATTTGTATTAGTGCCCATCTATTTCTTTAACCTCGTGTTGAGGTGTTTGCATGTCCAGTTGTTTTTGGCAATAATAAATTCATAAACTTGAATTCGGAGTCAGTGGTCCTTACAGACAAAATGGATGCTGTTATATAACCAGATGAGATTCTCTCCTTTACACTATTCAACAGGTAAAAAGATCCTGGCGACCAGAAGGTTCTTAAAGATAATTAGATAAGAATCAGCGTTAACACCTGCTCAATCAACTTCAAAACCAGCAGACTCACTGTCATGCTACCTTGATGACATTCACATAATATGCAACAGATTTGCTTTACCTCAATGGCTTGATTATATATATCTGTAACATTTTTGACACATATCTGTCAGGTACTAGTTAATTCTTGTAATCTAAGACCTACTCCCAAGTCAAGCCAGCTAAGAAGAGAACATCACTCCACACCTCACAATGGAAGCCAAACAAAATCACCTATATTTCTCACTGCTTTTGCTTCACTACACACCAAGGTGCAGTAACAGAAAGCTTTTTCTATAGCGCTTCCTGCCCTTGAGTAGGCAGAAGTGCTCTGTTGAACTCTACTCAATGTGAGTGCTTGGTTGGAAGACGTGTGTGTTTGTCATGTGGTCTGTGGCAGTAGTGTTTTCATGTTGCGTGTGAGAACCAGAGTTGAGCTCTTATCGTGGTTTTTGTTGCTGTAACTTAGCATGTAGCAGACTCTCAAGGCACCACCGTGTATCGCACAATATCATAACTCTTTTCACAGTCACCCAGTGAAGAGCTGATATCACACCGTAAGGCGATAGGTGAGCTGGAAACCCCAGCCCAGAGTGGGTTTTCAGCTTAAGTGTGATGCCTTTAAATCCGTTAGGGCATTTCAGACTTCCCCTGGACAGTGAAGACAGCATCAAAAGCCTTTGTTTTTTTGTGGAGGCAGTGGGAATCGCTGTTCAGACAGCATTGGTATGAATCCCATTTCCGTGGCTCTGCACCCTTCCTTTTACCCTCAAATTTTTCATGTCCTACCTCCTCCAGGTCCCACATCCTCTCTCACACGATGGAGGAAGGCAAGAAAGATGTGAGATAGTATCTGGCTTGTATGGTGAGTTTCAGAGTAATTTTTTTATCTCTCTTGATTTAGAATTTGGTTTTGGATTCCAACAATGAACCACAGAACTCTTTGTAGTGGTTTGTGTTGGAAATGTGACCCACTGGAAAGGAGACTGCAGGTTTGTACTGACACTTGTCTAAGAGTTACTGTCAAGCTCAAAAAACCCATTACTTGAGATGAGATGATAGCATAAGTAGAGGCCTCTGAGTGTGACTGTGCATGGTGTCACAGTCTGTATGCACACAAGACGGAGCAAGTGACAAATGACAGCGCATAAAAAGAGATCCTGAACCACTGACCTGAAAAGACAGGATGGCGATGCTTTGTTTACATTGTGACAGCCCATTTTAGGATACTATGGGCCAGATGTAGGTAAATGCATGTTTGCGATTCCTTAATAGCGATTTTTAGGGAATCGCTATTAAGGAATCGCAAAATGCCATGTAGGTAGGAATCGCAAAATTTTTAGCGATTCCTTAATATTCCTTAATTGTGAATCGCAAATTGCGATTCGCAATTAAGGATTACCTTCCCATTAATTCCTATGGGCCAAGAGGCCCATAGGAATGAATAGGAATTGCTCCCGCAATTTGCGAGTCACCAAGAGGCACTCGCAAATTGCGGGCGCAATTTCAAGGGTGCCAGGGTTCCAAAAGGACACCCTGTTGCACCCCTGAAATGTGCATGTGTGCACATGTGGCGCACATACATGCCCTAAGGGCATGAATGTGTGCCACATGGCACTTAAAAAAATGCAAAACAGTGCTTTTTTAAAGGAAATCGCTAATTACCACCAACTTGAAGTTGGTGGTAATTAGCGATTCCTTAAGGCTAAAGTGCACTTTCTTTTGTGCTACTTACATTGCATTTAAGGAATCGCAATTTGCGATTCCTTAAATGCAAGAGCAAAATAAGGAATCGCAATTTTGTGATTCCTTATTTTGCTAGTAGGTTTCAACTTACCTACATTGCTCGCTGCCAAATAGCGATCGCAAACGCTGAAATTCTGCGAATTTCAGCGTTAGCGCTCGCTATTTGGCCACCTACATCTGGCCCTATGCTGTTTAGAGCATGGTCAGAACCATGGACAGCACTCCCTGCATGAGCAATGCAAAGATACTTAGGGCCTGATTACGAGTTTGGCGGTGTGGTGGTGGGACAGCTTCGCCGCCATATCGCCAAACCAGTGAGCATCACATAATATGACTTTTTAAGTCGCGGGCGGTTCTTTGGCATTCCCAAGGCGGTACGTATGAAATAAGCACCGCAATGGGAACATCAAAGACAGTGCCTGGTGTAGTCCATGCCATGCAAAGTACTGGGGTGCATGCACAAAGGGGGGCACAACATGTGTCCCCTTGCATGTACCCCATGGCCCAGGGGCAACAGGAGGCCCTGTAAGGCCCCCATTGTTTCCTCTCCGCTACGGTTTTCATAGATGAGGAAACGCCATGAAAACCATGGCAGAGAGGAAAATTTCAACATGATTGGTGGAACAGCGGCGGTCCCGCCAAGCCTCAAGACCGGCGCGCCACGGCGGTTGCAGCAGTGCAATGGTGGTCCGACCCCCCTACTTGTAATAGGGTAGTCAAAGAATGCCACTGCCACGCCCCTGCGAGTCTGGACCGCCAGACTCGTAATCAGCCCCTTAATCTTTCAGTTCCTGTCTATCCCTATAGAGATGGTATGAGCTCAGACAGACTTTGCCCTATGACTATGAACATCATTGCTAGTGAGCAGGTGTCATGCTCTTTGAAGAGAAGGCTGTTTCCTTATTATTTTAGTAACCAACATGCAGGGTGTGATAGAATCTGTGACTGAAAACCTGTAAGATGCAGAAATACATCTTATACAACAGAGCCAATTTAGGGGCTCATTTCATTGGCACATGCCAGTAAAAAAGTCTAATTGCCCAGGATTATGGGATCATGCTGACTTCCTTAGTTCAAACCTGTATTCTTCCTTTGTTGTCACGGCACCATATGTGTGGTGCTGATGTAAAAAAATGTAATTGTGTGCCTGTACCGTTGCAAAATACAAGAACAAGAGAGTGAGGGCCGCAACAACACCAAACATTGTTCGCTTGTTTAGAATAGATATCTGTTGTCAGGCGCTTCTAATACCACCCTATCATTAGTACACAAGACATTAGTAGCAGCATACCAGCAAAAAAATCATTGTAGCATCCCCGGTAATAAGTATGTCAGACTTATTCATGGCTGCTGGAATGATGAGATTCTGCAACCATGACTTTTTCTGAATAATTGTGGATAGACCGCTTTCACTGCATAATAAACATTCTGGTGCATAATTACAACGGCAGCTCCTCCGCTATGGCTGAGGATCATCGCACCCCCTACCAGCAGCCAAAAAAATGAAAAATAAAATGACAATAAAAGCTTGTTTATCATCGTTTTATTTTGGTTATCAGAGCCGAGGCTTGGGGGCGGGGCCAGAGATGACAGGCTGGTGGAGGAGTGTTTTGCACTGTAACCAGTGTGCTGAAGGTTTGGCCGGCTGTCTCAGGACAGCTAAACCATCATGCGCACTGAAGCTCTCCCCAACCCAGCTGCATTGCTGGGTTGGGGAGTGCAAGCAGAGGATCCCAGTCTACCTTGGAGCGCAAATCCAAGGCGCTCAGTTCAGTCTTGATGCTGCTTTCATGCAGTGTCAGTAATGGCTGTGGGGGATTCTGGGAGCCTTTGCCTGCAGTGTATAGAGCCAGATTGGAGCATCGGAGCCAGATCAGAGCGTGGATGCAGGTAAGTTATTTTTATTTTTTATTTTGGTTTATTCTATTGTCCATCCCCAGTTTCCTCCTCCCCCCACCCCGCCACTTTGCCCAGATACCGGCATCTTCTGCATAATTAGAACATTTCAAGCAAAAACGTCTTTCTAGCACAAGCCCATCAAAGTTTTGTAGAAAGACAGCAGCGCATGTGATGCCGCACAGTGGCAGAAGGTTAGCAAAGGTTAACTGTTCACCTTTCAGTTGCTGATTGCTGTTAAAGTTTTAAACCGGTACTAATTAGGGGTGTGTGAAATTCACTTCATTTGCTTTTGCATAATACTTAAAATTGCAGGAACATTAAGCGGAATTACGCAAAATGAAAATGTGACATCTAGCGTTATATTTTATCATGAAATCCACCCTCACATAGCTTTTTGTTGCGAGGATGCAACACAGTGTGAAAAACACAAGTGGTGTGAGTAACAGCTGCTTGTGCTTTATTCCCATGTGCTTGCAGTAAAGTTGTGTTGCAAACTTAATTTGGCAATGTGGTGTAACAGCATAATTTTGGAAACTTCCCGTAACAAGTATTGGCAATGTCAATAAGGCTGGCTTTAAAGGAATGTTGTATGGTTATGTAAAGCATTACAAGTAAATAGCACAGGAATGAATATGTATTTTTGTGGTAGCAAAGAACTGATGAATAATATTGGTGTAGGTTAAAAGATCAGGTAACAGTTGTACTGTCAAGCTAGACTTAAAAATCCGTATTGGTTAATGACTGTCCTGCTCCCATATGGGCTGCTGCCAGAGATATATACACACCATAAGGTATCTAGTTATCTAAGACAATTTTACAGCATTACAATGTTATGTGTGTGCCCCTGAAAGTTCAAGGTAAGGTAGCTGGTTAAATAAACAAAATGTTCAATGCTGGTGGAGGGCAAGCACTTTTTTGTAGAAGAACACCACTTCTGCGCAATCAAAACATGTACTGCTAGCTCCCAACATGTGGAGGGAGCCAAAGCCCCTCTCTAGTGTTACTCGCTTAATTGTCTGGCGACAGCTGCGCTGTCAACCCAGACCATAAAAATGTACTGTGAAATTCCTGAAATAACATGCATTATACAGGCGTGATTAAAATTTTGCTAGGCTTAGTACTGATGTGGTAAACATTTGCCCTGATTTGATTAATGTAAATTAAAAGGGCAGAATAGAGATTTAATAGTGTTTACTTGTTTACAAAGTGAGCAAGCCTGAAAAACATTTATGGTTGTATTTTCTAGCAATGCATCACAAATTAAATCCACAAAATGTAGTATTTTGAGTAGGATTGTGAATACTGAGTTTAGGAATTACACATAGCACATAAAATTGCTATAGATTTTAAAATATGGAAAAAACTATCTATTTCATGTGTCCATAGACTAGATACTTGTTCTCAAAACTAAAAACAGGAAAATCTGTGCACTTATGCTGGTTTTCCTTTAAAGCTAGCTGTCCATTTTGGTATTTACTATAAAATCTTTTTCAAACACTGCTTCTCTTTATAAAGTGATTCCCACATTTCCCCTTTAAACTTTTTTTCAGCAGGGAAGGGACAACTTGCCCCATTTTTTGTTTTTGTTTCTATAACATTGGGCCTTATGTACAAATCTATTTTGTGACCGTAAAAACTCCTTTTTGCAAAATCTGAGCCTTATCAATGCTACAGTTGTTGCTACTACCTGTATTGGATACTGCAGGAGGCCCAAAGAGGAGGAGCCGAAACCCGCCATTCCTCGACGCCACGGGTTGCGCTATAAAGCTCTTGGTGCGGGATGTCTGAGGGTGAAACCCGGGCCAAGGTCGGGCCCGTCTGCGCCTGTCCGTGGACGACTGAGACAGGACCGGCCCCCCCTCTGACATTTGGTCCATCAGCCTTTGTTTAAGGTGTCAGGTGTCCATCACTATGGGCAAGAGGAAAGCAAGTTCTGTTATGGAGGCCCCCTTGGACAAGGATGGAATGGCCCCTAGGACAGCACAGGCAAGTCATCCATCCTAACATACTTGTCTTCAGCTGTGTGTATGCTCTCTAAAGAAATTGTTAATGTTGAGGAGGAGTTGGCCTCTCACGACCAGGTTCACAGCTGTACTTGCTCATTGAGCCCCAAAAATGCTGCCACCCCTGACCTAGGCTCCAACAGGGTTGCCTCTACAATCCAGACAGAACAGGATTCTATCACAGAGCCATGCAAAAAAGGCCCCGCTCAGGTCCAAGCAGTAATACAACGGCCTTTGCTTCACTGTAGCTGGCCTCACAGGCTCCCAGGAGGAAAAAGATGGAGAAGAATGGTCATAGACCAAGAGATCTTTCCCAGTGTGAGGTTGCGGGACATCCCAATAATGGACAGGATCAGGCCAGGGGGCTTATTAGTATGCAAACCCTTCTCAAGGGTTTTTATTTGAAGATCGAGAAGATGGTAATAAAGCTTATTGAGCCCACTACATTACGTCTTCACAAGATCAAGCAACTGGTTAAAGATCATATAGGGGGTGTACCACGTAATCCATCTACATCACTGCTAGCCTCAGTAGGAGGGCAAACCTACATGCCGAGCTCACAGGCTCTACCTCAGGACTCAGTCTCCACCCAAGGGCCTTTGAGATCTGCGGCTGCCTTGGTATCTAACCTAGCTCATGGCCAGCAAAGGATGATCACTTAGGAGGCTGGCGAGCCGCCTGCAATGGGCAGAATGAATGGGGAGGGCAAATTTTAATCACCCCCAGCTTATGCTACAAGGGCATTCAAGCTTTGCCTCATTCCTTGACAATCAAAACGAAGCCACCACTACATCCAGGTCTCCAAAGTCACGATCAACTTGCCTCGTGAGCCCACCCCGTTTGTTATGGTATTGTGTAATGTTCCTCCATCACATTCTGACTAATTAGAGAACCATACGCAACTTAAGAACAAGGTGACTCACAGATTGGGGGCCCATTCTCCAATGGGGGTGCATCTTGGCACTTGGATTAACCTGGTCAGACGAGTGCACTGGATCGGAAGTGCTCCAAAGCCCTTTTCGGGAGATTGTGTGATCGTCAACCTTATTAAATCTGATGTAGCAGGATGCATTCTTGCCTCAATTAGGTCAGTCACAAGAACAGTAATCTCAGCTCTGTCCTTAAGATTTTTTATAGACCGGATCAAGGGCTGCACAATCAAAGCCTCATGCCTTCTCAGCCTCTCCCCATTCGTAAAATGGAGTCAGTGGCACCATTTATGTTGGAAACCTTCAGCAGATTCCTGCCCCTTATCCTCTTGGACACGTGTGATTGACTGAATCAGCCTGCCTCTACTAACAGCCCCTCGCATGGTATTTGTATTTCACCTTCAGTTGTCATAACCAATCAGGCTCCTGGAGGTATTAGACTCATCATTTGGAACATAGCAGGTCTTGGGCCCAAACTCAGTGGCTCAGTATGGACCAATTACGTGAAACAGTTTCTGGTGATATGTTTGCAGGAGTCTTGAGCTGTAACTAGTTGTCGCTTGGAGGGGCACAAGTCATTTTTCATCTCAGCAGGTGAATCTCGAAGGGGTCGGGCCAAGGTTGGATTGACAGTTTTTATATCTTTTGCTGTTCAAGGGGATGTAGAGGTTCTTGACATGTTGGTCCCCCAAATTACAAGCTTTTGTACTATCTTTTGTAGGGGGCACCCAAAGCTTTGATGTTACATTTCTATAATGCCAAACATTCCCCACAGGATTTCCATAACTTACATATCCTGGATTCTTTTTTTAGTCACTTGGAGGGGACCAAGTGGGAGGTCATGAATATCATATTAGTGGGAGATTTTAACTGCAACCTGTGCAAGGACCCTACTGTTTTGTACTGTAAGCCTCATAGCTGCTTATCGCCAGAGGGTCTACATTTGGACCATTCTATACAAAGAAACTTATTAAATTCCATTACTAACAAGTATGATCAAGTTTTTTCACTGGATACACTTGTCCACTCTAAAGGGGGGGAGCTGATCCTGACTTTTACTGGTAGAAGGTATGCCTAAACCATAGATTTTATTTTTGCTTCGCCATTTATTTTCTCTCAGATTTTAGATGTTAAAATTTAGTGCAGCCAACACAGTGATCACATCTCTATTGTGATGAGGCAATCAAGCAGAACCCTGGGGGACCTAGGGATGTTATGAAGCCCATCAGCCAAGGTAGAAGACTTTGGTGGTCACAGGTATCCCTGAAGAATCTTAAACATACACTCTCTATTAAAGGTATGAACGAGATTGCAACTTGTGTAGATGGCATAGCTTGTTCTCGAACGATTTTGGGTGCCTTCTCCCATATTGCACGTGTAGTCTCTGACCCTCTTAGTTATCCAGCGGGCCCTAAACCTCTGTTGGTCTGAAATGGTTCGATATAGAGTGCTCACAAGCCCTGAGGGACTTAAAAAAGGCTCTTAAGGTGATTCCTAGGGATGTCACCTTTGTGGTACAATGCCACCACAACTATAAAGCTGAAGTGAGCAGGTGTAAAAATGAGATAAGGGATGCTGC
Source organism: Calotriton arnoldi (assembly GCA_963921515.1). Lineage (NCBI taxonomy): Eukaryota > Metazoa > Chordata > Amphibia > Caudata > Salamandridae > Calotriton > Calotriton arnoldi. The sequence continues at coordinate 856,583 of CAWUFW010003912.1, read as the reverse complement.
ATGGGATAATTTGCTTGATCCTGGATGTTTAAAGAACAGTGCTAAGTTTCAGGATATCATCAATCAGTCATTTTTTGCACATGCTGATGCCCCTTCTTTGGTGCATCATATCGATGCGGTTAGCTGGGTTTCTTATTTTGAGGGGGTTTATGATGGGGGGCCAGAATTAGTTAATAATGCGGTATGGCAGTCGATCGAAGGGACCTCCCACATCATATTCACCTTGGATGAAGTAAAAAAGGGGATTTTGGGATTGTATAAAAATAAGACACCAGGACCTGATGAACTCCCTCCTGATCTCTATCTGGGTGACACAGACACATGGCCCCCGTCCTAACAAACATTTTGAATGCCTCTGTTAAGGAAGGTCCTCCCTCCTACTGGGCTTCTTCAGTCATCGTCCCAGTATAAAGGGGAACAGGGATAGTCCCCAGAGGTATAAGCCTATTTACCTGGTTGACTCTGATTGACTCTGTTGTTAAAATTATGTGTGGTCATACTGGATTGATTATCAGGTTGGACCTTAGGCTACAAGATACTATCTGATCTCCAATACAGCTTCAGACCTGGTAGGTCAACCACTGACCAGTGTCTGAACCTCTATTTGATTTTGAACAAATACACAGTGGCTCAAAAGAGATCTATTCTGCTGGCCTTCATGGATTTAATTGCGGCCCTTGTCCACGTAAACCACGAAAAGCTGTGGCGGATTATCTTGGAAATGGGGGTTGACAGAGACATAGTTGAATTTTTGAGGGATCTCCATGCCCAGATCGTGGTATTGGTCAGATATACGTCTGATTCCCATTGCACAGGTAGTTTTAAAACCGGGCGTAATGTCAGGTAAGGGTGTATTTTGGCCCCTTTTCTGTTCACCTTTTATAAGAACAAACTAGAACAGGTTCTCGTTGATTTGGGAACAGATTGTCCCAAGCAGAAGGATGGCCCGTGCCAGTCCTGCTCTACGCGGATGACACTCTACTTATGGCTAAAATTGATAGGGGTTTGCAAACCCTCATAAATGCTTTTGTGGGCATTATGAAAGATCTAGACCTGAGTATTAACATTAGCAAGTCCCATGTAATGGTAATTGGCCCTAGAAACATGAAGACCCTAACTTTTAAGATAGGAACACAAACTCTCACAAGGGTTAAAGCCTTCCCGTATCTCGGTGTCATGTTCGATGCAGATTTACTCTGGAGCACATTGTTAACTGGGAAGATGTCTGATTTTACTAGGACTAACGTGGCAGTCTGTGGAGATGTGCCTCCATATTGGGGAGGAAGCTGATTAGCACCCTGTTATAAGTTTACCATGCTAAAAGTGTCTCTAAATTATCATACAGGAGTGACATCTGGGGTTATGTAAAGCTTGATTCCCTTCAGGTGGTTGAAAATAAAATTTTGAGACTCCTCCTTTGTGTTCCCAAGAGTAGCCTACATAGTATACGAAGAACTAAGTGCAACTTATCCTACTGATATAATAGCTCTCCATCCCCTTTTATGTAGGATTTACATCTAGGCCAAAGGTGCACATTTAAATAGAGTGGTTTTGCAGTATTGTTTATTCCTTGATTTTGTACTACAAATCCCTTCCTTGGCTTAAATATATTAAAGCATTGTTTCAGAATTTAGGAACGGGGGACCTCTGCAATATCGGTTGTTAATGCAGCTACTTTGTTGTTTACCTCAGCGAGGGTCTGCTTAATCGCTGAGCTGTCTGCTTTAGCCTGCGAGTAATATGCTTGAGCTTCTTCTCTATGAGCCTGTAGTGCCTGTAAGATAGCAACAGCGGAAAAATCTAGTGAGCCAGCAGGTGGGACATTCAGTTGAGTCTCAGCCCAGGGAGGAGCTGGAAGAGTTGGAGGAGAAGAAGAACTTGCTGAATGTCTGAGATCACTGCCTGATGCTGAGGTCGATACACGTGACGAGCTTGAGTCCTGAAGTAGCGAGGTAGGGCCAGAACCTAGTCCTGGACCCAGAGTGTGGCCAGTGGAAGGACCAGGGTCAGAGCTGAAACCAGAACCGGAGAGTTTTGAAATCAGGGTTTTCACCTCCCCTTTTGCGGTAACCCATTTACGAAGTGGGCTACTAGTAATGGCCAGTTTGGTGGATGCAGTGTTAAGACCGTGCAGGTTGCTTTCTTTATCGCTTCCTTTTTTATAATTTCTAGTGTTTTTGATGTTAAAGTTGCATCTTTTCTTCCACTTCTTCCCACTGGATAAGCAGAGTGATTGGTCTGTTATCTGTGAGTTGCCAGGAATCGCATCGCTGGGAGTATTTGCCGCTATGTCATGATGGTGAAGATTTCCATCTTTGCGAGATGACTGAGCACCGGTGATAGTTGAGGAGGTAGGAGAAGGAGTACGTTGCTCGTGCCTAACCGGTGAGGCATCCTGAAAGTCAACAGTCTGTACATCGGCTACGGTTCCTAAAAAATCTTCGCCTCGCTGCCGGTTCTTGCCAGTGCCTTGTTCAGACGGTAGAGTAGCGCTATCTGCGCTATCTGTGTTAAGGGAGTGTCCTCCGCTTACTTGTTGGATAAATACTGGTACTGGGTCTCCTATTTGCATATCCCCTTTTGTAGCATTACCATCTCGTTTAAGTGAGGCATCCCCTTTTACCGCAGCTTCCAAAGACAAACAAGTAGGGACATCTTCAGTCAGCACTTCGCAATGTGAGCCAGAGCACGGAAGTTCCCCATCAGATCTTAGAAAGTTAGATTGTAAAGAGTCCTGCGCCGAGGGATATTCTGCACAGAGTGGAGAAGGGAGGACAGAAGAGTATCAGATACTGAGGACCACATGACAAGGGTTGCTAAGACCTCTGACGCACATGAAAATCAACTTATATCCTTGCAAAGTAAAGTTGAGGATTTAGAGAATAGGCAACGACGTAACAATATCCGTCTGTTAGGTGTACCTGAAAACGAAGAAGGCACTGACCCCAGAGCATTCATTGTACAACTACTCAAGCGTGCATTTCCTGATCTGTACGACTGGGACTGGGACAGCCAAGTACAACGAGCGCATAGATTGCCATCTGCTGTCAACAACTCTGCAGGTCATTTCCCTCGGCCTTTTCTCATCTTTTTTGGAAATTTTCTTTTACGACGAGCAGTCTCCATCAAAGCCAGTCCTACTGCCCCTATTAGAGTAGGTTCTTATTCTATCTTTTTAGGTCTGATCTTTGCAAGAACACGATGGATAGATGATGGAAACTGTGCCAGTTTATAGACCCTTTAAAATTTGCAGGAGCACAGGTCTTTCTACAAGAACCGGCTCGTTTGAAAATCATTAAAAACAGCCAAGTTCAATTGGTGTACATGGAGCATGCCGCTCAACAGGCTTTGGCAAAGCTGCAACAAGAAACTAAATAATATTGTCCTTCTGGTTTGCCCTTTCTTAACTCTAATGATACTACAAAGTACGGTCAGGGAGGGGAACAATTGGATACTAAGGGGTCATACCAATAGTAATTAATGTATTGACATACTGATACTATTGGCTTTCTGGCAGGTCTTTCTTTAGCTTTTGTTCTCACAGGGATCCCCCTAGCGATTTATGATCGACACGATCCTGCTTTTCTCCACTTTCTTTTCACTTTTTGACCTTCTATACTTTTCTTTCTTTTTGTTAAAACAGACTCTTCTGAGTAATGAGTCTCACGGTGTATTGGAGGGGTGGGGCGGTTCTCAGGATGCTGGTGCTCTCAGTAGCTGTCCTGTCAGCGACAGCAGGGAGGGGGGTGATTTTTTTCCTAGGACACAGGGTGGGATCCGGGTGGGCTAGTTCTGGGATGGTGGGAGGGTTTAGGTTCAAGGGGTTGGTTAAAAGCAAAGGGGGTATACGAACGGAATGGCAGGGAGTAGTTACTAAGCTGCTCTTATATCGGGGTGGCATTACGAATAAGGTCTGTAAATGCATGTATCATACTAAAAAAAAGTATTTCTCTACAAGGAAAATCTTTATATTGTGTTCAATTTTTTATATTTTATGGCGTTACTTAAATGCTTATGTTGGAATGTCTCTGGTCTGAATGCTGCTAGTAAATGTCGGCTTGTTCGGGAAGAGCTAAACTTATATAAACCACATTTGGTATTTTTATCAGAAACACATCTAGCTCATAAAGATAGTACACTCCTTAATGAACTGAAATATCATACTATTGTCTGTACTTCACAAAGTCTCTCAATTAGAGGAAATGTAATTGTTGCTAGCAAAGCACTCACGTACACAACACTTAGAGTTTTAGCAGACCCAAGAGGGAGGTGGGTAATCGCTCAGATGGCCATCCTTGATGTGAAATACGTTTTGGTTAATCTGTACGGCCCCAATGTCGACGATCCTGAGATTTTCAAAGAGTTAATGCTAACCTTATTGGAATTACAGGGAGTGTTGATAATTATGGGGGATTTCAACTGCGTGATGAATTATGCCGTAGATTCCACTAGCCCTCGCACTACTGTTAGAATGCCCAAAGTTAGGGCAGCGATTCTGGAATTAGCACGCCTATATAACCTTAGTGACATATGGAGGACGTTATATCCAGATCTTCCAGGTTTTTCTTATTATTCATGCCCACACTGACAGTACTCCAGGATAGATATGGTGTGGACCCACGATCAGATTCTCCAGATTGCGGGGATTGAGCTGTGCCCTAAAATCACATTGGACCATAACCCCTTAATTCTTAGTTTTCAAACTCATCCGACAAGAAAAACTAGACACTCAATATTTACTGTCAGATAATCAGTATATTGCACACATGGAAGGACTTCTGGTAGAATTTCTTTATAACAATGTTAACTCTACTAATTTTTGTACTCTCTGGGACTCAATGAAAGCTTACATTAGAGGCATCACTCAGCAGTTTATTTGGCGAGAGAATAAAGCCAGAGAGGGTGTAACTATAGCCGCTTGCGCGGCACTGGTTAACCTGGAAAGATCTCACGCCATTGCTGCTAAAAATAATGAACTGAGGCAATCCCAGATTTATTCTGATCTGATCTCTGCTCGAGCTCTAGCTGGTCGGTCTCTAAAGGAGAAGGTTGCTGCGAACTATAACAAACTCCGGTCTTTGCAGTACAAATATGCTGAACAGGTGGGGAAGATACTGGCATATCAACTGGCAGACAAAAAAGCCAAAAACTCAATTAAGGCAATTAAGGGAAAGGATAACACGCTTCATACAGAGACTAGTATGATTCTTAATCAGTTCATAACATATTATGAAACTTTATATGCTGAATCAGATCCGATAAATCCTGAGGAACTTTCTAAGTATTTAGGAAGAGCTGCTCTTCCCTCCTTGCAGTAGGAGGCTGCTTTTTAATTGACTTCTGAAGTCTCTCAGGAGGAACTACTTATGGCTCTGTCGGCATTGCCACCAGGCAAGGCTGCTGGAGATGACTTGATTTCCGTGGAATTTTATAAACGGTCTAAGAATATCTTGATACCTGTGCTTGCTAAAGTTATACAAGAGATTGGCACTTCCGGGACCACTCCTTCAACCTGGGATATCTCCAACATCGTTTTTTTCTTAAAAAAGGGTAAGCCTCCCAATGATTGTGGCTCGTATCAACCTATTTCCCGTATTAATGCGGATGCCAAGCTCTATGCCAAGGTGCTGGCTAATCATCTGGCCCCTTTGATGCCGGGCCTGGTCTCCGGACAGCAACACGGCTTCATAGTGGGTCGAGGAACCACAGTACATACCAATACTGCAATTATGCCCTTTGATTATGCTAATCACACAGGGAGCAACTTAGGCATGATACTTTTAGACGCAGAAAAGGCCTTTGACTGCGTTGCTTGGGGTTGTCTATGGTCTACTCTCACAGCTTTCGGAATTACTGGCCGATTCCTTACGTGGATCCGAGCCTTATACTGTAAACCGCAGGCCAAATTGAGCTATCTTGGTATTCAATCTATGCCTTTTCGTATACATAGAGGGACACGGCAGGGGTGTCCCCTGTCCCCACTTTTGTTCACGCTTTACATTGAGCCCTTAATATGGACATTGATGATTAACAATAGAATTACACCTTTACGCTCTGGAACATGTGCGCTTAAGGTTACGGCTTATGCTGACGACATTGCGATTTTTACAGTCAATCCAGCTGCTTCTTTAGAAATAATTAGGAAAGAGGCACAAACTTTTGGGTCACTTTCTGGTTACAAACTAAACACTAGTAAAACACAAGTGGTTATTAACTTTAAACCTGCTAGACCCATCACAGGCGTATGCCATGTAGCAACTTATCTTGGCGTGTGTATCACTTGGGAACTACGAAACTTACTTAATCTGAATTACGAACCTTTGCTACAGGAAGTCACCAAAAAGCTAAAGCGATGGCATAATCTCCCCATCAGCATTATTGGCAGATGTAATGTAATAAAGATGTCGATATTACCTACATTTTTATACTTATTGGCACTATCCATCTAAGAGTTCCTAATTTTCTCTTTAAAAAACTTGACGGTATTATAAGTAGTTTCATTTGGGACTGTAAGCGAGACCGGCAAGCGATTAAACTTATAAAATATCCTTACATACAAGGGGGTCTTCAATTACCTGATTTTAAGCTTTATTTCTGGGCTTCTTTCTCGGGGCGTCTTCATAGCCTTCTCTTAAATAAAGACCAAGATTTTTACCTTCAGCTTTTACTGGGCCAAGATAGTGAAAGATTTCTATATCGTACTCTAGATCCGAACTATTACAAACGAGTCTGTTTCAAGACCATTAGAGACACTGTGACTGTTTGGCGGGACATCGTTTCTGGCTACTCGCTCCCAACTTTACACGATAGGTTCCCTCTTTGGGATAACCCACTTTTGCCCGAGATCTTCAAGGATAGGGTGGCAAAAAGCTGGGCTATGTACGGGGTGGAGAGACTTGGTCACTTATACGACTTTAACGGTTTCAAGACCTTTCAAAGTAACCAAGACACATTTTCCCTTCCTCAACAATTTCACTACAAGTATCTGCAGATCAGAGACTTTTTCTTGAGATCGCAAAGGCTTGTATCCATTTCTGCATACGAGATTCTGACACTTTCCATGAAACACCCCGTAAACACTCAATACTTATTACTTACCAATATTTTACACAGCTTAGAACAGACCCATGTGTCCAGCTCGCGCTGAAGTGGAGCCGTACTTTGGGGACAGACATTTCTGCCGCACTAATTAACGACGCAATTACTACACTAAAAGAAGCTGTAGTGTCGGTCAATCTAAAGCTTCAACATTTTAGCACACTGTGTATGCTATATTATACCCCCAAGAAGATAGCAAGCTGGCGGGAAAAAAGAGGCGACCAAGCCCCCAATGACAAAACAAAATGTCCCAAGTGCGGAGCCACCGGGGTCGACATAGTGCACATGTTTGCTACATGCCCACCGATCCGGGCGTTCTGAGAGGACGTTAGCCACGCTTGTAGAGACAGACTGGGTCTAGAACTAAGATTTACCGTACAGGAGATAATGATGGGTTTTAAGGTCGACCCTAGCCCGGCACGTTGTGCACTTTTCGCCATCTTATTAGTTACTGCAAGGCTCACCATCGCCAGGGCTTGGATCTCCCCTAAACCTAGTAGCTCGGTAGAGTGGTGGATCATGTTGGTCGAGATCTGTGCAAGGGAAAAAGCTGTGGCAAAAACCAGAGGTATACGTGCTATGCGGAAATTTCAAGCTGTTTGGTATAAGGTACTCAAGGATTGATAATCTAAATATGATTTTCCTGTTTTATATGTTCCCGATGTACCAATTTTGTTTTATGAAAATTATGTGCTCTGGTTGCTACCCTGTTTTTCCATTAATGTATATTTGTATACACTGTGATGATCTCCCTTTGCATAAAAAAAAAAAAAAAAAAAAAAAAAGGAACGGGGGACCTGGGGTAAGATTGTAAAGGCAGTTTGTGTGTGGGTTAGTGATAACTTTTAAGACAAAGATCACAGAAGAGAGAGTCTCTGGCCCTTCAGAAGGTGTCGGAACGAGGTTATCTGTTGTTGAAAACTACCTTATCCACAGAACCTTGGGGCATATTTACAACGAAACGGAGCAGCGCAGCGCTGCAAGCAATTTAGCTGCGCCACGTCATTTAAAAAATGCAGGGATGTGCTGTATTTACACAAATACGGCACAAACCTGTGTTTTTTCCCTTGCGCCGGCGCTAAAAAAGCTGCCTAGTGCCAGAGCAGGCACCCTTGCACCATGGTGCAAGTGTGCCTGCATTGCAAGGATGATTGTGTTTGTGCAGGAAGGGACACCTTTCTGCACAAAAACAAACATTAATGGCGTTTTGCTCCTTCTATGTATGCTGCACTATGCAGCACACATAGAAAGAGCAAAAAACGAGGAGAAATAAAAGTATTCCTCCTTGTTGCGCCACTCTAATGCCTCCTTTTGAAAGGCGTTAGTTTTTGGTGCTGCCTCAGATTTGCAGATCTTTGTGAACCTGGGGCAGTGTCAAAAAGTAAAGGGTGTTGCATTGGAACACCAACAGCAACACCCATTGCATGGCCCTGTGCCACAGAAAACTGCGGCGAGGAGGCCCATATTTGCAAGGCGGCATTAAGCCACACAAAGTGGCTTAGCGCCGCCTTGTAAATATGGAGCAGGGCATTGCGCCACCAGAGCGTCGGAAAAAGTGACGCCCTGGTGGCGCAATGCCCTTGTAAATATGTCCCCTTACCTCACAGTTGTTACCTCTAACCATGCTTGCTTCCTGTTGACCAGATTCAGGTTAAACCTGTTGTCCCAGTTACTAGCATCTCCCTGGGGCTGGCAAGAGGTATCCTCTTTAGCACCCTGTGGCTGCGACCAGGTGTCTCCGCAGGACACTATGCATTTTACCTTCTTCTATAAATGTTTGAGATTCCGAGAAGGGTCTATTTAGTTTCTCTCTTAAAGGCGCGTCATTTTAAGCAAGCACGACCTGCTTTTTATTTTACAAATGCTTTCTGTGGATATTGTTTTTTATGTTGCCAGTTGTTTAAAAACTGCTGTGAGATTAAGGAATTCAATAAGGGATTGATTGTAGTTTTGCACAACTGTATGACATTAATTACTTCTGTATTTTTAAATTACATTAGCTGTTTGTTTGATTTTATCTTTGTGTGTATTTGCTGTATGTTATGTACACTTTTTTATGCTGCTATGAGATCAAGACTTCGATGGGGATTGTAGTTTTGCACAACTGTATGACCTACTGATTATTTACGTTTTGTAAATGACATTAATTGATTGCTCGGTTTTATCTTTGTTTGTATTTGCTGTATGCTACGTACGCTTTTATGTTTTTTTCATTATAACCGAATAAAGCTTTAGAATTTGAATTTGACTGTACAAAAACCTAATTTGCGATTCGGTAACTCATGGGTCACCATTCATGGTCAACATGTTGTCTTCTATACTTACTTTAACAGTATTTAGGTCAGCCTCCTCTCACCAGTGTTTTCATTTCCTCTAGAACATTGAGCCATCGGTTTGAGACTTTTATCAGTCACATCCTGGATCAGCCCACAAGAGTGTTTAGGTCTCACCATTTTCTGTTGGCCACTTGAGCGTGCCTTTCAGCCAACATTGGAATACATGAGTGATGTTTATACAGCTGAAGTCATAATTAGTCGGTACTGGAAAGCTAGACCTGTCAAAAACATTTGAAAAATTAATACTACTGGGAAAATGGTGCTTTATTTTCGGTAGCATCAACGGTTCAGTATCTTTTGTCAGCTCTTGCTCCTTAGAGTTTGTGCACCACTTGCCAATTGATTATAAACTTGGCGGTCATCTTGGAATGGTATTTTACATACTGTGTTATAATTTTTACACCAAAATGACACCAAATCTACATATGTCAGTGAGCGACCTGAAAGCAATATGAAGTGATCACTGACACAAAATCATCTAAAATAAATGGGTGCTATAGAAAAGAAAGCAACCTTTTATCTGTAGTGTCAATTATGCACATGCTTTTGTTTGCACTCACTCCCGTACTGCCAAGGGAACAAGCATTGACTAAGTGAATAGGTTTGAAGTTTTTACTGAGTGTGCACACCTGATCCATAAACCAACAATTAGCTTGGTAAATGCTTAAAATTGGATGCAGTGAGCATTGTTGACCGTCCATATCCCCATTCCTTTACAACAGGGTTCTCTAATATTGGTCCCAGAGGGTCAGATCCATGCCAGATTTTTTCACATATCCACATTTAGATAAATGTAGTTATCTTAAAATTCTGGCATGGATCCAGCCCTCTGGGACCGACATTGGAGAACCCTGCTCCACAAGATTCGAATCTCATGTCTAATAGAAAGCACTTAATTTACTTTTAATTCAGTTACTTAACTTGTGGTTGATTAGATCTTTTTGATTTGAAGACTTTTGGGGGCTGAGAAGTGTTTGAGGTCTTTTGTTTTTACAATTGTGACCCTCATCAGATCCAGGATTACAATTAGACGATTCAAGGAGATAGTTGCCATTTTTCCTAGCACCATATCATCAAACTCCATCATTAACCGACTTTGTCAGGCAGCGCTCTGACAGCCACGGTCTAAATAATGAGATTATGACAGAACTCGTCAAACAGCATGGAATAACTCGCTTCTTAGGTTCTAACATATGCTTCCCATAAAATGCCTATTTCTGTGTCACCCCTGCAACGTGCTTGCCAAATACCGATACCCCTTGTTATTCCTGAATCCCACCCCCCTCGGTTTCCTATTTTGAGTACACCTCATTATCTCCAAGTACCTGCTGTGTTTCTATGACATGTCGGTCTGAGCAAATCCCTTGCTGTGAGGTTCACAGATTTTCAATTCTTTACCCGAAAAACAGGTCATTTGTGTGTCTCTGCGAAAATATTTGGCTGCACAAATCTCCCTGTGAGATATGGTCAAGATTGGGAAATGCTGATGAACATACTAGACCCCTTGAGTTTTACTTCTTGAGATGACAATAACAATATACAGCAAATGAAAACTGGACTGTAAAAGAAGGGTGAATAATCGTAGTAATGTCAGGAAGAATGCTGACTGCAGCAGTCTTGATTCATTGAATCATTGAAAAAGGTCTTCGATTATTGGCACCACTCCCCTTTCTCTCTCTCTCTGTCTTTATGACAGTTTCTTTCTTTCTTTCTTTCTTTCTTTCTTTCTTTCTTTCTTTCTTTCTTTCTTTCTTTCTTTCCCTTTCTTTCTTTCTTTCTTTCTTTTCCTTTCTTTCTTTCTCTAACACTCTCTCCCTCAGCTCTCCACACCCCGTGTGAAGTTGGAGATAACATTTGTAGGCGATGTGAAGTGATAGGTACATAGCCGAAAGTGGTAGGTGCCTCAGAGCCAGTTGGAAGACAAGAAGTCAAACCTGTGGAGAAGCTCTCTGACTGCTTCGCATACTCTCCAACCTGTCAATCTCAACATGTCTAGCTGAATATCTCCTCAGCACTCTCTCTTTTGCTTTGCTAAATCAAATGTTCACTCTCTGTTTGCTTCAAGGGGTAGGTTAGAAGTAAACATCATTGAAGTTGCTTCGGACTGGACTATCGTGGACAACTGCTTGTGTATGCTTGTCGCACCACCTAGTATATCAGTGTCTTTAACCTTTTGAAGAACACCACCACTCCCTCCCAGTAAAAATTGCTTCAAACAAGAAAAGTAGACGAAATATTACTAAATAATGATTGGCCCTGCAAGGCATAGTTGCACATTGACCTTCTTGGGTCTATACTTCTGTCTGAGACATCACAGAGGTTCATAATCGAAGACGAGGAGTAATGGGAATTGAAGTTCATCTATCCAATTGTAGCTCTGGTTACTCATTAAACCAGGGCTGGGGCCAGTGGGACCATTGCTTCACAGATTTATACTTCTAGGCCATGCATAACCCAACAAGGTGTACATTAACCAAGCACCAGAACTGGTATAAATCTAGCCAGGAGTGTCCAGGAGCCCTGGAACCTCCTGGATGTCCTGTGCATCAAGGGTGTTGTTGTTTAGGAGCTGATTCCACATGACGGTGCTGTATGTCTCTAACCTATGTGCTCCCATCTACATGCTTTGGTCCACCGAATACACTAGCTGCATGAGCTGCAGAATCGAAAGTAGACAGAAAGAGCCAGAACCAGCTGACCCTAGTCATCTGTTTGCCTAAGCATCCCCCCGCTTTCTCTTTGACCGATAAATTAGATTTGTGGAAATATAGGCCTCAAATGAGAATTTCAAAGAAGACAAAGAGCTGCCTGGAGAAGTAACTCATGGAGGAAGTCAAGAGGTGGGGACATGACTGAAGAAGGGTTTTCATAATGTTCAAGAATAAGGGGCAATCCTACAAATTATATGTGTGAATGTTATCGAGATGGGGCAGTGCAGAACATTAATCACATCTCAGTAGGGTATTGTACCTTCTTTAGAGATTTAAATGTAGCAAACAGGTAATAGCTTCAGGAAGCGTCAACATAGTTTTCCTTCTCAAGTTGAAAAGTAGAACAGTTATATCTGATAATAATAGTGTTACACATAGGAGTTGCAGTATCAGAATTGCTGTGTTTGAGAAGCGATTGGCAGAAGTGAGACTGAGTCACCTTTGCATGTGCTCTTGTTTTACCTTGGTCTGGGTCAGTGCTTAATTTGTAAAACAAAATAAGTGCCAGGGCCCTCGTCGGGGGGCCACACCAGCTTGCATCACCCACTGGTCCTGCAGCGCTGCCAATGACAGTACTAGCACAACTATTAACCATCACACTACTATAAGTGTGACAATTCAGACTGTTATAGGCCACCAAAGATATAAGAATGGCTTGGGAGTCGTTATTAGTTGTTTTTAATGTTATTGAATTAATAAGAAACTGTTGTTCTGATTATCTCTAAATTACACAAACAACGCCATCATGTGGCAGCTGTGATAAGTGCCAGTGTTGATAATTAAGTGTCAGTGCCGAGCAATGGAAACCACTGGCTCAAATTAAGCACTGCTCTGGGTCAACTTTTGCATCAGATAGCTGATTGCCTATTCTGCATTTGTTTGATGACTGACATTTCTGGTTGTTTTGCAATTGTGAATACGACTTTAGTTTGCTCCAGGAAACACTCTAGGATCAGACAGAGCAGGAGAGGGCCTATGATGTCATCATTGAATGTTGGCTGCTGTGACTGAATGTAGTTTGCATGACATTTAGAGATGGGGCAGACCGTTCTTGTATGCGAAAATCCAAGGTAGTTCTCCCTTTGAAGCACTAGCCTTCCTCCCTCTTGTGGACAACGTAAGAGGGATGTAAGGCGTCCAAACTTATCAATTGATTCAATAGAGTCAATCCTTATGTCAGTGTGACACTGGGGTAAGGCCTGGATCCTGCTGTTAAAGGGCGATAGGTAAATTATTAGGTCCTGTTTAAAGGGCACTGATAGAAGGTTATTCTGCTCAAAGTTGGCAGCAAGTAGGGCAGAATGAATGAGGATAAGAATGTCGTGAGTGAATGCTCTCAGTGAAGTTGGGGGAACCTAACTTTTAACTGTGCTAAAAGTAATTTCTTATAGTCTCAGTTTAAATGTTGTAGTTACCACCCCGAAGAATTCCTCATATTTGTCCTCAGTAATAGTGAACAAAAGTGTGTTTGGTAGATGCAAGGCTCACAGTGTGAATATGTGCAAGGAAAGCACAGACAAATGATTCTTCAGAAATTCACTAACGGGATTCACTTACCCCAGACGTAGATTTGTCCTGGATCTCAAAAGTGCCACTGAGAATACATTTATTGTGGTAAATTATTTTAAGGGGGCCATCTATCATAGAGGAAAAAAACTGTTCTCTTTACCTATTCCTGCATCTCTAACAATCTCCCACAATAGGCATTACAGAAAGTTTCTTTGTTTGAATACGTATGATTGGATTTGAGAACATATGGTCCCTTGGGACTCACCAGGATCCTGAATATGTGTTAAGATGAAATTACACATGATCTGACACAAACATGTGAATCGAGATGCTTTAGAAATCATTGTGTTCACTAGTAACTGTGAAACCCATGTTAAGGGGCTGCCAATATTTGATTGTATAGAATACATCTTGCAGTATATGGATATGATTCTGAATATCCCTACAAGACTGGAAGGATATTCATTCGTCAGTAATGTCTTTTAACAGGTTCCTTCTCTGGATGCTTTGCATCCTAACATTTTAATATGGTTGAATGGACATTTATGCTTCAGTCTTTCCTGTGATGTCATGTCTGATTGATTCTTAGGACAGATCAACTTACAGAAGGTAATATTATTTTCTGAATGATCTGCAAAGCATTCTAATGAAATAAAGAAGTTGGTGGTTTGTGCTAGATAAATTTATGGAGACTAGAGGCATTGTACTTAGTTTTAAAGCTTTAGAATAAGTATAATAATAAACACCAAAGTTTTGGTCTGGAAAGTAATGGTTTATGAAGGTCAATGTGATGGTCATACATTGTGATAGGGCATCACTTTCCATCCTTAAAGTGTTTAGAGGACAAAGTGGAGTCATTTAATATCACAGCTCAAGTAAAAGTGATCTGACTCTTTCATGAATATTGCTAATAATTAGTTTGTACTTGAGTGATGCAATATCTTGATGAAAAGTTTTTAGATTTCTTACCCGTCTTCCTTCTGTGTCTACAAAGGGTAAAGCTACCTCATCTATAGTGCACAGAAGAGGATTACAATATCACATATTATTACACTTACCTTAAGACAACTTAATTATAATTGGGTGGGGCAATTCTTTTTTCGCACAAGGAGAATCCGGCAATTATTGGGCTTTGCATAGTTACCTCTGTGTTTGTTATTTTATTATGCTTACTTGTTATGCATACTTTTTGCACACAGGGGACATGTTTGAGTAGGAAATATTACATAGATCACTACCCGAGCAGCATCTTGTGTGATTTTTATACCCAACTGCATACCTCAAGTACAATTTGCATGTAGACGGCAATCCAATACATTGAACTGGTATCTTGTGTGACTTTAGTTAGAAGGGCGTATCGTGCATACAGTGCTCACGCAGGCATCTCATGCAAGGCATCCACCCAAGCGTAGTTTGTGTAATTTTTGGTGAAATATTACAGAAAAAATTACATGAACTGCAGATGGGAAATTTGCGCAATTTTTCCCACCCATAGTATCTATTGCCATGATTTACATCTGTCACCAGCAAGTTACACAGATTGCAGGTTGCAATTGATACTCAATGAACTGGGTTGATGGCTGCAAAAGATCTGTACCTTTTTTCATGGAAATTAGCTTGTGAAAGGCAGAGCAAGCCAGGTGCAGCTAATTAGAAATTGTGAGATTGACACATTGTTTCCGTTGACAGCTACAGACAAACTGTGCTAACCTTATCACCCTTTGTTTACTGCAGAAGAACTCCACTAATTTACACGTTTACCGGACTCTCCACACTGCTGCAGTAATGCTGTTTTACTGAAACATAATTATGGCTTTTCGAACTGTTACATAGCATGTAAATGCTTGCCATCTGCTGACCTTATGTTTATGTAGGGAGACAGTGTTTACAATGCTGTCGTTACTTCGCACTACCATTACAACGCGGTTGTTACAACGACCGCGTTGTTAGTACGCGATGCATTTACATCGCAAGTCATTACAACGACTTGCACTAGGGGGCGCTGAGGTATTAGAAATGAATTCCAACACCTTCCCTACTGTTGCACAAACTGGAGTAGGAATAGTAATTAATACTATTCCTAAGTCCAGTTTGCCCCCTCGTGTAAGTCCTTGTAATGATTTGCGATGTAAATGCATCGCGTACTAACAACGCAGTCGTTGTAACGACCGCGTTGTAAAAGAATGCGATGTAATGCATCGCGATGTAATGAGACATATTCGTTTATGTAAGCATGTCATGTGCATTGAATTGAATAGTCATTTTTAGGTCTCGCCTAGCAGTGCAGCGCATGCGCTGCCCGCTTTGCGAGGCATGCAGTATACACTATAGAGGGGGGAAGCTCCGCCCACTTTCCGCCCATGTTTTTCATTGGCTTACATCATAAATGCTGCATTCCGATTTGTTTTCGGCTTGTTAGTCCCTCCTCCTGACGGCCATGTCGTCATTTTTCTCCTTCCATGGCCATCAGCCCCTTTACTTTAAAAACTCTTTTGTTCCCCTGCCTCCCCCTGTTCCCTCCCGCAGTCCGTGACTTCTCTGCCCACCAACCCCCCCCCCCCCACCCACTCCCGTTCGTGCCTTTTTGGACGCCCGGACTTTTGTTTACAATGCAATAGGCCTCGCGTAAATACGAGTCCTATTGCATTTGTAAATGCTTGTTTTCTCCTGGGATTGGCTGGAGTGAATTCGCACTCTATTTTGCCTGACCTGTCCAGAACACATGCGCAATACAGACGTTACCTGGAAGCGGAAGCGCGGCTGTGAGAAGGGTCAATGTCAGCAGCAGCATGGCGGCTGTAATGCTAATGCGCGTCCTGCGGTGCGCTTTACCGAGGGCAGGCAGGAGCCTCCGCTTGCAGACACGCGGATGAAGGAAGGTAGGTGCTGCTTTACCGAGGGCAGGCAGACGCAAACGCCTTCCAGTGATTCGCACCTGTTTCCAAAGTGCCTCGCATTCAATCCCTCCCCAGGCGCTCCGGAATGTGCCCCTAATGCCTACAGTGCGTGTTTCTCTTTGGAGCAGCGTTCCTTTCACAGGCTGTCTCTGCTCTCAACGCGTGCTCCCATCCCAGGCTTGCTCGGCTCTCAGATTTTAAAGTTCTTATTTTAATGCTCGTTGTTTCTTTGGGGTGTGCAGTGCACACACCTGCAGTCCCTTAATACAGGCGGAAGCGCTAGAACACTGAATGGCTCTTCCGGAGGACGCTCACACTGCCAAAGTGCAAGAGCACGGACAGGGCACTGTTGAGATCTCGACCCAGGCAGTTTCTTTTCGACGCAACGTATCCACAAACTTGAGGAAGAGTTAATAAGGGGAAAAAGTGAGGCTCCCTATCAGCGGGAGGCAGGAGTAAGGCGTGTATCTCCGGATCTTCACAGCACACTGCATCCACGAGATTCAGAGTATAGGAGGCACGGCGTCTTCTAGGCCCTAAAAGGGAGCCTAAGCGCACCCCACTACAGTTTGCAATGCCAGTCAGTTGATGAATAAGACACAAACTTGGCTCCAAATGTTGCCCCCGGATCATAGCATTGGTGCTGCACCCTAAAAACACACCACTGTTCATTGTTTGCACACCGGGCTGTCCACCGCATGAGCCCCCACCCACCTCACCACATACCAAACGTACTGAGAGAGGATGGGAAACAATGTCTCACGGTGCTCCGAGGCCCCTCGGGTTCCCTAACCGGCGGGAGAGGCAGCATTTCAATATATCTGGACCTGCAGCCTTTCAGAGGAGGAGGGCGTTGGACCTGCGACACTGCTGTACAATTTACGTTTTTACCAACACAAAAAATAGCTTGTGCACTTTTCTAGTTTTTATGTTGTTTCGACTTCTAAGGTAGGAACAGTTTTTTAAAATTTAAATAATAGAGTACTGTTTGTCACAGCTGCTGTGGTGCAGGGGCCAGTGCGGTGCATTATAGGCCAGGTTTCCCTCTCCTGAAGGTGTTTTCAGTTGGCTTTTACTTTACACCATGCAGTGCAGAGACCCGTGTTCTGTGTATTTATAAGCAGTTGCAGCCAGTGCTGGGACCGCTTACTTTTGATTTGCTGGTTCCGCCTGCGAGTGAGTGTGACATGGGAATCTGCCCTTTTAACTACAACAATGTGGGGCTGCCTCTCTCCTCAGGTGCTGTATTTTAACAAATAAAAACCTCCTTATGTCTCCTCAGGTGCTGTATTTTAACAAATAAAAATCACCTTATGCCGATTCTTATGTGTCCAAGAGTTTTCTGAGAAAAATTAAAATCATGCCAACATAACTCTGTGAATAATGTTCCTGCTGGACCAAAATTGGCGTTTTGTATAGTGGCAGTTTTCACCCATCCTGAAGCAGCACAGAGGGTTAATATGCCTGAGTGTACATGCAGATCACTAAAGTGCATTTTATGTGGGTAGCTCAGTGGGTTACTGATTTTGTCACAGAGATCCTTTTCTTAATCACACTTCATAAGTTACAATCCTAATATAGCACAATTACTTATGCATACACTAAAGGGTCTGGATTCAAACTGCGTGTTATAGGTTAGAGCCAAGCGCTATTTTTCCCCTCAGACTTTCATTATCCTAATGTCAGCAGCTGAGACAGTCCATAAGCTGTACTCTGGCCGCGCTCTTCAGTTGGTTGTGCATATAGTGCTTCAAATCGTCAGAAGCAAGGCTGTAACACTTTCTAAATTGAAGGGCACCAATGTCTGCAGCGTGCCATTAATGAAGGGCGTGCAAAACAGTGACTACACCACAGATCGTGTTCTCTTAACACAAGCCTTTATTAATCTACATGCTGTACTGCCACCAAGTATGTCTGGAGCAATTGAATATATGAGAATAAGAAGTTGCTACTTCTAATATTTTGTTGCACTGCTTAAACTGGGTATTTGGCCGGGTCTGGTGGCTCAGTGGACTAATGCATCCAATGCAGGGGCCTGTGTTTGACCTCATGGTCACAGGTTCGAATCCCGGCGGGTCCACTCAGCCTTTCATCCATTTGAGGTCGATAAAATGAGTACCGTTGGGTAACAATAAACATCTGTTATTCAGCGCCAAGATGCCCCGTTGCTGGGGTGAACGTGCGCTTTACAAATACACATGTTATGTTATTCATCTGTAGGTTTTAATGCTGTAGTTTGAGGATTTCCCCACTTATTGAGTGTTGTTTAAGTGGACCTCTTTGCCTTCTAAGCGGTGTTAGGTGCTGTGTTGATTGACAGAATGAAGTTGATAAAACAAGTGCCAAATTTACTGCCACACTTATAATCACTGTCACTTAGTCCATTGCAGTAATGTGGGATGATATAATGCATAGCTAAACACTTATAAGGTCCCAAAGGCGAGACCGATTGGCATTGCCAATGCTTTTTTAACTGTAAAGTTAAATTGTTTTTGCATCCTTTTACATTGTTATTTACATAATTGTCATAGAATGTATATGCATCCTTTGTTCATAATTTTAATGCTGCAATACTCACTCATTGATGGATGTTAAAATGAGCTCGAAGAAAACTGTTAAGGTTTCATATCACCTTGCAAGACTTTATTTGTTATATTTTTGGGGGAAAGATTTATTTTTAATATCTTTTTTTTATTTAAAGTGAACAAAAACTAACGTTTGTGTACGAAACCAGCACACTGCACAGCTAAACAGGCGATGTTAAGTGAAAGAGAAAGGAGATTGTTGTATACATACCACAAATATATTATTCACCAAGCTTCAAGACCATCTTTGAGAGGTTCTCGTCAACGAGTCCCACCCGTTAGTGAGGAACCTTACTAATTATGCCTTTGATGGCCTTCCTGGGCCTTTCATGCATACATTGTCCCAATCAGAGATAGATGGATCTGTTGTCAATCTTTCTTCATGCTAGTGCTGCTAACTGCATGACCCATGAGAACATAGAATGTGGACTGCAGCTCTAATCATGAAATATACAGTGATCTTCAAACTACTTTAGTTAGTTCCTTAGAGGGTTCCTTTTAATTCATACAAATGCATCCAATTCCAAGATTACTTTAACAATTCACTTCTCATAAACTAATGCATAAAAAACAGCTTTGTAGCCTAAAGAGAGGTTTCCTTGGCCCTATGAAAAAGGGGCTTCTTTGACCAATGAAAAGATTCCTTACCAACACGTTTCGTCCATATGTCATAATTTCACAAGGCTTAATAAATTTAAGTTTCAACTAAACCATATCAAGGACAAGGATATACTGACAACAGCCCATGTCTAAGAGAAATAGATAAACTGCCACAATCAGGATGTGTCAGAAAACAGTTTATGTGTCAAAAGTATGTTATCCTTTTGAAGATAGGGTTATATATTTTTGTAACTTCAAACCCAGTACAGCACCTTTTTCAGGAATTCTAATTCCTTCATGAGTACCCACAAGTAGAAAATTCTTCTTTCATAGATTCACTTTGAGCTTTGCAGAGCTTTGCAGGGCTTTGCAGGGCTTTGCAGGTCTAAGGCCTTGACGTTCCTAGATTCACTCTGAGTTTTTCAAAGCTTTGTGGGGTTTTGCATGTCTAAGGCCTTGACATTCCTAGATTCACTGTGAGTTTTGCAGACGTTTGTGGGGTTTTTCAGGTCTAAGGCCTTGACCCACATTTGTGGAGTCTTCTCCTATAATCTTTGACCAAGCCAAGGGGTAATACCTAACTATATCAAACTATATTTTGTAGCACCCTCATTCTGCTGAGAAAGCCTTTATTAGTTTTCAACACACCCATGCTTCAACTGTAAACCGATGGCTTTGCAAATTGGAGAAGGCTTTCCCTGTCGAACTTACTAATAAATTGCTCCTTGATTGCAGTTAGAGTTTTCCACTTTGTCAAGGTTCATGAAGGTAAGTTGGGGACTAACAAACCAGGTGGTCTTCATCCTTCTGTTTCACGTCAGATCTGTGTCTCATTGTACCAGTACTCTACATATGTGGATGGGGTGGTCCCAGAAGGCCACTCTGCCAGGCCTCCACTACTTTTGTTTTGATCTGAAACATTTTTAATTGAACAAGAGCTGATCACTCCCTTAAAAATCAAAGACCTTGAGCAACACTTTGAAGAAACCCGAGCCTCCATTGCAGGGATGCCAAACATAAAACCAGACGGGCTACATCCATGCCAGATTTTCAAGATAACCACTTATTTTGGATATGTTTTCCATATAGAATCCTTACATATAAGTGTAACTTATGTGGTCAGCTTGAACATCTGACATGGACCAAGTACTCCTGGACATAAATCAAATGCCCTTGCTCTGCTCTTGGTAAGCTAAGGATATTGATCTCTTTAAAACTGACATTATTTTATAGCATTTGCAATCCGCTGAGTACACTTTTATTGGCTCTTTTTGTGGGCGAAGGTTCTAACACCAGTGACCTCTTTCTCTGGCATTGACTGAAGAAAGCTTTATAAATTCCTCCTTTCTACAGCATCACTTTTTAACTTACAAGGCAATGTCCCCTTTGACCTTACTTCAGCTAGTGATGGGTGCATAAATGGATCTCTCAGACATTATTTTCATTTTCCATACTATCGAATGTTGTGTAGGATATTTGTATGAAATGCTCCATTTCAAGAGGCCTGCCATTTTTTCCCAATGTAAAGCTTTTGCCTATTACCAAACAGAGGGGCATATCTACAAGGGCTTTATCTCCGTTTTTCTGGCTTTAAAAGCCAGAAAAACGGAGATAAAACTATCGCCCTATCAACAAGAGGGTGCTAACATGCATAATCGCATGTTAGCACCCTTTCCCGACGCCCCCTTTGCATCTCTAATGAGATGCAAAGTGGGCGTCACTAGGCGATACCCGGATGGACTGCCTTGAAAATATCGCTGATGTTCACATCGCGATATTAACAAGGCAGCCCATAGGATTTTAGCAGACGTTAGATTTTGGCGAAACGGCCGTTTTCGCCAAAATCTAACGTCTGCTAAAATCCTGACTTACCTATGTTAGACATAGGGGATGGATTATGCTGATACGACCACAGGGTCGTATCAGCAAGGTTATCGCCGTTTGCAGGGAACATCGCTGGAAAACCAGCGATGTTCCCTGCAAACGGCGATAACCTCGCTATCTCTGGAATTCTTATCGCCCTGGGGAAACGCGTTGTTAATAACGCGCTACCAGAGCGATAAATACCAGAGATAGCCTGCGTTAGGGAATTCGGCGCTCAGCACGGCCAGCGATAATTATCGCTGGCCGTTGATAATATGCCCCAGATTTGTTAATAATAGAACCTCCATTGCAGGTAAAACCAAAAAAGCCATTCTTACAAGCTTTTGAAAAGAAAACCTATTAAAAGCAGATTCTTCCAATCAACTCTCTAGAGTTGCTAATGTTAGTGTGATATTTTTACTGTCCAACAACAACACCTTTTGAAGGTGTCACAAATATAAATTCACAGTTTTGGAACTGTAACAACCTCACCTTCAAAAGCTTTGCAGCTTAGCTCTCTGGCTCTTTTATAACTTGCAGTAAAGCTGCGTTTTTGCAAAACCCACAGCATCAGCATGATAAAATGATAGATATTCGGAAATGTTTATTGTCTTTATCACTTATCACAAATGACAGTTCTGCTTTACAGCGAGGCAGATCAGTCTTTGTAAGTGCAAACCATTAGCCACTCTCACAAAAGTTTCAAAGGGGCATTCATGAAAACAGATGTTTCCAATCAATTTGCTGCTAAGAGTGGCTCATCTTACTGCAAATGCTTTAATACACCACAAATCATGTTTACAATGTCTCACAAACATATTGCCAGCATTTGTGGAAATTCAAGAGTGTCACCTTCAAACACCAACAAAATTGTCTTCCACTTTCATAACCCATAATAATGAAAAAATAATACAATGCAGATACCAATTTTCTTTCTTGAAACAATCTGCCATATTACCAAGATGTAATACATTTCTACAGATGTCTTTTCACATTCATATCCTCGGAAATATCTAATTTGTAGGAAAAGCAGACTTTTACGAAGAGAAAATGTATGCCTAAGGTGGATGTATACCAATATTTTACAAAATTGCAGGAAGCATGCTCTGTCCAACATTTTTGACCTGAACGATATCAGCAAATAACATGACAGACAGAAGCTTAACAAGACATAGGGGCAGATTTACTAAGATTTTATGCCATGTTTGCGTCACAAAA
Source organism: Calotriton arnoldi (assembly GCA_963921515.1). NCBI lineage: Eukaryota > Metazoa > Chordata > Amphibia > Caudata > Salamandridae > Calotriton > Calotriton arnoldi. Next base: position 833,766 of record CAWUFW010003912.1, on the reverse strand, counting down.
GTGACACAAATTGGTGCAAAATCTTTTTGTCTGATTTTCTTTCCTGCCTAAACTGATTTAGGGATGGAAATAACATGAAAGTAACGCGAAGCAGCACATATCGCTGCTTTGCATTACTTAACGCCAAGGGGGTGTACCATGGGTGGTGCATAGGTGTTCTCATGTAACCACCAAAGATTTCTCAAGCTAAACCCAATTTACTAAATATAGTAGACATGGTTTAGCGTCAGAAAATAGTGCACCCTTCAACCAGGCACTATGAAGGAGAAATGCTTTTTTACACCTATATTTTCCGACTTTGCATTTGTGCTGCACTGTACAGAACACCTACAAAGCGGGAAAATGTTTAAAATTAGTCTAAGCATAGTATTTTGTACTGGAAGTGTATCCTTCCAGTACAAAACCCATAGTTGAGTGGCAATGATGAAAGCATTCTTTGTTTACAAATTATAGTTCAATGACCCTCTAATGATTGCCAGGAGAAATTTGGTGAGTACCCTCATTGTGATATTTAGGCATATTATAGGCTGATATAAATTAGGGTAGTAATCACTAAGGGTTTACTGTTCCTAATGGAGAAAGAAGGGGAGTAGCCTAGTCTGGTTGCTGAAAAAGAATCGTGAGTAAATGTAGCTCACAGTAAAGGTTAGATCCTGATGAAGGTGGGGGGAATTCCTCCTTTCGGAAAAAGTGCCCTCACACACCCATGCGGGTGTCATGCTTCATCATCGGGCGTGTGCTCCTCGTGGGGATGGCGCTGCTGTCCCCTACGGGCCCCGCAAGAGGGCTCTTTGTCGGAGATCTTTTCAGGAGTGACGCTGCAGTTGTGCGTGCGGGTCTAGAAGCTGTGTGAGTGAGTTAAAATTACCCTCTCGGTTGTACGAGGTACCCATGACCTTGCTCACACCATCTCCGCCAGCATATTTAACCATTCGTTTCCCCTTTGTAAGATGGCCGCCACAGAGGCCTGCATTCTACAGGCAACACACCACGTAATACGCCCACGCCCCCATGACATCGGTTACGGGTAGTTCTCTCCACTGCAACATCACTTCCGACCAGTTACCGGCCCAGGGTACATCTAGGGCCAGCTGCCACGCTCACTCTTACCGGCAAACCAAGCAGCAGCACGGCAGGTAATGGGCTGCATCTAAGGAGGAGAACAGTGAGTATTTCTTGGCTGACTCGCTTACGGACACAGGTATTTGACAGCGAATTCCCCTTGGTCTCGAGCTGATTATGACTATATTACCCACAGGTATACTTCTCCATTACCGCACGGTTTAGCCGAGAAAGCCAATCTTTACTAATTAAGGGGTATGAATCAACTCATTGTTTTACATGTTCCATGTGTGTCTTTGTTTCCCTTTTAACTGTTTTCACCGCCTTTGAGAGCACTCGAACCACATCCTTGCGAGCGTAACGTTTACAAATTAAAGGTAATGGACTGCCACATTCACCATGGCTGACATGTTTTGATTTACCACACGATATAGACGTCCCCTCTACGCAATGGGGTCCATGAAAAATGTATTGCATGCAGATATTGTGTCACCCTTGACACTTTCTCGTTATGTTGAGGTGCCTTGCCGTCCTGTGAGAAGCGAACCTGCACAGGTCACACAAGTGCAGCAATGTTGTCACGCACTACTGTGTTGATCAATGATGTAAGGGGTATGTTTGATCCAGCATGCCTCTATGTAGCATCCACAAATGGAAATGCCAGTAACTTACTCTTCATTCCATCCTGAGTGAATGAGCTAAGTTACCCTGTTACTACTTTATTGTCTTTTTCTTCTTACTAGGTTGGAACCTGGAACGCCTATCGGACGTTAAAATAGGCACATTGGCGCCTATAAACCTGACTCTAGGTACAATAGGAATATAGGGCCATATGTATCATTCCAAATTGCGATCGCAAACGCCGAAATTCGCAGATTTTCGGCGTTTGCGATCGCAATTAAGCTTAGTGATATGTATGAATGCAAAACTGCCTTGCAAAATAAGGAATCGCAAAATTTGCGATTCCCTATTTTAGCGATTGCATTTAAGGAATCGCAATTTGCGATTCCTTAAATGCAATGTAAGCACCCAAGTTGTGCGATTTTGGCATAAGGAATCGCAAATTACCACCAACTTCAGGCTGGTGGTAATTTGCGATTCCTTTGAAAAATGCACTTTTTTGCATTTTTCAAAGTGCCATGTGGCGCACATACAAGCCCTTAGGGCATGTATGTGCGCCACAACTGCACCCATGCTCATTTCAGGGGTGCAACAGGGTGTCCTTTTGACACCCTGGCACACTTGAAATTGCATTCTCAATTTGCGATTCTCTAATTGGGAATCGCAAATTGAGAATGTCTTCCCATTCATTCCTTCATTCCTATGGGCCTCTGGGGAGAGTATTCCTTAATTGCGAATCACAATTTGCGATTCGCAATTAAGGAATATGTAGGATTCGCAAAATGTATTGCAAATCTTACATACATAGCGTTTTGCGATTCTCAAATAGCGATTCTCAAAAATTCGCTATTTGAGAATCGCAAAACCTAACATTGATACATATGGCCCATAGAGTGTCGCCGTCTTTAATTCCTAGCTTTATTATCTTATATCACTCCACGGTCCTGAAGAAGCGCAACGGGATCCACTAGGGACCAAGTCTGAGCGCGAAACATGTCGACCCAATCTCACTATCACCTGCACTTACACTCACGGATAAGAGAGCAGCAAGATAATACTCACTCCTCTATAATATTTGTTTGAAAGAGGTCCTCCTTATCCCTCGCTTTTAATCTTACCACCCGGACCCCTGAATAAAGTTCTATTTCTGGGTACCGAGAGGGTAATTTTAACTCACTCACACAGCTTCTAGACCCACACACCCGCACGCACAACTGCAGCGTCATTCCTGAAAAGATCTCCGACAAAGAGCCCTCTCGCTGGGCCCGTGGGGGACAGCAGCGCCACCCCCATGAGGAGCACACGCCTGATGATGAAGCATGACACCCGCATGGGTGTGTGAGGGTACTATTTCCAAAAGGAGGAATTCCCCCCACCTTCATCAGTATCCAACCTTTACTGTGAGCTACATTCACTCACGAGTCTTTTTAAGCAACCAGACTAGGCTGCTCCCCTTCTTTCTCCATTAAGAACGGTAACCCCCTAGTAATTACTACGTTATACTTTGGGAGCATCGGTACTGGACCTTCCCTTTCCAATTAGCTCCCCGTCCCCCCTTCTACATTGTGTTGGGACTCAGTACGGTAGCTAGCCGTGGGACATTACTGGCTCTTTTCTCTTCCTTTTTTCTTTCTCTCTTTCCCACCAGAACCACTGCAGTGGCACACCGAACTCATAACACACTCTCCTAGAGAGTATCCCTAGGGTGACAAAACACATTAGATAATGGACAACCCGGGCTTAAGTTTTGATGACAATATGGTGGCAGAAATTCTGAGGGCACCTTCATTACTGACAGCAGAGGGAGGGATGGCAACAGGTAGCAAGACTGAAGACTAAAAAGCGCTACAAGCCCTGAGAAAACAACAGATAAAAACGGCCCTACATGGGTCAATAATGACAGAATATCTCCGGGCCAACATAGCCCCCAATGGCCTCTTGGTAACACTCACCCCGAGAATCTTTCTAGAAGATATAACCTTCCGAAGAGAAAGGTCAAAAATAGCGTGAAAATGCACACGGGATAGGCTCGTACTCATAATCAACACGGCCAAACACCTCTCAGACAAATTATATGAATTTTAACATGTATGAAATGCTGCTATTGTGCTTTTATGGTTGTTTGCTTACAATCGAATAAAGCTTTCTTGACTTGACTTGAACTACTGATCCAAATCACCGTGGCTGAGAATGGACTAAAAGCCGGCATCTCCATCACAGCCTTTAAATCACGCCTGGCAGAGATAAATGAAGAGATGAACGAGCACAAAGATTTCCTGACAAAACAGAAGATCACCAAGCTCCAGAAGGATGTGAAACGATTCGACCAAGAGAAGGTTTTTCCCTACACACAAAGAAGACTAAGTCTTTCAAAACAACGAGACTTCATCAGATGACAGCAGCTGCAATCTCTCAATAAGATCAGGCTCCATGAGTAGTGATTCCAGTCATGAGGGCAGGAGCTACAGGCCGCACCCCAGAGGGGCACAGAATCATCAACCACCACCTTTATTTCAGAACTTCCCAACCCATCCGTATCACCCACAACTATTCCCAGGACAATGTATGGGACCACAACCGATGTGGAACATACCACCAGGGCACCCTCTACAGGCCCAACAATACCAACAATTCCTGAACCCCCCTTTTTTGAACAGAGGGAGGGGCAGAGGAAGAGGCAGAAGAAGAGGAGGGCCAAAGAACGTGCACTGGCAGGAGCCAGAGCAGATGACACTACGGAGCAAGACCTCAGGACAGAAACACTAGTAGTCAACCTGTCCTCCAGACCTCTTGCCGTGGGTGAAGCCAGGCTCTTGGAGAAGGGCTTGGGTTTCGTCCCGACACCCTGTGAGGACTTGTTTAGACTACACCAAGAACTCCATCAGTTCTTTCGGAAGGTAAGGCTAAAAGCCTTCTTCCAAGACAAACCAGAGACCCTCATCACTGGTACTGGTCTAAAAAAGAAGTCAAGGTTTACGCCCACTGTGGCCATGACACCCAATGAGGTCCTGACTTCTGAACAAGCCATCCTGAAAGAGGTCGCATGCCTCACCAGCAAGCGCTCATTCAACAACATGTCCAACGAAGAACGGAACCAACTTAAGGCCCTCACCGAAGACACCACCATCATAATGAAGCCAGCCGACAAAGGCGGTGCCATTGTTATCCAGGCTGTGGGCACATACAATGCGGAATGTCGTCGCCAGTTTACCAACACCCAATATTACCTCCCCATAGAGGAAGATCCCACAATATTGTCGGGACTCTTTTACTGTGCAGTCTGGCCTTGAACGCAGGTGTATCAAGACCTGCTTGAATTGTTAAGATATGTAGCGGTAGCGATGTCTATTTGATTCTCCCTGCTACAGGTGACACACCCATAATACGGGTTGGTACCCTTCATATGGAAGAATACGTTCTAAATACTGTAATCCCTTTTCTATTGAACTTAGCCTTGAGAAAGTCCTTTTGGACGAAACACGTGTCGGCTGCCTTTTTTGGAAATCGGTATTGATATGTAATAAAGGATTTACCAAGGAAAACAGAGTCTGCTCTATGGACTTCTTTTGATACATATTTGGTTGATCTAAACCAGTCGTACAATATCTGGACTTCTTGGTGTGCCTCGGCATTTTGTTGCATTGTCTATCTCAGAGATACAACTGAAGTCCTCAACCTGTTTGAACATTTCCCTGAACCAGAGACAGTCAATCTTCTAGTGACCCTGGATGTGGATGCTCTTTATACCAATATCCCCCAGGATGCCACCCTGGAGGTCCTAGGAACCATCCTACAGAATATCGATCCTTGGCCCCACGAGACTCCGGTTTCGTTCATCCTGGAATGTGCCTCCCTAGCCCTGAAAGAAAATGTCTTTGCTTTCCAGACACAGCTCTATCACCAAATCCAAGGGACCAGCATGGGGAGCACCTTTGCTCCCAGTCTGGCCTGCCTATATATGGCTGCATTTGAGGAGAAATACATCCTGCGTGAGAACAACCCCTACCGGGACAACATACTGATATGGCGACGCTATATTGATGATATCCTCCTCTTCTGGAGGGGGGATGAAGAACAATGTGTGTCTTTCTGTGAATGGGTCAACACCCTAGACCCATACCTTAAATTCTCCGGCACCAGATCACCAGAAAGTATCCCTTTCCTGGATCTTTTGATCTCCCTACATGATGGGGCTCTATTCACAACCAACTACAAAAAGCCCACAGATAGGAATAGCCTCCTCATGTACGACAGCAATCATCCCAAAGCTTTGAGGAACAACCTCCCAGTAGGACAGTTCCTACGCCTACGGCGTAATTGCAACACCTTGAGAGAGTTCGACAACCAAGCTAAAATCTTGTCGGACAACCTAACTGAACGACATTACCCAAAAAGACTGATACGGCAGGCACAGAAGCGGGCAAAGAACAATCACAGAGAAGCTCTTTTGGAGAGCAGAGAAAAAACCAGCACTGAGGCTCTCACATGTGTTACCACGTTCACACCCAACTCAAACAAAATCCAGAAAGTAATTAAGAGGCATTGGGGGATCTTAGAGACGGGTAACTTCACCCCAGGCCCAGCCCCCCTCTTCGCTTTCAAACGTACCCAGAACCTGAAGGACCTATTGGTCCATACTCGTCCAAAATCCATAACCACTAGACAACCCACCTTATGGGCACTCCCTCCGGTAGAGGGCCATTTTCCCTGTGGATCATGCTCTGTCTGACCCCTCACGGGAGCTACGAAGCACATTGAACTAGGTCTTGCTAGACCTTGGCACCAAAAGAGACACACTAACTGCAACACTAAGAATTGTATAAACCTGATAACATGTCCCTGCGACCTACGATATGTAGGTATGACAACCAGACCTGTTAAAACCCAAACAGGGGAACATAGGAGCACAATACGCTGTAAAAAAAACAGTACTAAATTGCTGAGCCACTTCCTTGAAAAGAACCACACCCCTGACAGTCTCAAATGGACCATAATTGAATCTAACGCCAGCTGGACAACCAGTACGCTGTTCAAACAAGAACAGCGTTGGGTGTTTCGTCTAAAGAGTAACTCGAGAGGCCTCAATGATGAGATTCCGTGGGCAGAATTAATGACTTAACAACACACTGGCACACCTATTGTGTATCCCACCATGTGGGCTTATCTCTTTTATACAAGGGGAGTGACAAGGGAGATACTCGATTCAATTTAACATAATGTCTATGACCATTTCCCATCACTAACCCTGCCAACAAGTGCATGAACCATGGCGATTATATCACCAGCCACTTCAGAGACATAGCGTTCCATGCTGGGGTATAAGGGACAATGGGATTCAATTATCTCTCACTAGGGTCCATTTTAATCACCCCCTGGACATGTGTTACCGTAAATTTTCTATTCAGAAACATCCATACTGATAACTCGGAGTACAGGGTGATCGACGTTTCACACCTCCTAAGCATGATCTACACCCCATGAGGTTTCACGACACAGGCACCATTTCCCATGACATTTATGGTCTTGTAATAGTCATCAGTATGTACTCACATCTGCTCTGAGTATCGTTGTCAAGTACATCGTACACGAGTAATCGATCATTTTTTGGTCTGACAACACTCTAGGGTTTCCACCTTTACTCCACAGTAGCTTTCCCACCTCTGTTATAATGAACAAATAGTACTTATACATCACTTGGTAATATAACAAGTAGTACGAGGTACCCATGACCTTGTTCACACCATCTCCGCCAGCATATTTAACCATTCCTTTCCCCTTTGTAAGATAGCCACCACAGAGGCCTGCACTCTGCAGGCCACACACCACGTAATACGCCCACGCCCACCTGATGTCGGTTACGGGTAGTTCCCTCCCCCGCAACGTCACTTCCGACCAGTTACCGACCCAGGGTACATCTAGGGCCAGCTGCCACGCTCACTCTTACCAGCAAACCAAGCAGCAGCAGGGCTGGTAATGGGCTGCATCTAAGGAGGAGAACGGTGAGTATTTCTTGGCTGACTCGCTTACGGACACAGGTATTTGACAGCGAATTCCCCTCGGTCTCGAGCTGATTATGACTATATTACCCACAGGTGTACTTCTCCATTACCGCACGGTTTAGCCGAGGAGGCCAATCTTTACTAATTAAGGGGTATGAATCAACTCATTGTTTTACATGTTCCATGTGTGTCTTTGTTTCCCTTTTAACTGTTTTCACCGCCTTTGAGAGCACTCGAACCACATCCTTGCGAGCGTAACGTTTACAAATTAAAGGTAATGGACTGCCACATTCACCATGGCTGACATGTTTTGATTTACCACACGATATAGACGTCCCCTCTACGCAATGGGGTCCATGAAAAATGTATTGCATGCAGATATTGTGTCACCCTCGACACTTTCTCGTTATGTTGAGGTGCCATGCCGTCCTGTGAGAAGCGAACCTGCACAGGTCACACAAGTGCAGCAATGTTGTCACGCACTACTGTGTTGATCAATGATGTAAGGGGTATGTTTGATCCAGCATGCCTCTATGTAGCATCCACAAATGGAAATGCCAGTAACTTACTCTTCATTCCATCCTGAGTGAATGAGCTAAGTTACCCTGTTACTACTTTATTGTCTTTTTTCTTCTTACTAGGTTGGAACCTGGAACGCCTATCGGACGTTAAAATAGGCACATTGGCGCCTATAAACCTGACTCTAGGTACAATAGGAATATAGGGCCATATGTATCATTCCAAATTGCGATCGCAAACGCCGAAATTCGCAGATTTTCGGCGTTTGCGATCGCAATTGGGCTTAGTGATATGTATGAATGCAAAACTGCCTTGCAAAATAAGGAATCGCAAAATTTGCGATTCCCTATTTTGCGATTGCATTTAAGGAATCGCAATTTGCGATTCCTTAAATGCAATGTAAGAAGCACCCAAGTTGTGCGATTTTGGCATAAGGAATCGCAAATTACCACCAACTTCAGGCTGGTGGTAATTTGCGATTCCTTTGAAAAATGCACTTTTTTGCATTTTTCAAAGTGCCATGTGGCGCACATACAAGCCCTTAGGGCATGTATGTGCGCCACAACTGCACCCATGCTCATTTCAGGGGTGCAACAGGGTGTCCTTTTGACACCCTGGCACACTTGAAATTGCATTCTCAATTTGCAATTCTCTAATTGGGAATCGCAAATTGAGAATGTCTTCCCATTCATTCCTTCATTCCTATGGGCCTCTGGGGAGGTATTCCTTAATTGCGAATCACAATTTGCGTTTCGCAATTAAGGAATATGTAGGATTCGCAAAATGTATTGCAAATCTTACATACATAGCGTTTTGCGATTCTCAAATAGCGATTCTCAAAAATTCGCTATTTGAGAATCGCAAAACCTAACATTGATACATATGGCCCATAGAGTGTCGCCGTCTTTAATTCCTAGCTTTATTATCTTATATCACTCCACGGTCCTGAAGAAGCGCAACGGGATCCACTAGGGACCAAGTCTGAGCGCGAAACATGTCGACCCAATCTCACTATCACCTGCACTTACACTCACGGATAAGAGAGCAGCAAGATAATACTCACTCCTCTATAATATTTGTTTGAAAGAGGTCCTCCTTATCCCTCGCTTTTAATCTTACCACCCGGACCCCTGAATAAAGTTCTATTTCTGGGTACCGAGAGGGTAATTTTAACTCACTCACACAGCTTCTAGACCCACACACCCGCACGCACAACTGCAGCGTCATTCCTGAAAAGATCTCCGACAAAGAGCCCTCTTGCGAGGCCCGTGGGGGACAGCAGCGCCACCCCCACGAGGAGCACACGCCCGATGATGAAGCATGACACCCGCATGGGTGTGTGAGGGCACTTTTTCCGAAAGGAGGAATTCCCCCCACCTTCATCAGTATCCAACCTTTATTGTGAGCTACATTCACTCACAAGTCTTTTTCAGCAACCAGACTAAGCTGCTCCCCTTCTTTCTCCATTAGGAATGGTAACCCCCTAGTGATTACTACATTATACTTTGGGAGCATCGGTACTGCACCTTCCCTTTCCAATTTGCTCCCCGTCCCCCCTTCTACATTGTGTTGTGATATAAATTAGGATCAGTTCTCTAATCATACTTAAATATATTGGCAAGTCTTTGTAAATCTGCTTTTGCATCACAATACATTGGTGGATTTACGGGAACGCCTATGCTCCACCCATATAATGCCTATTCAACTCAAAGTAACGCAAGGCAACACTATGCGCTGCCTTGTATTTCCTTGTATTTACTATTCCACGCAAAGTGGATTTGCTTGGCTTAGGAAATACCAAAAATAATTTTGCGTTGGGGTTTAGCCACAAAAGTGACACAAACCCAATGCAAAATCATAGTAAATTTGAGCATACATGTAGTTTTGGTGTTAGTGAAATAATTTATGTGCATTTTACTTGAGGGGATTCAGCTAATTTGAGCGATAGGCCCCAAAATTCCTCATAGAAATCTGCTTTTTATTTCTTGGGTTCTGACTTACTTAACTTTGTGGAATTACCTCCACTGGTCTCCTCAGGTGTAGGAATTAAACACATTGTAGTAAATCAGCCGGACACAGGAGATGTAGAAAAGTTCTGCAATATTTATTGTAAGAATAGAAGTAGGCAGATACCAAGACACAAGCAAGTGTACAGTCAGTTCCAACTTCCAAACAACACTTTAATACAAGAGCCACTAACATCATTCAAAGGACCTCTGCAGTACTAGGTTCCAGCAACAGATGAGGTCAAATAACTAACCATAGTGCAGCAAGTCCTGGAGAATACAATACTCATCTGAACTCAAGCAAAGTGTTCGGTGTAGTGCTGAATGTAGGCATATATGCTGTATGTACCAGACATTGAGATTTATTCCACTGACCTTTGTGCTTACCTTAAATATCTGCTCCAAATTGTCTGTTTTCTCAGTTGTTGGGGGCTAAATGTTGTTTTCTAAGTTTTTAAGGAATAGCTTCCCAAATAGCTTGGTCTCTTTGCTGTATCTGGGTTAGACCAAGTGCTATGAAGGTGGCAAGTTTCAAATTGTCTTTCTCTTTACACATTTTCAGGCATCTTTGTTTTGTTTTGTTTTGTCTGTTATACCTGGCAGACAAGCACTAGGGCCCAGATTCTCAAAAAGTCACAGAAAGCTGTGCAGCAGTCAAAAATGCTGTGCTGCGTTGCATGACAGGAAGGGAGCAAGAGAGCGCCAGCTCTACAGAGATGTGGCTCTCTCCTCCCCTCTCCCTAGCACCAGCGCAGATTTTAGCTGCTGCACGTCAGGCACACACCTTAGCGCCATAGAGCTAGGTTAGGTGCCTAGGTCTACCATAGGTTTTGTACTGGGAGGGTATCCTTCCAGTACAAAATGCTATGCTTAGACACACTTGACAACTGTTCTTACATTGTATGTGTGCTGCACAGGGCAGCAAGCATGCAAAGTCGGAAAAGAAAGGAGAAATAAAATACTTTCTCCTTTTAATGGATCCTTTCAAATGGCATTAACCTTTTGCGCTAAACTCTGTCTACTGTTGTTTGTAGATAGGGTTTTGTGTCAACGGGCATGGGTGGTTGCATGGGAACACCCATATTCCACTCATGTAACTCTCCCTAGGCGCTAAGTAATGCAAAGCAGTGCTTCAAGCTGCTTTGCATTACTTTTAGGGAACTTTCCAGCGCAAAATGTCTGCACTGGAAAGTAAATTAGGGAAAAAGCATTTTGCGCTAGTTAGTGACGCTAACCCAGCGCAAAATGTTTGTGAATCTACCCCTAAGAGTGTCATTTAAAATTCTCAATCTTAGTTGACAGTCACAACAGCATAGGCTGTTAGACGTAATCTACTGATTCACAAAGGTATTTTGATCCATAAACGTATGTTTATGGCTGACAAGACCTCTGTTTAGCCTGTCAGTAATTCACAAATATATTCATGGCACAAATGGATTTATTACTACTGATTTCTCTGCCACGAGTGCAGAGAAATCTGCAGCAGTAAATCACACACAAAGGGTGGTAAGCCCGCATTATAAGGCAAGCGTTGCCTAGTAAGTTTGTGAACGCCCACAAATATGTATATTTTTAGGCATTTACAAATTCCAATCTGACCTCTTCGCACCATGGATGTGGCTGAAAATGTAATCCAGTGAAGAACTGGAGTAACTCCCCTTCTAGAAAGGAAAGAGGAGAGGAATTTGCTGGGGGTGTGACGGAACAATAAATCCTACAAGGAAAAATGTTTTCCATACGGATACAAATACAAATAAAATGTGCATCTGCACAGCAGGCTCCACTCCCCCGTGCTTAATTTTAAACTCGGCCTGGACACAATTTAAACCATGCTGGCACAATTCACATAATTTTGGGAATTTCACATTGCACTATTAAGTGTAATTCCCGAAACTATGACATTGCGGCACTTTGCATAAGTACACGCTTTTCCCGTTACAAATGTACAGCGAATAGTCCTGAACAATAGAACGCGAGTGGCTGTTGTTGATGGTCCTTTCGTTTAGGTGTTCCCTCGCCCCAAAAATTCACACGAGCCGAAATATTGCTCAAAATTACAGATTTGCATTTCTCTTTTTTATGTGTAATTTTGCTGAAATTTCACATAATTACCTGGAACCAAATTATGCACATTCCACCCCCTATCTACACTATGTAGATTTCGATACTGGTGGAGTGGGAGACTACATTCATTTCCAAGTATCGCATCTGGCACAGCTTTGCAGTCCTACTTTTGGGAATGTTTGGTTTGTGAATTGTAAACAAATGTAAGTGTACATTCAGGAAGAGATGTAAATATATGCCTGCACTTTCATGAGTGTTTATGTGCATAGGGCCAGATGTGTGCTTATGCTAGATGCCTGTGGCCACATTCTCTTTGCCAAGTTCGTTTCATAATATCACAAAGGGATGCCTTTTATACCACTTATATTAATTTTATAGTTCTTCCTCCCATCTGATTCGAGTCTTTGGGTGCTGCCTTTTCTCTTCTCATCCGCATACTCGAGGTTGCATTTTTTAGTGCATCACCCTTTTTCCAGTTTCATTAACCAGAGTACTTGAAAAATCTAGCAAATATTACATTAGTAGGCATGCGGTCTGAGCATCTTCTGTTCGTGTATCCCTGCTTCCCTGATCGCAAAATCCTTCTTCTTTTGGTTTGCAAGTTAAATATATATTGGACACAAACATTTTGTATTTGGATTCAATGTTATATTACAATTACACATAAACAAGGTACAGCAGATCAAAGTTAGGCCTCACATATAAGGAAGATTGAAGGGTAGCCACTTCATTAAGATCATTTCTTCTCCATCACCTAAGACAACACACCTCCCATGTTATACTAGTTGAGTAAATTCTACAGGTCTCTATCTAAAAACAACCATCAACATCAGGTCAGAAGGGGGCAAACTGAGGGGGTCAGTGGGACAGGAGGAAAGGGTAAAAGAGAGGGAACGTGGCAAAAGAGAGAGAAAGGTAACACCAGTTAAAAGAACCCACTCTAGTAATAGTGCAACCTTCGGCAAAATCCTAGTAAAAGATTAGCAGATAAAGGAGACTTGAGAAGTGCAATGTTAGAAGCTGTATCACCAGTAACACAGTAGAAGGAAATAGCAAAAAAGCACCAGGCTTTGCATCAGCCCTTAGAATATCCAAAAAGGATAACACCGCCGCAATACGAGAAAATGCATATACCTTTTCCGTGCACCTTATATGTCGCTAGTTTCTCATTGCTGCTTTAATGCCCAGCAGCAAATTGGACACACATATATGCATGCAAACATCCAACATGAAGTAAAAAGTCTGATTAAACATTTAATTCTCCTCATTAATGTCCCACCCACTCACTGTGGCTCGCAGATCCCTTGCTGCTTCAGACTAGGTATCCCAACTTAGAATAATTGTTCTGGACTTATTGAGGTTTACCTTCCTACTGGTCTTAAATGAAGTGAGTTTATTAGATTTTAGTTCTGTCTGATACATGTTAATGCTCACATGTCTCTTTAAGTGTGTACTCAGTAGCCACAAGTGATCTTCGATTCCTTCACCTCTTTGTCCAACATATCATAATCTCCCAACCCACCATCCTTTCCATCTCTCTTTGTCTCTCTTCTGGATACACCAGCACCACTGCTTTCTCCCGTTTCGCAGTTGAGGTGAGGGCAGTGTCCACAGCCACAGCCTGTGCAGGTAAGAGCGGTGGAGCCAGTAGCGGTGGTGGTGGGAGTGCCGCCGGGCGCTGACGTGGGGCGGGGAGGGGCAGGGTGGGGGTAGTAAACTACGGAGTACGGGCGATTACAGGTAAGTACACATATAAATAAATAAAACGAATTTCGTTTCTCGCGCTGCATCACATTTGGCGATGCAGCGCGAGAAACGAAATTCGTTTTATTTATTTATATGTGTACTTACCTGTAATCGCCCGTATTCCGTAGTTTACTACCCCCCGCCCCACGTCAGCGCCCGGCGGCACTCCCACCACCGACCGCAACTGGGTGGGGCCGGCCGGGGATGGGGAGAGGGGGGGGTGATTTCGACGAACGATGATGAGGGAAAATTAAATCAATAATTCATTTTACCTCGTCATCGTCTGTCGAAATTCGCCCCCGACCTGGCCCCTCTGCCCCATCGCTCTTCGCTGCGCGGGCCGTGGCTGAGTGTCCAATTGCTCATACAATTTTCAGGGATCGTGTGAGGAAGAACAGTTCCTAAGCTCTTGTCTATTATCTCAAATGTGTGGTTCATATGCTCCATTTCAGACTTGGACTTGCCGGGGCAGTCAGACTGCTGGGGGCAAAGACAGCTTAGCTGGCTTCTATCCAAGCAAAGGAACCAATGGTTCATTAAGGATATATGAGATAAATACTGCAAATCAAAGCTGTCAGTATTAGTTTTTGGGCCTTTCAAGCCTGTGGGAACTTTTGCATTATTAGTGGCTTTATTATATGAGTTGCATAAATGAGTTCCCTCTAAAGAACGTGGGGCGACTCTGTACAAATTATCAAGGGGGTTCATTAAAGATATGGACAGGAGGAGAATCCAAAACACACTTAGCAAATTCCTCTACTAAAAATATGCTGTTTTTGCAGTAAGGAAGACCCCTAGTGACATATTAGAGACATTTGGACCTCTGCCCATGTTTTCCTCTATGTTACAATACGTTTTAAGGAGCGAGCGGGGTGCTGATTGAATGAGCATTGAGAAGTGCAAATTTTCTAAGCATAAGGCTTTGTCCTTTGGGGCGGCCAGGGGTTGGAAATGGGCACATCCTGGTGAAAGGCAGAGTTACACACTCAGCAACATATTTATGGAAAAGTCATGCAGCGTAGGAAGCCACCTTGCTGCGCTGCACTGCGTGATAGGGAAAGGGCAGGAATGTGCTGTATTTAACATTATATGGCGCATTCCTGTCTTTTCCCTGTGCTGGTGCACAATGCCAACATAGGACCCTTGCACCACGGTGCAAAGATGCCTGCTTTGTAAGCAGGCAGCCGCGGCCGGTGCAGTTAAGAGCGGTGGGCCAGGGGGCAGAGTGGGGGGGGAGTTGACATACGACGACGAGGGAGAATAAAATGAAAAAAAGAAAGCCACTTACCTTGCGCTCGTCGCATCTCCGACTTGGCAATGGGGGGAGCGCAAGGTAAGTGGTTTTCTTTTTTTAAATTTCACTCGTCGCCGTATGTCGTGAACAAATACAATCCTGAGAGGCATTTTCCTCTTTCTATGTGTGCTGCATAAAAACAAGGAGAAATAAAGATATTTCCCCTTGTTACACCTCTCCTGGGGAGGCGTAGCATTTAGTGATGGTAAATCTGGGAGTGCACCAAAATCCATGGGTGGATGCTTGGGAACACCCATTCTCCACCCATGGAACGCCTCCCTGGGGCAGAGTAATGCAAGGCAGCAATTAGTGCTGCCTTGCGTTACTCTAGCTTTATCAAGCCACACAAGGTGGCCTCCCAAGGCCACCTTGTGTCTTGATAACTCAGACTTTAGTGTTGTGCAGCCCTGGCACCAATGGGGCGCAAAGACAACGGAACTGCTTGATTAATCTGCCCCATAGAGTGTTAGTCAAGGAGAGTTCTATTTTGTGCCACTTCAAACATTATTTTTGCCCCAACAACCATGACATTGGGATCCTCTTTCCTCAAAAGGAGGCACTATTCAGCGAAGCGATTTTGATTACGGGGTCTCTGTGCAGTGCTTAAATTGTAAAATAATGAGTGCCAGTGCCAAGAATGTTTCTCAAAAGCCTGAAGCCGATGCTGACGAATGTTTTGGACTGTCTAATACCAAAGATACATAGTCTGTATTCCACCTCCTTCTCTTTGTTTCCTTACCATACACTCCCTGCCCTTTATTTCACTCTTGCATGTTCTTTTTCATTCCTATGTTCTTCATTTGTCACTGTTTTTCTTGTCTTTCTCCTTCTTTATTACTTTTGTGTTTTTCATTCTCTTGCTCTGGGTCAAAGTCAGATGAGGAAAAGTAAGTGCTGGTCCCCACAAATGAGTGCTAGTCGACCCCAACTGCTACCACAGTCACAAATTAAGCATTGACTATATGAATTTTGTAATTCTAATTTTGCAATGCACTATATGCTGCCAGCCTCAGCCTGATATTAGGGCCAAGCTTACAAAGGGGTGATTTGTTTCAGAAGTTTTCTAGTACCTCTTGGTTTTAGGCATAAAAGGGGGTTATTCTTTTTTATTTATCGATCTTCTTAAAGTTGCTGAAAGGTATTTGCTTAGTTGAAATTTTGGAGTGAAACTATGGGGCATATTAGCAAGGGCAGTATCGCCACTTTAGCGGCACTTTTTGCCGCTAAAGCGGCGATATTTTTATCGCCTTATCAGCAAGCTGTCGCTAACAGGCGTTAGCGACAGCTTTCTGGCGATAGCGGCCGGTTTTCCTATCGCCTTGCATGCCAGAGATAGTTATCGCTAATGACATGCAAGGTAGGCGTTCCCAACTAAAAGCGACTGAAAACAGTCGCTAACGCAACTTCCTCCTATTAGCAACGCACGCAAAGCGATAAAAAAACTCGCGCTAAGCGCGATTATTGCTAGAATTTAACACCTGCTAAAAACATGACTTACCTGTTTGTTCAATGGGAGGTGGATTGTCAGGCTAAGTCCCCCATGGCGTTAATGCGTGAATATCGCTGGATTTCCAGCGATATTCACACATTTCGCCGCTATCGCTGGATATTTTATCGCATTGGAGATAAACGTTGCTAATAACGTGTTATCTCCGCGATAAAATCCAGCGATACGCTGCGATAAAAAAAAACGCGCTAAGTTGTTGCTAATATCCCCCCCAGTTATTTCACTAGCCCCAGGGGTCGGTGGGTAGCAAAGACCAAGCCATTGGTAGGAGCTAGAGACTGTCTCTATTAGACATCGCTTTCTCTGAGTTTGCCAAAAATGGAACTGAATTCTTTTGCTTCTTAAACCTGAGTAACCCTACAGCTTTTTACCTGCCAAGTGTAATAAAAAGCACGAAAACCTAAACATATTTCTGATATTTGAGTTCTCAGCACGTTACACCTTTCTTTAATGTATTATTTGTAAGTTTCTACACCTAGAGTTATTGAAAGTTGTCTTTGATGTACTATGATATCGTAATCATTTAACACCTTCTGCACTACTTGTCTTCATCCAGCAGCTACATTCCTTGGCACACTGCATAAGAACTTTTATTCAGCGGCAGCTCCTCCGCTAAGGCAGAGGAGCGCAGCCCCACTGCTCTTTGAGTAGTGCAAAAAGGAAAAATAAGATGACAATAACACAATGTTATTATCATTTTAATTTTCCGTACTGAGGTAATTTTTTGGGGGGCGGGGCGGGGCTGGGCTGTCGTTACAGCCAGCAGGGGGAGGAGTGGTTGGGGCACTTAAGTGCACATGATGGTTTAAATTGCCGTCTTGGGCCGGCCAAACCGTCAGACGCACTTAGCATGTTCTCCACCTGGCTGTATTGCACAGCCATGGTGAAGAACATGCACAGGCTCCCAGTCCCTGTTTGAGCACTGAACCATGGCTCTCAGACCAATCACGACGCTGCTGTCATGGCGGTGACAGCAGCGTTGTGATTGGTTAGGAGAGTCTGGGAGCCTGTGTGCTTCCGCGCGCTGTGGACAGAAGGACGGAGGAGAGGCGGGGGCCGGCATTCGGAAGGTAAGTCGTCTTTTCTTTTTATTTTATTCTACCCCCCACCCCCTCTCCCTGGCACCATTCCCTAGCAGCCACCACTGCTTTTATGTCTCCACGCTGCGGTTCTTAATTCCAGTGTTGAGTAGCACAAGATGAGGGTCCCTCTCAACATGTCACTGTAGTGCAGTAGACTTTATTACATGTAAATCTCATGCCATTATTGGACAAGTTCTATAATGAGCCGCATCGGTACAATGCTTTACAACGAGCTTTGTTCTATGCAGCTCACTGCCTTCAATGATCCTATGGTTGTGAAAACTCACTAGTTTAAAAATCATGGAGGTCATATGTGCCTCTATGTTGGTTAACCAACCTGGCAATCATGGAAAGGGCTATACATTAGTAAAAACTGACAACTTTTGTTTGAAGCCAGTTGGAGTAAATTAAAATAAATGTTTGCATAGCTTCTCACTATGATTTAGTTACATCTAGGCCTCAATTACGACTGACGTGGTAATTAGGGACACCATTACAAGTGGGTGGGAGTTTACCTCTCCTTGTGATTACCAGCTGCGAAAACCTAACACCCTTGCATTATCCCCAGACAACAGATCCGTAGGTCAAACCTGCGTTCATGTGCCAGGGGAATATGTCTGATAAATACTAAGACAAGCAGAGTTTTGTGTGGCAAGCACCAAAATCCACGCTGTTCCCATGTCAGTGGAGAAAGCTTGCAAACGATGCCATTTCTCACAGAGGTAAATTCCAAACCCCAGTATTATCAGATTTTAAAAGTAAATATTGTCTATACTGTGTACTAATAATGGAGGCCTTAGCTTGAGGCACTGTGTAAACGAATAAAAAAAAAAAAATTGCCCTCCTGTTTTGATCTGTTGTGTTCTGTTTTGCATTGTTTGATATGTTTGCTTATTTGTTTGTTCGTCACTTTGGGATTGGATAGATAGGGTGGCTTCTCTTGTCAAAGTTCATACTGTTTGTTCAAAAATAGCTCCTTTTAAAGTTTGTTATCTACGGAATAGTCTGTATAAAATCAATTCGGACTTCTTAGATTCTTTTACAGATTACTTCCTTATTTTTCTTACTCACATTTGAAAGCTTCATTTTCCTTTTGGGACTCTATCCCAATTATATGTGAAAAATAGATATGTCTGCAGAGATACTACAATCAAAAAGAAATGTGTGCCATATTTAGCTTTTCTCCCTCTGTTCTTTACTACCACAGCCATCTTGCATTAGTTTCCCCTGCACACAGAGCATGCAGGGCTAAAGGTTTTTATACCAAAGTCAGTTTATCTTGGTATCTCAGTGTCCTCTCAAACTAGTTTAGGGCTAGGCCAGGGTAAAGTTAAATTATGGTGGCTTCATTTACATAATTTCAGGAATTTCGTGTTACTCTTGTTACGTGAAATATCACTATTACACCACTTCATGAAATTATGTGCCATTCGCAGTAAAGTTTACAGTGAACGGCAACATATGTAGTAATAATTTACCATAAACACAGAGGAACAACAGAACGTGGTGTTTAAATGCATCCTCAGGCCAAAAATTGATCCAAGGACACATTGTGCACTAATATACAGCACAAAATGATGAATTCCAATGTCACATAATTACTCGTAATTTTGCTGAAATTTCACGTAATAGTGTGAAAACAAATTACGTGAATTTCGCACACCCCTACTTAGGGCCATCCTCCGTCTTTGCCAATCTACTCCCTGCAAGTACTTTTATATCACAGGCTCTGATCTTGAAATTTGGGTATTCACACTCGGGTGGGAAGCCTAGGCTGCTGATAGCTTTCTTTGCCTCTCTAGGGTATCATAGTATCATAGCAAATATCAAAATGCATGACTATAAAGCTGGAGAACCAGGTTCGAGTCTGGCGGGAGGCTCAAACATTGTGTGATTCTGTGCAAATCACTTAATCTGCCCGTGCCTAGAAATGAATGTGTCCGTATGTAATGCAACTGGTGCTCATGTAAAGCGCTATGATACCTTTGAGTCGTGTTCGCACTATATAAAGCTGTAAAAAGAAGAATGCTGTAGTTTTGCTTCTTTAGGCCAGGCACAAGGGTCATAACAGCTCATGCACACTGCAGTAGCGGCTGCTACCGGACTCAGTGCGGGGGCGGGGGGTGAAAAAACCTTTTTA
Source organism: Calotriton arnoldi (assembly GCA_963921515.1). Lineage (NCBI taxonomy): Eukaryota > Metazoa > Chordata > Amphibia > Caudata > Salamandridae > Calotriton > Calotriton arnoldi. The sequence goes on along the minus strand of CAWUFW010003912.1, from coordinate 813,726 downwards.
AAAAAACACTTACCTCTGATGGCCAGCCGGCCGCTGCCTCTCCTCCGTCCTCTACTTCCTGCTCCGGTCCTGCAGCAGGAAACAGGAAGGAGCAGGACGCACCCAGCTCCCAGGCACCCGATAGCCAATCACAACGCTGCAATGCAACGTTGTGATTGGTCTGAGTGCCGTGGATCGGCGCTCAGCCAGGGAATGGTGGCCTGGGCATGTTCTCCATGCAGGCTGTAATTCAGCCTGCATGGAGAATATGGGAAGTGCGCATTACTGTTTTGGGCGGCACAAGAGGGCTGACGAAACAGTCATGTTAACTTAGGAGTGGGCAAATCACTCCTCCCCTGCTCCTCTCTCCTTGGAGCAGCCCCACCTCGCCCAAAAACACGAGTTATTATCATTTTATGTGTCCTGCTGCGGAGCAGTGGGGCGACGCTCCTCCGCCTTAGCGGAAGAGCTGCCACTGGCACACTGATGCACCATATGCACACACAAACACACAAAACTGTTACCAGACCCACTTGTCTTCGTGTCAGCACAGTGGCGTAGCCCGACTACTTGCCGCCTGTGGCGGTCCCTGAGGCAGTGATACCTGCGGCCGTGTGTAAGAGCGGGGGGAGGCCACCGCCCCCAAAACTCGATTCGCCCGACGCGAACTGCTCCACCCCCTGCTACACCACTGTGTCAGCACAAGAAACATGGAGATGTTAACAGAGCGTTTTCCACCAAAATAGTGAGGAAAAAATATTGTGGCGCCAAAATATCGAGGACCTAAATTTCAACTACTAAGTATATATAGGTCAGTATTGAAATACTTTACTTCATTCCACATACATGTACCTTGACAATGTATATTTCTTCAAGGTATGTAGCTGTAGAGCTAAGAATAGTAGATCTGTACTTATCTAAATGTGCATACCTTCACAGTAATTTTGTTCTCTATATTTAGACCTCGATATTTACGGCCCATGATACATTTTCCATGATATTTTGATGTTTAATCCACAGAGCTGTGCTATTTCTGAATGTGCAGTATTTGTGGTCTTATTTGATTTATTAATATTTGTCGTGATTGTGGTATTGTTAACCCACACATGCATGCACGTGTGCACACACTGTTTTATCCTGTGCATCTGTGCTGCGGATAGATCCCCACATACATGTTAAGGGGCATATTTACGTTCCCTGGCGCATCCCTGCATATCAGCAGGGATGCGCCAGGGAAAATGCGTCACGCAAGTTTACCCTTGCGCCACGTCCGATGCACCGCATTTACAATGCGGCGCATCGTGGCGCAGGGATAAGCAGATGCGTGACGCATCTGCCGGGCGGAAGGTTGGCGCAGTGCTGAAGTCGTGTCGCAAGCGCGACGCAACTCCAGCACTGTTCCAACCTTCCTATCCCTAACATGGTGCGTCAATCCTTACGCCTGCTTGAAGCAGGCGTAAGGATTTGGCGCACCAGCGTCGGAAAAGTGACTGCGTGAAATCTTGTAGATTTCACTACGTCACTTTTCCGAGGCGTACCTGCGCCGGAACGCCCCCCCCTGCGCCGGTACGCCCACATGAAACCTGACGCAGGTTTCATGTGGCGCAGGGGTTTACTTCGTGACGCATCTCCCTAGATGCGTCACGTTGTAAATATAGCGCAACGCGGCGCATGGTTTGCGTCGCCGCTGCGTCACTTGCGTGACGCAACGGCGGCGCAAAAGTGGCGCAAGGGGCTTGTAAATATGCCCCTAAGTGTTCTAGGGAATAAAGAAAAAACAAGGGTAGGCAAGCAGCTGGCCACCCCTAATCATCCGCCTCTTTTCCAAAAGCAGATGTATTTGATGTTTGGCTAGAGATGATCTCTTTTGATAAGCCACTCCTGCCAAAGGAGGCTGTAAACTCTCACTCATTACCTAAGCTCCAGTGCTTAATTTGTAAAAAGATTAAGTGCAGGGGCCAAATTTGTTTTAAGAAGCCCGCTACGTTGTGGCCGAATGTCGAGGTTGCTGAATCCCAAGGCTGTCTAGTCTTGATTTTACCTTCAGCCTCTTTCATCCACCAGTATACTCCCTCTGTCCCCATTATCTCACTCCTCAGGCTCAGCTGGCACAGGTGAAAGCGGCGGGGCAGGGTCAGGGTGGGGAAGTGGGGGGAAGTCAACAGATGACGGTATAGATAAAATTAAATAAAAAAAATTATAAAACCACTTACCTTGCGCTTGCCGCATCACCGACTCGGCGAGCGCAAGGAAAGTGGTTTTATTTATTTAATTTTACCTATCCCGCCGTCTGTTGACTTCTACCCCCACCGTCACGCCCCACCGCTCTTACCTGTGCCGGCCGTGTCTGTCACTCCTGCAGGTTCTTTTTCATCCCAGCCTTCTCCCTTTTCACAGTTTTTCGGTATTTCTCTTCCTCCTTCTTTCGCCCTTTGCTGCCTTTCTCTCTCTTGTTCTGAGTCAAAGTCTGATGATTAAAATAAGTCCCTGAGAAAGAGTGTTGGTGGCCTCACCTGCAACTACACACTCAAATTAAGCAGTGATTAGGTCATGTAATGCAAAGGGGGGGGCGGGGGGTGGGGGAGCGCCACCGTCATTATTTGTGTCCAAAGGCCACCTCTGGAAATTCACTGCATAAACAAATATGGAAAAATGTGCCCATTTTTGTAAAGCTCAGAAACTATCAGAGGCATTTCTTTTTTAACAGTAGAATTTACTGCCATTGTCATGTTTATTTCAGGCTGTTCCAATGTCGTAAACAGTAAATTCCAACTCTAGACGGTTCGGTATTTCTCTCTTATTTTTATCTTTTCTTGTAACCATGCCGAGCCACTTAGCTGTTCAAATGTACAGCACTCTGATACCGTGTGGATATGTGCTTTAAGAAATGCAAAAATTAAATAAACATAATGGCTGGTAAGAAGCATCTCTCTTGATGCAACTATGAATCACCTAGGCAATGTTGAAGCGAGAAACAGATGTTAATTTTTTTATGCAGCACTTAAAAATAACTTTTAGCTTATTTGTTTCAGCTTCAGAGAGCAGGGTGATTTGACCAGGATTATGTGGCCTATGTACTTTACGAATTTATACATGCTGCAGTACAGTTGATTAAGTTGCTGCTTTTATCTACTTCCACAGGCCGTAATTAATTTATTTATGGTTTTTATAAAGCACTGTGTTGCTGCTTGGCTACTTTAGAGTGCTGAAGTCATGCAGTGCTTAATTTGAGCCGGTGGTTTCCGTTGCTCGGCAGCGGCATTCAATTCTTAATGCCAGCACTTATCGCTGTCCACCACATGGTGGAACTATTTGTCTAATTTTAAGACAACGCAGTTTACACATACTCACAACATTGAAAGTTTTACATATTAGACATACATTAAAAGCTTATAATACTTGCCGCCTAGCCCAAACATATAGATTTGGGTGGCCTGGAATAGTCACAACTGTCACATCTATGGAGTGTGATGGTTACTAGTTGTGCTAGTACTTGCATTGGCAGCATTGGTAGGGACCATGGATGATGCAAGCTGCAGTTGTCTTTTCAGAAGGGACTTGGGGGCATATCTACAAGGACGGCGATAAGTAAACGCAAAGCGCACTTAGCGCTTTTCTACTTATCGCCGTCTATCGCTGGATTATATCGCCCTGGTAGCGCGTTATCTACAACGCTTTTCCGCAGGGCGATATAATTACCAGCGATAGCGGGAAATCGCCGTTTTGCAGGGAACATCGCTGATTTTCCAGCGATGTTCCCTGCAAAACGGCGATAACCTTGCTGATACGACCCTGTGGTCGTATCAGCACAATCCACCCCCATGTTAAGTATGCCTAAGTCTGCATTTTAGCAGACGTTAGTTTCGGCGAAAACAGCGGTTTTCGCCCAAAACTAACGTCTGCTAAAAGGCGTTGGCAGCCTTGTAAATATCGCGATGTGCACATCAACAATATTTACAAGGTTGTACTGCTCCAGTGACGCCCACTTTGCATCTCATTAGAGATGCAAAGGAGGCGTTGGTAAAGGGTGCTAACATGCACTAATGCATGTTAGCACCCTCTTGTTAATAGGGCGATAGTATTATCTCCGCTTTTTGGCTTTGAAAGCCAAAAAGCGGAGATAAGGCCCTTGTAGATATGCCCCTTGGTACATTACATTTTTTTTAAACAAATTAAGCACTGGTCATGACAGAAATACATGTCCTATATTCTCCAGTCGGGAGCCTTGTTCAGTGAGAGTTACGCTGATAGTGAGTCTATAGAGCTCTATTTTCAGAAGTTTCTTGAATCGATTTTGGCTTGGTTAAATTCACAAAGAGGGGTTAAGAGCATCTGGCACCTTGTACAATCATGACCCTTGCTCCCTGGGCATTCAAAAACTGCCTTTTTTTGTAATTATGGATACTGGGGCAGTGGTCAGCTCAGCAGTGGCTCCTCCGCTAAGGTCGGAGGAGCGTCGCCCCACTGCATTTTCAGCAGGGAATGAAGGAAAAATAAAATGATGTTATCATTTTATTTTGCTGATTTGCGGGGCGGGGCAGGACTTGGCTGTGTCACAGCCAACAAGGGAAGGAGTGGTGGGCACTTAAGTGCGCATGACTGTTTGGCTGGCCGTCTACGGCCGGCCTACAGTCATGCACACTTTGCATGTGCCTGGTGGAGAACATGCACAGGCTCCTACTGTACCTGTAAAGGACGACGTGAGGGGGAGGCGGCGGTCCGGAGTAAGGTAAATAATTTTTTTAATGTATTTTTCTATCCCCCGCCCCACTCGTGCTACATTGTGGCAGCCGCCACTAGGTCAGCTGTCCATATTCGTTTGTGATGCAGTGAATGTGTAGGTCCACGTTGTTCAGTGGATTAACATTTGCAATAAATTTAGTTGGTCATCTCATCGCTATCAGGTGGCCATAAATGGACATGCAGCAGTGGATTAAAGCAGCCATAGAACAACCAAGCTCCTCCTCAGGCGGTTAAAGAACCACATCACTATTAATTCCTAGTTATATAATGCCCAGCACAGTACTTTGTCCTGCTTTATGCCTCACGTAAGTTGGGTTACAACTAAACTGCAGAAGTGGCAATATTCTGTGAGCCACACATTGCAATGCTCCACCAAGAATTAGGTTGTAAGAAGAAAGTATGTTGTGGCTGAAAGTGCTGCCTCATTCCATCAGGATATGCAACAACACTAGGATGAGGAAAGTAACCCTGGGTGTAGTTTTCATAGTAGCACTTCGCGTAGCTACGCGAAATACACTTTGAACTACACAAATTGCGTAGTTGTGTGCTTGTCTGCCCTGTGCAATAATTGCCAACAGCATCTTGCACAGCACAAATTATGATAAAATAAGTATCTCTGTTTTTATATGCTAAAATACATATAGTCATTTCACAAAAGTGAAAACAATAAATAAACAAGCAGTGAGAGGGGTGATGATTTTGGGATCCTCCCTAACCTAGGGAGAGAACCAAGCAGATGCCTTGAAAACAAAAAGCACATCTTGTTGAACGATTCGGTGGTGGTCCCATCCTCTTAGGACCACCCCAAGCACAGTTATTGGCAAAAATACAATCCCAACCAAAGGCCCTGCAAAGCATTATGGGACGAGATTAGCAGTGAACAGTGAATATTATAGTATCCAATATCAAAATAATTCTACAAAGAGCTGCAGTTCAACTAGTCGTTACTAGATGTCCCTCACGAGTCAAATGCAAAAGCATTGAAATTATTATTACATCAAGCTGCAGTTCCACTAGTCGTTACTAGATGTCCTCACGAGTCAAATGCAAAAGCATTGAAACCCTTTCATGAAGCTTTTGCATTTGACTCGTGAGGGACATCTAGTAACGACTAGTGGAACTGCAGCTTGATGTAATAATAATTTCAATGCTTTTGCATTTGACTCGTGAGGGACATCTAGTAACGACTAGTTGAACTGCAGCTCTTTGTAGAATTATTTTGATATTGGACACTATAATATTCACTGCCCACTGCTAATCTCGTCCCATAATGCTTTGCAGGGCCTTTGGTTGGGATTATATTTTTGCCCATAACTGTGCTTGGGGTGGTCCTAGGAGGAAGGACCACCACTGAATCGTTCAGCATGATATGCTCTTTGTGTTCAAGGCATCTGCTTGGTCCTCCCCTAGGTTAGGGGTTCCCCAAAATCATCACCTCTCTCATTGCCTAATATTTTCATTCTCAAAGTTCACTTTTGTGAATTGGTTATATGCTTTTTAGCATGTAAAATTGCTTTATCAAAGCATTTGTAGGTGTTGATGATTTTGCTACTACGCTACGTGTTTTAGCACAGTTTTTGCTATGTGCATTTTGCGTAGTAGTGCAAACTACGCATGCTCTGTGAGCGTAGCGTAGTACTACGCCCAGAGTTAGAGGATAGACCGACACACAGGGTGCAGACATGAGCAGATCATCAAGTGTGTGTCTTGCCCACCCCAATGTATAGACCTAGCTCACACTGAAAGCACCCACCACAGATCACAACTTGATTCATGCAAACCAGTACCTATCTTCCCTAAAGCTCTACAATAATGGAACTTGGTGTCTTCTTAATTTTGGAAACTGTGGCCTGCCTCGGTTTTTGCCTCTCCCAAACCCATGCACGTGCACTTCTACTGTCAGAGTCGGCAGGTCTTTTCTCAGATCCCCAGTGATGCTAGAACAATATTTAGAGTGGAGGTGCTGGCAGTAATGCCACTGCACTAAAGAGGATATGCAGCAGGCTGTCTTTGAAAACACAATAAATGATGCCAGAAGATTGACAACCTCATACTCATTAAATCATGAGTGAAGACACTACTCTTATAATTGACATTATTTTATCCACAATCTCTTCCCATACTCACTGTTTGGATGCCCAGTGCATATATATATATATGTTTTTGCATTTCTTTGTAGGCAGAGAAACTAGGGGGCATATTTACAAGCAAATGTCAGAGTGTGGAGCTGCACCAAATTTGCCAGTGCTGCGCTCTGACAATTCCAAAACGCAGGGATGGGCCGTATTTACAAGAATACGGCGCACCCTGGTGTTTTTCCTGCGCTGGTGATAAAAATTAGCTGCCTAGTACCAATGCAGGCACCATTGCCCCATAGTGCAAGTGTGCATGCATTGCAGGGAATGACTGTTTATGTGCAGGAAGGTGTCCCTTCTTGCACATAAACAATCAATAATGGCGATTTGTTACCACTATGTGTGCTGCAGAATGCAGCACACTTAGAAGTAGCAAATCGTCATTATTTAATGACTGTTCATGTGCAGGAAGGGACACCTTCCTGAACATAAACGATCATTAATGGCATTTTGCTCTTTCTGCAGCACACATAGAAAAAGCAAAAATGAAGAGAAATAAAAGGATTTCTCCTCGTTTTGCCATTCTACTGCCTGCTATTGCATGGCGTTAGTTTTTGGCGCTGCCTCAGATTTACAAATCCTTGTAAATCTCGGGCACCATCAAAAAGCAATGGGTGTTGTAGTGGAACACCCACAGCAACACCCATTGCATACCCCTTTCATGCAAAGTGATGGGTGTAAAGGGGCCGTATTTACAAGGCAGCGTTAAGCCGCAAAAAGTGCCTTAACGCCGCTTTGTAAATATGGAGAAGGGCATAGCGCCACCAGAACATCGCTAAAAGTGACGTTCTGGTGGCGCTAGCCCCTTGCAAATATACCCCCAAATCTGATGTACAGCTGCCCCCTTTTGTGGGGCGGTTGGGGCAGCTTCACCTTTGGTCTGGCAGTGTCCTTATACTAGCTAATGAACTGCAATGAATGTATTTACTCAATTAAGGGGAAAAAGATGAAATGATGTGCCTTGCATCACTGCTCTGGTAAGCCACCGGCAGAAGCAGCATAAGAACATTACGCTTAATTCAACACTTCTTGCTGGCAGGCAGCAGTTTATGGCCACAACAACAATACCACCTCGTCCTTCCTATGACCATTCCACCCCAACAGAAAATGTCCTTGGAAGGCCTTCAGAAAAATCCACCCATGCAGGTATAGTGTATTCAGCCGGCCCGCATGTGTATTTCTCATCCATCACGTCCACCTGCACCTTTCATGAAGCTGTACCTCCTTACAGTAGGTACACTCTCCTCGCTCCTACATTTCCCAGCACCTACTGCAGGCGGGTGAATCTTTTCCATCTGTAAGTTCCTGTTAAGGCATATACCGCCTACGGAAACTCTAGAGAAGGAATTGGCGGATGGAGAAAGAAAATACGTTTTGAACTACGGGGCATATTAGCAAGACCGGCGATAATGGGCTTCCTAATATGCGTTATAGAATTCCAATAGAAGCCCAGGTTAGATGTGCACGACATTTAACCTGGGCTTCTATTGGAATTCTATAACGCATATTAGGAAGCCCATTATCGCCGTTTTAGCGGCAGTTTCCTGCCGCTAAAACGGCGATAATTTTAATGTGGGTCTTGCTAATATGCCCCTTAATCTAATACATATGTGCTGGAATGGCATGATTTTGCCTAACGAGATCCATAATCAAAAATGTGCACACCCCTAGAAGATTTTAACAACAAGTATTAACTGTGACATCCCTTTGGATGTTACTTAAGGACCATAAGTTAGACATGATCTAGCTGTATGTTCTATAAGTATTAAAAATGGTCAAAAGAAGTAACAACATCATCATGTGGAGCATCTCAGGTTCTCTCTAAATACGGTATTGATTGGTATGGAGCTGTTTGACAATGTCCCAAAGCTATCATAGCTATCCTACAATACTGCTAAATGCCTTCCTTACTATATTCCTAGACATCTTTTATTTTATGCTGTTCAGTTTTAGTAATTATAGTATTTTTGGACTATTGACAAACTACCTACATTTTGCGAAATCAGGGTTTTCCAGAATTTGATTTCAATTAGCTTTACTAATTGTTTGTGTCTCTGAGCTTGTGCTGTGGGCAAGGCAAGGGCCATCCAGTCTTGAAAACTCCTTTTCAATAGAAGGATAAAGCCTGTTTTGAAATTCTCATAGTCCATAAATATGACTGGATAATTCCGCCCTATGAAAGTAAAGGAATTGGGATTGATTTCAGCTATTCAGTGAGAGGTTAACCATGAAGCCCTGTTCCAATTTCACTTTTCTGTTTCTAAGTAGCCAGCCCAATTCAGCTATTTTGTAAATGGATACCCTGTCAGATTGAATGACTAGAAGGGATGGCCTGATCAATAGTCTTGCAACGTGTTTATCTGAAAAAAGGTTGAGTTTCACGTTCTGGTTTAATAATAATATAATAATGAACTTACATCTTCTTTCAACTAAAAAATGAAATCCTTAGTGAAAATTGTCTCAATCTTTTCACAAGGAAAGCTTTTAGGTGTAATAGGTAAATGTGTATTGTGCTATTCAGTGATGCTCCTGGTGTCATTTTATTTTGCTTTGAAAAAGCTCTGTGTGAAAACCACTTGCTTTTAACCACCTTTTGGGTAAATCTCAATAATATTCTTCTGAGCTCTGTTGCCCTTTATCTATGATCACATTTTACTTTCTTATTCAACAGTAGTAAGTCATTATTATTATTTATTTTTTTAACTTTGCTTTGCACTATTTTTAACACTAACAAATTATGTTTGCTGCCTCCCTCTACAAGGAGCTGCTGATTCGGATGAATGTAGTGAAATAGTTATCCTTTTTCCTGGCCTTGCGAGAGATAATTTCCTGCGTCCTTTGATTTCACAAAAATTGATTGAAGGTAAATTCAGTTTCTTCTTTTTACTTTTCGTGTCTGACTACTCTGTCTAGAAAAATGATGCAAACTTTTAAACCATATTTTTTATTTAAAAACAAATATTATTTTATTCTCAGTATTCTTGTTACTTTCAGAATCAGTATTCTTGATATAATTTTGGGTCTGATTTAGGGTTTGGCATATGGAGTAGTGTCCATCGTGATGGAGGATGACATAACCATCAGCTCCCCGAAGAGATTTTGGCCACTAAATTTAAAGTTGCCTGCCGGGCGAGGGATCCTATCTGTAAATTGAAAGGAACTGCCATTACAGTGATTTCCTTAAATGTACTAAAGATTAGGTGGGCAGACGCTGTCAGTGTTGACTGGTGTTCATCAAGATTTTTTATTTTTGGGGTTTTTCAGAAATAAACTCACAACATGGGAGTTTGTTTCTGAAAAACAAAAAAACAAAATACCCCCACACCTTCGGAGTTCTTTCTCAGGGTGTGTGTGATCATTATTTTCTTTTTCCTGTCCCTCACCGTCAGGTTTTTCCTGGCGGCAATGGAGCGCAAAATAAAGATACTACACCATTCAACCTAAATCACTGTGTAATGTCCTTCCTGTGATGGTCCCTAGTCCATCGGGCCGCTGGGGGAAGTATTCTTTCGCTGAAGCCAACAAGGGCTCTTTAGACCGAAAACTTAAGGTCTACCCATCTTTATATGAAGCTGATGGCCTGTAGGTTTGAGGGACAGATGGTCTGGTGGAATGGTACTTTGTTGCACTTATGACAGAATACCCTGCCCACCAAATGCTAAATCAGAACCTTTGTTTCTTGAAACTTTGCCCTTCCTTCCTGATGAAGATTACAGCTGACTATTTGGAATGAGCTGAAACATGTTTAAATCACTTTTGGTTTAATTAATAAGTCCCTGAACTATTAGTTTAGAAATTGATAATGTGTAATGTTACTTTTTGCAAACCTTGTTGTTACCCATAAGTGCTTTTCTTCCTTTTAAGGACTTTAAGGCTGGGTTATAAAGTATTATTTTTTTACATTAAGAATCGGTTTTGACCATCTTCTTGCTTTTCTTTTGTCAGTCGATCCTGATTTTACTTAGTAATAACTCTGTATTATAATTAAAAAAACGATATTTTAAGTAAATATTAGTAAACAAATGAATGTTGTTATAGTTTATATTTCTGAGATCAATTTTATATGTTCAGGGTGCTACTAAATTTTTCATTTAGTGATTTGGGTCAGTGGCTGTTTTTTTCCTGGCATGAACACATATTAATTACACAAAAAACTATGGGGCAGATTAGCAAGACCGGCGATAAAATTATCGCCGCTTTAGCGGCAGGAAACTGCCGCTAAAGCAGCGATAATGGGCTTGGTAATATGCACTATAGAATTCCAATAGAAGCCCAGGTTAGACGTGCAGGACATCTAACCTGGGCTTCTTTTAGAATGCTATAGCGCATATTACCAAGCCCATTATCGCTGCTCTAGCTGCAGTTTCCTGCCGCTAAAGCGGCGATAATTTTATCGGGCTTCTTGCTAATATTAATATATTCCAGAGAATTTCTTTTAATGTGCAAATACTATCGCTATTTACTGCTCCCCACCCCAAAGATGCAGGGTATCCCTATGGTTTTATGTAAGACAACACTTTATATGACAGCCTTAGGAGAGATAACTAGACAAAATTAGGGGACATGTCTCACAGTATTTACGGAATCCTAATACCAAAGAGCACACCAAACCCAGTCTCTGAGTTTACTACTGGTGACGTGTCACTTCTTGTGACATAGCTTTCAATTAGAAGACTACACTCAAGGAAATAGTTGAAGGAATAACTATTGATGCAATGTGAAGCACTTCTCTCCATGGGCATTCGAATGTGACCATTTAATTAAATGTCAGCTGTACACAACACTTCAGTAAACTAAAGAGTATCCTTTTTAATTGCTAATGGCACTTTCTCCGAGTCTGTACCACTTTTAAACAAATAACTTATTCCCTCTGTACGTTTTTCGGTATTTGCCTTCAAGGACACAGAAGACCCTCATTTTATATGACAAAATGACAAAACTCATAGATTTTCGCCTACTGAAAATTAAACCTGTGCATACGTTTTAGACAAAGAGTACTTTTTGAATTTGCATTTAGCATTCTGCGAAATGAGCAAGATTGTTGCTATTTTGTTTAACAAGGAAGTGTGCATGATTTGTTCCCACCTGAGACCGTTCTGAATAGAAAATGTCTTGTTGAGAGATATTCTGTCCTTTAATAAGATATTTTCTGCTCAAACCAGTCTCAAGTAAATTTTTAATACGAGGTATGCTCTTGCCTAGAAAAGTAATGTGAAATACCGCAAAAAGCAAAAAGCTTATATGCACTTCCCTAATTTTATGTAATTTTTCATGAAATTTGCATAATTTCGAGGGGGGCATGAGGGGGTTACACTAATTCCGCATAGCCCTAGTGAAATTCTCGATCCTACTTAAATATCTCCCTAAAATAGGAAAATGTTGACATCCTTAATTTCTAAGACCCAGCCAAAATTCACTTTCCACTAATGGCTAGATGGGATTCATGTTTTATTCTAATTTAAGTCCTATCATATTTTAGTGCAAATGCTTAAACATGTATTTAGGTGCTTATCGGATATTATATGAGGGAGAGTGTTAAAATGTGGCTTTCTATATTTCTGAGTAGATCATTTTGCACTCTATTGGGGATATTCACAAGGACTTATCTCCGATTTATCTCCACCTTAACTCATCAAAAGTGGAGATAGATTTAACACCCCATTCACAAGCGGGTGCAAACTGCAGACATCGCCAGTATTCCCGAGATAACTGCCCCAAAATGTATCTCCACGGTGGACACCACCAACTAACCCTAATGAGATGCAGAGTAGGCGTTCCCGTGCAAAAACACACGAAAAAACCACAACACCACTTTCACAACGAACTGCCAGATCTGCGATGCGAACCAAAAACAGGCGATAAGCCGCGGTAGCACCAGGGATTTAACACCTGCCTTCTGCTGGTGTTAAGCAGGACAACTACCTGCAGTACGAAAGGGAGCCCAGCACAGAGCCACATCGGAAGACCCACAGATGCCATGGAGACAATTATCATGCAGGTCCGAGACCCATGAGGCACACAACACCCACCGCCACCACCCCCAGGCCCGCCACCACCCCCAGGACCCCCCCACCCCCGTCCCGGGAACACCACAGAGGCAGCGTACACAAAGACATCGGACCCACCTGAAACGCACCTGCCGCCCAGACTAGGCCTGGGCGGTAAATTCCGTTCCGCTCGCGGAATTTGCGGAATTTGGGTAATTTCGCGTTCCGCGGAGAACGCGAAATTGCCAAAATTCCGCCATCCGCGACTTCGCGGAATTTTTTACTTGTTCGCGCTTTCAAAATGCGTGTTCGCGAGATATTTCTCCCCGAGCACGCAAACAGCGTTCGCGAACAGGAAGAAAGCATCGCGAACGGGCGGAACAAGCAATTCCGCGTGTTCGCGGAACTTTTGCGTGCTCGCGGAGATTTTTTACCATTTCGCGGAGCTTTGCGTAGCGCGACTACGCAAATTCCGCCCACCCCTAGCCCAGACCCAATGCCAGAGGAGGACATTGCCCACTACAGGCCCAAAAGGACAACCAACCCCCGCATCCTGACCCACATCCCCCACCTGCTGATGGTACCAACCCAGCGGACAAATAACATCCCTCCGCAGACAAAGCTGCCGGCTGCGTAGCACATGTCGGCCTCTGGTACCATCCAACTCACAACTGCCAGAGTCGGAGGAGTCACACAGCCAGCCCCATACAAGGTCATCACACCTGTCCTGGATGCCAACATCAGCCTGGTACCCAGCCCCTCCACTTCACCCACACTGCGCAGGAGCAGCTGGAGACCAAGTAAGGCCCCTACGCCATAGCTGGATTCCCTCAGGTGTCAGGGCCAACTGCACACATGTACCCCTCGTGCCCCCTGCCGACACTGCACACAACTACCACAACTGAAAGCACACGCATCCCATGAATGTGCAGGCAATAGTGGACCGCCCGGGACCCCTCAACAATGTCGTGGCCAACTCCCCAGGCAGAGTGCCTGATCCTCACATCTCCCGACAGTCCATCATCACCCAGCGCTCCCAGGATGGCACCCATGGCAATGCAGTGCTCGTTGGTAAGTACCAAATGAACACACCACACACCTCCAGCCCACAGTCATGCAACTCACGACACTGGCAATGGGCACGCAGCACAACTACATTCAACATGCCACACAACTTGCCAACCGACCAGACACGACAACATGACTCCATTAGGAACTTGGTCTTGCCATGCCCACAACCCAGCCACGGCATGGCACCACAGACACACAATAGCAGGATGTGAGGAGAGGCATGGAGCAGGCATGTGCGAGAGCGGCAAGTGACTAAGGAATGTGAACCTACCCAAGGCCAGATGTGGCGTGGAGATGCCGGACAGACCACAGCGTGCAAATCACGGAAATGGCCATGTGGAGATCAACTGCTGGTGCATGGAGTGTAGTGGCCAGTGGACGCTACCATGTCCCCACAGGCTGTGGGGCAGAACGCGGAAATGTCGCACGTTACGTCCCCCGCTGCATGCGCGGGTGGAGTGGGTTGGACCTGCATACGCCAGGCCTGCGTAGGGGTGTGAACAAAAAGTCAGTCGCACTGGGCGTGGTCCTCATTCGGAATGGACAACTCGTCTGCCAGGGCGGCACCTCTCAGCCCGCCATGAGTCCGGCGCCGAGTGCGGCGGGGCCTGCGTCCCTGTGCGCCTGCTGCACCCCGGGCCGCTGGGCCCCCGACCCGTCATGCCTGCCCCAGCGCTCCAACGAGGCTCCGCTCACCTGCCGACACCGGCGTGTGTGAAAGAGGGCCCACCATGTGCCGGTGCAAGCTCCAGGCCCCAGGCCTGTGACCTTTGCAGCCTCTGCAGCCCCTCGCTGGCCTCCACGGCGCAGGCCCACAGTACTCCTTTTACATTTACATACTCCTCGGCCCAGTGGGTCCCATATGTGGAACTGTGTCCTGAGTCATGAATGGCAGTGACCCCAAGTCCGTGGCAGCGGACACAGCACCAGACTCTCTTTGATCAGTGAGGCATAATTCCATATCGCAGGCCGGCGACACGTGGTGCCACTAACCCTGTTCAATGCAAGCCGGCGACACGTGGTACCCCTGTTCAACGCAAGCCGGCGCTTGTCTCACACGCCCTCTCTCTCCTATTGAGCGTCTTAGCGCGGGGACACACCGGTGGTGTAACCATGCGCTCTATAAATGCTTAAACTTAAACTTAAACTTATGTGGTGCCACTAACCCTGTTCAACGCAAGCCTGCGCAACGTGGATGAGGGCACTGGCCTACACAGCGGCCCAGTGGGTCCCACATGTGGAACTGTGTCCTGAGTCATGAATGGCAGTGACCAGATGTCTACTGCAGGGGTGATATCACTAAACTCCCTGCTATCAGCGAAGCAAACAAATGCATCACAAGCACACAACACATGTCTGTGGGCCCGTGCTGACCGCTACCCCCGGCCCCACATCCAGCACCCAGTCGTGATTCATGGATGGCAGAGTCCATACCAGTGAACGCACAGAGAGGAGTAAGAGGAAGATGCGGTTCAGTCCGGATGAAAGCCGGATCCTCGTTACGGAGGTGACCGAACACTAGCAACAACTGACCTGGTGCCACTAACCCTGTGCAACGCAAGTCCGCGTCCCGTGGTGCCACTGAACCTGAACTACGCAGGCCGGTGGGACCATCCAACCTAAGCCGGCGACACTCAGTGAATGGCCCCTGCTGGCCGCTGCCTCAGGCCTACACTGCGGTCCAGTAGGCCACACATGTGGAACTGTGTCCTGGGTAAGATATGGAGGAGTCCACACCATTGGACACGCCTCATCGCAGGCGGTATCCCCTATCAGCACTGGTGCCACTAACTCTGTGCGCAATGACTCATGGGCACTCTCTGGTTGAACTTTGGTGGCGTCTGAGTCCATGGCCTGGGGGTTGTCTGCATCATCATCTGGCTGGGACGAACTTGGTGTCCGACATGTGTTTGCTCCACTCATCTCCACCATGGTGACTGTTTCAGCGTGGTTCTGCCCTCGGCATCATGCCCTGGGGGTACACCTTCCACTGTCCACCGAGACACTCTGCGACAACCCCCCTAGTCATCTGCGGGAACCTGCTCTGCTCTCGTGACCCTGCCCCAGTGCACCGCAAGTCAGCGGCCCGTGGCGGTAGGCCCGTGCAGGACGCTGTGCATCCGGGGCCACTAACTCTGTGCAGCTCAGGTCCTTTACGGTTGAATGGTTGTGTCCTTTATGATGTACACTGTTGTCGATTTCTGACTGCACCAGGCAGCCCTTGCCGGCTGGTGTGCACACACCCCACACACATCCAACACAGGTGTCACTCGATATGTGTGCCTGCTAATAAATGTGGCCGGGCGCACGTGCCCGTAGCCATTCACACCATCCAAGTGTGTCCGTGTGGTCATTGTGTCAGCATGATGGGCACGGCACTGCAACATAACAGTGTGCTATCCTCAGCGCACGATACCATGTCACCTCAGCGTTGGCAGTGACCTTGGACATGTAGCTTCACCCGGCCCCCCCTGCATGCACAAGCGGCGTGTGCTGGTCCGGCGTATGTCAGTTCAGCGCAGGGGTGTGCTGCATCGGCAGGGGGAGCAGGGCGTGGCTCGGACCTGGCCTTGGGCAGGATCTGCGGTAAGTGTGTCTCTGTGTTGGGGTGTTGTCGCCACCAGGGCCACAGTAGACGATGTTGCAATGTAGCATGCACCAGGAGGGCGGGCCCGCACGGAAAGGGAAATGTAGGAGCGCAAGACCGCTCGGGGTCTTGGCACATGCATGCCAAGTGTTATGTGTATCGGTCCTGCGGCTGCATGAGTCAGTTGCCTAGCCTCATTCGCAGCGTGATCACAGCCAGCCATGGACTGTACACTTGTGTCCGCCCTGTCCGGACCATTGGCCTACACTCACTTGGCCGCACACCTTCAAAGGCCAGCGTCACGGTGTTGGTGGCATGCCGCTGGACATGCGCGGACAGGCATTTCAATGGTGTGCCGTAGGAGTGCACATGATACAACCACGCAGGGCACACAAGTGTGGGGGCTCGTAGGAGGGTGGAGCAGCTGTGAGGCAACGTAACACACAGTGAGGCCGCACATGTGCCACGTGCTGGGCATATCATCCATGATTCCCAGGGTCGCAGACATCCCACCACACCCACGGCAGGCCTCTGTACGTCTCCTGAATGCATGCAGATGGTGTAGTTACTGTAGGGATGAATGGTCCTTTGTCTGCACTATCTGGCGGTAGCATATCTGCAGCTCCTAGATGTGACTTGCATGTGCCCAGCACCCCCTGACAGATAGGATAGCATTTCCAGGCGACTCCCACACTATGCACTGCCAGACGTGAGGCCAACGTGTACACATCCCACACGCAGGAGTCCTTGGTCGTAGTTTGCGTGCGTGAAATGGCCTTCACTCGTACTCCCACCACACCCCAGGCCTGCACCCGTTGCACACAGACACTGCTCATTGCTCCGAGCTGTGGCGTTTCATCCACAGGACTGGCGCAGGTCCTCACAGTGCCGCTTCAAGCAGAGCCACTGACGCAATGGCAGACCATCCCGGACACATGCTCTACTCCAGTCACGTGGACCTGTACCGTGCACATCTGCTGCATGTACTGGGGGCACTGCCATTGGCAGTGCTGCGGATCAGTTACAGGCTGAGCTTCCGCCTTGCCAACGTCATCTGCGTTCAGCCTGTGTTGCACTGTCGCTCGTGCATATTCGAGTGGTCCATGGATGTCTGCCTCTCCAACGTTACGGTAGCTGACCTGGATTTCGACGTGTGTGTGCGCCCCCTGTTAGACCACGACCAGGAGTGTCACCGTGATGCCCGTTTATGGCATGCCTGGATGTTTGGCATCCAAGCATGGGGACTGGACCTGGGAGATTGCAGGAGTCGTCGTGTGCAGTGACCACATTGAGCCGCTCCCTGATTGGGCTTTTGTGCGTATTGGGGCCAGGGGTTGGAGTGAGCACATCTGTCCGGGACAGCTGATGCATTACGTTGCCGACATGTCAGATGTGGTGGACAACGATCTCGCATTGGAAATGTTGGCCTACGCTGCTGCACTCGCGTTCATGGACGAGTGACAAGGTAACTGCAGCCAGGACTGCATGTGACCCATTGCACGTGTCCCGATGCCTGGTTGCATGTTGGGGATCTGGTCACATGTCCCTAGGAGACAGTGGACATGGCTGCATTGGCCTGGACTCCTGATCCATGCGCAGACAACATACGCGGGTTGGCAATGACTTGTGTTGGTGATGGACTCCCCCGGGGTGGACATGGGCGCTTTCCAACGTTCCTCATTCAGACATGCTGCTGCATTGGTCTGCATGTCGTGGCACTTCCCTTGGCCGTACTGACACGCAATTGTTGATAAAGTTTCCGCACGTTCACTTGTCTCCAACTGTGTTGAGTGTTTATTTGTAGGCCTATGTGTGTGTCACGGTCTATCTGGGTCCCTGCCTTACATGCATTGCTGCCCCATCAGGGCTGTGGGTTGGTACTTGTGCATTATCATGTCCCTGTTTCGTGCTTTGCCAGATGTGTATGGCCATTTACCGGCCACAAGCGGGTGCACTTGTGTCCTGTGTTCGGTTGTGCAGATGTTGGTGTTTGTACCACATTGTGTTGGATGTTGGGGTGCTCTGCTTCCTATGTGTGTGTGCTGCATTGTGTGTGAGATGTCCCTTCGGCTCTGATTTGGCTCACCCTTCTCCCTTTCAGGCAGTGTGGTTTTCACTTCTGTGCTTGTTCAGTGGTGTGATATTGCCGAGTTGTGTGACTTGTGCTCTTGGTTGGTGTTGTTCCTCTTGGGCATGGTTTGTCTGCAGTTGTGCTGTGCTTACTTGGGCATTTGTGCCATTGTGCCCATCTCCCCCGTCCCCCCAGTCCCTGGTCGTTCCTCTCCCTGTTGCTGTTGTGTCTGTTGATTTTGAGCAGTTTCCGGACCCCGACTCCTGCCACCATCTCCAGACTGATGTGGTGGACACCATTTCCTCCATGTCATCCAGCTCCTGGTGTGGCGCTGGACTCCCACCTCCGGTGTGCATTGCTGCCTTGTGGTTGTTGGCGTGTTTGTGCTTGTTTGTGCGTTTCACATCATTCCAGCTGTTCTGGTTTTCTGCCATTGTCCTCCTCCGCTCTCCGGCTGCATTCACCTTGTCCACGATGGCCTGCCATGTCTAATGTTTTGTTGCCAATGGTGCTTGTGGGGTTGTGGGCTAGCTCCGACTGCCTCCATTGTGCTTCGCTGTTTTCTGTTTGGTTTGTCTTTCTTTTTCCTGCTTTTGTTGTGCTTATTCCCGCATGCCGTATATGTGTCGCGGGCCTTGCGCTGCTTATCGCTGCTTTCCTACTCGCGAATGGGCTCATCGCATGTTTTTTGGTGTTGGGGTTTGTGTTTTTATCTCCGTCGAGGTGGTTGTATCGCGGACATTGGCCGCGGTTTCGGGAGACTATCGCATGGTACCGCCGTGTTGTGAATTCCACGTTGACACAGGTTTTTTTCCCGCGATAGGCTGCGATGTGTAAAGTTGCGTTAACATCTTTTGGAGATGTTTAGCACACGTTCTTGTGAATATACCCCTATATTGTTTCATTGTATGTTTTCACATACTATACTGGGCCCAGTGGTGGGCAGTGGCAGCTCATCCGCTAAGGCGGAGGAGCATCACCCCAATCACTGCTTTGCAGCAGTCAAATAAAGGAAAAATAAAATGATAATAACTTGATGTTATTATCATTTGAGTTTCTCCTGCTGCTGCAGCTTTGCAGGGCGGGGCTTATCTGCTCACAGAGCAGGGGGAGGAGGAGCGGTGGGCACACTAAGTGCAAATGACTGATTGGCCGGCCGTCTCGGGCCGGTTAAACAGTCATGTGCACTTTGCATGTAATGCAGCCTGGGTGGAGAGCATGCCCAGGCTCCTATTCCCAGTCTGAGCGCCGAACCACGGTGCTCAGACCAATCACAACGCTGCATTGAGCATTGTGATTGGCTTAGGGGAGCCTGGGGGCTTCCTGCTTCCTGGTCCGAGTCCGAAGCAGAGGAGAGACGGAGGAGAGATACAGCGATAAGTAAGTCTTTTTTTTGTTTAACACCTCCTTAACCCACCGCCCCGCTGCCCTCTATTCGTGCCGGCGGCCACTGGAAGTGGGCACATGGTGGCGTGTGGCATCTTACACTCACCAAATAAAAAAATAACAATTAAAATACATTGCCATAGACAGCAAAGGAGAAGGAAGTAGAGGAAGGGAAGATGCTTGTATTATAAGGAATGCCTGCACCCTTTGTAGAGGTCTTTCATAAATCTGATGAACAAGACGTGCATCCTGCATACAGATTTCCCTGGAGCACTGGATTACATTGATTGCACATTCTTCTTTCAATATGTCTTGCTCATCTATGTTTGTGTGGATATGTACAAACGTGTTTTTAATAACTCAACCCCTCGCTGTAGCCTGTACAGAGATATGTAATATTGATTTATTTGCCTTTCCTAAAGAGTGTGATCTTACTGCCAGAAGGCTTCTTCAAGGCAATCAATCATATCATGGCCAATAGAAACCTTTTCAACCTCTTCCATTCAATGTTGATGCTGCTCATTGGAAGAGTGAGTGTTTTTTTCATTTAATTGGTTTACAAAAGGAGGGAATACAAAATGTCCTCTACATCACACATGGATGCTCTGTGATAAAAGGCATTCATACAGTTCTTGAATATCTCTATTGAATTTGCTATTTTCACCATAATGTTGCCAACCTAATAATTTTTAGCCCCCAGTGGGTATCATTTATACCAATTTCTACGACCAAACCTCATTAAAGAGGACTTTCGCTCTTAATCAAGACAGGGCTGATATTTTTTCTTTAGCACTCTATTACCCTCATTTAAAGTAGGACACAGCGGTAACTAAGCACACCAAACATTTGTGATCAGTTTAATGCTATGCCTATTGAAAGGTAAAGACAAAGGGGCATATTCTCAAGGAGCCATCGCCGATTTATCTGCACTTTAGCGCTGCAAAAGTGGCGATATCGCCCCACTCACAAGCTGGTGCAAACTGCCGACATCGCCAGTTTTCCCGCGATAGCTGCCGCAAAACACATCGCCACGGATGAGAGCGACAACTAACGCTAATGATATGCAGAGTAGGCGTTCCCGTGCAAAAACACACGAAAACACCACTTTGCGATATTCCCAACGAGCAGCCAGATCAGCGATGCGATCCGAAAACAGGCGATAAGGCACGTTAGCAGCAGGGATTCAACACCTGCCTCTTACTGGTGTTAAGCAGGACGACAACCTGCAGTATGAAAGGGAGCCCAGCCTAGAGCCACATCTGAAGACCAACAGATGCCATGGAGACAATGATCATGCAGCCTGGAGACCCAAGAGGGCCACAACACCCACTGCAACCACCCCCCGGACCCTCCCCCCCAGGTCATGAAGTCCAGTAGTCAACGGTAGTGGAAAAACAGAACTTTATTACAAATACATAAACAACAAGACGAAAAGCACAGCCAACGCGTTCCATTCCCAACGGGGAACTTCACCAGGGCAACGTGTGGATCCAATAAACTGCAAATGCTGCTGGAACTCCCCAATACCATTCCATATCCCGAAACAGTAGTCAGAAACCTGTTGGAGAAATGGTGACAATGGTCAAGCGTCCTCATAGTCACAAACGTAATCTGGTACAGTGTATTGCACTTGGACAAACCGGAATGCATACAGGTATGATGAATCCAGTCCAAACATACTGTAACAGAAGTCCGTGTGCTCCTAACCACCGCAGGAAAGAAAAGGAAGGTTACGACCACACAAACATCTGTTAAGGTCTCATCATGCAGGATTCATCATACCTGTAAACATCACGGTTTGTATCATCTTGATATCCCTGCACCTTCACTTCCCCAACGCTGTGCATGAACAGCTGGAGACCATGCAAGGGAATTACGCCATAGCTGCCTTACCGCACGTGTCGGGGGCAATTGACTGTACACATGTACCACTTGTGCCCCCAGCCGACCCTGCACACAATTACTGCTACAGAAAGCACACGCATTCCATCAATGTGCAGGCAATAGTGGACCACCGGGACAGTTCACCAATGTCGTCGCCAACTTCACAGGCAGTGTGCATGATACATACATCTTCCGACAGTCCATCATCAACCAGCGCTTCCAGGATGGCACCCATGGAATGCACTGCTCATTGGTAAGTACTAACTGAACACACCACACACCTCAACTCCACAATCACACAACTCACAACTGTGGGAGAGCACACGTAACAAAATCCCATACAACATGCCAACCAACATGCCCAACTACCGGACACGACAACACAAGTAACCGTGGTAACAGGGTCCAGACATGTAGACAAACCATCCACAAAGGCAGAGCCCCTCTGCCACACAATTGCAGAATGTGGGGAGAGGTGGGAACCAAGAATGTGCGAAGGAGGCAAGTGACCCAGCAATAAGAAAGGACACAATGCCAAGTGTGGCGGAGATGTGCTGGACAGACTGCAGTATACAGAGCTCAGACATGTCCATGTGGACATCTACTGCTGGTGTTTGAGGTGTAGTGGACAGTGGACGCAAACAGGTGACCCCAGGCAGTGTGGAAGACCTTGGACATGTAGCCATGTGGTCCCCCCTCTGTAAGCCTGAGCGGAGCGGCCTTGGCCGGCGTATGTCGTAAATGAATAGCCCGGGGCCCTGGGCGTGGTCCAGTTCCGGGATGGCCACCACAGTAACTACTGCGTGTGTCTCTGTATCTGCCATATCGTGACCATAGGCCTACACACACGTGCCCGACCACATTCAACGGCCGTATTCACACTGGAGACGAGGTGACTACGTCCCAAGCCAACCCGCGCACATCTCGTCAGCGCATGCAGGGTCGTGTCTGCCAGGGCGGCGCCCCCCACCCAGCCACGAGGCCGCCGCTGTGACCAGTGGTGCCTGCGCGATCCTGTGCGCCTGCTGCACCCCAGCCCTGGTCCCCAGACCGGTCCGCCGCCCAGCGATGACTGCCCACCCCTGCGCACCCAGGCCTCAATGCTCACCTGCCGCCACCGGCGTGTCTCCAAGAGGGCCCTCCACGTGCCGGTGCAACCTCCTCAGCCGATCACTGGATTCTGCGCCACAGGCCCCCAGCGCACCCTGCAGCACCGCGGAGTCATGTGTGTGCTGACTGCTGCCTGTGCGTACACTGTGGTCCAGAAAGGCTCACAATTCAATTCGAGTCTTGATTTGCTGGACGCCGTATCGAGGCCAACGCATCATCGCAGGCTGCACACCCGCTCAGCTCTTCAGGTGGGCCTAACTCAGTGCAACGCAAGTCATCGCCACGTGGCGGTAGGCCCGTGGCGGACGCAGGCCATCGGGTGCCACCAACTCAGTGCAACGCAAGTCATCGCCACGTGGCGGTAGGCCCGTGCCGGACGCAGGCCATCGGGTGCCACTAACTCTGTGCAACGCAAGTCACGGACCCCTCATGATTGAGTTCCGTGGATGCGGATGCCATCATGTCACCTCCGGCAGTGGGGGGATGTGCTGTGGTGGGCCCCTTTTATTGGCAGGGTCACATGTCCCTTGACGCCTGTGCTGGATGGGTGTGGTGTGGGTGTAAACCAGCCCTCAGGGAGTGGCTGTTATGTTAATAACTTTTATAAAGCGCAACGATTACCCAAGGGTGTCCCGGCGCTAGATTATTTATCCTGAAGGCAGAGAGCGGGGGGAAAGGAATTATTCAGTAAAAAGCCAGGTCTTCAAACCCTTCCTAAAGTTGAGGAGATCAGTGGCGTTTCTAAGGTAAAAAGGAAGGTCATTCCAGGCCTTCGCCGCACATGCAGCAAAGCTTCTGCCCCCCCACGAAGCTTTTTTCGTGTGCGGAACAGTGATCAGCTTGGCCCCCAGCGAGCGTAATGTTCTTGTTGGAATGTACCATTGGAACAGCCGAATTAAAAAATCTTGGCCTGTGCCATGAAGGGCTTTAAAAACCATACTAAGTGCTTTGAAACGCACTCGACTCCTTACAGGGAGCCAGTGCAATTTCTTTATTTCACTAGAGATGGGGGAAAACTTGGAAGTACCCGTCAGAAGTCTTGCCACCTCATTTTGCAGTAGCTGGAGTTTGTTCATTTTTTTTGTTGAATATTCAGATATGAGCTGTTACAATAGTCCAGCCTTGACAATACCAAGGCTGTGACCACTGTTTGGCGACTACCCAGGGGTAGGAATGGCAGTATTTTCCTAATCGTTCTGAGCACATACGCCGTTTTCGAGGAAACAGCATTAACCTGATCCCCAAAGGTGAGTCTCTCATCTACGATAACTCACAGATTCTTTACCTTTGTGGACGGCAATGGGAGAGAGCCCATCGAATCAGGCCACCAGCTTGGTGTCCAAAAGTTAGTATCCTTTCCAAACAGTACAACTTCCGTTTTGCCTGAGTTCAGCTTCAGACAATTCTCTGCCATCCATCTCCCAACTGATTGCATGCATGCTTGGAACAGTTTATCTGTGCCTGTTTCCTGGCCCGGTCGCAGCGACACCACAATTTGGGTGTCATCTGCATAGGAGGTGAGACTAAACCCGAATGTTCTAATAATAGGGGCCAAAGATGAAACATAAATATTGAAAAGGGTAGGGCTCAGGGAGGACCCCTGTGGAACCCCACAGGGTAAAGAAAAGGGTTTGTACTGGTAACCACCCAGTGCAACCGTTTGTCCTCTGCCGGATAAAAAAGTGCTCAACAGAGCCCATGCTTTAGATTGTATCCCACATTCCTTTAAACGGTCCATCAGAATACCATGATGGACCGTGTCAAAGGCCGCGGACAGATCCAACAGGATCAGGGCTGCCCTCCCGCCCCGATCCACTGCCTCTCTAATCTCCTCTGTGGCCTTAATGAGAGCCGACTCGCTGCTATGTCCCCCTCTGAAACCGTACTGGGAGGGGTCCAAGGCTTGTGTTGCAGCCAAGAAGGAGCTGAGTTGAGTATTCAACATTTTTTCAATCAGCTTGGCTGGAAGTGGAAGACGCGAGATCGGGCGGAAATTATTAGGATCCAAGCTTGGTTTCTTTAAAAGGGGCAATATCGAAGCCACTTTCCAGCAGGTGGGGAAATGTCCTGGTTCGCACATGCTCTTAAAAATAGAAGACAGTGATCGAGCAATAGGACCCGGGGCCAGTTTGGCCACTGCCACCGGGCAAGGATCATTGGGAGAGCCTGATTTAGCAGCCAAGAGCAGTTTCTCAAAACAGTCCAGGGATACTTGTGAGAAAGTGTCTAGAGTATCAGAGGGGCTTTTATGAGCTTCGGTTTGTCACTTGCCAAAGACCGTGTGGTATTTTTTGGTCCACGAAAAGCTGAGAAGATAGTTTCCACTTTAGTCAGGAAGAATTTGGCTATCTCCTCACACATATCTTGACTTGATTCAACTGTGGCCGGGCGTGGAGTGGCCAGACTAGAAACAGTTCTAAATAGTTCTTTTGTTGAATTTTTAGCTAGATCAATACGGGCCACGTAGAACTCCTGTTTAGCTAAGAAGAGAAGCTGTTTATACTTCTGCAAACCCATTTTGTAGAGTTTTTTATCTTCTTCTTGGTAGCTTTTCCTCCATGTTCACTCTAAACGTTAGCAAATAAGTTTGCAATTTCTCAAGTCTTCTGTATACCATGGAGCAGACGGTTGTGCTCTTTTAGGGAAGAAAGATTTTGTGGGGGCCAATTTATCACAAGCTTTCTCCAGCCATTTTGTATATGCCATGGCGGCCTCTTCCACTCCCCCTAGAGCATGGTCGGCCGTGGAGGTGAGAAGCTCCTGCAAATTGGTCCCCTCGATTTTATTCCAGGCTCTAGTTATTATTTGACCTTTCGGGTGGGGACCACTTATCCGTCCAGTCCTATATGTTAACTCAAATTGGACGGCAGCATGATCTGACCACACAAGAGGCAGGAGGCCTGTGAACTGTAGGCCAGGATGATTTGTGAAAATACCATCCAAGGTGTGTCCTGCCTTATGCGTTGGACCTTGAACCTGCTGCTTCAAATCTGCGCTATTCATCATATCTATTAGAAGCTCTGTATCGGGCTCAGAGGAAGTCTCAAGATGGAAGTTAAAGTCTCCCATGATTGTGTAGTCATTTGTACCAAGGCATTCTTCCAACAGGTCACCCAATGAGGCTACAAAGGTATTCCTGGCTCCCGGTGGCCTATATAGGAGAATACCCTTAAAGGTATGATGGTTGGAGAGATAGAGATTAAAGGATAGGGCCTCACAAGATGCCGATGGGACAGACTGAAATGTTGCTCTTATTGAACTGTGATGGATCACAGCCAGTCCCACCCCCTTCCTAAGAGGCCTATTAAGCGTATAGCATTCGAACTCTGGCGGGGTGGCCTTCAGTATGTCTGGACCAGATGCGTCATCTGTCCATGCCTCTGTGATAAAAGCCAACTTTATGTCCCATTCTTCAATGAGCCTTGCGCATTCTGTGCTGTGCTTCACTAAAGATCTCGCATTCAGCAGAAGACATTTAATTGCTCGGGTATCATATCCGCCCGACCACACTTTTTGAACCTTCAAGGTTAGGCATGCTGACAACTAGACCAATGACCAGCAGATCACTACAGGGAAGACCTGGGACATGTAGCTGTGTCGTCACCCCCTGTGAGCGTAAGCGGAGTGGGCTGGCGTATGCCAGTCTAGCGTAGGGGTGTGAACAATGAGCCCGGGGCTCTGGGCGTGGCTCAGTTCTGGCCTCGACAAGGAAGTAACCAATGTGTGTGTCTCCGTTGCAGTGTCTGCGCCACCCGGACCGCAATCGGCAATGTTGCACCCTGTGACCCAAGCCCCACAACATGTGCAAAATGGACGTGAGGGGGAATCAGTGACCCTACATTCATCCATACTGTCATACTTGAAAGATCATAGACATGACACATCTGTGTGAATTTGAATGTTTTATTCACATCCAGTGGAGTGTTGCAGCTAGAGCAGTACAGGGCCATGCACACCCCACTTGACATTGTTGCCCCGTGGAGGGCCAGCCAGAGTCCATTAGGGAAGGACAAGTTCATCGGAAGAGAAAGAGTTCAGTCCGCAGTCTGATTGCTGTGTCACTGGTAACCAAACAGAATATGGCAGTCCATGTCGAGGTCCAAGGTGAGTGCCGCAGAGTGTATCGGGGGACAGTGGAAGGTGATGATGCAAAGGGCCGAACCAAGCTGAAACATGCCATGTGGCGGAGATGAATGCTACCGCTTCCTCATTACCACAACGGCAGTCTCATCCACATCATCATCCTCTGATGTGTGATGTGCCTCACCTGTGGGTGTTGGTGTTTCGGCTGCAGCACAGTGTGGCACTGACACATCAGGGGCCGGAGGTGGATTGTCGGCCGCACTGTGTGGCAGTGACACATCAGGTGCCGGAGGTGGAATGTCTGCCGCACTGTGGGGCACTGACACATCAGGGGGCGGAGATGTGGATGGTGTAGGAGCAGCAGCATTCATCTGCACCAGGCCTTGTGGCAGCAATGCCATGATGAGGATCTGCAGGGCATGGAAGATCCCAGCTACATCTCGCTGATGTGCAGCGGTGGCAGCCATCCTTTCCGCCTCCATCCGCACTGTGTCCTCCATGAGCCTCCGCATGTGTCCCAACTCACGGCTGAGATCGCTGGAGCCACTCTGACTAGACAGGTGTTCTTGTCTCCGAGTCATGACTCCAGCGATGTCAGCCATGGCTCGTTGGAGACCATGGAGCGGACTGTGGGTGTCCGTTAGGGACTGTAAGTGGTCCCTGATGGGACGTAGACACCCATGGACGGCATCAAGTTTGGCTGCCATGAGGTCGAACCCCACCCGCACCTGCTCAGCCATCTCCTTCTGGCCCTCCAACACACGGCGTTGAAATGCCATGTGTTGGTCGTGGGGATCCTGGGAGACAGCCGGGGTGGTGGGTGCTTCCTGCTGTGTGGTCTGAGCAGGGGGTGGGGTCTCCTCGATGCAGCTGGGCTGCCATGCTCCGGGGGGTGGGGTGCCGAAGCTGTCCATGAGCTCTTGGAGGGCATCGGTGTCGAAGGTGGGGAGGTCCTCCTCGTCATCAGTGAGGAGGTGTTCGGTCTGCTCTGCAGGAGGTGATGATTCTCCCTCTGCAATGTAAAGGGGAGATGCAGTTTAACAGTGTGTTCCATGTATGTTCACACATTGGCCAAGTTTCCAAACAGACTGCATGGCAATGTACATTGTGACTGTTTAGGAGGAGCTGCCTATTTGAAGCAGGACAGTGGACATTTGTGCACCATCAGGGATGTGGGGTTGTACTTGTCCATTATCATGTCACAGTTTCCTGCTATGCCAAATGTGATTGGCCAGTTTCTACACACAAGCGGCAGCTGTTGTGTCCTCTGTTCTGTTGTGAAAGTGTTGCAGTTTGTACCACATTGTTGTCAATGTTGATGTGCTCTGATTCTTGTGTGTGTGCTGCATTGTGGGAGAGTCACCCCTGCAGCTCAGACTTTGCTTGGCCTTCTCCCTTTCAGGCGGTGTACCTTTGACTTCTGTGCTTATGCAGTGCTGAGATGTTGCATACTTGGGTAAATTGGGCTCTTGGTGGGAGTTGGGACTCTTGGGCATGGTTTGTCCGCAGATGTCTTGTTGCCATCAGGGGTTGTTTGTGCACGTGGATGTGTCAGTGTGTGACCTGCTCCTTTTCGGATGTGGACCACACTCAGCCACCTCGGTGTCGTGGTGTGCAACATGTCATGATGAGTGGCCTGCAGACCTGCTCATCGTCATGCAGTGTCATTTGCATTGTCAGTGGGGCTCACGGATCCGCAGCTTTGCTGGGTTCAGCACATGTGCATGTGTTTGTTGTGAGATTGGTGATGTGTGGGGAGGGCCCCCTCTGGGCACATTGTGGACGGGGGACTACTTGCTGTTTCTATGTGTGCTGCAGTATGGCAAGGAGATCAGGGACATGATCCAGAGTCATTGTGGTTTTGCAGTGTGCTATACTTCATTGTGCATGTGTGCCATTGTGCCCATCTCCCCCCGTCCCCCCAGTCCCTGGTGGTTACTCACCCTGTTGCTATTGTGTCAGGTCATGTTGAGCAGTGTCCGGTCCCCCGACTCCTGCCACCGTCTCCACACTGATGACTGTGGACACTATTTCCTCCATCTCATCCAGCTCCTCCTGTGGCGCAGGGCTCCCACCCCCAGTCTGCATTGCTGCCTTGCGGTTGTTTGCGAGTTTCTGCTTGGTTTTGCGCTTCACATCATTCCAGCGCCTCTTGACCTCGTCCATTGTCCTCCTCAGCACTCCGACTGCATTCACCTTGTCCACGATGGACTGCCATGTTCCATTTTTTGTTGCCAATGACACAGTGGAGGTGACAAACAGTTGTTGATGGTGTTCTATCACCTCCGTAATCAGGATCCTGTTTTCCTGTGGACTGAACCGCGTCTTCCTCTTCTTCTTCTCCTTGCCCTTCCCTGACCCCGAGGTCCCAGGCTGGTCCTCCGTGGGGCTTATGTGGTTCGGGTTGTTCTCTGTACTTGCTCCGGCTGCCTCCATTGTGCTTCGCAGTTGTTATGTTTTGTTTTTTTGCTGCTTTTATGGTGATTTTTCCCGCCTGACGTGGGAATTGCAAGCCTGGCGCTGCTTGTTGCCGATTTTTCTATTATTACGTTAGCCTATTTTTGCGATGTTTATCGCACGTTCTTGAGAATATCCCCCTCAGAGAGCTAACATGGTCGAATTTTGCTGTCTTTGCTATGCCGGGCATTTAAGTGAGTGGAAATTGCAGAAAACAAGAAAAAATATGTTTGTGCCCGTTTTCTCCCATTTTTTGTGAAAAAGGATGAATATGATGCATATGTAATTTGCCATGGGGGAAATTTTGCTACCTATTTATCTTGACAGTGTCACTGAGGCCATTTTGATTGGTTGTGAATGATGCCTTTAGTAACATCCAATTGCACACATCCAGTAATATGGGCTTATTTATGAGAACCTTGTGTTACTTTTGCACCACATAAAGTGATACATTCGTGATGCAGTGCTCTCAAAAAGATTTATTGAGTCACGCAAAGCCATCCTGCGTGGTTTTGAGTGGCTTCATAAATCATGAGTAAGGTGACGCAGCACAAATTGCTGTGTCGCCTTACTCTGCACTCAGGAGGCGTTCCAAGGGCATTGCTTTGGGTTTTCCCACACTACACCCATGGACTTTGACACTTTCCATGATTTACAAAGGGATGTAAACCTGGGAAAGCATCAAATCCGTGCACCTCCTGAGGTGAGGCGTAGCGAGGAGAAATATGCTTATTACTCCTTGTTTTTTCCTTTTTCCATGAGTGTTGCATTTTGCAGCACACATGGAAAGAGGAAAACGTCTCGTAGGATTGTTTTTGTGCAGGAAGGTGCCCCTTCCTGCACAAAAACAATCCTGCCTGCAACAGAGACACCCTTGCACCATGGTGCAAGAGTGCCTACGTTGGCGCTAGGCGCCAAAACAGAAAGGACGGGAATGCACTGCATTGCATAAATACGGTGCATACCTGCCCTTTCAGTTTGGTGTAGGGCAGCACTGGAAGGTGCCTTCCTGTGCTTCCCTACACCAAAATGCCATAAATGAGGCCCATAGTTTTATACAAACCCCAAATGCATCCAGCAACAAAGGCAGTCACAGACAAACACTGAAAGTGTTCAGGTTCAACAAAGAGCTGAAGAAGTGACAGAAAGATAGTTTTGAGCTACTATGAATAGGTGTGTTTGCCAAAGGCATCAACATGCGTAAAAGCATCTTAAGGCTTACACACTACTTGACAGTGAAGCTTGCTTTGTGAGTGTAGTTATTTATTCTTTGGATAAGTTGAACACAAAGGTGCTTATAGATTTCGGCACGATTGGAAACATGGAAGGTAAACCGAATATAGCACATTTTACCATCTGCACCCATTTAAAGATTTAGGGCGAAAATTCACAGCGATGAAGGAAAGGCATGGAAAAACCATATGGCATAACAATTAACAAATGGCTGGTGGTAATTGTTTCACACCAAAATCACTGG
The DNA here is from genome assembly GCA_963921515.1 of Calotriton arnoldi. NCBI lineage: Eukaryota > Metazoa > Chordata > Amphibia > Caudata > Salamandridae > Calotriton > Calotriton arnoldi. The sequence goes on along the minus strand of CAWUFW010003912.1, from coordinate 782,756 downwards.
CAAAGCTAATAGGTCTGTTTTTTTATAGTGAAAGTGATTTATAGTAGTTGGGTGGCTTTGTGTGTGATACCCCCAGTTGTCCTACAAAGAAAATCCAGTACAGAAATAAGATCTTGGACTGTGACAATAGGAATACTGGGATTAGGACCCATTTGCTGAACAGCAGACATTAGCAGAGTTAAGTGGTATCTCCAAAGAGGAGTGTTATAAAAAGAAGTTAAAAAGAATACTAAGTCTGTGCTGTAAGCAGAAACTGATACCATCAGAGTGGAGAAGGGGACAAGTGACGTGCTTGGATTGAGGAGCGTCACAGGAACCTGTGGGGGAGCAAGCTCAGCACTAGCTGCAGCCTGTATGGCTCTCCCTCAAAGCCTCAGCCTTGTCAATGATGCTACTACCATCATGGTGGGCAGGGGTGCTGCCACATGCGTCCCCACCAATGGGAGTAGCAGCAGCAATCTGCTGCTGTGCGCTGCTATCTGCCGAAGGTTGCACTCAGTAGTGGGAAGGACAGATGGGCGCTCTTGGGTTCCACCAAGTCAGTAATGTGTGGCCCTTTCCGTGAGTGGGGAGGGAGGGTCTATGGTGCTCTTTGCAGAGGGGGGAACAAGGTCAGGATTGCCTGTGGACAACTCCATGACTGGGTTGCAGCATTCAGCACAACTCTATCACAGTAACTTGTGTTTCCTTTTTCTCAACCTATGCTGCAAATGTCAACAGACTCTTTTTTCCCTTTGGCATGCAGGTGGAAGGTTTTTGACCCTTCTGCACAGCAATGGTGCTTCATCTTCCATAGCAACATGCCACTGTAATAATTTCTTGAAACATCCACGCAAAATGTAAAATCAAGGCATCGATGCACACCACCAATGAGGCAAAACCTAAATGTTAGTGTCACATAATTATGTAGATCACTGAATATCATGGATGTACATCCAAATCAATAGATCACATATACATTGTGGGATATAACACTTAGGGCCCTATTACGATGTAGGTCGCAAAGCCTCCGACCACAGGTCGGAGGCTTTCCGACTTACATTGTTGGTTTCAAATCCGACAACCTTATTACGATGAAGGCTGTCAGATTTGAAGCAGGCCGGTCGGACCGACTGGCTTCCAATGGGCTCAAGGAGCCCGTCAGCCAGCCAGAGGCCGCTCATAATCCCCTACGTACAGCGTTTACACCGTGGGGATTATGATGTTGGTTTCCGACAGGCTTTACATGCCAGGCTTTCCGACATGAAAAGCCTGTCGGAAAGTGACTTTGGGGGCCCCTAGCAGGGCCCCCTTGCCACAGCGGCCTCCGGTTGGAGGCCTGGGGGGCATGTTAATCCCTGCACCGCATGGCAGGCACCATCAGATGCCTGCCACGCAGTGCAAGCATTAACAAAAACATCCATTTGTCTATGGGAGCTTGTGCTACGGCCGGTTTACAGCCACAACACAAGGTCCCATAGGGAAATGGGAGTGTGCACCATGTGCGTTCGCATCCTAATAATGCGATCGGAACTGCTGACCAGAGGTCAGTCGGTCCCGATTCTGCAACGGTGCCGGGCGGACGCAAGTAATGAAGGCCTCAGTGTTTAATGGTTAAACTATGCGCCTGTAATTGTTAATCTCCATTTGTCACCATGCCACTGATAAGATAGCTTACTGTTCTCAGAGGCAGCTGCAGCCTGGGCCTGTCTCACTGACAGTGCCTTCTAAACATCTTCTACAACATCTCATCAAATCTCAGTGCCAACTGCATTTTGTTCCAAACATCTATGTAGTGAGCCAGTTCAGTTCTGCCAGGAGGTACCTATAGGACCACCAGTAAGGGGGTGCTAAATTGAAACAAAAACAACGTGACCTACAGCTAGGAAATGGGGGCAGAAAATGTCACTTTGCCTTGTCCATGCAATTACCAGCTGTTTCCCAGCCCTTCACTCTGGAAAACCAGACAAAATGGTCTCCATTACTAATGGCTGCTACACAAGTGCAGACTCTTTAGGAGGAAAATGGGCTATAGGGGAATCAATGCTCCCTTTCAAACCTCAATATGTACATACTGATAAAATGTCAAAATAGCTACCATGAAAAGCAGGGAAAAGTGGCTGAAACCAATTTCTGGGTGGTGAAAGTATTGCAGGTTGGTAATAGTGACGCAGTAGTTTTGGTTAAGGGTACGTTTACATTGAATGGTGGTCAATAGAGGTACTGTAGTTATGGTTTAAATCTCCTTTCACATTGAAAATGATGCTGTTATGTTTTAAAACTTTGGTTCCCTCTGACAAATCTCCATAAAATGTGACACTCTCTTGACATATATGACAACATTTTGACATGTTAATCTTCATACAGATCTTTATTGGGGGTGATTAGGGGCAGAACAAAAGTTGAATTTTTCATGGTAATTCTCCTGGTAGCTGCAGCAAGAAGCTGATTGAAATTACCCCAAATTTTGCATGACTCTAGAACTTTAATGAGAATAGTGCGATTAAGTGATGTGGTGTACATCTGTTCAGTAATTTTTTATATATTAGTCAGAGACTTTTATATAGTTTAACAATTTATTTGTGGATTATTCAGGAAGCCGAATCATCAAGTTTTCTGAAAATGTTGCAGTTGAAAAATAAACACATGATATTGGATGAGCCGCTATTTTTCCCTTCGGCAATTGCAGAATGTGCAAACCCTGGGAGGATTCGAAGATCCGACAATCTGAATGGCTGACAGTAACTTGTTGGAGTATCTATTACAGGATCCCAAAAACTGTAGCTTGGGCCTGAAAAAACACATGGCTTTGAGACATAAGTCCATATTTAGTGTTAAAAGTGAGGCATTTCTGTCTGCAGAATAAAGTAAGGGTGATAACATCTCAAGAAACACATAGTAAAAAACACATGGGAACCAAGTTCGAAAGGTTTGTGCAGCAGGTCTCCAGCAATAATTACGCACACACACACACATTTATAAATATACACACACTGATAAAACCAAAGGTTACAGGGGTGTTATAGTTAGGTTTATGTTTTGCCCTCACAAATCCATAGAAATTCAGCAGTTATAGTTATACTTATAGTCATACTTATGTTAAGAAACTGTAACTTGTGACCAAAAGTTGCTTAACGGCACGATTTATAGTTTCTTCAGATAAGTATGAATGTAACTATAGCTGATGAATTTCTATAGTTTTGTGTGGGTAAAACGTGAACCTAACTTTAACGTCCCTTTAACCGTTGGTTTAAACAGTGAATTTTCATGGATTTTTTTTAACTTAAAGTACTATATAATTACCATACGCTAATACAATCACTGCCGCGCATGGCATTTAGCCGTGAACAGCGGGGATTGGCTGCAACCCTACACTGCACACAGCCGTGCGCGGCATGCGTTTGGTGAGTCAGTGGGTGTAGTTTTCTTTTCATTCTGCTATGGTTCAGTGCATCCATCACAAAGTTGTAGTAGTGCCACGCTGAGCACAGTGGTAGATCAGCGGCATCATGAAAATGTCAGTGACAACATTAATGTTTCGAACTAAAAAGAACACAGAAATTCCCCAGTTATAGTTATGAGAGCTAACTATAACCCCCCCCCGCCATGCACTGCTTAGGACCTTCCATATTACATCATATTACAAAAGCCATATGCTCAGTATTTCCAGAGAATATCCTCTCCCTACTGAACCTATCCCTTAGCCAAGGGACGGTTCCACAAGCCTTGAAAGAAGCAGTGATCATCCCTCTACAGAAAAAACAAGGTGTCGACCCGCAGAGGTTGGACAACTATAGGCCGATTTCACTTCTGCCACTCCTGGCCAAGGTATTAGAGACACACGTAGCAAAACTCTTCAGCACCTTCATAGAAGACGCTAAATTGTTAGACCCACATCAGGCAGGTTTCCGCTCATCCCACTCTACTGAATCTGTCATTCTATCCGTCATGGATGATCTTAAAGAAAAAGCTGATGTCGACTGCACTCAAGCCCTGATCCTCCTGGACCTGTCGGCGGCGTTCAACACTGTCAATCATGACATCTTGATGGAACGCATTGCCGCAGCAGGTCTCAGAGGAGCTGCTCTAAAGTGGTTTCAATCCTTCTTAGTAAATCGGAGACAATAAGTGTGGCTTTTGCCTTACAAATCCGACACATGAAACCTCAATTGTGGAGTTCCACAGGGTTCATCACTGTCTCCGCACCTTTTCAACGTATATATCCGACCCCTCATAATCACGCTCCGTCAGATCGGTGCACAGATCTATAACTATGCTGACGACATGCAGCTGATTTTCTCCATAGATGATTCCATAAACTCCAAGGAGTTCCTTAGGAATACTATGTTGCTTATCAGGAACTGGATGAATAGAAATCAGCTAAAATTAAATTCAGATAAAACTGAAATCATTATCCCTAACAATAAACTTCAGCATTGGACCCCTACTCATTGGCCCGCAGAATTAGGACCGGCACCTGCCCCTAAGACCTCGATTAAGAGCCTAGGCATTCATATTGACTCTGAGCTCACCATGAACTCGCAGATCGGGGCAGTTACTTCAGCCTGTTTCTTCCAACTTAGGAAACTGCAAAAAATCAGAAGGTTTTTCAGCAGGGAGGCCAGCATTCAAATCATCATTGCCTAGATCCTATCCAAAATTGACTATGCCAATGCAATCTACCTAGGCCTCCAGCGTAAACAGATACACCGTCTGCAGCTGATACAAAATCTGGCAGCAAGAATCATCTATCAACAAGGCAGACGCTGCCACGTTAAACCACTGCTGTAGGAGCTGCACTGGCTTCCAGTGGAGCAGCGTTCCATGTTTAAAACAGGTTGCATCCTGTTCAAAGCCATTCATGGTACTGGCCATAAGTACATTTCCTCAAAAATTCACAGGTACTCCCCAGCGCGCACGTTAAGATCCATGCACAAGAATCTACTGGTGGTACCGGGTTTCAGACGTAAACGCATGGGAGGATCGCGCTTCTAAATTCAGGGACCCAAGTTCTGGAACGCCCTGCCCACGTCATTAAGAATAGAAACTGGCCATCTGCGTTTCAGAAAAAAGCTGAAGACCTGGCTTTTCTCGCAAGCTTACAGTTAGACTTGGCCTTCTCTTAGCGGTGTCTCCAAGGATGGAATAAGAAATTATATCAGCGCCAAGAAACCTGTTGGTGAACGTGCGCTCTACAAATTCTCAATAACATAACATAACATCAATCATGACATGCTCTATCATATAATTTATGACATCATGGATGACATCTCAAATTACATAATTGATGATATCACTGATGACAACCCTGATGACAACATCCAAGCTTCTTTTGTACACATTACTCTAGAAACTAGTATGGCATTAGAGTCCTGAAAGTAGGTGATATGTGTTTACATTGTTATGTATGTTCATACTGATGAATTTTATGTTTTTATGTAACTTTATGATTTACTATGCTTAAATCGAATAAAGTATTTCTGATGATGAGTCCTGAAAGTAAATACAAAAAAACCTCAGAATAATATGAAGCATCATTAATGCCACCACAGATACAACTCCCTTAGGGTAGCAAGCATGTGTTATGGGCAACATTGAACCTATACCATACACTTCACAGGTAGCCTAGTTCACATTACCAATCAACCACAGATATATCAGAAACACTCATTGCACATGGTGCTCAATATGTATACTACTGTTCAGAGAAAGGCAAGTTACTCAAGATACTCAACATCTGTTCAAAATTATTTGCCCTACTATAGACAGCTTTTATCTGTTTCAAACCCCTTACAGTCAATGAACCTACAGTGAGAAATGAATTAGATATGAGTAGAAAAGTAGGTACTGTAAACAGTGTTTACTCTGTGGAGAGAGTTTACTCTGAGACCACACTGTTTGCAGACAGTGAACCTTTCATGAGAAATAAAGCACAGAGTATTCAAAAAGTATCTATTAAGAACAGGTTGCACTCAATGTAACACTTGTCAAAATGACACTCGTCGCTTAAAATATTCAAGGTCTGAAGGTGATAAAGATCACACTACCTGCAGCCTTCATACTGTAGTGAAAAGGTTACAAATAGCCCATCTTCTGAAGCAAAAGAAGCACATGTACATAAGTCAGAACGTGGTGCACACAGCCTTCTATGTTATGTAGGAATTGCCATGCTGAGACGATTCTGTATGATAACTCAAGGTTGCTTACAATACTTAATATCAGCTACGTAGAATCTTTGCTCTGTTGGAAACTTTTTCAACAGAGCCAAAACACTTGAGAGGAACATACTGGACACAAGTCATCAACTGCCATCTGCACACAGAGTTGCTCTTTAATACAAAGTTTTATAACATGTTCAGTACCTCTCCACACCTAAAATGCATTAGAAGCACATGCGTTTTGTAAACACTTACACCCATTAGAGGGACACAGGCTGTACCAAACTGGGTAGAAAAATAATATGGTAGTTACCAGCCACTATGTAAACTATAAAATAAACTAAGACACTCATTGGATGATGTCATGAGAGATGTATGTCATCAGTGATGTAATCAATGATGTCATTTGAGATGTCATAAGTGATGTCGTAGAACATGTCATGAATGATGTAATATTTGAGGTCATAATAGGTAGTGCATGGCTTGGCCATACTATAACTGCTGAATTTCTGTGTTTTTTTTGTTTAAAACTTTAATGTTGTCACTAACATATTGACCTAACTATAATATTAATTTAACCTTCATTTTTTACGGTGAATATAAAATCCTTTTATCTCCAGCTTGTAGTGCTGGGCACCGGCTTCATGAACTTAGTCCACCACCTACTTGTTTGCAGCTTGTTTCCTCATTTCCTGGTTCAAGAGAGGGTAGCTCGGATGTCCGAGTGCTGGTTGTTTGGCATAATGAAATTATTAGTTCATCAATAGTTCTGGAGTTGGAGGTCTTCAGATCATTCTGGCTCTTTTCCAGGACCATTGTGTCCATGTGCAGAGTGTCCTGAAGGCTTGCTCACCATCTCACCTCGACGGAGCCACTCATATGACCCTGGGCAGGGACCCTCGAACAATTTCAGGAAACTAGCTCACATCCTCAAGATACCATTGGCATTCAAGCTCATAGGGCCATAGCCTACAGTGCTAATGAAAACCAACGTTCTCGTGGTGAAAAGCAGCTATGAGTATATTAATAATCTGGGAAATGTATGCATTTATGCTAAATCTTTCTTCAAGAAATTTGCAGCTCAGCATTCCTAAATTGAACTGAGTGCAGAACTAACAAGCTGCAGTTTTCTTCCCCTCCAACATCATCCCAGGGCAGCCTAGAAACAGTTGCGGCTTGAAAAGACTATGTAAACGTTACCTTTTCACATCCCAACCCATTGTTCTTGATGCCTCTCTAATAGTCTAGGATAGGACTGGTGAGTAAAATTAGACATCAACAAGTTTTCGATTATTTCTTAAGCACCCTTATCCTATGGAGCGTGGCTAATTCTCAAGTCCCTGCATTGTAAAGGTACCCGCAAGGTACTAGCCAGCAGTGGTGGCCGGTAATTCTAGGAGGGATGGCTCAGATGGGATACACACGCACACATACACACTCACACACACCCATGCATTCGCACACACACACACACATACATGCACAGCACTCATTACCAAATATTCAGACATACACGCATGTACGCACCAAACATTAATTAAAAAAAAAATCACACTTACCTGCAGCTCTGCTTTACGCTGTCCCAGGAGGTTTGGGGCTGCTGCCTTCCCTCAATGGTTGACCTCGTCACAGAGTGGGGTGGGGTCAGTAAGACTGCTGACCCCACCCAGCTCAGTGACGAGGTGTCACAGATTGACACTCTACCCTGGGCACTTCAGGGCTTAAAACTGAAGCACCCAGGTCCGAGGCAATAAGTGATGTTCTCCCTCGTCATGATGGGGAGGGCCCCGAGAACCTTTGCGGAGCTGAGGAGGTCATGCCCACAGGAGCTGTGACATCCTCAGCCCAGCAAAGTCCAGCTCAGGCAGCCAGGAGCCTGCACATATCTAGCTCCTGGCTGCCTGACCTGAAAATGAAGAGTGTATATCAGGCTGACCTTTGCTCAGCCTGATGGACACTCTTCTTGAGGGGCAAAAAGTGAGGGGGCGTGACCCTTCAGCCCCTATGGATGGGCCTTGGCTGCTAATCAGGTACCCTTGTGGGGCTATAGGTGACCATCACAAGCTAGGGTGCATGTGGATCGGAAGAGTCTAATTCCAGCTTGATAAAGGGAGATGTTAGTTCTGCCCAGGTGTCACTGATAGGCTAGAATTTTGCTTGTCACAGGCACGCAGAGGAGAGGGTCTTGTGAGTTGCAGGTAGAGGAAAAATTCTTCTCTGCCACTGATATGTAGAAGATAAGGTCTTGTGTGTCGCAGGTATGTAGAGGAATGGATCTTTGGCAGTGCTAATTTGAGCAGGTAGTTTCCAGTGCTCAGCAGCGGCTTCACCAATACCAACACGTATGACAGACTGCCACATGGTGGCACTGTTTTTTTTTGTTTTTTTTAGAGATGAACACAGCAACAGTCAGTTGTTTATTAATTCAATATACATGAAAAAATGACTAATACCTGCCACCCAAGCCATTCCTATAGCTTTGGGGGTCTGGATCATGAAGATATACAGACAAGGAGAAGGGATGGGATCAAGTGGACACCTTGGATGCAGCTCAATGACCTGGACTTTGCAGATGCCATGACCCTACTCTCCCATACCCATCTGCAGATGCAAGAGAAGGCCGGCAATGTGGCAGCCACATCAGCACAACTTGGCCTCAACATCCACAGGGGAAACACCAAGATCCTTAAGGCTAACACAGCCAGCACAACTGCAGTCACTCTTGCAGGTGATGTTCTGGAAGAGGTTGAGGCCTTCAGCTACCTGGGCAGTGTCATAGACAAGCATGGCAGCACAGACACTAGCGTTAAGGCAAGAATCGGCATAGCAAGAGCTGCCTTCACTCATCTAAAGAAGATCTGGAGCTTCAAGGACCTAACCCTGCAAACAAAGATCAGGTTTTTTAATGCCAACATAAAACCGGTCATTCTGTATGGAGCAGAAACTTAGAGGACAACAATGACCACCACCAACAAAGTCCAGACTTTCATCAACACCTGCTTGAGGAAATTCTCCAAATCCGTTGTCCAAACACCATCACAACAACAACCTATGGCAGCACACTTTCCAACTCCTTGCTCATGAAGAAATCATGAAAAGACGTTGGGGCTGGATAATCACGCCATCTGCAAGCCCACATTAGACACCACCAGTCAAGTCCTGACCGGAACCCTCAAGGGAAAAGGAAAAGAGGAAGGCAAAGAAACACCAGAGGCCGAGGCCTCGAGTCTGACTGAAAGGAGATGGGTTACACCTGGAGTCAGATTAAAAGAAAAGCCCAGGACAGAGATGGCAGGAAAGTCCTGGTTGAAGACCTATACCCCAGGAGAGGTAGTAGGCATAAGTAAGTAAATGAGTACACAACAGCACTAAGCAGTGGTGCCATGGGGGAAAAAACCCTCTTTTGTCCCATGGACCGCCGTAGTCATAATAAGGCCCTAAGAGTGCACCCACCCTTCCAACTAAGAAGACGCATGGCACATCAGGCAAGAGTGTGCCTACTCTCCCATTGAAGAATGTAAATGGCACATCAGGCGAGAATGCACCCACCAAAGAATGTACATTGAATGTACACTGTACACCAGGCAAGTCTGTACCCTGCAGTCAAAACAGAGACAGGAGCTAGCACAGTGGTTATCACTAAACCATCAGTATTCCAGCAATCGTTCAGCTACAATAATATCCAAGAGCCTGTAAGAGCAGTTTGCCCATCATAGTTGTTGTATGAGAGGGCTTACAGCTCTCTGTAAGTCAGTCTTAAAATTAGATATTGCAGAAAACATGATTGCAGGAAACCAGGACTGTGTAAGTCAGTCTTAAAATTAGATATTGCAGAAAACATGATTGCAGGAAACCAGGACTGTCTCATCCTGAATATTGCAGAAATTATTAGATCAGATGAGCGGAGGTTGGCATGCGCTTGACTATACTGGCAAAGATTACCGCATCCAGGAGGTTCAAAGTCATTCTGTTCACATAATCAAGCTGAGAAGAGATTGGAGGGCTGAAATGAGAATTAACCTGCATATGTGGTCCAACCTAATTTTGGGGCTGGTGGCAGAGGTGCGCTATGGTCATGTCGATGATGAATGAAAAACACAACAGTGCCCATGATAATGCAACAGTGCCCATGATGAGAAAACAAAAATAAAAAGCAAGTGTGTGCAAATGACCTCCTGGCCAGTGGTCTTCTTAACACCAAGGATATCAGGTCGCTTTCTGTCTCTGTTGTCCCTGGAGGAATGCAAAATAGCAGTTTCTGCACTGAGACATTTGCTATCCCCGCGCATTGCTTACCATTTATCTCTGTACAAGGCTGAACTGTTGAGCATTTTACTTACTATTGTGTTTTGGGAAGCTGGAACAGTTTCTAATTGAAGCCTTGCTTAAATTATGTCTGTACCGGCATCCTCTTACGGAGAACCAGATGACCACTGACTGGGTATTCTGGTATTACCTAAGTGAAGTGTTTTTCCTTCAACAGTTACATTATGTGAGTTGTGAAAAAAACCTATAATCATTCAGGACAGTTTCAAACATGCAACAGAATGTACAACAGAAAGCAATATCCAAGATTCTTTGCTTCAGATACTTACTGTTAGAACATGGAAACGAAAGTAAAGATAATCTAAGCCATCCATAGATCCATAGATTCATCCCACCACACCCCTTGCCACAAACATGTAACATAACATAACGTGTATTTGTAAAGTGCACGTTCACCCGCGGCATGTTGGTGCTGAATAACAGATATTTTTTGTTACCCAACTCAATGGTACTCATTTGCCTCTGTTGTTGATGCTGGTGAATACCAGTGCTATTCAGTGTTTGTAAATAGCAGACTGTATGTGTAGTTACATCACCATTCGTTTCTCATCACAATTTTTTTTCTATGTTTTCCTTCAATCTGAAACCAAGTTCGTGCACCAATGTTGTTTTGGGGAGAGGAGTTGGCCTAACGGCTAGGGCGGTCGACCTCAAATCTGGGGAACCAGGTTCGAGTCTCCGCAAGGACAAGCAACATCCTGTGATTCTGGGCAAATCACTTAGGGCCATATGTATCAAGCCCATTTCCCGTTCGCAAACGGGCCGATTCTCAGAATCGGCCCGTTTGCGAACGGGAACAAGCCTTTGGGATGTATCATCCCAGAAGGCATTCACAAAATAGAGAATCGCAATAATTGCGATTCTCTATTTTATGAATGCATTTAAGGAATCGCTAATTGCGATTCCTTAAATGAAATGTATGAAGCACCTAAGTTGTGTGATTATGGCTTAAGGAATCGCAAATTACCACCAACTACAGGTTGGTGGTAACTTGCGATTTCTTTGAGAAATGCATTTTTTGCATTTTTCAAAGTGGCATGTGGCGCACATACATGCCCTTAGGGCATGTATGTGCGCCACATGTGCACCCATGCTCATTTCAGGGTGCAACAGGGTGTCCTTTGGACACCCTTGCAACCTTGAAATTGCATTCTCAATTTGCGATTCTCTAATTGCTAATCGCAAATTGAGAATGTCCTCCCATTCATTCCTAGGGGCCTCTAGGCCCATAGGAATGAATGGGGAGGGTTTCCTTAACTGCGATTCGCAATTTGCGAATCGCAATTAAGGAATATGTAGGATTCGCAATTTTTCTTGCGAATCCTACATACATCTCGTTTGCGATTCTCAAATAGCGATTCTTAAAAATTCGCTATTTGAGAATCGCAAACACAAACTTTGATACATATGGCCCTTAATCTCCCCGTGCCTAACATGAATGTGTCCTCATGTAACGCAACTGGTGCTCGTGTAAAGCGCTCCGATACCCGATATCGGGTCAAGTTCGCGCTATATAAAACTCCGTAAAAAAACAAAAACGTTGTTAATATGTTCAGCACTTCCATGAGAAAGGCGGCTCCTCAACAAATAAGTACAAATTCAAATACAATCCCCATACAGGAAACTACTTTCAGTGGCCAGAAACTCTGCACAACCACAAACATCCACACTGCATCAACAAGCCTGTTAGAGGAAGGCAGGGTGAACAACCATGGCAGATAGCTGAAAGATGTGCGGCAACACTGTTTTCACAGAAAATTATTCTAACAACATTTGTACTGAAAACTATTCACTCAGCAAGTGCTGTCTTAGCTGAGACTTATTCTGCAACAGTTTTGTGCAGAACTGTTTAAAAAGCCAGGACGTATGCATAGCAATATTCAAACGTGATTCTAGGTCAAGGATTTGGCAAAAAAAAGAAATTTTGACAAATTCATGACATCGCCCAAAGTCTGAACACATTCTTGTAAAAATGAATAGAATAGTCCTCAATTTTGCAAATTCTGAGCTGAAGCATGTGACCAATGTCACTTCACTTGAGGGGCAGATTTACAAGAAAGTGACGCATCTGTAAAGATGCGTCACTTGCCCTGCGTCACCCCAAGAAACCCTTGCGCCACTATGGATGCGCCATATTTACAATACGGCGCACCATGGCGCAAGGATTGACAGATGCGTCAGAAATTCTGACGCATCTGTTGACGCAAAAGTCACGCATTGCTGGAGTCGTGTCGCAAGCACGACGCAACTCCAGCAATGCAGGGGGAGGCCTATCCTCATTGTGCTGCGTCACTCCTTACGCCTGCTTCAAACAGGCGTAAGAATTTAACGCAGTGGCGTCCTAGAAGTAGCGCAGTGAAATCTAGTAGATTTCACTGCGTCACTTCTACGAGGCTTTTTTGCGTTGGAACGCCCACCCTGCATACATTATACCTGACGCAGGTATAATGGGACGCAGGGCTTTACAACGTGACGCATCTCCCTAGATGCGTCACGTTGTAAATGGGTCGCATTTTTACACTGCTGCTGCCTCACAAAAAGTGGCGCAACGGCGGCGCAAAAATGACGCAAGGGGCTTGTAAATCTGCCCCTAGGTATTTGCGCCACATAAGGTAATTTATACAGATAATTGTAGATGCAATTGACTTTTAAACCATGGCGTGTATAAGGGTCTGCAGTATGTGTTGTAACTTGATTACTGCTATGTAGGACCATGGCACTCACAGGTTCCAAGTGATGCCTGAAGCTGCCATGGTTACTGGAAATAGAATGAATGGCAGTTGGAGACTGGCCGTTGGGAAGACAGGAGCTATGTGGCTCTTCTGTTCATGCTGGTGGATTAAAGAAGACTTTAACTGGTTACCGTGTCCAGAGTACTTCTTAAAAGTATGTTACATTGATACATTCACAAACCACTTGCACTCCGGAGCATTCTTTTAAAAAACGTTGTTTTGCTTTCTTGCAAAGAAAGACAAACAAATAACAGAACAACAACATACTGGAGCATGTTCCACCTCATATATTTCTGTTGCAGATTTGATATATATAGTAACATCATTGCAAGCCTAGCCGTAGCAATTAATTTATAAAACATGGCCACAGATATCTCTCCTATCTCCCAACGTATTTTTTTATGTGAGGTTCAGGAGGTGGCTCATTGGGCTTGTGAATATTGGCGGCCACGTGGGGGAGCAACCAGGTGCCTAGTCGTGGTAAGTGAAGAGGTCTGTTACAGTGAGGAGTCAGGCAGGGGTTGCTTTATTACCTGACCTAGGGTCCCTGGATAGGCTTTCCGGGTAGAACGTCCTGTGCAGTAATACGTATCACCACAGGAACTAGAACTTCTTGAGCAAAGGATATTGTATCTTTATGCAAAGGGCTGTGGGGGGTCCAATAACAGGAATTTAAGTACTGTATGACTATCATGTGTCAACGCCATCCTCTAGAGGGGTCAGATATCGGTACAGGCTCTTCTGCTTTATTGCAAAAAGCAAAAAAATATGCTGTGCAGACATGCACCGCTGCAGCCCGCAAGAATAATCTTGTTCACAGAATGAGCCCATATAGCACAAGAATGGAAAAGGCGGCCATAGCAGACTTTCCAGAGCTTCTTCTTCAACATGGAGAAAAGAATGGGAAACCACTAATTGCTCCCTCTAACTCATGGCAGAGGGATAGTGACTTGCTTTTGCCTGTTATTAGTAACTCGAGCAGTGCAGCACCTAGTCACAGGTCCATGGAAGGGGGGAAGGAGGGGAAAGTGCAAAGGGAAACTGTACAGCATCACCGCTGGCGGACCAGAGCACGGAAGTATGGCCAAAGGACTAACAACTATTTGTAAGGCATCAAAAAGTTGGCATCGAGATCGCTTCGTCACAACAGTCACCCCCCCGGCCCAGTATTAGCACTAGTAGGTTGAGAAGAACCTAGGAGTATCTTTGATCCATCTCCCACTCGGCTTATGGTAAATGATCCCCCGAATATATTGGCTCAGGATTTGGAACGGTTTTCATTCTTATAGTCAACTGGCCCTCAGGGAGTCGATGTTGTGCGGCCCTTATATCACGTGGCAGATGTGGGGGGTCAATGTCTTCCATCGTCAAGTATTCGCACCATCTCGACCCCTGGGCCTACATGTATGGTCAATTCAGACCAACCAATTTTGCTCCAGTCTCTTCTATGGACTATTTTGGCCAAAATTCGAGACTTTAAGTTGGTTCAAGCTCAGGAAGTTGCTGCACTCCATCAAAAGCTAATTAAAATTGACGAGGTTGTTCTGCAAATTCGAGTGATTGCAGGAGGTCGAGCAAAGGCTCTCAGATCTTGAGGATCGTTCTCTTACCTTGGGCAAGGATATAAGCAATATAAAAAAAAACTACTGCTGTTCCAGAATAAGATCGACGAAATGGAAAATGATGCCAGAAGATCCAACTTGAATTTTGTGGGGGTGCCGGAGGCGCAGAAAATTCAGGTAGCCATCCATAATACTTTACAGTTTATGGAATCTCTGATCAAAGCATGCATCCTTGAAAATGCCCCGACAAATCTCTCCATTATGAGGGTCCATCGACATTGTCCCAAGGATCACTATCTAAACAATAATGTTTTATAGAGGGCCCCATATTTTTGGAAACTTTTGTGTACTTCCTCTACTTTCATAACTTTCCTTTTCTGCTTCCATGCACTGGTCCATGCCCATATAGCATCTTTTTCAGATGGGGCATTCTGTGTTTCCCTACTCCCTTACAATGTCTCTTTTTGCAATAGTCAACTCTAGGGAGCACAAAGTTAACTTATGTCTCACCCAATCAACATCCTTGAGGATGCCCAAACTTGAAAAATGTGGGGCCAAAGGAGACCTCAAACTTCAATACTCACAAGAGATCATCCCTCACTACCCATCTCAATGAATCATGCAAATGATTTAATGTACAGTCCATTATTGAACGCTGCAAAGTACCTTCATCTTCTCCACACGTCAGAAACCAACCATCTGCAACCAGGCCTATTTTGCATTATCTACTTCTTTGAGAGTATGCTTCATGAAAAATGTTCACAGGCAATGTCCTTAAGTGGTCCCAGATCTACTTCCGATTTACTTCTATGTTGGATCAATTTGCCAAGGGTGTGCGCCCATAATTGCTGATATCGCCCCTTTGTTCATGTCGTCCATCAGGACACCAGTTTCTAGTTGGCTAGCTCCAGGAAATTCTGTCCTTTTAGGAGAGTGGTTCTTTGTGGTGTGTTGCAATTGTAAATACTGCATTCCTCAATAGGAGCCTGCACTGAAACTGAATGAGTGATTTTATGTAACAAATCCCCACCATATGACTAAGCTAGTTATATCCAAGAGATCCCAGCTCTTAAATCCCGGTACTCCGGAGCACTCTTGGCGTTAAAACAAGGCCCAAACTCAAATATTTCTTACAAAGCAAGGTGTACCACGGTTCATCATACTGTTATGTGCTCATTTAAAGGGCGCACAATATGGGGATAATGCCATAGAGACATAATAAGGTTACTGCTCAGTGTTACCTCCACATTTAGATTTTTATGCAAATACATAGTGACTGACCGATGGGAACAATGTTGCTACAAACGTTTCTGTATGTATTTGTGATTTGCTTCACGCCAGCCCAATGATGATGGAAACAATTTATGTTAGCACAAACTCTAAAAGACACAAAGCTAAAATTATTGTGTTATTCCCCATTCCAGTGGCAACACAGCCCGATTGATAACTGCATGCCTGAGTTTTTGTGTGATGCTTCTCCTGAAAATCTGGAAATGGGGAGAACCAGCAGTGGTCAGGTTAGTGGACATTTTAGATCTGAAAGCATGAGCCATGAGCCTAAATGAGCCTTTAGTCTGCCATTCTTTATAGCTTTCGATTACTATATGAAGCGAATTTGTGATTTTTATATATTTTTCGAATGTTTCTTCTATGGCGCTGATCGAAGCTTCCATTGGCGCTATATAAACTTTAGCGACTCCGTCTGCATCTAAGAGGCTTGAACTGCTGATACCGGTGCTGTACGTTTTTGTGTCTGTGGGAAAAACTTGTATTACTGCTGTAAGTGTTGTATCTGTAGGTCTTCTGAGTGAAGCATGCTCGGCTCCTGCTACTGCTCTAACTGTAATATATATTTGAGAAACTCTTGCACTAACACTGACTGCTTTGTTTATAGTCTACCAATACCTATCGGGCCTACCCTGAAGTGTAAAAGTGGGTTAAACATCCCTTGACAAATCAACCATTGATATTTTGCTGAGGCTGCAACAGCTAACTTTATAGCTGTAATACAATGATCACACACCTGCTCAGCTCTAGTACAGCTGAATTATTAGCATCTTAGTCCTGTCGAAAAGTTCTGGTACAGTTCCATCAAAAACATATGACCTCTGCTAAAAACTCCTAGCATTGTCATTTTCCAAAAATAGCAGCAATCCCACTGTGACATTCTAATGGTGTACTATTAAAACAATTGCAGGCCTGCTGTGATATTTAAGTCCTGTTCAATAGAGGATATTTCGCCTCCGCTGAGAATTTCTGGTACTCTCAATTTAAAAGTGTAGCAGCCATACTTGGAAGTACTTTGGGCTGTCACCTCAGAGGTATAGTTTGAGGACTTTTTCGGGTCTCCATGAGCATCGAGGGGTTACTTGGCCTCAATTGTATCAATTAATGTAATTTACCAATGTTGTCCCTAGGTTCACCTATTATCACCATAAATTTAACATCAAGCACACTTTGTCAGCACTTGACTCTAAAGGTAGGTATGGAAGAGCGATCAAAGGCTTCCTCAAGAAGGTAAAATGGGTTGTAAGCTCAGAACTCAGCAACACACATAACAATGCTCAATAAATAATTTTCCTGTCAGTGCCTTTACTTTAAAAAAGGGATGTGATTTAATGTAAGCAAAGCTAAATGCTAAGCATAAAATCGCAAACGTATGCACAAAAACCAGTGAGGTAAAATAGTACACCAAAGAGTAATCACAGAATTTTAAACTCTTTTCTAAAGAGGGTCTCACAGATAACCAATGAAACAGTGCACATGTCCCAATAAAGCATAGGCCGATTGACATTAGGACTATAATATTTACCATAAAGGATCAATTGGTAGAACATTGGTATTGATATACTTTTCAAAAAATCAATAGACATTCCAACATAAACACATATTTCTGCTCTTTCACCAGGTAAATAACTAATCTCTGAAAAACCCAAACAGGAAAAAGACAACATGTCCTACACCTTAACATACACAAAGCTCTTGGAGCAGACCCCCACTACTGCTGGGTCATGCATTCCCTACCCTGTAAGACTTAGGATGCACCTTTCTTTCTACCAACAGAGGATCTTTTTTGGGGCACTACCACTCTCCTTGTGGTGCCCAAGAGAGACCCCCTATGTGTGCTGGGCCTTCTGGGACACCCACAACAAAATATGCATAATTTTGAAAGGTGCTGCACAGACATATCGGAAGATTTTCTACTTGTGGATGTGGGAGTTTTTCGGATGATCCCACAGCTAGGAGTTGTATATCGTTGTCTAGACACCCATGATATGCTTTTGGGGCATACTGCTTGCTGCCTTTTCCTGCAGAGGCCTGATCTCTTACACCCGGGCAGCAGTGATGCATCCTGTGCCTACTACTTCTGGGACACCTGACATTCTCTTCTGAAATCTACAGGAGGTTCTTTGAGCCATAAGGTCTCACTGACTCCTTCTTCATTCCCTTCTCTCTGTACTCTGGGGCGGAGAGTGAATGAAATGAAATGAAATGAAAATGGACTTATATAGCGCTAACTTAGCCCAAGGGCGTCAAGGCGCCGTTACGGAGCAAGACAAACGGGTGTAGACCGGGTAGAGATGCTCAAGACAAGCTCTGTGTGAAGAGCCAGGTCTTCAATGCTTTCTGGAAGAGAGAATGTGACGCCTGACCAGAAAGCTCTTCCGGAAGAGAATTCCACAGTTTGGCAGCAGTGGTGGAAAAGGCTCTACCTCCCCATTTGGCCTTTTTGAACCTCGGAATAATCAACAGATTCTTATCCGAGGATCGGAGCTGTCTGGTGGGGACATAGCGATGGAGGAGAACCTTGATCCCCTCAGGGCCGGAATCATAATAGGCATTATGAGTCATGCATAAAGTTTTGAAACGAATTCTATGGTCCAGGGGAAGCCAGTGCAGAGATCTAATTGTTGAGGTGACTGAATGGTATTTAGGCAGGTCAGTTATCAGCCTAGCAGCAGCGTTCTGCACCAGCTGCAGACGTTTAATCAATCCTTTGTTAATGCCCAGATAAAGGGCATTGCAATAGTCCAATCTGGACATTACCAAGGCGATGACAGCCTGCTTGCGTGAATCAAAGGAAAGGAATTGAATGATTTTTCTTAGGATTCTGATAATCCCAAAACAAGTGGAAACTGTCCTGCTAACCTGCCGATTTAATGATAGTGAGTTGTCCACTATGACCCCTAGATTTTTACCGTGGGAGACAGGGCAGGGACAAACTCCAAGTGAATCTGGCCACCATTCGTTAGACCAGATATCCAGAGAGTTGCCAAAGATAAGGACCTCCGTCTTCTCCCCATTCAATTTCAAGAAGTTTTCCGTCATCCAGATGGAAACTGCCTGCATACACCTTCTGAAATTAAGAGCAGAGTCCCTAACATTATGGGTGATAGACACCATTATTTGGGTGTCGTCCGCATAGGACAACACCTCTAAACCAAATGATCTCACCACCTTGGCCAAAGGGGCAACATAAATATTGAAAAGCGTTGGACTCAGGGACGAGCCCTGAGGAACAGCACAAGATAGGGATTTAGAGGCCGAGTAAAAGAGTGGATGAGACAGACAGCATGTCTTACTATTTCATACTGGCTTTTCACCCCTGGTGGTCCGGGAGAAGTCCCTTACTTTCAAGCTCCAATGGAGAGTGGAGGCAGACTGTGTTCATATTGCCCTTGTCTCCCGGTGGTCCCTCAGGAGACCCTTACTGGCAAATCTAGCAGTGAGGCCCCAAGGGGATGAGCCCCTGTGGAACATCTTTCCCCCACCTCTAATTGAGAATCATTTTGAAGCTGCTTGGGGTTACACTCAGGTCCCCAAGGGAGACCACAGACAAAGGAGGTGATTATTCTGCAATGGCAGGTCTTGGTTAGGATTTTCTTTCAAGGGTGGTGTCCCTAGACCTCTGAGCATGTGGTGTTACATAAACAAAGCCCCCCCACCCAACAGGATCTTCAGTTTAAGATATCTCTCACCATGGTGCAAGGAGTTGCACAGGATGTATGATCTTTTGCTCCTGGTGATGGACTCCAACCGCCAATACCTCTTTGCAGGGGCCTTTTGACCCACATAATTGTTTGATATTTATTCTTTGACCTTCCTGTAAAGCTGGACTTGCCTTTTCAAAGTAGCACCCTCCTACAGGGTACATTGGCAGTGCCCTATTCCAAAGTGAGGTGGCCTCCTCCCTCAACTACTGCAGCAGGGTTAGGACCCTTGTCCTTCGCCCAGATTTTCAGTCACCAGGCAGCTGGGCTCAGGATGTCATGTCAGGCGTCTCCACTGAGGGATTCAGTCCAACAACCCCCTTTCTCTGGAAGGCAGTTCCTCCCTTTTTTCCAGGAAGTCTAAAGCTCTCCTAGCATGTGGGTGGTAGTCCTCACCTGGAAGAAAGTTAGGAATCAGCGATCCTGAATCAGTCACTCAAGTCATTCATGCATTATTAATATATTGTAATTTATTGTGTTTAAAAGACTATGGTCTAAATAAACAGAGTTTTTGACATTCCCATTTACTCTGCTCAGTGTATCTTGTCACTGTTCCATGAGTATCCTGGTACACTGACCTGGGCTTCTACCTATTTATCCCACTTCTGCAGATGCAGATGTGGAATTCAGAAATCAATCTCTAGAGCTGGGGTCAGACAGCTCCACCAGCATTTTTAAATATCCTTTTGTAACCGTAGCAAACACAACAAAATGATGGACTGAGTACTGAAACTTTTCAACCACTCACCCCCAGTCAAGAGATACGGGTTTAATCCATCATTCTTTTGCTCACACTGCCACCCCAATTTTGACCAAGCCATATGCAAATCAGTCTTGACCCAGCTCCTCATGGGGACAGTCCAGCCCGAACTGCCAGGCCAGGTCTTCCCTGGACCCGAAACAAACATCCTGGGACCGGTTTAGGGGTTTCACCCCTCATCAGCCAGGCTAGCTTGAATCTAGCGGCACAGTGAGCAAGGGACCCACGTCTGGGCATACCCTTGGCCACTTAGAGCGAACATTGCAAACACAACAAGATGATGGATGGAGTGCTGAAACTTTTCAACCACTCACCTCCAGTCAACCTCAACCGAGCAAACCACACTCTTCGTCCTCCAGTGTCAACAGAATGGATGAGTGGGGTTGGAAGCTCCATGGGAGATCAAAAGCACAAAAAGATTGAGGTTTCTTCACTTGCCTACCTCTCAAACTGTTTAGGGTTACACTTCTGTGGGCAGAAAATAGCAATAGGGAGGCTGTCCCTCCCTTAAGGGACCCTTTTTCTCATGTCCTCCCACACACTAGAGCCTGCTCTGTTTCAAAGGACTTCAGGAATGCTTTGGAGGAGCCCTACAAATCACAATGCTTTCTGGCAAGCTCTCTTCAACCTTTATCTTATGTAACACTCTCAAACAGGGGATCTAAAATAGATCCCTGCCACCATACAGTGAAGCATTAAAATATACTCAATGCTCAGTATAAGTAGGCTTGGATAACAGTTTAATTACGCAGACGTATTTTGCTTAATTCTGGGAATTTTGGGTTACACTTGTTTCTGAAAGTTTACCATTACACTACTTTGCGCAATTATGTGCCATTTGTGGAAAAGATTTACTGTGAATGCCTCATTTGTTGTAAATCGCACAGAAACAACAGAACACGATTATGTGCTTGCAGTGGTGGTTTTGTTTTGCACAACATTTTTATATACAAATACATATTTACTTGACGCAAGGACACATTTCGTGTTAAAATATAGAGCAGAATTTTACATAATTATGTGAAATGTCGAGTGATTTTGCTGGAATTGCACATAATTGTTCGAAGGCAAAGTGCAGGAGTTTCGCCCACCCCTTACTACAATCCACCTACAAAGAATGTTGAGTGCACATGCAGTCTCCGTACATGGACCCTGCGGCATACTCAAAGCCCCTTACCCGAAGTGTCCACAAGCAGTTAACCTCATATGAAAATGGATTGTAACCCACTTTAAACAGAGCTTGCAGTGAGTTAACTCCATTGAGGAGACTCAGTACATGGAAGAGGCCAAAATGCTGGAGATCAGATAGCAAAAAAAAATTGGAAGTTTTTAAGGATTAGACCGAAATTTCTAAAGTAGTGAATTTATCGAATTTATCTAATTTAAACACAAAGGGGCAGATTTACAAGCCCCTTGCAACACTTCTACGCCGCTGTTGCATCACTTTTTGTGATGCAGCGGCGGCGTAAACAATGCGCCACATTGAGGCCCATTTACAACGTGACGCATCTAAGGAGATGCATCACGTTGTAAAGCCCTGTGTCACATTATACCTGCGTGAGGTATAATGTATGCAGGGTGGGCGTTCCCGCGCAGGAAAGCCTCGTAGAATAGACGCAGTGAAATCTACAAGATTTCACTGCGCCACTTCTAGGATGCCACTGCGTCAAAAACGTAAGCCTGCTTGAAGCAGGCGTAAGGAGTGACACAGTACAATAAGTATAGGCCTCCCCATGCTTTGCTGGAGTTGCGCCATGCTTGCGACACGACTCCGGCAATGCGTGACTTTTGCGCCAACAGATGCGTCAGAATTTCTGACGCATCTATCAATCCTTGCGCCATGGTGCGCCGTATTGTAAATACGGTGCAACCATGGTGGCGCAAGGGTATTGCAGGCTGCCACAGGGAAACTGCTGCATCTCTACAGATGCTTCAGTTTCTTGTAAATCTGCCCCAAAAGTTCTGATAGAAAAATCTGGAACTACCTAATTTAGGGCCTCATTTACTATAACAACCCTTTGAATAAGTGCAAGTAGTGCCCCATTACATTTATAGAAGCCTTGCTGAGATAGGGTGGTTCTGTCACAATTAAAGGCCTAGATCTAGTAACACTTACACATGATTTGGGACTGAAGTGATACAAACCGAAGCATAGTGTTACAGTGAGACTTACTTTCCAGCACAAATCTTGTTTTGCTCTCAAAAGTAGCCCTAAAATCATGCAAAGTAGCTCTGTGTGCTACATTGCGCTACTTTGCGTCAAGGGGGCAGATAGTACATGCAATCACCCATGGGTTTTGATGCATGTATCAAATGATGCTGCCTCCTTGAGGCAGGCATAACATTGGAGATAAGTTTTCTTTACACCAACCTTTTCCAACTTTTTTAAAAGTTTTAAAGTATGTGTAGGAAAGATATTTTGTACTGGAGGGGTTCACTTTCAGTACAAAACCTACACTAGACATCATGCACACACCCTTTCATGCTGGTACATGGGTGTGTGCATGGCACAAGTTTGCTAGGGGGCGAACAGTGCCATATTTTTGTAGATATGGTGCTGTCCTGCTCTCTCCTTTTCACGCAATGCTGTACAGCATCTTTGGTTGCTAAATCGGATCCAGGGTATGCAGCTGTGCAAATAAATTCTCTTACCTTTCGATTACATCTAGAGCAGCCGTGCCAAGGAGTATTGGTTCTGCCAAATTTAAGAATGAGCACCAATGGCGAGAAGTAATGAGTCTTTCCCATTCAAAGTTGTAGCTGTCCCATTAAGTATACCAGCCTCTCAGAAGAATGAACAGCCCTTACAATTCTTACTGGTGTGCTATTCATACTCGAAAGTTAAAAGGGAGTTCAGGGCTCAAGGTTACTCCATCCTTTCAGCTGAGACTACCAACAAGTGAAAATTCCTCTTCATATAGGCAATTGTACAAAAGTTGACACACCCAATCTTTATACTCATCAAGCCAATACCGTTTCTGTTGGCTTCATCAATGCTTCTAAGAAATATTTCTGCAGAGCCAAAGTAGGTACTGATGACAAAATAAGCATATGCATTCGTTTTTAAATGCAGGAAAACAACCAGGAGTTAAAGTCTGATGAAGAGAGCAATATTTTGAGGGAACTGTGCATATCATAATATCCATCAGATGTATTTCCAGCCACTTCTATCTGTCATATACAGCAATTTGTCACACACAAGGAGAAGGGGTTAGCAAGGAGACTTAAAAATGGGAATTTGCTCTATGCCCCACCTAACATGCGAAGGAAAGCTGGGCAAATCACATGGTGCTACGGCATGAGACATGATGGAAACCTACTTAGCACGGGCACCAGGTAAATAGACTTTACCACATAGTGAACCCTAGGGTGTGCAGGAACCCCTTCCATGGTGTAGCTTCCACACTGCTGTTATCAATGGAAATGTTCCATCCTTTCCAGGTCTTGGGAGGTGATCTTCAGAAATATCTTTGTATGGACTGTTGACAGGCCCTCTGTAATTAAGAGACTTCTTTTTTTTACATAATTATGGATTTGCTACATTTGCCACATAATTCATCATCTGCTGTATAATCTGTAGATTTTAAGAAAAAACATTTGTTTCTCGCTCAAACAGATCAAAGTTTATTAAAAAGCAGCAACAACCGTTGTACTGCCGCGGAAGGTCCTTTACAAAGGTTAACTGGTCAGTAGCTTATTTGTTTGAGTGTTAAACAGGTACTAATCAGCTAAAGCCATTGCCCATATAGTGTTAATATGAATACAAATAACAAAATAATGAAGTAATACTACTACCAAATGTGCAGCATTATGTTGCATAATTTGCCTTCTCTTGCTGCATCATAAAGTCAACCCAACCGCATTATTTGGACCGTCCATGCCGGGTAATTCCTCTGGCCCTGGAGAGGAATTGGGTGTGGCTATTAAGCTGCTTTGGTAGTGCTTCAAATCCCCGCCTCCTCTCCAGGGCGCAGCTCCCTTCATGGCAATTCCTACACCTCCCTGGCAGGCTCACAGGGCAGAAATTATTCCAAGGTGGGCAGGACTGGGAGGGGTATAGATGGAAAGGCATTTATTTGCGTGGGCGGGTGGCGCCTATTTTGTTCCTCCTGGGATGCTGTTGGACCAAAGGCGGCCCTGGTCCAAGTCACACAGCAGGACACTGCTCTTCACTAGAGAAGTGCTTGAAGTGCTATTTTCCACAGATCTGCAGACAAAAGGCAGAGCACAACACCTCCCTCTGCTACGTCATTGCCCATCTATGCAACAGTTCCAGATCTGTCAAAATCCCTGTGGTGGATTCTGCAGCTCAAACATTGTCGTTCTTTCATGAAAAAAAAAAAAAATGCCCTTTCTTTTCTTCCCTTCCCTGAACCAGGCCTTCTCTGCCGTGTCTGCTTCCCACCATGAGCGTCTGCTCATTTTCTCCATTTTAGAAGACGTTTCATTCCGTGATAATTCAGATTTGAGTGAGTGAGATGAGACAGAGGGAGCCAGAGGGTGTGTGAGTATTGATCTTCATTTGGTTAATATTCAGCCTTGATTTCCAGCTGTGCTCTTCTCTGTATCTCTCCGCCGCCTACCTCTCGCTCCTCACTCCCACTCTCTCTTTCTCTCTCACTCTTTGCCTCCCTCTCCAGCTCTTTTTCTGTCGCCCTATTCTGCTCGCTTTTTCGGTGTCTCACTCAGCATCTCCTTCTCTTTTACATCCTTTCACACCTCTTTTCTTTCCTCTCTTAGGGGCTTATTTATGAGAACCCTGTGTCACTTTTGCACCACATAAAGGGGTACATGCGTGACGCAGGGCTCTCATAAAGATTTATCCTGCTTGACTTTGAGTGGCCTCATAAATCATGAGTAAGGCGATACAGTGCAAATCGCTGCATCACCTTACTCTGCGCCCTGGAGGCGTTCCATGGGCGTTGCGGTAGGTTTCCCCACGCAACACCCATGGAATTTGATGCTGCCCCAGATTTACAAAGTGATGTAAACCTGGGAAGCGTCAAATCGATACACCTTCCGAGGTGAGGCCTATCGAGGAGAAATGTGTTTATTTCTCCTCGTTTTTCCTCTTCCCATGTGTATTGCATTCTGCAGTACACATAGAAAGAGGAAAACACCTTGTAGGATTGTTTTTGTCCAGCAAGGCACCCTTGTACATGGTGCATGAGTGCCTACATTAGCGGTAGGCTGCCAAAATAGCACCAGCGTAGGCAAAAAGGCCTGGAATGCACCGTATTGCTTAAATACGATGCATTTCTGGCCTTAGTCTTTCCCACTTTCTAATACATATCTCTCTCTGCCGGTCCTTCTATCTGTCTCCTTGTCTTTATAACAGTCTGCCCTTCTGTCTGGCTGCCTTTCTGTCCATCTGCCTGTCCGTCCTTCTGTCCATCCATCAATCCCGAATCTGTCTGCCTATCTGAGCCCCACCTTTCGCTACATTCTTTGTTTTTATCTCGATCAATAAATTATGATGCCAGTCCTTTTATTGCTGAGCTCTCATGGTGTTGAATGTCATCCTTGTCGAAATCTGTCAGGCACAACCCCTCCTCCACCTCGGTAAAAGAGCTCAGTGCCCGGCTCTTCAACCAACACCTTGTTGTGGTATGTGGTACAACCTCCTAACTACTGAATGCATCTGAACAGGGCCTCCAGCGTATCCTCCATCCTCCCCTCCCAGCCCAAGATTCCTCACATCTCGGCCTTATGACTCCTTACCAACTCCTTTAACCAACAAACCACCCTCTCATGTAACCACCCAAAAGTCTGCTTCCCTCGACTGCCCACTCCCTCCACTAACATTACTTCTTTGTGATGCGTTGGATCATCTGCTGTGTATTGGCTGACATGCATCTCTCGTCCTCCTTCAGGATCTGAGTTTTTGCTTGATTTATCTTTTATATGTCACACTCCCTATTTCTCATTTCATTATATACTTCTATTATTCTAAAACTCCCTCTCTTGGCAACTCTACCTCAAATTAACTTTCTCTCCCAACTTTTCAACCAGGGATTCCTTTCTTTCTCCCACACCACTTTTACTCTTTAATCTTTCTTTATCACGCCCTCTGTATCCGCCATCTTACTACTCCTACTTATGTTCAACTTAAGTTAGGTTCTTTTGACACCTCTCTCACTTCTCCACTCACCGTTTCTCTCACATTCACCTACATATTCTCTCTATATTCTCCGTTCCTTCTTTCTTTATCTCCTCTATTTTGAATTTTCTGTTCTTCAATCTCTCTCCATTTTTCTTTCAAAACGTTCTCACTATCGTTATCTGTTTTCCTCGCTCTGCTGTTCTCCCCTCAGTCTGTCTCTTCTTCTTTTTCTTTCATTCTCGCTCTCTACATCTCTCTCCCTCTCTATTTTTTATTCCTTATCAACGTTGCTTTCTCTCTCTCTCTCTGTTTCTTCTTTCATCGATCTTCTCTCCTCCCTTTCACTTTTTCTCTTCCACTCCCATCTTTAACTTCTCTCTCTGACTTCTTCTTTTCGTTTTACCAACATTACCCCTTTCTGTCCTGCTGTATTTCACTTTTCATGCCCTTTCTCCTTGATATTTCGGTGCTCTTCCACTCTCTCTCCCCACCACTCCTTTTCACTCTGCTCTCTCTCTGGCTTCCTCTCTCGCACACTCTTCCTTCTGCCTCTCCACATTTCTCTAGCTCTGATCCCCTCCCTGCACCTCTCTCTGTCTCCCTCATAACATCTCCTTAGCTTTCTGCACCCGACTCACCTCCCTCCCAACACTGGCTCAATAATGTTTTATTGCTTTGAACTGAAAGTACAAGCTGAAATATTTCTAAAGAATTATAGATCCTCCCAGCTGCATCGATGAATAAAACAGAAGCTCTAATGGCTATGAGAGGAGGGATGCTTCGAACCGGTATTATTATAATACTTATCCTCTTAATGTTTTCTTTATGTTAAAAATACACACCTGCTCAGGAGGACATTTTCACATGCTTCACAAGTTTACATTAAACCCGACAGTAAAGGACAGACAATGGGAGGTGGAAAACACGAGCAAATGCACATCTCTGGAGACAAAAGTGAGGCGACGATGACCTCTCTCAAGAAGGCAGGATACCCAGTGTAGTGTACTATACCTATACCTTGATAGGCCAGGAGTTCTGAGGGACTGCTTTGAAGACACGTGCATGGGTGGCTTTGAAGACTAGTCTGTGGACAGCTCGGGAGACGAGTCCATGGGCTGTTCTTGAGAACAGCTTAAGTATTGCTCTGAAGACACATCTACAGGTTGTTCTGGAGAAAAGTCTATGCACTACTCCTTAAGACACATCTGTGCGCTGCTCTGAAGATAAGTGAATGGGTAGATCTTAAGACTAGTCTATGGACTGCTCTGAAGATAAGCCTATGGGCTGTTCTGGAGACAGGTCTATGCGCTGCTCCAAAGACAAATCTATGGGCTGTTCCCGAGACTTGTCTATGGACTTAAGGCAAGCCTAAGTACTGTTCCAAAGACAAGTCTATGGGCTTCTGGAGACAAGTCTATGCACTGAACACAAGCCTGACTACTGTTCTCAAGACAAGAGTATTGGTACCTCTGAAGTCTAGTCTATGGACTGCTCTGAAGGTAAGCATATGGGCTGTTCTGGAGACCGGTCTATGCACTGTTCCAAAGACAAATCTATGGGCTGTTCTGAAGACATGTCTATGGACTGTTCTGAAGACATGTCTATGGATTTAAGGCAAGCCTAGGTACTGTTCCAAAGACACGTCTATGGGCTGTTCTGAAGACATGTCTATGGACTTAAGGCAAGCCTAAGTACTATTCCAATAACACGTCCATGGGCTGTTCTGGAGACCGGTCTATGCACTGTTCCAAAGACACGTCTATGGGCTGTTCTGAAGACATGTCTATGGACTTAAGGCAAGCCTAAGTACTATTCCAATAACACGTCCATGGGCTGTTCTGGAGACAAGTCTATGCACTGCACCGAAGTAACGTCTATGGGCTGCTCTGAAGACAAACCTATGGAATGAACACAAGCCTGACTACTGCTCTGAAGACAAGTGTATTGGTACCTCTGAAGTCTAATCTATGGACTGCTCTGAAGATAAGACTATGGGCTGTTCTGGAGACAAGTCTCTGCACTGCTCTGCAGGTCAGTCTACCTACTGCTCTGAAGGCAAGTCTATTGACTGAAGGTAACCCAAAGTACTGTTTTAAAGACAAATCTGTTGGCTGTTCTGGAGACAAATGTATGCACTGCCTGAAGGTAAGTCTGTGGACTTCTTTGAAGACAAGTCTATTGACTGAAGATAAGCCTAAATATTTCACTGAAGACACATCTATGAGCTGTTCAGGCGTCAAGTCTATGGACACCTCTGAATATGTGTATGCACTTGGACTGCTCTGAACATGTAGGAGTCATTGGACTTGAATTAAATGCTCGATTGGGACGCTCCTATGACGAATGTGTGACACTAGGAGTATACTATGGGGCCAGTAGGCCCACTAAAAGAGTAGCAGAAGATAATCTCAAACCCGAAAATTGGACTGGGTTTACAAAACGCATAGGTATTGGCATACGTGCGAATGCATGCATTGTATGAGTGTATTACACTGTCCCACATTCATTTACAATCAAAAGCTATTCATTCCTAGCAACCATTGTGGGACTTGGATGGTCCCGAAGAAAGCTGGAAGACCTTCTTCGTAATAACAGCTGAAACATGCTGATCGTTGGGCGGGGAGTTTATTAATCTCTCCCATACGCCCCATTGCTTGTTTTCAACTATGCCAAGGCTGCTTGCCATTATTAAAAAATAATTCTGCAACCTTAGGAACTTTTAAACTCCCTTTTCTCTTCAAGTCCACTTGTCTAAAGCCTGCAGACTACCAAATCGAGTGCTACCCCCATAAGCAGGGTTGAGCCAACCCGGTACCAGAAAACTGTACGGGGTAAAGACTTGATGAAGAAGTATGCAATATAGTAATATGTGGGTGAGAGTCGGTTAAAAAACAGGAGTTCTGCCTCCCTTCAGAGTAGAGGCTTCTCTTTCCTTTTCGTTGTAGAATATTTAGGGCTACCTCCTTTTTGTTTTTTTGAACTTGTATGTAGGGGACTGAAGTATATCTTCACCCTACCCCTGTTTCCCTAATTGATGTGTGGTGACAAGGACTGCTCTGAACATAAGTGTATGATCTGCTCTGAAGATGCCTATGGGCTGTTTTAGAGACAAGATTATTAACTGCACTGAGGGTAAATGTGTGGACATGAACTACTCTAAAGACAAGTGTATGAATTGCTCTGAAGACAAGTCTGTGGAGTGAAGACAAGCCTGTGTATTGCTTTAAAGACACATCTACAAACTGCTCGGGAGACAAGCCTATGAACTGCTCTTAACAAGTCTATAGACTACTCACAAGAAACCTGTATGGACTGCTCCATAGAAATGTCTATGGACTGACAAGTCTCTCAACTGAAGTCAAGTGTAAGGACTGATCTAGAAACATGTGTGTAAACTGCCCCAGAGAATATTGTATGCACCACCTGGATGATAATCTAGACAAGTGTATAAAC
Source organism: Calotriton arnoldi (assembly GCA_963921515.1). Classification (NCBI taxonomy): domain Eukaryota; kingdom Metazoa; phylum Chordata; class Amphibia; order Caudata; family Salamandridae; genus Calotriton; species Calotriton arnoldi. The sequence goes on along the minus strand of CAWUFW010003912.1, from coordinate 752,692 downwards.
AGATTTGGAAGCAAGCTCAGTGAGAGAAGACAGGCTTGTGATCTGAAGTCAAGCAAAAGGAATGTGTATAGACCACTCTGGAGGGAAGTCTATCGACTGCTCTAAAGATAAGTCTATCAGCTACTCTGAACATAAGAGTATGGAGTGCTCTCTAGAAAAGTGTACGACTGCTCGAGAGGCAAGTGTATGGATTGCTCTGACGACAAGGTTTTTGGGCAGCTATGAAGCTAAAGCTATAGGCTTCTCTCAGGACAGGTTTATGGACTCAATTGGGCAAATGTCTATGAACTGCACTGGAAACAAGTCTATGGACTTCTTTAAAGAGATTTATATGGGTTCCAATCAAGCATGTCCAATACTCTGGAGGCAGGTGTGTGGAAATATTTGAAGAAAGATATAGTGACAAAGACAAATGTATAGACGCAGCTCTGACTCAATGGGGCAGGTGTGTCTGAGTGTGCATGTTTGCTTGCGTGGATGTGTTTGTGTGTGTGTATTTGTGTATGTGGTGAGTCACTTTCCTCTGGCCTGATTGTTAAATGGAGAACTCCCTATTCACTACTGCCTCAACTCCAGTCACTGATTTTCTATTTCAGTGAGCACAATACAAGCATACTGATCATTAAGAAACCAGAACTTTGATGCCACTAAATTGGCCTCATTGCCAAAAATTATCCTACATTGGTCAGCCATTCTGCCCTTGCCCAATTTCTAGGTAGGCCACTCCAAGCCTGACTATACAAGAAGGGATCTATGAATGTCAATTTAGTTTTGCACTTTCAAATCTGAGGGGGTCATTCAGTGCTTAATTTGAGCCAGTGGTTTTCAGTGCTCAGCACCAGCACTTAATCATCAACACCAGTGCTGTTCATGAGCACCAGTTAAGACACATTATTTACAGGGAAATTAAGTGATTTGCCCAGAATCACAAGATGTTGAGAGGATATGGAGACTCAAACCTGGTTCCCCAGCTCTGAAGTCTGCAGCTCTGGCCATTACACCACATCCTCTCCCCGCTTTCAGGTTAGCAGTTGGTTCTGGTTTAGGCAGCGCTAACAGGAGAAATGGGCTGGTGCAAGCTGCCTCTTGATGAGAGCCAAGGCACAAATTAACCACTGGAATCATTTGATGTTTAGAGGGCCTCAAATCTTGAAGCTTCTGTTCTTGTTTGCTTGTTTGTCTCAGGAATGTGAGATCAAATGATCAAACCTGGACCCCGGCAAAAGAAAACATGTACGTACTTTCAGAACCTAAAACTCGGTCATACCATGCTGAAGGACACAGCTTAATGATGTTCTATGAACCCATCTACTAAGCAGAAAAGTTGTTCTTCTATCTCAGCAAATCTGACTACAATTCTCCTTCATCCTGTGGTAGGTATTTCCGAGGACCCAACCCAGCATCCCATTCATTGTTAGCTGTACTTTGTAAAGAAGTCTATGCTTGCCCCGTGAAGCAGATCGTTTGGCTCATGTTGCAGCAGGAGTAATGTTGGTGCTGCACAGACCAAACAAGAGCCACATGGAGCTGCAACAGCAAACTGCATCAAGTTTCCATGACAACCAATTAATGTTTTTTCATTCTGAACACAATGTCGATCTGTCGAAGCAGATGTTCCCAGGGGTGAAACACAACTTCAATATCTTGCTTTTGAAATATTTAAGAACAAGTTTAGAAAAGTATAACAATAAGCATTGTTGTTCTCATCTGCTTCAACAAAAACAAAGGCTACTGAATCTAGTAAGACTAGCAATGTTGTCCACTTCAAGCTTATAGCCTTACAACTAACTTCTGTATACTTAGGCCATTCCCCGGTAAGGCGAATTGCGACTCGTATTCTAATTTATTTCCCCAGATATAAGGCAGCTTTCCCAGGTCATCAGCCTGTTTTCAGCCTTCTTGCAATATTTCTTTCTAGCGCCGATCTACAGTGTTTGCCAGATAGTGGGAAAACTGTTTCAGGATAATTAATGATAACAAAAGGATATCCTTTGGCCAATGTGAAAAGGGGGTTATCTTAATCTAGGAGATGCATTCTCATTGCCAAGTGGGAAAGGCATTACCTGGTCTACTGATTAGTTGTCTTTGCTTGCCTTGTCTGTTATTTTGATTCACTCAAGAATGTCATCAATAATTGAGCTACACCCCATATTAAACCTTAAGTTAAATGAAGGAGTGCAGTACCATGAAACAAAGACATATTTGCCAACTTTAAAATTAGTTTTACTATGGGAGGAAGGGGTGGGCCTGGTCTAGAGTCAGGCTAGGCCTTTGAGCCCATCACCACCTGGTCAAACACGGAAGGGGAGGGAACCAAGGAGAGGGAGGCTTTGAACCCAGAAATGCCCAGACATCCCGACTCTCCCCCAAAAATAAATTACAAAGGCTTTTAAAGCTGTCGCTGACATCCCTGGGAGGTTTCAAAACCCTTGATTGATGTTGGATGTACAGAGTCTCCACACAATGAGCTGGAAACTTGCTCTCTGCAGGGGTTTGAGCTCACTGTGGCCACACCTCATGATATTGGTTCTTCATTGAGAGACCTTGTGAGGAAAGTCAATATCTTGTGACACAGATAGGTCTGCCGATCCCATGCCGGAAATTCCTGTTACTGAAGGATTGAGGCAGACAGATGATGAGCCAATGAGAGCCTTTTCCAAATTGTTCTATCAAGCACTGCACACCAGCCTTCCTGATTAGCTCTTTAGTTGTATGCCTCTATGGATCCTTCATGTGCTTCTGCCTACCTGGATAGGAATTCTAGTTCTGATGCCATTCCAAAAAGACTGGGCAAGTTATATGGTAATGCAGTTCTGAGCAGCTATCCTGGTGTCAACAAGGAGGACCACAAGATTGCCTACCAATCATGTTTGAGGCCATTTCACAAAGTGGTGGAATCCACATCTCATTTTGCCAAGGACACCATAAGTCCTTGAACAGGGCCTGCCCACCTATCAAATTCATACTGTTAATGAGTCCTTAGAAGGGTGCATTAAAAGGTAGCGCTCCCTCACCCCAGCTCAGGGAAGAACTGATGGCAAGTGGGAAACTTTGCCTCTGAAAAGGGGCTATTGAGGAACATCATACACATTAGGTGGATCCAGGAACTTTGGCATTCTTGATCCTGTAAGGACTGACTGACACACTGAATTCCAAACCAGCTACCTGCAGATGTCTGAAAATTAGCAGATTTCCACATACACCGCTGCACTAATAGTGAGGGTACTCCAGGATCCTGTTAACAACAAACAAACAGAATTCATGAAGCTACATTAAAATCCAGAACTCAGTCATGGGGCTGACTTGAGATTTCTGTTTTTAATCTTCTACATCTTGTTGGGAAATCTCATGGGTGCAGAGGCTGTGCATTTAATTCTTTGTGGCCCTCTGTCAGTGGAGCTGAGTGCAGTGTGGGGTGTCGGAGTGAGCCAGAATCATATCAAGGTTCTCGATCATACTGGCTTTAATGGAGTCTCCTGCTGGGAGCTACGATTTCTTCTTAAAATATATTTTGGCCAGTTCCCTCCTGCTTGGGGATTTCTATGAATGGTGGAGTACTCCAGGGTTCTTTGGGGCAGATTTACAAGAAACTGACGCATCTGTAGAGATGCGTCAGTTTCCCTGCGCCAGCCTACGATACCCTTGCGCCACCATGGATGCGCCGTATTTACAATACGGCGCACCATGGCGCAAGGATTGACAGATGAGTCAGAAATTCTGACGCATCTGTTGACCCAAAAGTCACGCATTGCTGGAGTCGTGTCGCAAGCACGACGCAACTACAGCAATGCATGTTGAGGCCTATACTTATTGTACCGCGTCACTTCTCACGCCTGCTTCAAGCAGGCGTAAGGTTTTGACGCAGTGGCGTCCTAGAAGTGGCGCAGTGAAATCTACTACGTTTTCCTGCATGGGAACGCCCACCCTGCATACATTATACCTGAAGCAGGTATAAGTGACGCAGGGCTTTACAACGTGACTCATTTCCCTAGATGCGTCACGTTGTAAATTGGCTGCATTGTTTACGCCACCGATGCGTCACAAAAGTGACGCAACGGCAGCGCAAAAGTGTCGCAAGAGGCTTGTAAATCTGCCCCTTTGTTTTTTCTGAACTGTTTCTCAAATGGCTGAAGGCTCTTGTTTTGAGAGTGTAGCTCCACGAATCTGGAACAGCACTCACCACCACTCAGAACAACAACATCCTACATTGTCTTCCAGAAAGAGATGAAATATTTCTTCCTAAACACTCCACTAGACTCTTAGAGCATCGTTCTCCACAGTCTTGATCACACTACATGATTTTCAACAAGAATAAGTACAGTAAATGTTAAGTTGAAATACCTTTGCTCCTACAATACCCTTGAAGAGACACACAATGTAAAGAAATACTCTTCTTTTCTACTATATCTTTCCCTTTTGTTACCTTTATGCTTATTGCCCACATAGCGTAAACTTTGGAATTTTATACTTTTTATTTATGTCTTCGTATCTATAAAGCACTCTGAAGCTCATAATGTTGTGGTCCTAGCTATGTGATAATTCAAAATAAATAAATAAATACATTGCTGATAGTTACACTTATCTCCAGGTGTTTCCACTCCTATTCTGCTGATGATTCTGTGCACTCTTTTCTAGGAGTTTATCTCTTTGTCACTGATGGTGCCCCATTTCTCTTTCAGTAAAGTGTACAGACCTACCTGAGCCCTTATACGTGAATACTTCTTATCTTGTGATTTCCTTTTCAAGAGGCCTTGTTTTGACTTTCGGGCGCATATTTACTAAGAAGTGACGGAGTACGGCGTTAGCCTTCCTGGCTTAATGCTGCACTCCGCTATTTCTGAAACGCAGGGCTGCACCATATTTACAACAATATGGTGCAGTCCTGCTTTTCCGCCTGCGCTGGTGCTAAATTTAGCAGCTGAGCGCCAACGCAGACACCCTTGCAACATAGTGCAAGGGTGTCTGCTTTGAGGGGAAGATTGTTTATGTGCAGGAAGGTATCCCTTCCAGCACATAAACAATCTTTAAATGGCATTTTGTAACTTCTATGTGTGCTGCCTAATGCAGCACACATAGAAATTGCAAAACATCATTTTTAAAAATGATTGTTTATGTGAAGGAAGGGACACCTTCCTGCAAATAAACAATGAATGGCACTTTGCTGTTTCTATGTGTACTGCACAACGTAGCACACATGGAAACAGCAAAAACAGGGAGAAATAAAACATTTCTCTTCGTTTCACCAGGTTAAGACCAGGTTTCCCCTGGTCTTAATTTTGGCGCTGCCTCCTATTAACGCCACCCTTGTAAATAGGGGGTAGCGTCAAAATCAATGGGTGTTGCGGTGGAATGAACACTGCAACACCCATTGCCCTCCCATTTCACGCTAAACACAGAGTGAAAGGGGGCCTTATTTAAAGGGCAGCGTTTAGCCACGTTAAGTGGCTTAACACTGCCTTGTAAATAAGGCGAAGCCCGTATCGCCACTACAACGTCCTGAAAAGTGACTTTGTGGTGGCAATAGGTGCTTGTAAATATTCCCCCCTGTTTCTTGCACCCTATGATGTCATACTACCTTCCATCTGTTTTATGTCTCACGCTTCTGTAGAAACATGTATCCTGAGATGTCCAGTCAGTTCCGTTTGGTATGTCTGTGGGAGTCTGCTCAGTACCAATTGGGGGGAATATGGAGACCATCTCCATGGTGTTTGGAATGGATGTGTAGGCAAGCCTGTCTATGGTTTTGCAAGGATATGGCTGCCAGCTCCATGGCATTTGGGATGAACGTAGAGGCCTTTTTTTGGTTTTTAAGAGGGATGTTGATGGCAGCTTCATGCCATTTTGAAGTGATGACGTAGTGAGGACCATGCGCATGTGAATTAATGCGCAGGCCCCTTCTATGTAGTCTGGTACGGATGAACAAATCCACTTTGTCCTGCATGAAAAGGAAGCATAAATGCTGGGCTCCATTCTATTAGGAAGTCATAAAAGGGAGCACAACCATCTTTGTACAGTCCTTAGAGGATGTAGAGGATGTAGAAGAGATGTTCCGCTTTGAAAGAGATGCATAGTCTGAAGACTGTTTTATGCCCTTTAGGATTAATGAAGTAATCAACTCCATGCTGTTTGCAAAGACTGCAGAAGTCAGCTCCATGTGGTTTGAAGACCTGATTAACTCTATGTAGCACCACCTTAGCAACCAATGTTCATTGAAGACAAATAGTATACGTGGGCAGCCCCCGGTGCATAGAATGCCTTGTACTGTGGACTGCCCTTAACCCTAACCAGAGGTCAATGACACTTCTGAATATTGCCCAACAAGAACTTCCTTTTAATTGAACTCTGTACAGATACGTTTTGCAATTAATGAATAATTGGACAAGACTGCTCGCCCTACTGAACATGTACTCTAAATTCTTATTTCTTTTCCTCAAACTGTACATCTCTCACCTCCGCTAGTGTTTGGAAGGAAACGAAAGTCTTAACACAGCACTTTATACAACCTCTTTATAAATTGGTAAATACAGTTTATATGCAATACTGGGACTGGCTTTAGGTTCTTTGGAATGTGACCCTGTCCATACTGTTTCGAAAGAATGAGAAGTACAACTATACTCTATGGGTCAGATTCACAAAGGTAAACTTACACTTTTGTGAAAGCCTGTCCTATCTTTTTATACGTGAAGTTCTCTTCCCCAGCTGCGGAGATTCTGCAGTCATAAAACTACTATTAGTAAAATTAAACTTGTAGTTTGTGAATACCAAAAAGCAGTAAACTTTCACAGAAGCTCACGTTTGCCCTTGTGAATCTGCCCTCTGTTGTTTAGAGAGAGTGTGACGACGGTATTCATGCTGTTTAGAGAAAATGTGAAGGATGGAGCCACCGTGTATGGAGGGGACACGGGCCCTGGTCCATGTTATTTGGACGTGACATGGTGGCTTGCTCCAACTTTATACGCATGTGCAAGGCACACAGGTGGAAGCCTGATCTAATATGATCATATCAGACAAATACCAGAGCCATGATCTCACACCTCTAAACAATAGAGGAAACCCTTCTCACAAAAAGCTCCGATGATGGCGATTTCTGTGAAATTCACACCTCCACGGTGCCTCTCCGTGCCACCACCCACCCGGGGACTTGAGCCTCACATCACATTCATCCTCACCATGGCAACACATGCTCCCGATGGGGCAGAAGGGAGTGCATTTCGGGCTTCAGACAGACGTGAGCATGTCAGCCTGAGAGGCTTTCAAGGTTTGAACTGTGGCAACACAAGCTAACACCTTTAGTGCGGTAATAAAGCTGCCTCTCTGTGTGACGGAGGGCAGAGAGTCATCTCCTGCCTCTCTGGCAGGGGCATAACGCAGAACCCTTCAGGCCCTGTGGCGCATGGGCCCCCAACCCTTGAGGGGCCGCAACCTTTTAGGGGGGCATTCAGCCTAAAGCCAATGAATATTTGTGAGATATGGGAGACTCGGGGGGCTCTTCACATTCTACAGGGGGCCCACCGATTAACCTTACTCCACTTCTTTGTGGTCCTTTCCCCCCTGTCAACAAAAATACTTTGCCCAGAGCACAGGGAGAGGAGCTTGCCCTGGGCCACCTCGGATTTTATCAGGCAAGTTGGTCCTTGCAGCGCGTGCCTTAGATGCTGCACAGGTTCCACCCTCAGCTCACCAGCCACTCTGCTCATTACAGATGCAGGCCTGAAAACAGCCAGGGACCCCAGCGCAGTCGGCACATCTGTTCTAATGAATAATTCAGCCGGAGGAAGCTGAATTCATGTTCTTTCCACAGGTTGAAACCCAAACCTCAGCAGAACAGAGGCGCGCAGGCTGAGCCATTCATTTCCTCCAACACTTCCTCAGCCCCCAGCGCCAGTCCCACCGAACCCAAGAACAAGAACGACAGCATCACACCACGCACAACTATTGCACGCTGACACTGCTGCAGTCTCGTGCAGATACCATGTCTCACAGATACAGTTGTTTAACTCTGAGAAGCAAACCGATACACTCTCGCAGACCCAGACCCCAGAAGCAAGCAAACATGGGGGCATATTTACAATAAAATGTTGGAGTGTGGAGCTGCCCCAAATTTGGCAGTGCTGCGCTCCGATATTTTCGAAATACGGGGATGCACCGTGTTCACAAGAATACAATCAATAATGGTGATTTGCACCTTCTATGTGTGCTGAATGCAGCACACATATAAAGAGCAAAAAACGAGGAGAAATTAATAATTTCTCCTCATATCGCCATTCAATGGCCTGGTATTCCATGGCATTAGTTTGTGGGGCTGCCTCAGCCTTGTCTGGGGCAGCATCAAAAAGCAATGGGTGTTGCGGTGGAACCCCCACAGCAACACCCTTTGCAGGCTCCTTTGCCGCAGAGGACTGTGACAGAAAGGGGCATATTTACAAGATTGCGTTAAGCCACGCAAAGTGGCTTAGCCCCACATTGTAAATATGGAAAATGGCGCTGTGCCACCGGAGCGTCAAAAAAGATGATTCTCCGGAGGTGGTGGGTCTTGTAAATATGCTCCATATTCTCTTACAGATGGACGCAGCAAACAGTAGTAAGTAAACACATTTTCATGCAGTTCGTTCATAGCATGACAACAAGCAAACACCCACACCTCAAAAGCACACAGAAGCAAGCTAAAGCACTCACATACTTATCAGATAGAAGCAAGCACACCTCCTTTCACTAGACAGACTGCAGACACAGATGCAAACGTTATATAAATGGGCATAGCACACAGAAGCAGGTAAACACATGCACAGAGCACAAAGAAGCAAGTGAATACACTTTTACAGTGCCAAAACACACATACAAAGGAAAATACTCCAACTTACACTTCACAGTCATGTTCACCCAGACAGAACATACAAGGGATAGTAATCAATGGTGCAGCAGGTGGAGTGGTACCAGGACCCAGAAGCCTATGGTGTCCACCTAACCATGGTTTTAGTTGTATTTTACTACCAGTCAAGGGTTATGAGCCAATTTTCTTTGCCTGATCCAGAGCTCGGAGGGTGCCTGCTACACCACTGAGATTATAGACAGACACATGAGTGGACATACATTCATACCTACACCCAGAAAGCACAAAGACCGAAGAAAACATACACAGACACAGCCATTGAAACAAGCTGGCACCCTCTTAACAGACACAAAATATAAATAAATACACTTCCACACACAGTCCACAGAAGCAAACCATTTCTTTCAAAATACTTGTAAGTGCGCCAAATCACTTACGTATACATCAGACACAAGTACACATACCCCACTTTCATACAGAACACTAACTTTAGTTAACACACCAAGTAAACACACTCACATAGACAGAACACATATAAGCAAGCAAACACACACAAATACAGAACATTAACAAATAAAACATTTTCATAGACAACACACAAAACAAGCAGTTTTACAGATCATGTTTGTAAAAACAAGCAAACTCACTTTCAATCTGTCAATATATACAAAACACTCACACAGCGCACACGCTAGCAAAACTTTCTCAAAATGACAGCACACAGAAAGAAACATGCTATTAGACGCTGCACGCAGAAACATATAAATACCTTTTCAGACACTATCCACATAAAGCTAACAAACACACTCTTAAACAAATGCATGGACAGAACCCATCACCTTGCAGCAAGTAAGCACTCGTACAAATGCCAGCACTCACAAACTTGCACATTTACGCTGATATAGACACCAACATACAAATGCATCAACCATATTGTGGTTGCTTTATTTAACTTATTATTTTGACAGACAGCTCAATGATTTTTAAATAGATGCTACTAGGCGTAGTTGGAAAGGTACTTGTTTTATGAACTAAGAAGGAGGTACGTCAGATCTTTTTGCAGGGCCTGGGAAAACAAGGATTGGCAAAGCCAATAGGTCTTGCCTATGCCAGAGCTATTGAATTTGCCAATGTCTTTTAGCCATGTTGTTCAGCAGCGTGGCTGTGCAGCATGGCTAAAAGTTAGAAAAAAACACTTTGATGCGGAAAGAGCTGCAGCCGCGTCATAGCACTTTTTTGCCGAGCAAGATGGGGCAGGCAGGATGGGCAAGCAAGGACGGGGGAGAGGGCATGGGGAATGGGCAAGAAATGAAAACAGGAGGGGTGGGGGAACTGTGGCAGCAACACGTTAAAGGATAGATGGAACGATACGAAGCAACACAGAGAAGGGGTGGTGAGATGGGGAAGAAGCACCACGAACAAGGGGGCAGTGGGATCGGACGAAGAAATAGTACCTCAAACACAGCACGAGCAGCAAACAGGACCTAATCAGGAGGAAGTAATCTCTGCTTGATTCATGCTCCACAGAAAGAAAATGAAGTGGCGACAAGCACACGCTGGCCAATTAGAAGGCAACGAAGAAGAGTGACAATGAACCCAATTAACGGTCAGCAACAGGTGGACTCCAAGCCCTTTATTGTACACAATACCCCTAGCAGGGGCTGTCAGCAGGCAAAATCTAAAAATGTCATGCTGAGCTCACAAGTCAGCATCTAGCCCCATGTTATGGTGTAAGCCTTCCTACCTGCCATGAATTAACACAGCAGGCTTGCTTCAAAATCTATAAATAGATTTTGCAGCTAGAGGCAGGGCCTTCAAAAAGCACAGGCCTGTGGAATTATGCCCACTCTGACTCCTCCTTCTGACGGCACTACTCAAATGGCCAATGGTCGACAGGTGCAGTACATGTCTGAAGCAGGCCGTTAACCCACTGTACAACACACATTAGAAACCTGCATCATTCATGACTTACTGGATTGTGGTCATAACGAGAAAAGACTGGAAGACGGCTGTGATATTTGAATGGGGTAATGAAGAACTTGAGTCCACGTGTTCACATAGACTTAATAGCATTTAAGTTGAAGCGCTTGATCCATATCGCTGAAATTTATGTACATGTGTGTGAAAGAAAGGGTGCATTTGTGTTAATTAGCTTGACGAAACACTCAACACAGGCTCAGGCCCAAAACAGTGAATGCATAAAACCTTAATATAATGAAATATTTATATTTCAGTTAATAAGCATATACCCTGTCACGAATCTGATGACGAACTGCGGACTTTGTTGCCCTTTGACAGCGACAAAACACTCATAAACGCCATCTCGCCCTCTATACAGGCAGGGCTGGAGCCCTTTAAGCAAATCCCTCAAGAGGAATCCCCGGGGCGTGGCCCATGACGCTGTCGGAAGCCGGCCTATCAGAGGAACAGGCGGGCGATACAAGAAGGCCGGACTTCGTACCAACGACGGAAGTTGTATTCCCCGGAAGAGGAGAGTTTGTGGCGTGGACGGAGGAAGAGAGCAGAAGCGGGATACCCCACGGGACGAGCAGACCGGCTGTAGAGGAAGACGCCAAGCCGAGAGGCGCTGCCGCCGACGAAAACATCAAGCCAGGAGGCCAACCGGACCGCGTCTCGCCCAGCCACCCTCCAGGAGGGGGTGGCTTGTCAAGGTACAGGCAAAACTCCAGGGGTTCACGGGACACGGGAGGGGGAAGGGCGTTGTTTAGAGGGAGGTCACGTCGGGGTCCACTTGGTGCTGGGTTAGAGGTGACCTACTCCCTCACTCCTCTTCCCTTGCTATAGGAAATACGCCCTACCTAAACACTGATTCCGGTATTTTTTTCCTTTCCTTCCCATATACCGGCAATACCGACTCTTGGGAACGAGATAAACTCGGGACTAAACTCCAAGTCCAGGAGAAGCCCTGGTGAAGACGGGATCACTCCAACCGGGAAGCTTGTCTTATGCCCAAACAGACGTTTGACTTTACTTTTGTTTTTGTCACAAATAAAAGTCTTGATAAGACGATCCTTTTGTTTTGGCTACCTTCAGCCTGGTACCGATCCCCAGTTGTGACAAAGTGGTGGAGAATGCAGGCATAGCCTCTGTCGCTACAGGATGGAGAACCTAATACACCAGCTGAAGGAGGGCCAAACCAAGCTGGAATGGGCCGTCGAGCGGAGTACCGGTCAGGCCGAGATGGACAGGGCGGTTTTTTCTGCAGCCATACAGACCCAAGCGGATAATATGGTGAAACTGGCCGAAGGGCAAAACCAGCTCCTCCTGGGACTGGGACAAGGGAGAGGCCCTGCACTTCCTGGCACTGTTGTCCCCCTGCAAAAATACGTACCTGGGGAGGACCCTATAGCGTTTTTTCTTAATTTCGAAAGGGCAGCCCGGGCCAGTGGATGGCCCACTGACCGATGGCCCTTTTACTTGGCGCCATTGCTCACAGCAGAGGCTCAGGCGGCGTACCAGACTGTCAACAGAGATGGGAGTGCTGGATATGGGATTGTGAAACAGTACATCCTGGACCGCCTTGGAGTCGATGATGAGGCCCACCGCCTTAGGTTTCGGCAAGAACGCGGAGCGGCGGGTGACACTCCTAAAACGCTCTTCTACAAGATGAAGGATGCCGCCTACCGTTGGTTGAAACCACAAGAATCCACTCTCGAGAATGTAATGAATAAAATCTATCTCGAGCAGTATTTAGAAGCCCTTCCCTATGGCACCCAAAGGTGGCTTCGACAGCATGCAAATTTGACAATCGAACAGGCCGTTGAAATGGCCACTTCATTCACCCGTGCCCAGAGTCGTGGAACTTCCAAGGAACCCGAAAAACCCCAAAAGGGTCCTGTTACGTCAAAGTTCGAGAGAAGACCCACCAAAATCTACCCAGAGCCCCCAGGGTTCGACCAGGGAGGTCTGACCTTCCCATCACCTCTAGCCCCCAGTGTTTCGAATGTGGCGAGTGGGGCCACATAGCTCGCTTCTGTAGGAAGAAGAGAGACAGACCCGAGGAGGAACCTATGGACGTCAGCTATGCTCCCAGATCGGTTCTGTTTGCCCAGGAGATGGGACATATGTACTATGTGAGTCTCATGGTAAACGACCAGGAAGTGAAAGCCCTCCTTGATTCGGGGTGTAGGCATTCAGTGCCCCGGGAGGATGTGGTCCCTAAATCGCAGATTGTCTCAGGAAGGAATGTCTGCATACGATGTGTGCATGGGGATATACGGGTCTATCCTGTAGCTCACTTGTCCATACGCACCAAAGCAGGCACCCATACTACCATTACTGTAGGGGTTCTTCCTTTTCTTCCTGAGCCACTAATCTTGGGGGTAGACAATCCCTGTTTTCCCCTCCTCCTTGCCAGTGCCCTGAAAACAGAGACAGTCCCAGAAAGTCCACACAACACTCTCCTCACCTCAGAGCCCTGGGCTATGGATAAAAACTTCAGGGGGGCCCAGTTAAATGATGCGTCCCTTAGACATGCGTGGCAGAGAGCGCAGGAAACAAAGGACACCCAAAACAAAACCTATCCTTGCTTTATAGAACAACATGGGCTTCTATACCGCATCGCTAAGGAGGGGGCTACACCTCAGTTGTTAGTACCAACGGGGTTTAGGGACCAGATCCTGTATTTTGGCCATTCTCATTTATTAGCGGGTCATGTGGGGGCTGAGAAAACCAGTCAGGCGATCCTGGATAACTTTTACTGGCCTGGCATATATCTCCAAATCAAAAAGTATTGCCAGGAGTGTGAGATATGCCAGAAACGAAACCCCTACATCCCTCCAAAAGTACCCCTACAGCCTCTACCTATTCTGGGGCGGCCTTTCGAACGTATAGGGATGGATCTGATAGGACCCCTTCCCAGGTCCAGTAAAGGTCATCAGTACGTTCTTATGATTGTGGACTATGCCACTCGCTATCCGGAAGCCCTCCCCCTGAAGACAGCCACTACCACAACAATATCCCAAAAACTGATCGAGGTGTTTGCAAGAATGGGGTTTCCGAGAGAAATACTCACGGATCAGGGCACGCCTTTGTGTCCCGCCTCATGAAGGAAGTCTGTAAACAGCTAGACATCAAGCACATAAAGACATCCGTGTACCACCCTCAAACGGATGGCCTCGTAGAACGGTATAACGGGAACTTAAAGCTCACGTTAAAAAAACTCCTGTCCGGGGACGGAAGAAATTGGGATCAGCTTCTTCCGTTAGCTCTGTTTGTTATTAGGAGCACCAAACAGTCCAGCTTAGGTGTCTCCCCTTTGAACTCCTGTTCGGGAGGCGGCCTCGCACCCTCCTCGAAATTACAAAAGAGACATGGGAAGAACAAGGGGTGGCTGAGGCTCAAGCCTTACTGGATTATGCAAACCAGGTGAAGGTAAGACTTCATAAATTGAGGAGTTTAGCACAAAACCAACTAGACAAGGCCCAAACACGACACAAGCTACAATACGACAAGGGGACGAAATGGAGGGAGTTTAAAACAGGCGACTGGGTGTTGATACTTCTCCCCTCCTCCTCTCACAAATTAAGAAAAGAGTGGCAGGGTCCTTTTGAGGTTATAAGGAGAGTTGGGAAGACCACTTATGTGCTCCGTCTCTCCTCTAACAAAACCCAAATGTATCACGTGAACATACTAAAAAAATGGTTGGGTCCGACTCCCAAGACACCCCGCAGTGTTTCATTCGCCACCCCGGCTCAAACCACAGTCCGTGATACCATTCTTGGTCCCGAGCTTAGCACTAAAGAAAAAGAAGAGCTACAAGCCCTTCTCCTCTCGTACTCCGATATCTTTTCCAACCAGCCTGGCAAAACGTCTTTAGCCACCCATTCGATACCTACCCTTGACGGCGTTGTGGTCAAACAAAACCCTACCGGGTCCCAGAAGCACGCCGTGCTGCATTACGAAAAGAGGTGGCCGATATGTTAACTTTAGGGGTAGTGGTGCCCTCAAAGAGCAATTGGTGTTCACCGATTGTTCTTGTCCCTAAACCAGATGGAAGCACCCGCTTCTGTATTGACTTCAGAGCGGTTAACCGCATCTCCAAGCAGGATGGTTATCCCCTTCCCCGGGTGGATGAGCTGATCGAGCGCCTAGGTGAGGCACGCTACATATCCACCATCGACCTCACCAAAGGCTACTGGCAGATCCCTCTCCACCCGGAAGACCAGGAAAAGACTGCATTCTCTACCCCTGATGGACTGTTTCAATTCACAGTATTGCCTTTCGGCCTTCATGGTGCCCCCGCTAGCTTTCAGAGGCTCATGGACGCCCTCCTGAAAAACCATCTGGGGTATTCCTCGGCCTATTTGGATGATATTGTGGTCTTTAGCAGAACATGGGGGGAGCATCAGTCACACCTTTCCGCCGTTCTTACAGAGCTGAGGGAAGCCAACCTTCATATCAACGCCACAAAGTCCAAATTCGCCTTCCAGAAGGTCAAATACCTGGGTTACTTGTTGGGGGAAGGGCTGATTGAACCACAGTCAGAAAAGGTAAGGGCCATTCAAGACACCCCCTTTCCCAACACCAAGAAAGAGATGAGGGCTTTTTTGGGCTTGGTTGGCTACTATAGAGGGTTCATCCCCATTTTTCCCAAACAGCAGCACCCCTCACTGATTTGCTAAAGAAGTCCACTACGGCTAACCGTATCAGAAACCCCTCTGAACAGGAACTCCAGGCCTTCATGGCCCTAAAAACGTCATTGACCACTTCTCCTGTCCTACTCACTCCAAACTTCCAAAAAGCATTTGTTCTGCAAACGGACGCTTCAGGGGTGGGGATAGGTGCCGTTCTTTCGCAGCTAGATAGCGAGGGATTAGAACGCCCCATCCTGTACATCAGCCGGAAGCTCTTCCCCAGGGAAAAAGCCTATCCCACAATAGAGAAGGAGTGTTTGGCCCTGAAATGGAGTGTGGAAAAACTCCGGTATTACCTAGAGGGGCGTTCCTTTTTGTTATATACCGACCATGCTCCTCTCACTTGGCTTCAGAGGAATAAAGGAGTCAATGACAGGGTCCTTCGCTGGTTTTTAGCTCTGCAACCCTTCCGTTTTGAGGTACTACACCGTAGGGGCAAGGACCAAGGCAACGCGGACTACCTGTCCCGGTTTCCCCTTTCCCCCGATCGGGGAATGCCAGGGGGGGACGTGTGTCACGAATCTGATGACGAACTGCGGACTTTGTTGCCCTTTGACAGCGACAAAACACTCATAAACGCCATCTCGCCCTCTATACAAGCAGGGCTGGAGCCCTTTAAGCAAATCCCTCAAGAGGAATCCCCGGGGGCGTGGCCCATGACGCTGTCGGAAGCCGGCCTATCAGAGGAACAGGCGGGCGATACAAGAAGGCCGGACTTCGTACCAACGACGGAAGTTGTATTCCCCGGAAGAGGAGAGTTTGTGGCGTGGACGGAGGAAGAGAGCAGAAGCGGGATACCCCACGGGACGAGCAGACCGGCTGTAGAGGAAGACGCCAAGCCGAGAGGCGCTGCCGCCGACGAAAACATCAAGCCAGGAGGCCAACCGGACCGCGTCTCGCCCAGCCACCCTCCAGGAGGGGGTGGCTTGTCAAGGTACGGGCAAAACTCCAGGGGTTCACGGGACACGGGAGGGGGAAGGGCGTTGTTTAGAGGGAGGTCACGTCGGGGTCCACTTGGTGCTGGGTTAGAGGTGACCTACTCCCTCACTCCTCTTCCCTTGCTATAGGAAATACGCCCTACCTAAACACTGATTCCGGTATTTTTTTCCTTTCCTTCCCATATACCGGCAATACCGACTCTTGGGAACGAGATAAACTCGGGACTAAACTCCAAGTCCAGGAGAAGCCCTGGTGAAGACGGGATCACTCCAACCGGGAAGCTTGTCTTATGCCCAACAGACGTTTGACTTTACTTTTGTTTTTGTCACAAATAAAAGTCTTGATAAGACGATCCTTTTGTTTTGGCTACCTTCAGCCTGGTACCGATCCCCAGTGTGACAACCCTCATTAATTTTTTTTATCATTTTTAGCAATAAAATGCTAAATATAAATCCAGCCAGCAGGGGATCCCACATAGCTCTCATCTTTGTACTGGAGATCGTCGAAGAAAGAAAACTTAGAAACAGGCTTTATTCCCTGTTCTCCCTGCCTCTGAAACTATCCACCCACATGAGAACTCCCCCTCCACCAGACCCCTACCCATCCTGAAATTCAGAGAAGAGAGTCAGTCTCTCCTATTATCCATCAATGTGCCTGCACTAGTCACATTGGCACAAAAAGACACGAGCGTCTTATATTTCTCCTGCTCAGCCCCTGATGCCTTTTTGGTTATAAGCAGGCCGTGACACATGAAAGAGAATCCGCAGCACTCGGAGAAAAAAGAAAAGCAACAGTGAATGCAGGCGTGCCCACATAATCTATTGTGAATACAAAAGCTGTGTAGGTCAGTGTGATCAGTATCTATGGGTCACTGGAATCTCTGAAACCTCCATCCTGCTCGTATACAACCCCCATTATGCAGGATCAAACTAGAACAGAAAATAGGCCCCGGCACAAAAATAAAAGCGTCCCCCCCCCATTAGTGAATTAAAAATCGAGCCCATGTTTGCAAAGTAGGGCAGTTTTGAACTTGTAAAGACACATTGAACCTATTACGATGGCGGTCGGACGAGCATCCGACCGCCATTGCAGTGGGATTGAGACTGACCGACAAGTAGTCATCGGTCCCACCCGCCACATTATGAAGCGACCGCCGTGTAGGCGGCTGGAATCATGGCTTTTTCCTTTGCAGCTTGTGCTGCAGCCCAAAAAGGGATGATTTTAAACATCCATGCACCATGTGCAAGGCACCATGTGGTACCTGGCACACGGGGTATGGATATTTGGGGGCAACACAGGTGCCCCCCAGGCCTCATACCACAGGACCGCGGAGGTGGGGGGCCCTGCTAGGGGCCCCGAAAGTGCCTTTGTGACAGCCTTTCCATGGCGGGAAAGACTGTCTGAAAGGGACATCGTAATTACTACGGCGGTGCCTACGCAGGCATCGCCCCTAGTGTAGGGAACACGATCCGACCGACGGCCCAAAGGGCTTCTTCAGCCCGTCGTTAGCGTTGGTCGGTCCCTCCGACCAATGTAGTCCAACCAACCGCATCATAATGCGGCGGTCCGACCGCTCTGCTGAATGTCAGTCGGACTACCACAGACGGCCTTTCGGTGGCGGTCCGACAGCCATCCGAATGAGGTCCTTTGTATATGTGTTTTGCAAGGTCTGGAAGAGTGCATGGATTTGGGCAGTGTTTGGACAAAATAATGATTTCTAAATATCATGAGACAGAAATATTGAAATTCAAATATTGTGACACAAATATTGTGATGCACAAATATCATTGACAAGAATATCGTTTTTTGAGGTAGGTCATATAGTTGTAAATAATACTGAAGTTATTAATATCATTTTCAATAATATAGTTGTTAAAATATTGTTTTTTAACAATTTTAATGTGTTCTAGTTGACATTAATTTTATGCTTTACTATTGTTTATATGAATGTTGTTCATTGTGTTTACAACATAGCTTGTAATTTTGAGTGTTTCAGAATTTTTTATACATTTTTTATAGTAATTCGTATTGTTGTAGCAGGTTATTGGGTTTGCAATTGGGTGCAGGTGGGAAGTTAATTAGGTAATAATTAATTAAGAATTATTTAATAAGTTTTATTTAATTATACAATTGATATTTATTATATAATTTATGTAATACTGTTTTATTATTAAAATATTTTATTTGCGGGCTGTTAGATTTGTGAGGGTGTAGGGTGAGAAGTTAGTTAAGTAATGATTAATTAACGATTAACTATTCATTGTTAATTATTGAATTGATTTTTAATTAAGTAAAGTATGGAATACTGATTTATTTAACTTACATTTTAGTTGTGGGGTGCTAGGTTTGTAGGGGTATAGGGCTGGAAGTTAATTAGGTAATAATTAATTAACTATTATTTATTATTTGTAAAATAATTATTTAATTGAAGTCTAACCATCTACTTTTGCCAGCAGTAATCAATAGCGCTAACCATCTGTGGAATTATATGGACACTACAAATCCCAGACTGCCCATCCAGGTCGTACTATTTAGTATTCTATGACAAGTGGTGTCCCGCGCTTTTTCGAAATGCCGAAGCCTCTGAGGAGGAGTTGAGATACTCCAGAAACGCGTCAGGCATTAACAGCGGTCGAGCTGCTCATGGAATCGGGATGCTGGATGTGCGCATACCATTAAAGGCTTGATGCTTGTGGCTGCTGTTCGAGTGCTCCTTGTACGTTGGGTACTCTTGGAGCTTTTTATTAAACGCGGCTACCCTGCCGCGGAGGAGCACCACCCCGAGATTGAAGGGGGCCACGTGGTTTGGTATTTACCGAGCCATAAGAGTGGAACAGCAACTAAGGATTTAGCGCGCACTAGCATTCCGAGGCCCATTGAGGGCTTGCTACTTTTGCCAGCAGTAATCAATAGCGCTAACCATCTGTGGAATTATTATGGACACTACAAATCCCAGACTGCCCATCCAAGGCGTACTATTTAGTATTCTATGACGGGGTGGTGTCCCGCGCTTTTTCGAACTGCCGAAGCCTTTGAGGAGGAGTTGAGATACTCCAGAAACGCGTCAGGCATTAACAGCGGTCGAGCTGCTCATGGAATCGGGGTGCTGGATGTGCGCATACCATTAAAGGCTTGATGCTTGTGGCTGCTGTTCGAGTGCTCCTTGTACTTTGGGTACTCTTGGAGCTTTATATATATATATATATATATATATATATATATATATATATATATATATATATATATATATCCTCCACACACTTCCCAAGGGAAATAATAGGTCGCACTCCGGTTCGTGTTAAAAAAGCTTGCAGTGCTTTTATTTTACCAAGTAGCAATTACTTCATATGGCAATCAACCAAAACCAACGCGTTTCGGTCTCAACTGAGACCTTGCTCACGGTAACGCCCCCTTTCCGGACACATGTTTTTAACCTTTCCTCAAGTCATTACATCATTTCCTGTGTCTCATGAATGGGGCATTATGGGTGTTGTAGTACAAAAGTATATCACATTTTGCCATTAAAACTAAATACTTTTTCTTGCATCATAAATATTTCAAATAATTTTTATATATACTTTTAAACTTATTTTTCCTCCTATATACATGAATGTGGATTGATTTCATGATGTCCTGCACATCTAACCTGGGCTTCTATTGGAATTCTATAACGCATATTAGCAAGCCCATTATCGCCGTTTTAGCGGCAGTTTCCTGCCGCTAAAACGGCGATAGTTTTAACGTGGGTCTTGCTAATATGCCCCCCTTTTTGTTAAATGGTGTAAATCCGTTCAGTAGTTGCTGAGAAAATCAAAAGTAAAATCACATATATATCTATGGCCGCGTAGGGTCCGCGTACCCTCCCGATCACGAGCTGCATGCTAATTGGCTGTCAACACTCCAAATCAGGAAGTGTTGGCAGCCATTTTGTCCCTCGGTAGAACCGAGGCAGAGAAACAAGTGTGCAAAACACACAAAGGGGGCAGGATAGAAACACCCTGACCCCCTAGGTCTGCTCAGGGGGTCCCACAAGGACCCCCTGGGCAGAAAAAAGCATTTTTTTTTTAAAAATCGGCGGGATCCCGCCGATAAAAAAAAAAAATTGCAAGTGCACAAACGCACAAAGGGGGCAGGGTAGAAACACCCTGACCCCCTAGGTCTGCTCAGGGGGTCCCACAAGGACCCCCTGGGCAGAAAAAAGCATTTAAAAAAAAAAAAAAATCGGCGGGATGCGCTTAGGGTGCGCGAATCCCGCCGTAAAAAAAAAAAATTGAAGCGCGGTCTCCCGCGCTTCGATGCTATTTTGCCCCCGGGTGGGCCAAGTCCCGGGGGCATGCGGGGGGTGGGTTTATAGTTAATGGGGGGGGCCTCTAATAAATAATAAAAATGGTGCGGGAGGGCAAATTTTAAATACCTGTGTGGGGGGGCTTCAGCCCCCCCACATGCCCCGGGGACCGCCACCTCCCCGGGGCATTAAAATTTTTTAAATGGGGTCCGTTTCAGACCCCCGAAGCCCCGGGGACCACCACCTCCCCGGGGCTTTGCAGAAGTGGGGAGGGGGGCCGCACGGCCCCCCTCCTGGAGCCTGTGGTGGCCCTGGGGACCGCCACCCCCCAGGGCTGGCTCCTGCAGTGTCCCGGGGTGCCTAACCCCGGGACACTGCTGTTTGCAATGGCAGGACGGGAGCCTCGCGGCTCCCGTCCTGTCATTGCAAACTTGCTTTGCTTCATTGAAGCGAGAGCAGGGAAACCTGCTCTCGCTTCAATGAAGCAAAGCAGAATTGCTTTTCCATAAGGGGAGCATGTATGTCAGCAGCTCCCCTTATGGAAAAGCAATGCCGGCTCCCGCAGGACGCGGGGAGCCGGCGGGACTGTGCGGGGATTGGGGACCCCCCCACGGTCCCCAATGAGTGGCCAGGCCCCGGGGGATGGGGTCCCTGCGGCCATTAGTGGCCCGGGAGGGGGGCCACGCAGCCCCCCTCCCCAGAAATAAAAAAATATGGGGTCCCCGGGGCCTTAAATGGCTTGAGGAGGCATGCCCCGGGGGATAGGGTCCCCGGGGCCAATAGAGGCCCAGGGAAGGGGGGCCACGCGGCCCCCTTCCAGGTTTTTTTTTTTTTAAACAAAAAGAAAATCCTCAGGCTCCGGGGATGCGGTCCCCGGGGCCAAAAGTGGCAGAGGGAAGGGGGGCCACGCAGCCCCCCTCCCATACAAAAAAAAAGACCGGCATCGTGCCGGAGGCCCCGCCCCCTCCCTGCAGCAGTCTGCAAACGCGCCCCCTGGCGCGTTTTAAGAAGGGGAAGTAATTCCCATTGAATACTGGGGGTCCCTGGGGGCCAACTAGCCCACCAGGAACGTCCAGTATGCGCCAGGGGGCTGCGTTGCAGAGAGGTGTATAGAGGCCACGCCCCTTTCTTCACCTCTCTGCAACGCAGCTCTGGGTCGCTTTTTGGAGGTACATGGTGGGATAGTTGGACTCCAGGGACCCTCAGTATTCAAGGGGACTTAATCCCCCAACTTAAAACGCGCCATGGGGCGCGTTTGCACAGTGCTGAAGGGAGGGGGCGGGGCTTCAGGTGACATGTGTGCAAACAGGCCCCGTGGCGCGTTTTAAGATGGGGAATTAAATTCCCTTCAATCCGGAGGGTCCCCGGGGGACAATTAGCCCATCAGGTACGTCCAGAAAGCGCCACAGAGCTGCGTTGCAGAGAGGTGTAAAAAGGGGCGTGGCCTCTGAACACCTCTCTGCAACGCAGCTCCCTGGGGCATACTGGAGGTACAGGGTGGGCTAGTTGGACCCCAGGGACCCTCGGGATTGAGGAGGAATTAATTCTCCAACTTAAAACGCGCCACAGGGCGTGTTTGCAGACATGTCACCTCAGGCCCCACCCCTTCCTTCACCATTGTGCAAAAATTCCTCTAAAATCAGCCGAACTACGAATTCCGATTTACTCACCTGTTATCATGAGAGACCTCAGTGCTGCATCTTTGAGCCCAGTACTGATCCTGAAAAGTAATTTTAACCGTACTTACCAGTAACTTGAATTTCCTTCCATAGGATATCATTGACTGGTTTCACTTAGAAATTCTTATAAGTGTGGAGTTTTGGAACTTTATAATATTTCTCTAAAATCAGCCGAACTACGAATTCCGATTTACTCACCTGTTATCAGGAGAGAACCCAGTGCTGCATCTTTTAGCCCAGCACTGACTCTGAAAAGTAATTT
Source organism: Calotriton arnoldi (assembly GCA_963921515.1). Lineage (NCBI taxonomy): Eukaryota > Metazoa > Chordata > Amphibia > Caudata > Salamandridae > Calotriton > Calotriton arnoldi. The sequence continues at coordinate 730,041 of CAWUFW010003912.1, read as the reverse complement.
TAACCGTACTTACCAGTAACTTGAATTTCCTTCCATAGGCTAACATTGACTGGTTTCACTTGGAAATTCTTCTGTGTGGAGTTTTGGAACTTTATAATATTCCTCTAAAATCAGCCGAACTACGAATTCCGATTTACTCACCTGTTATCAGGAGAGACGTCAGTGCTGCATCTTTGAGCCCAGTACTGATCCTAAAAAGTAATTTTAACCGTACTTACCAGTAACTTGAATTTCCTTCCATAGGATATCATTGCCTGCTTTTTGCTGAAAACGTTTCTAAGTGTCAATTTTTGAAACTTACAAATATTCCTCTAAAATCAGCAGAACTATCAATTCTGATTTACTCACCTGTTATCAGGAGAGACCTCAGTGCTGCATCTTTGAGTCCAGTACTGATCCTGAAAAGTAATTTTAACCGTACTTACCAGTAACTTTAATTTCCTTCAATAGGCTAACATTGACTGGTTTCACTTGGAAATTCTTCTAAGTGTGTAGTTTCGGAACTTTATAATATTCCTCTAAAATCAGCCGAACTACGAATTCCGATTTACTCACCTGTTATCAGGAGAGACCTCAGTGCTGCATCTTTGAGCCCAGTACTGATCCTGAAAAGTAATTTTAACCGTACTTACCAGTAACTTGAATTTCCTTCCATAGGATATCATTGCCTGCTTTTTGCTGAAAAAGTTTCTGAGTCAATTTTTTAAACTTACAAATATTCCTCTAAAATCAGCAGAACTACGAATTCCGATTTACTCACCTGTTATCAGGAGAGACCTCAGTGCTGCATCTTTGAGTCCAGTACTGATCCTGAAAAGTAATTTTAACCGTACTTACCAGTAACTTGAATTTCCTTCCATAGGCTAACATTGACTGGTTTCACTTGGAAATTCTTGTGTGGAGTTTTGGAACTTTATAATATTCCTCTAAAATCAGCCGAACTACGAATTCCGATTTACTCACCTGTTATCAGGAGAGAACCCAGTGCTGCATCTTTTAGCCCAGCACTGACCCTGAAAAGTAATTCTAACCGTACTTACCAGTAACTTGTATTTCCTTCCATAGGAATCCATTGTCTGGTTTTCAGCAGAAAAGTTTGTGTCGATTTTTACAAACTACAAATATTCCTTAAAAATCGCCTGTATGACTTAAACGCATTCTTTCAACTGTTTACAGGAGATGCACCAGTGCTGGATCCAGGATCCACCACTGAGTAAGAAAAAGTAACGATAACACTACTTACCTGCTAAGTGAATTTCCTCCCATAGGATAACATTGGTGATTCTATGTGAAGAAGTTTCTAAGTGTCAACTTTTAAAATACAATAATATTCCTTAAAAATCACTACTGTAACCAAAACGCTTTTACTCAACTGTTTACAGGAGATGTCCCAGGACTGAATCTAGGATCCAGACCTGTGGTTAGAAAAGTAATCCATAAAGTAACTAATTGCATTTAACTAGAAATTCACATTGAGCTCAATGTTGCATTGTGTTTGAAATTGTGTTGCCCATTGCAACAACTGTAACTACTTTACTTAAAAGTCTATTGCCTATTTGCAAAGTATTTAAACTAAAGTAATTCATTCTGAGAAAGTATATTTTGTAATGTAATGTATAATGTAATTACAATGTAATTTAAAAAATAAAATATCTAAAAATAAATAGTTTAAAAAAATGTAGTAAATCAGTATCAAAAAATAAATATAACAATTAATACATTTAAAAATTGTCATTTACAAAACCTTTGAAATTCACTGAAAAAAACCATAGGTTTCAGGCATGTTATAGTTAGGAATTAGCATTTAAAAAACCTTACAAATTCACTGAAAAAACCATAGGTTTTAGGGACAGTTATAGTTAGTTGGACATTGCACTCGTACAAAACCCGTGAAATTCCCCGTTATAGTTAGTTCAGCTAACTATAACTCGCGCCCCACAATGCACTGCTGATGACGTCACATATTACATCACTCATGACATTGTCAGTGACATCACTGATGACATCACTGATGACATCTCAAATGACATCACTGATGACATCACTGAAGACATCATCCACGTCATAATCTGATGCACCTCCTCACACCCTAAAATAACCTTTGATACACCCACTCTAAATTACAGACTGCCATTCGCAAAACCATAGACACTCCAACACCAATAACTACATACCCACTCACTGATTCTTAGGTCTACACACACATCCACTCACTCACCCATACAGTCACTCATACTTACGGTCACTCAGTACAGGACTATCATATGCACTCATACTCCTATATAGACACTCAAACACCGCCACTCATCCATAGAGGTACTCACACACCTAGTCAGTCATGCAAATAATTAAACACACTGCCATTTACTCACATATACAGTTATACACACACCAGCTCACTTACTCATACAAATACTAGCACATTCTTACGCTCTTATACGATCACTGATACAAGCACACACTCATCCATACAGTCACTCTCACAATCACACACTCTCGCTTATAGCTATTTATATACTCCAACACACATATATACTGCCTTTCACATATGTAGTTACTCACACATGTACCACTGGGACATACATTCACTCACTAACACACTCTTACACACACTTACCCACCCATACAGTCTATCACAGATGCACTCTTGAAACCATCCACCCAGTGAATCACCCACTCACACATCTATGCACAGAGTAGCACACACCCCACCCACACAAACACTCAGGCACCCATACAGATACTCAGACAACCAATCAATAACTCATATAGATACTCATGTAGCTATTCACAAACCCATGCAGCCACTTACACAGCAACAGACAGACGGATACAGACATTCACCCAGGTTAGTCACTAACCCATGCATTCAGTAAGATACATTTAATCACTCACTTATAGAGTTAGTCACGCACCTTCTAAATCATCCATTCAGACACTTATACACCCACTCATTCTTCAATACGCCTTTCCCTATATATATTAAACATATTTAAACTTTACAGAAACACACAGTCACTGGATGATGTCATCAGTGATGTCATTTGAGATGTCATCAGTGATGTCATCAGTGATGTCACTGACCATGTCATGAGTGATGTAATATGTGACGTCATCAGCAGTGCATTGCGGGGGCGCGAGTTATAGTTAGCTGAACTAACTATAACAGGGGAATTTCACGGGTTTTGTACGAGTGCAATGTCCAACTAACTATAACTGTCCCTAAAACCTATGGTTTTTTCAGTGAATATATATATATATATATCCGATTCACGGACTGATTTGCCGCAAATACCATTCCCACAATGCACTGTGTCATTTGAACTGCCCATCTGGGGGCGTGCCATTGAGTAAATGGGAACTGTTACCGGCTCGCACTACTGTCTCATCAGCCTTTGAGAAAGAAGGTTCTACCTTCGAAACGCGTCAGGCTTTACGACGAGTCAGTCTTCAAAGGAGTCGACAGGCAAGCCTCACCATACCAATAAAGGCTTTTTCGCAAGCTGCTGTCTTGAGTGCTACTTACTGCTAGGGGCAACTGGAGCTGAACATATGGCTGACCGTCCTGCCGCCAAGTGTGCACCACCCTGTAAATTTTTGGGGGGCCACAAGACTTTGTATATACGGAGCCTCTTATGTGGAGCAGCAGCATGGATTGAGGAGAGGCTTCCTTGCCGCGGCCCATTGAGGGCTTTGAATTTAAAAAAAAAACTTTATGTGCACCGATTCAGGGGCTGATTTGCCGCAAGTACCATTCCCACAATGCACTGTGTCATTTGAACTGCCCATCTGGGGGCGTGCCATTGAGTAAATGGGAACTGTTACCGGCTCGCACTACTGTCTCATCAGCCTTTGAGAAAGAAGGTTCTACCTTCGAAACGCGTCAGGCTTTACGACGAGTCAGTCTTCAAAGGAGTCGACAGGCAAGCCTCACCATACCAATAAAGGTTTTTTCGCAAGCTGCTGTCTCGAGTGCTACTTACTTCTAGGGGCAACTGGAGCTGAACATATGGGCGGCCGTCCTGCCGCCAAGTGTGCACCACCCTGTAAATTTTTTTGGGGCCACGAGACTTTGTAAATACGGAGCCTCTTATGTGGAGCAGCAGCATGGATTGAGGAGAGGCTTCCCTGCCGCGGCCCATTGAGGGCTTTGAATTTTAAAAAAAAACTTTATGTGCACAGATTCACCGACTGATTTGCAGCAAATACCTTTCCCACAATGCACTGTGTCATTTGAACTGCCCATCTGGGGGCGTGCCATTGAATAAATGGGAACTGTTACCGGCTCGCACTACTGTCTCATCAGCCTTTGAGAAAGAAGGTTCTACCTTCGAAACGCGTCAGGCTTTACGACGAGTCAGTCTTCAAAGGAGTCGACAGGCAAGCCTCACCATACCAATAAAGGCTTTTTCGCAAGCTGCTGTCTCGAGTGCTACTTACTGCTAGGGGCAACTGGAGCTGAATATATATATATATATATATATATATATATATATATATATATATATATATATATATATATATATATATATATATATATATATATATAGATATATTATCTACTGGCGGTCGCCAGTAGATAGTTATAGTTAGGACCTATTTTCCATAGGAAATCCGCAACATTCTATTTGAAATAACTCTTGCGCCGGTTGACGAATCTTCGTGAAATTTTCAAACTTTATGGCCCGCTCCGGTCCGCTCCTACCCTGAAAGTCTCGGGGTGATTCGTCAAGCGGGGGCAGAGAAAAAAGGGGGGTCCTAAAACGTGTTTTCCCCATTCATTTTCCCATAGGAAATTTTAGCCACGGCTACAGCCCGAACTGCTGAACGGAATTACACCAAATTTGGCAAAGAGGTAGTTCTTGGTTCAGAAAGAACCCTTTTTGTTAAATGGTGTAAATCCGTTCAGTAGTTCCTGAGAAAATCAAAAGGAAAATCACATATATATCTATGGCCGCGTAGGGTCCGCGTACCCTCCTGATCACGAGCTGCATGCTAATTGGCTGTCAACACTCCAAATCAGGAAGTGTTGGCAGCCATTTTGTCCCTCGGTAGAACCGAGGCACAGAAACAAGTGCGCAAAACGCACAAAGGGGGCAGGGTAGAAACACCCTGACCCCCTAGGTCTGCTCAGGGGGTCCCACAAGGACCCCCTGGGCAGAAAAAAGCATTTTTTTTTTTTGAAAATCGGCGGGATGCGCTTAGGGTGCGCGGATCCCGCCGATAAAAAAAAAAAAATGCAAGTGAGCAAACGCAAAAAGGGGGCAGGGGAGAAACGCCCTGACCCCCTAAGTCTGCTCAGGGGGACCCACAAGGACCCCCTGGGCAGAAAAAAGCATTTAAAAAAAAAAAAAAATCGGCGGGGTGCGCTTAGGGTGCGCGGACCCCGCCGATAAAAAATCGAAGCGCGTCTCCCGCGCCTGATAGTTATTTGCCCCCGGGTGGCCCAAGTCCCGGGGGCATGCGGGGTTTATTTAAATAATGCTGGGGGGGCCTCTAAGGGCCCCCCCAAGCCCCGGGGACCGCCACCCCCGGGGCTTTCAATTTAAAATGGTGCGGGAGGGCTTCTTTTTAAAAAAAAAAACATTTCCTGTGTGGGGGGCTCGAGCCCCCCACACGCCCCGGGGACCGCCACCTCCCCGGGGCACTAATAATGTAAATGCGGGGGTCCGTATCGGACCCCAGAGCCCCGGGGATCACCACCTCCCCGGGGCTTTAAAGACATGGGAGGGGGGCCTGTGGTGGCCCTGGGGACCGCCACCCACCAGGGCCGGCTCCTGCAATGTCCCGGGGTGCCTACCCCCGGGACACTGCTGTTTGCAATGGCAGGACGGGAGCCTCGCGGCTCCCGTCCTGCCATTGCAAACTAGCTTTGCTTCATTGAAGCGAGAGCAGGAAACCTGCTCTCGCTTCAATGAAGCAAGCAGATTGCTTTTCCATAAGGGGAGCTGCATGTCAGCAGCTCCCCTTATGGAAAGCAATGCCGGCTCCCGCAGGACGCGGGGAGCCGGCGGGACCGTGCGGGGATTGGGGACCCCCCCATGGTCCCAACGTGTGGCCAGGCCCCGGGGGTTGGGGTCCCCAGGGCCATTAGTGGCCCGGGAGGGGGGCCACGCAGCCCCCCTCCCAAAAATAGGACTTTTAAAAAAAAAAAAGGACGCAAAGGCCGGCCCCGGGGGATGGTGTCCCCGGGGCCTTTAATGGCCTGAGGAGGGGGGCCACGCAGCCCCCCTCCAAATATATATTTTTTTTTTAAAAAGAGGGCATGCCCCGGGTGATGGGGTCCCCGGGGCAAATACAGGCCCAGGGAAGGGGGGCCACGCGGCCCCCTTCCCGTTTTTAAAAATAAATAAAAGAACAGCCTCAGGCCCCGGGGGATGGGGTCCCCGGGGACAAAAGTGGACGAGGGAAGGGGGGCCACGCAGCCCCCCTCCCATAAAAAAAAGAAAGCAAAAAAAAAAAAAACGGCATCGTGCCAGAGACCCCGCCCCCTCCCTGCAGCACTCTGCAAATGCGCCCCCTGGCGCGTTGTAAGAAGGGGAAGTAATTCCCCTTGAATACTGGGGGTCCCTGGGGGCCAACTAGCCCACCAGGAACCTCCAGTATGCGCCAGGGAGCTGCGTTGCAGAGAGGTGTTCAGAGGCCACGCCCCTTTTTACACCTCTCTGCAACGCAGCTCTGTGGCGCTTTTTGGAGGTACATGGTGGGCTAGTTGGTCCCCAGGGACCCTCAGGATTCAAGGGGACTTAATCCCCCAACTTAAAACGCGCCACGGGGCGCGTTTGCACAGTGGTGAAGGGAGGGGGCGGGGCTTCAGGTGACATGTGTGCAAACAGGCCCGTGGCGCGTTTTAAGATGGGGATTTAAATCCCCTTCAATCCTGAGGGTCCCTGGGGGCCAACTAGCCCACCAGGTACCTCCAGTAAGCGCCACGGAGCTGCGTTGCAGAGTGTTGTAAAAAGGGGCGTGGCCTCTGAACACCTCTCTGCAACGCAGCTCTCTGGCGCATACTGGAGGTACCTGGTGGGCTAGTTGGCCCCTAGGGACCCTCGGGATTGAGGAGGAATTAATTCTCCAACTTAAAACGCGCCACAGGGCGTGTTTGCAGACATGTCACCTCAGGCCCCACCCCCTTCCTTCACCATTGTGCAAATATTCCTCTAAAATCAGCCGAACTACGAATTCCGATTTACTCACCTGTTATCAGGAGAGACCTCAGTGCTGCATCTTTGAGCCCAGTACTGATCCTGAAAAGTAATTATAACCGTACTTGCCAGTAACTTGAATTTCCTTCCATAGGCTTACATTGACTGGTTTCACTTGGAAATTCTTCTAAGTGTGGAGTTTAGGAACTTTATAATATTCCTCTAAAATCAGCTGAACTACGAATTCCAATTTACTCACCTGTTATCAGGAGAGACCTCAGTCCTGCATCTTTGAGCCCAGTACTGATCCTGAAAAGTAATTATAACCGTACTTACCAGTAACTTGAATTTCCTTCCATAGGCTAACATTGACTGGTTTCACTTGGAAATTCTTCTAAGTGTGGAGTTTCGGAACTTTATAATATTCCTCTAAAATCAGCCGAACTACGAATTCCGATTTACTCACCTGTTATCAGGAGAGACCTCAGTGCTGCATCTTTGAGCCCAGTACTGATCCTGAAAAGTAATTTTAACCGTACTTACCAGTAACTTGAATTTCCTTCCATAGGATATCATTGCCTGCTTTTTGCTGAAAAAGTTTCTAATTGTCGATTTTTGAAACATACAAATATTCCTCTAAAATCAGCACAACTACGAATTCCGATTTACTCACCTGTTATCAGGAGAGACCTCAGTGCTGCATCTTTGAGCCCAGTACTGATCCTGAAAAGTAATTTTAACCGTACTTACCGTTAACTTGAATTTCCTTCCATAGGCTAACATTGACTGGTTTCACTTGGAAATTCTTCTAAGTGTGGAGTTTTGGAACTTTATAATATTCCTCTAAAATCAGCCGAACTACGAATTCCGATTTACTCACCTGTTATCAGGAGAGACCTCAGTGCTGCATCTTTGAGCCCAGTACTGCTCCTGAAAAGTAATTTTAACCGTACTTACCAGTAACTTGAATTTCCTTCCATAGGATATCATTGCCTGCTTTTTTGCTGAAAACGTTTCTGTCGATTTTTGAAACATACAAATATTCCTCTAAAATCAGAACAACTACGAATTCCGATTTACTCACCTGTTATCAGGAGAGACCTCAATGCTGCATCTTTGAGCCCAGTACTGATCCTGAAAAGTAATTCTAACCGTACTTACCAGTAACTTGAATTTCCTTCCATAGGCTAACATTGACTGGTTTCACTTGGAAATTCTTGTGTGTGGAGTTTTGGAACTTTATAATATTCCTCTAAAATCAGCCGAACTACGAATTGCGATTTACTCACCTGTTATCAGGAGAGAACCCAGTGCTGCATCTTTTAGCCCAGCACTGACCCTGAAAAGTAATTCTAACCGTACTTACCAGTAACTTGTATTTCCTTCCATAGGAATCCATTGTCTGGTTTTCAGCAGAAAAGTTTCAAAGTGTCGATTTTCACAATCTACAAATATTCCTAACAAATCGCCTGTATGACTTAAACGCATTCTTTCAACAGTTTACAGGAGATGCACCAGTGCTGGATCCAGGATCCACCACTGAGTAAGAAAAAGTAACAATAACACTACTTACCTGCTAAGTGAATTTCCTCCCATAGGATAACATTGGTGATTCTATGTGAAAAAGTTTCTAAGTGCCCACTTTTAAAATACAATAATATTCCTTAAAAATCACTACTGTAAACAAAACGCTTTTACTCAACTGTTTACAGGAGATGTTGCAGGACTGAATCTAGGATCCAGTCCTGTGGTTAGAAAAGTAATCCATAAAGTAACTAATTGCATTTAACTAGAAATTCACATTGAACTCAATGTTGCATTGTGTTTTAAATTGTGATGTCATTTGAGATGTCATCAGTGATGTCATCAGTGATGTCACTGACCATGTCATGAGTGATGTAATATGTAACATCATCAGCAGTGCATTGCGCGAGTTATAGTTAGCTAAACTAACTATAACGGGGGAATTTCTATGGTTTTGTACGAGTGAAATGTCCAACTAACTATAACTGTCCCTAAAACCTATGGTTTTTTCAGTGAATTTGTAAGGTTTTTTAAATGCTAATTTCTAACTATAACGTGCCTGAAACCTATGGTTTTTTCAGTGAATATATATATGTATATATAAAGTTTTTTTTTTTTTTAATTAAGAGTTCAATATGTATTCTAAAATGAAGGGGTTACTCATATATGCAATGTGTTGGAAGTGAACTCTTTTCCCTACTCTTGCTAAGACAGCAGTAGGAATAGTAAAATGTACCTCCTTGCAGTTCAACACCTTCCCTACTATTGCTGTTTGGAGTGGGAATAGGAAATGTCACCCCTCCGAAATCCAACACTTTCCCTACTGTTGCACTGACTGGAGAGGAAATAGTAAATGTCACCCCCGTGAAATCCAATGCTTTCTCTACTGTTGCACAGACCGGAATGGGAATAGTACATTTTATCCGTCCAAAGTCTAACACATTTACCTACTGTTGCACTGTTTGAAGTGAGAATAGTAAATTTCACCCTTCTGAAATCCAACACTTTCCCTACTGTAGCACTGACTAGAGTGGGAATGGTAAACTTCACCCCTCCAAAGTCCAACACTTTCCCTACTGTCAGTGGCGCCTCCTCCACTAAGGCGGAGGAGCGTCGTCCCACTGCTCAAAAGAAAAAAGAAAATGATAATAACGTATCATTATTATCATTTTATTTTTCCTATTGAAGTCAGTGGCTCTCAGGACGGGGCTGGCCAGAGCAGGGGGAGGAGTGGTTTGCATTCCTTAAGTGTGCATTACTGCTTGGCCATCCCAAGACAGTCCTACGCACCTTGCATGTTCTCCATCAGGCTTGATTACACAGCCTGGTGAGGAACATGCAAAGCGTCCCAGTCCTCGTCTGAGTGCTGAACCATGGCGCTCAGACCAATCACAACTCTGCATTGCAGCGTTGTGATTGGATTAGGGGAGCCTGGGAGCCCGGGTGCTTCCTGCTGCTTCCTGCTGCCGTCGGAGACAGGAAGTAGGAAGAGGACTGAGGAGAGACGGCGGCCGGCCGCGGTAAGTGGTTTTTTTTTCATTTCCTCCCACCGTCCCTTCCCACCACTACCGTCCGGTAGCAGCCGCTACTGCCTACTGTTGCTTAGACTGGAGCTGGAATAGAAAATTTCACCCCTCTGAAGTCAACGCTTTCCCTACTGTTGCACTGAGCGGAGTAGGCATAGTAAATCAAACTCCTCCGACATCCAACAGGTTCCAAGTGCAATGCTTTCCCTACTGCTGCGTAAACTAGAGTGGGAATAGTATATTTAATATTCTTAAACTCCAATAGTTTTCATCATATTGGTCAAATAGATTTTATAGCATTATTTGTTTTATTTGTTTTACTTTTAGATTATTTATTTTTATGTTTAAATATATTTTAATGTTTATAATATTTTTTGTGCATGTGTTTTTTGTATTTTTTCAATGTTATTATTTTATTTACTGTCTCAGTTCATTAATATATTTTGTCTTATTCATTTGTTTATATTTTGTATGGTTTTATAGTGTTTATTTTGTATGTATGATATATATATATATATATGTACATATATATATGTATATCCACAAACCTCGCCACAAAATCCTCCTCCAGGGATAATAACGAGAGCGGATCCAATATTACGTGCTGGTGAATTTTATTCCTCACACCACTCCGATATATATATATATATATATATATATATATATATCCCAGAATTTCGCCATACACCTTCCATTCCAAAGGCAAAAGACGAAAATGGACCCAATTGCAGTGCGTAAGTGTTTATTTGCTGCCACGCACCTCTGCCACGACGCGTTTCGACCTTCAAGAGGTCTTGTTCATATATATATATTCAGGAATGCCTCTGCACAAAGCCCTGCTTTCACCACTCCATCACCAGGACCAACAGAAGGACGGCACACAGGAATCCTTTACAGAAGCAATTTATTCGGTTTCAGATGCTTCCATAATTTATCAGGCAAGTAACCAGCAAAGTGCAAGGTGCATATTCCCCCGCAGGACAGACCTACGCGTTTCGGCCGTAGCCTTCTACTGGGTCATAGAATTCAGTGCACAGTGTCTTTTTAAAGGGACAGCTGTACCTTTTCCCACCACCAGTTTAAAAACTTCATATAGAATTCAAAAGGGGAAATACCACATTCCTAATTATTATCAAATAAAGTATGTCATTTCTGCAGTTGGTTACAAACATAGTTCAAGAGTTCAAAAGAGTAATTGTAAAGTACACTATTAAAGAACATGATTCATCAAAGCCATGGTTTTTAGGCTCTCAAACAGTCAAATTTTTCAAACAAGTTTTGCGCTTGGCCAAATATACAGTTCTAATGGGCAGTTGTTTTTTGGGGGATTTTTTGATTTTCTGTTTTTTTTAAGATGGCTATATAATTCGTAATGATCTAATTGCACATTTTTAATAACCTATATTGAGCGACATGTTTCCAAAAAGGAAGAATGGACCAGTGCTAGCCGCAACATTAAAATCCTATTGCAACTGGAATAATTCAGTTAAACCCATGTGATGTCAACACATATATAAAGTGCAAAAATATTTTACAAAACAAGTATGAAACTGTTAAGTACACACATGAAATAAAATATATGAGTGAATCATAAAGTGCAACGTGCTGTCCTTGTAAAGTACCAAGGGAAGAAGGTGCAATGTGAAGTAGCAGGTAACAGATCATTTTGGTATTTAATCCCATGTACAGATTAAAGAGGGCCATTGGCCACTCCTATTACTCTTCCTCTAATGCACCAATATTAGGATATAATATATTTTTGATATTTCATTCACCAATCACATATAAAGATATATAGAGAAAGGGGTTCACGAAAAATGCTATATCTGTAAAAATCCAGATTGAAAAGTGCTATGTGCTCATTTTAGTGTCACCTCATCTATTGCACTCATGTTAGATCACTGGTGGTTCCATTATTGCACACAAATATAAATATAAATATAAAGTGCAACATGTTTTTTCTGTAAAGTACAGAAAAGTGCTATGTGCTTGTTTTAGAATCACCTCTACTATTACACACATGTTCGATCACTGAAGGTTCCATTATTGCACATACATATAAAGTGCAACGTGCGTGTTCTGTAAAGTACAGAAAATAGAAAGTGATGATGCCACTCCTAGATCCATACTTCTATAGCGCTCATAATATTAAAGTGCAGTGTTGTTATCAAAAATCTGGGAAAATGTCTTGTGCTTGTTAAAAGAAGGTGACTGGGTTACAGAATTCAATTTCATCCTCTTGGAGACATAATCATTAAGATCAATACATAAAATCTCAAGCCAATGAGACATCCTACTTCATAGTTCTTTTGACACATATCATGGATATTAAAAAACCAATCAATGAAGATGTTATAAAAATATTATAGAAATGTATACAGTTCGGCATCTGCATTCAAGCCCCATGGAATCTCCGTTCCCAATGTAATTATCCATTTCGATTCCACTCGCCTCAGGGCTGCTTCTCTGTCTCCTCCCCTGATTTTCATCGGGATATGTTCGATACCGGAAAAGAAGAGGTTATTTTCCAAGTTGCCGTCGTGATCTTTCCAATTGTGTTTAGCCATGCGAAGTCTTTGTTAACGATGGCCCTTATATGTTGGAGAATGCGCAACTTAAGTTTATTTACAGTACTGCCCACTTATTGTTTACCGCAGCCACATTCTAGAAGGTAAACTACATGGGTGGTCTCACAGGTTATCTTTTCATTGATGGCTTTTGTGTACCTTGTATAGTTGTAACATCCACCCTGTTGCGGCCATAGCGGCATGCTTTACACTTAGGGCATTTAATAAAACCCTTGCACATTAACCAATTACTTTTTTGTGAGCTTTTGTTGGTAAAATAACTATGGGTTAACAAATTTCCCAAGGAGGGTACCTTTCTATACGTGATGTTGGCATGTTCTGAAATATGATGTTTAAGTTCTTGATCTTTCTTTAAAATGTTCCAATGATTGGCAATCACTTGTCTCACTGCTTTGTTTGAACTATTAAAATCTGTGATAAATCTAGTAGTTTCTTTATTTGATTCAGTAAGTGTCACCATTTTTTTGGGCAGCAGTAGATTTTCCCTCATATGTTTCGTGGCTCTTTTGCGTGCATCTTCCAAGACAGTTATTGGATATCCTAGTCTTTTAAATCTATTGTACATCCCGTAAAACTGTCTCTCATATTCATTCTCCTCGGAGCAATTCCTGCGGACTCTTAAGAATTCTCCGTACGGGATGCTCCATTTTAGAGTTTTTGGGTGTGCACTGTTGGCTGATAAGATGCTATTACATGCCGTGGTCTTGCGGAAAAGAGTGGTGCAAATTCTTCCATCTTCAATGTAGATCCGTATATCTAGATAGTCAATCGAGCTCTTACTGTATGTATGCGTAAATCGTAAATTTAGGGAGTTATTGTTTAATGATGTTAGGAAATCTTTCAAATCATTCTCCTCTCCTTCCCATATAAGAAAGAGGTCATCGATATAACGGACCCATAGAACCACCCTTTCCAAGTTCTTGCTGTTATTCTCTGACCACAGGCATTCTGTCTCCCAAAAGCCCATTGTTAAATTTGCGTATGTTGGGGCGAATGAGGTGCCCATGGCAGTTCCCTGTTTTTGCCTATAGAATCTGCCATCGAAGATGAAACCATTGTTTGTTAGGCAAAAGGACATCATCTCCAGGAGCATTTTCGTGTGGTTGAGCAAACTCAGGGACCGAGATCTCATAAAATGCTCACATGCCTTCAGTCCATCATCATGGACTATCGAAGTATAGAGAGAAACCACATCCACTGTGGCCATGATGTACCCAGGTTTCCAAGGGGTATCGTTGATGCGCTTCAGGAAGTCCATGGAATTTTGTAAGTAGGAACGTAGATCAACTACATATGGGAACAAAAAGATATCCACAAATCTGGAAGTATTCTCAAGGAGAGAACCACATGAACTGATGATTGGACGTCCTGGAGGATTTTCTAAACTCGTGTGCACTTTGGGCAGCACATAAAGGGTCGGGACAATGGGATGGGTTACTTTAAGATTTTGCAATCTATCCTCATCAAGCATGCCTTCATCATGCCATGATTGTAATTTAGTATGAAAGGTAGACATGATTTGATTAGTGGGATTATTTTTTAACTTCTCATAGTTTGTAATATCCCCCAATTGTTCCCTGATGATATTTGGTGCAGTCCATCACAACAATGTTACCGCCCTTGTCTGATTGTTTAATTATAATATTCGTGTCTCTACGTAAATCTGTGAGTGCCCACCAATCCTCGGTTTTCATATTGGAATATCTAGGATTCCATTTTTTCTTTTCTTTAATGTAGATGTCCCTCAGATCTTCTGCCACAAGTTCCTGGAAGACATCCACTCTGTTGCCTGGAGGTAGTTGTGGGCAAAATTTCGATTTTCCTTTGCATTTACTGCTTACAGATTTATCAGTTTCTATGCCCATTGTTGCACAGTAGTCCAGATTTGATGCTCCATCATATTCAGCGTCATGTTGGTCTCCTTCATTAATCAGATTGTGTAGGACTCTCAAGGGTTCGATGTCTTCTCCGGTAAGGTTGGACAGGGGTTGTGTTGATTTCGATCTCGGTTTGGAGGTGGACCTCGTGGCAAAAAACGTCCTTAGTTTTAGTTTTCTGCAGAATTTATAGAGGTCCACTCTGGCCGAGGATAGATCCAAACCTGATTCAGGGCAAAAAGTTAATCCTTTATTGAGTAAGTTGATGTGTTTGTCATTCAGAATCTTACTTGATAAGTTGATCACCAGGTTGTCCTCTAATGTGTTAATGGGGTTATTTTCATTTATCTTTTTCCCTTCTTTCCTTTCCCTCTGCCTCTTCCTGCTGCACCTGGTTCTTTTTGTTCTTCTATCACAGGAGGGGGTATCATGCCTCTCCCTCTTCCCCGTGTCGTCATTCGCAGCAGTCGCATTTCCCCCGAAAAATCCATCCTTGGCCTGCACCCTGGGCACCTTCGTCCCCCGAGCTGACCTCAGAACTTTCTGCACTTGAGAGCCTTATTTGTTCTTGAATTTGTTCCATGGTTTGCTTTTTGAAGTTGGAATCGTATCGGCGGGCATAAGTGTAAACCCTTCCAGTGGCATAGTCGACTGTCTCTATTGAATTTTTTCATCTTTTTCATCTGTATCTCTTTCTCATGTTTCTCTAACCTATTCTCCAACTCTTCCGCTAATTTCTTCCCTTCCGGGGTTTCAAAGAATTTTTCAAGCGATTTTTCTATGGCAGCAATTTTCTCCATTGCAGCTTTCAATCTTCTTTCTGCATGTATAATGAGTGTCTCTATTAGTTTCATAGAACACTCAGTGGTGTCATTTTGCCATTTGAGGAGTAGGTCAGAGTCCAAATCACTTAAAGTTGGTAGGACAAAGATTCTCAGCCCCCTGGGAATGCGCTTGCATTCAATGTATTTTTTTAGAGTTATACTCTCCCACCATTTATTAATTTTCATTGTCCTAGCTTGTTCCAGCTCCCTTAGCTGTTGCCGTGGTGTGTTATTCGTATTGGGACCTTGGCTATCACTTGGTCCTTCCTTAGCGTCTCCATTTTCATTAAATATGTCTTTTAACATGAGCTCCCGTTTACTCAATCTGTCTGCCATGCTGTTCATATATTAGAAATAACGTCTGTTTCAAAACCCAAGCTTAACTGCTGTATCTCCCCTTTAAATACAATGTTTCTTCTTTGCACGTTGCGGGTATGTATGCACCTTATTGAAAATTATAATACAAAACCGTCGTCTCGTCAGGATTCCCTCAACACGCACGTAGTGTAATTCCCAACTGAGTTCAAACTGCGGCGTGACCGGAAAACAAAACTGTACAAGCCTCCAAGTCTTCGCCCGGATACAATGTTGCAAGGGGGGCTGTTCAGAAACGGAAAAGCTACCTGGCAGCAGCATGTAGAAGGTAGACCCTCGCGTACGCCTGTAAACAAGCAGCCCACAAGCGTCTTCACTCCTCCCGCCGCCGCCCAGCCTCTCACCGTCTCATGGCACGATTCAGTGCTTTTAACGTGGATTCCACGCCCGTCTTTCTTCCTCCGTCGTGGCTTGTCAGTTGGAGGCAGCTCCTTCCCTCACAAACAATGCCAAAGAGCGCCGATAATAAGGAGTTGCTTCACTTCCGGGTGCACGTCTCGCGTAGATCGCGTATATATATATAATCACAAATATAGTGTAACATAATGAATAAAAATATGTATTTTATGTTATACTAATTGTATTATTTAAAATTTTTGTACTACATATATATACATATATATCGTCATATTAACTATATTTCATTTACATTATATTAAATTTAAATATTCAAATATTTAACATTTACTTCTTTAAACTCTATTTATATTAAAAAATCAATATTTTATCTATTTTGGACAATATTCGAGTCAATGATATTTTTCTTCCAACACATTTGTACAAACCATTATAAGTATAGGAGAACACTATTTGTCAATGTTAGAAAAGGGATTTCTGGTTGGCTAGGGGATGCGCCTAAGCCAGGCAGAAACCACCACTCTAGTCAGGGCAAGGGAGTTACACGCTGAAGATAACCCCTGCTCACCCCCTTGGTAGCTTGGCACGAGCAGTCGGGCTTATCCCAAAGGCAATGTGTAAAGCGTTTGCGCAACACACACACAGCAGCGACACACTAGGCACACCACAAAAGAAACTCCACACAAGGTTATATCAAAAATAGCCTTTGTATTACTCATAAAACACCTTAGAGCATAATCACATATATACACTGTGCCACCTGGCACTAGGTATTACTTTACAGGGGATTATATACACTACAGGGCCAATCGGGCCACTGTCATCACCATTAGAACACACAAGTAGTGAAAACAACCAGTAATTACTGGCAATAGGGCACTAGCATAAACACATTAGGCATACATCCTAATCATCAGCATAGTACTTTGTGCACATCAGGCCCCTCTTAGGCATAAACAAAATAAGGGGGCTTAGCAGAGAGCCTTACTCACAGCCATCAGCAGTAGTACACCATAACCACTTATTAGGAACACATTACCAAAGCAACCAGTAACTACTGGTAAAACACTGCACTCTTAGACATAAGCATATTAGGCAAAAACATCCTAACTTAGCACCAGTGTACCACAGTAACTCCTGCCGCGGTGCACATCTCCTTAGCCCCTCTTGAGCGTAAGCATAATTGCCCACAGGCCACAATATGCCTCCATATCCCCGGGAGCCCACTGGCCTCCCAAATGGCAATCCCAGCGCTTACGTTGTGGGCTGCATAGCAAAGGCAGAATCGGGACCTCCGTCGAGGGTTGCCACCCCGTCCTGTTCTCGTGTGTCCCCAAGTCAGTGTTTTCTGAATTGGGGGCCCAGTCCTGGGCTCGCCCCGCAATGCCACTTAAGACCAACTTGCCCCCGATATCAGATAGCGCGCAGCTGCCCGCGACCATGCGGCGCAGCTGCAGTGAGGTGGACAAAAATGCGGGAATGGCGTCGGTGCTACGAAGGCACTTTAGCAAATTAATCCCCAATGGCCCCTCGAGACTGGTAACCAACAGTGCGGCCCTGGGACAAGGGGCACTCACCCGGTCTCCTCCAGGACAGTCCACCAGGTCCGTGAGGTTCTGCGCTCCCCCCTGTGCCTCCAGCGGCGTCCTCTGGGTGGGCCGGACTTCCCTCGCAGGGGGAGACGGGCTGGCCTCTCCTTCGGCGGAGCGAAGTCTCCGTCATTTCATGTGGAGCCCTACTGCTCCTGCACACACAGGCTCTCCTCCTCTTGGATCAGGGCCCCGCCCACAGTCAGGCCACGTTGCCTGGCTTCCTGTCGAGCTGCAACAGCCTGTGAGGCTCCGGCGCTCCTGCCGGCCCCGCCCACAACCAGGCACCGTCACGCCTGACTTCCGGCGGCCCTGGCAACGAGCTGCAGCCCCTTCTTCTTGGCGCCCAGAGCCCCCACCACGGGTTTAGGGGACAGGAGCATGCAGCGCTCCCAAGGCGCTCACTCCCCTGCAGTTTCTTCAGCAGCACGGGCTGAAATCCTGCCCAGGACTCTTCTGGGGTGCGATGGCACTCCTCAGTGCCAGCCGCTCTTCCTGAGGGTGAGCCCCTGTCTCAGGCTTGGTCCCTCTCTCTGGTTCCTGGGTCGGGCCACCACGCCCCACTGCCCTCAATTGCAGACTGCACAATCCACTCGTGCTCAGCCTGTCTCCCTCCTGGAGACAGCACTCTTTTGTCCCCAAGTCCACAAGGGCAGGGCTGGGCACAGGCAGGCCAGCACATGGGGCCTCCCAGCAGAGGGGCAGCAGCTGGGTCCCACGGCGGTTCCTCCTGGCGGCGTCAGTCCAGTCCCAGTAAGCACCAAGCAGCACACCTTTCATGGGGTCACAGCCCCAATACTGCATACAGTCTTTGTTCTGCCCTGGCACAGGGCCTTAGACCTAGTCCAAACCAGTTCTGGGGGGCACTTAACAAGTGCACCGCAGTCCCCATTGTTAGAGTAGGCTCTGGCCCCAGATACACCACAGGGGGGAGCCAGAATTGTGGAAGGCAGGCACAGTCCTATTCAGACACTCCTCCCACTACTCCAAATGCAGATCGGCCTATTCAGCCGAGCGCTGACTCACCCAGCCCCTCTGGAGTCACTGCACCTCCCCAGCCCCTGTCACTCCAGAGCCAGACATGCAGTACACAACAGGCAGGCACAAAGACACATAGCACACAGAAATGCCCACTTCTAAAAGTGGCATTTCTAAAATAGTGACAATAAATCTGCGCACACCATTACGCCGCATTTATTAGCCCTATTCCAAACATTCCAAACTTGATCACGCTACTCCTCTCAGATCAGGAATTACCACTGAAACACTTATCAGGGAATCCCCAATGCATTCCTATGAGAGGGCAGCCTCACAGTAGTGAGAAACCAAAATGGCTGTTTGTCACTACCAGGACATGCCACACAGTTAAGGCACATGTCCTACCTTTTACCTTCATTGCACCCTGCCCATAGGGCTAGCTAGGGCCTACCTTGGGGTTACTGATATGTAGTAAAAGGGGAGTCACAGACGTGGCACCCACTTTATGTGCCACGTCACAGCGGCAGTAAACTGCGGGTGCAGGCCCTGCAATGGCAGAAGCCTGAGACAGGTTTGAAAGGCTACTTTGGTGGGTGGCGCAAGCAGCACTGCAAGCCCACCAATAGCATTTAATTTACTGGTCCCGGGTATGTCAGATACCACATTACTGGGGACTGATAGGTAAGTTAAATATGCCAAACAGGTGTAGACCAATCTTACCATGTTTTACCATAGAGAGCACATGCACTTTACACTGGACAGCAGTGATAAAGTGCCCAGAGTCCTAAAACCACCAACACCAGGTCAGAAAAAATACCAGGAAGAAGGCAAAAAGTTCAGGGATGACCCTGGAAAAAGGGCCAAGTCCAACACAATCATTACCTTGATGGGCTTCCCTGCTTGTGCGATAGAACACGGACGCGGGCCCGCAACTGCAGGGGCACACTCCAGTTCTACGCCCATCTGAACCCATGTGGTTCCCTATGTCAAAGCTCCCAGGACCAACTAAGCTACCCCACTGGGACTCCCTAGCGGTCCGCGGCCAGGACCAAGCCCTAGGCCATCCAGATGTCTCTGGTCCTTGCCATCTCACAGAGTGGGGGGCAGTAGCCGCAGGTACATAGTATCCATTCTCCACTCTTCCTCTCATAAGTGCAGTTCTAAACTGTCACTGATCCTCCAACCTAGGGTCCGCATCCTCAGGCTGACCAGAGGTCACGGGCGAGGCTCTCCTCCCCCTACCTCTCCTTCTGGGGTCCCGCACTCTCCTCCCAGGAGAAGCACCCCCAGAACCAAAAACTGTCAGATCGCTGGAATGAGCCCTCCTACACAATTCTCCCACCAGTTCAGGACCTTAACCCTGTAACTGGTCTCCCAACCTAGGATCTAAACCCTCAGGTTGCTCCGGGGTCAGAGGCGAGGACTCCCTCCCTCTGCACCCCCTTCCAGAGTTCTGCACCCTCCTACCTGGAGTGGTACCCCTAGAAGACAAACCGGTCTGGACACTGCTTACAGATGTCCTTCCCTCCAGGTCAGGCAGAACCTGAACCTGGCCTCCCAACCCAGGGACTACACCCTGCGGCTGAGCACCTGCCTGGCACACCAGGACTTCCTGGGGAGCACGCATGACCCTCAAGGGTAACACATAACTCATGTGTTGCATGACAGTCTGCCTGGCGCTGATCTCCCGACCCCTGTCCATCTGACAGTGCGCGAAGACCCCCAAAAACAGAAGTGGTGTCACCATGGTCACTCCTAGGAGGCTCAGCCCTTATGGCTGATCCCTGACCCACTGGTTCTCCCACTGGGGACCGCATCCCCCTCTCACCCCTCCACCTGGACTTATGCACCCTCCACTTAGGAGTGGCACCGCCAGACACCAGAACTGATGGAGCTCTGCTTACAGACGCTCCAAGTTCTCCTGACACTAGGAGATCCCCCTCAACGGATTCCCTACCAGTACAGCCTAGGCTCCCCACCTGGTGTTCCCTTAGGGAAACCTCCAGGCCCTGAGACTGGGTTTCGGGGACCTTGGGACGCATCCCATTCTCACTCCTTCTCCGCGGAGACAGGACGTGAGTCCCTACATCCCTCACACTACACCGGGACCTATCTGGGCTACTAAGAACCTTTCCCACCACCTTGGGCTGGGAAATACCTGAGCCACTCCTCTTAGGGTCACTCCCCAATGCCTCCTCAGACCCTCTGGCACTCACCCAGAGGTCTGCCTCCCGTGCAAGCTCCCTGGGATTAGAGAACTCACACTCCAACAGGTGTTGGCGTAACCCTGGAAAACAACAACGGAACATGTGCTCTCTGACAATCAGATTGAACAGCCCTCAAAAGTGTTTGCTGTGCTACCCATCACCTAACCTTCCAGTGCATCACAACATTCATCCACAAACTCCCCCCAAGACTGGTGAGACCGTTTCCTACTGCCCCTGAACCTCAACCTATACCCTTCAGGTGTGATACCCTCTTCCTGGGAACTAGGTACCATACTCTGGGCTCTGGGAGTGGGAGTGGGACTTCCTACACTGGACTCCATATTGCTGCCACCACTGGGCCCCACCCTCACTGGTGAATCCATACCACTAAAACTAGACTCAGGGGACATATCCTCACAAGTTAGCTTTTCCCTGGCGAAGCCCCTCTCTGCCTCCGCCATCCTCTCCTGCGCTAAGACCCTCTCAGTCTTTAGCTTTTTCTCTGCCACACCCAGCTGCCTTAGCTCCAACCTGAGCCTTTCCAAAGCCAGCTGATGCTCCCTTTCTTCCCTCCTATCTACCCACTCCTCTGGGGACAGGGAAATGGATGGGGCACTGCCCCCAGCACTGGACCCAGCAAGGGACTCCCTCTCTACGGGGTCCTCACTATCTACTGGCGTCCCTGCCCTGTCATTTTCTCCCTCCTGCTCAAATTCTCCAGGGCCATTGCCCTCTAGGGGTGCTGGTCGGGGACCCCCCCTCTCAGAGACCTCACTGATCTCGGGGTCCTTCTTCCCAGACTCCTCCCTCACCCAGTTTTTGGATGTCCAACAGGCCAACACGGCTACCTGCAGTTCCACCTTCCTGGCAGACCTACTCACTTGACACCCAAGATCCTGACAGAAACCTCGTTAGGTCCTTCACAGTATACCTACGCAACATCCTTACATTAAATGCACTTTCCGTCACAACAACTGCTGGATCACCGAGGTGAGACATGACTAACACTTTAGGGGTGTCACCAAAATTTAGAAGAGCAGGAAAACACAATTCAAAAATGACACTTTGAGGAGAAATAAAAGATCAGGAGAAATCCCCAAACATGTGATTGTTGTCTAACCTGTAGAGTTTGTAGTACAACCAGGTGTCGCTGTGGTACTGCGCAAACACAGGTCCTATCCTCACCGCTGACAACCAATGTTAGAAATGGGATTTCTGATTGGCTAGGGCATGCGCCTAAGCCAGGCAGAAACCACTACTCTATTCAGGGCAAGGGAGTTACACGCTGAAGATAACCCCTGCTCACCCCCTTGGTAGCTTGGCACAAGCAGTCAGGCTTATCCCAGAGGCAATGTGTAAAGCGTTTGCGCAACACACACGCACACACACACAGCAGCGACACACTAGGCACACCACAAAAGAAACGCCACGCAAGGTTATATCAAAAATAGCCTTTGTATTACTCATAAAACACCTTAGAGCATAATCACATATATACACTGTCTCACCTGGCACTAGGTATTATTTTACAGGGGATTATATACACTACAGGGCCAATCGGGCCACTGTCATCACCATTAGAACACAAAAGTAGCGAAAACAACCAGTAATTACTGGCAATAGGGCACTAGCATAAACACATTAGGCCTACATCCTAATCATCAGCATAGTACTTTGTGCACATCAGGCCCCTCTTAGGCATAAACAAAATAAGGGGGCTTAGCAGAGCACCTTACTCACAGTCATCAGCAGTAGTACACCATAACCACTTATTAGGAACACATTACAAAAGCAACCAGTAACTACTGGTAAAACACTGCACTCTTAGACATAAGCATATTAGGCAAAAACATCCTAACTTAGCACCAGTGTACCACAGTAGCCCCTGCCGCAGTGCACATCTCCCTAGCCCCTCTTGGGCATAAGCATAATTGCCCACAGGCCACAATATGCCTCCATATCCCGGGAGCCTACTGGCCCCCAAAAGGCAATCCCAGCGCTTCAGCGCTTACGGTGTGGGCTGCATAGCAATGGCAGGAACGAGACCTTTGTCTAGGGTTGCCACCCGTCCTGTTCTCATGTGTCCCCAAGTCAGTGCTTTCTGAAACGGGGGCCCCGTCCTGGGCTCGCCTCGCAATGCCACTTAAGACCAACTTGTCCCAATATCAGGTAGCGCGCGGCTGCCCGTGACCATGCGGCGCAGCTGCAATGAGGAGGACAAAAATGCGGGAATGGCGTTGGTGCTATGAAGGCACTTTAGCAAATGAATCCCCAATGACCCCTCGGGACTGGGAACCAACAGTGCGGCCCTGGGAACCACCCGGTCTCCTCCAGGACAGTCCACGAGGTCCGTGAGGTTCTGCGCTCCCCCCTGTGCCTCCGGTGGCGTCCTCTGGGTGGGCCAGACTTCCCTCGCGGGGGGAGACGGGCTGGCCTCTACTTCGGCGGAGCAAAGTCTCCGTCGTCTCAGGTGGAGCCCTCCCACTCCTGCACACACGGGCTCTCCTCCTCTCGGATCAGGGCCCCGCCCACAGTCAGGCCACATCGCCTGGCTTCCTGTCGAGCTGCAACAGCCCGCAAGGCTCTGGCTCTCCTGCCGGCCCCGCCCACAACCAGGCACCGTCACGCCTGACTTCCGGCGGCCCTGGCAATGAGCTGCAGCCCCTTATTCTTCTTGACGCCGAGAGCCCCCACCACGGGCTCAGGGGACAGGAGCACATACCGCTCCCAAGGCGCTCACTCCTCTGCAGTTCCTTCAGCGGCACGGGCTAAAATCCTGCCCAGGACTCTTCTGGGGTGCGATGGCACTCCTCAGCGTCGGCCACTCTTCCTGAGGGTGCGCCCCCGTCTCAGGCTCGGTCCCTCTCTCTGGTTTCTGGGTCGGGCCACCACGCCCCCCTGCCCTCAATTGCAGAGGGCACAATCCACTTGTGCTCAGCCTGTTTCCCTCCTGGAGACAGCGCTCTTTTGTCCCCAATTCCACAAGGGCAGGGCTGGGCACAGGCAGGCCAGCACATGGGTCCTCCCAGCAGAGGGGCAGCAGCTGGGTCCCACGGCAGTTCCTCCTGGCGGCATCAGTCCAGTCCCAGTAAGCACCAAGCAGCACACCTTTCATGGGGTCACAGCTCCAATACTTATACTGCATACAGTCTTTGTTCTGCCCTGGCACACGGCCTTAGACGTAGTCCAAACCAGTTCTGGGGGGCACTTAACAAGTGCACAACAGTCCCTATTGTTAGTGTAGGCTCTGGCCCCAGACACACCACAGGGGGCGGAGCCAGCATTGTGGAAGGCAGGCACAGTCCTATTCAGACCCAGGTGCTACTCCTCCCACTACTCCAAATGCAGATCGGCCTATTCAGCCTAGCGCTGACTCACCCAGCCCCTCTGGAGCCACTGCACCTCCCCAGCCCCTGTCACTCCAGAGCCAGACATGCAATACACAACAGGCAGGCACAAAGACACATAGCACACAGAAATGCCCACTTCTAAAAGTGGCATTTCTAAAATAGTGACAATAAATCTGCACACACCATTACGCAGCATTTATTACCACTATTCCACACATACCAAACTTGATCACGCTACTCCTCTCAGATCAGGAATTACCACTGAAACACTTATCAGGGAATCCCCAATGCATTCCTATGAGAGGGCAGCCTCACAGTAGTGAGAAACCAAAATGGCTGTTTGTCACTACCAGGACATGCCACACAGTTAAGGCACATGTCCTACCTTTTACCTACATTGCACCCTGCCCATAGGGCTAGCTAGGGCCTACCTTAGGGGCGACTGATATGTAGTAAAAGGGGAGTCACAGACGTGGCACCCACTTTATGTGCCACGTCACAGCGGTTAAACTGCGTGCGCAGGCCCTGCAATGGCAGAGGCCTGAGACAGGTTTGAAAGGCTACTTTGGTGGGTGGCGCAAGCAGCGCTGCAAGCCCACCAGTAGCATTTAATTTACTGGCCCGGGTATGTGAGTTACCACATTACTGGGGACTGATAGGTAAATTAAATACGCCAAACAGGTGTAGACCAATCTTACCATGTTTTACCATAGATGAAGATCAGCCGACTAAAGCTGAACACGGACAAGACGGAGGTCCTCATCCTCGGCTCCAACCCCTCAGCCTGGGACGACTCCTGGTGGCCAACGACGCTGGGAGCAGCCCCGACACCCACTGACCACGCACGCAACCTGGGAGTCATCCTCGACTCAACGCTCTCCATGGCCAAGCAAGTCAACGCAGTCTCCTCCTCCTGCTTCAACACCCTCCGCATGCTTCGCAAGATCTACAGGTGGATCCCGACAGACACAAGAAGAACAGTCACCCAGGCCCTCGTCAGTAGCAGACTTGACTATGGGAACGCTCTCTACGCGGGAGCCCTGGCCAAGCTCATCAAGCGACTGCAACGCATACAAAACGCCTCCGCACGCCTGATCCTCGACGTACCATGCCACAGCCACATCACCCCCCACTTGAGGAACCTGCACTGGCTCCCCGTCGACAGGAGGATCACCTTCAAACTCCTCATCCACGCACACAAGGCACTCCACAAAACTGGCCCAGCCTACCTCAACAGACGACTCTTCTTCTACGTCCCCAACCGCCAGCTCCGCTCCGCCGACCTCTCCCTCGCCACCGTCCCTCGCATTCGAAGAACAACCACCGGTGGCAGATCCTTCTCACACCTCGCCGCCAAGACCTGGAACACCCTTCCACTAAGCCTACGACAGACCCAAGACCTGCTGACCTTCAGGAGGCTACTCAAGACCTGGCTGTTCGACCAGTAGCAGCACCCCCCCCTTCCCTCTCCCCAGCGCCTTGAGACCCTCGCGGGTAAGTAGTGCGCTCTACAAATTCTGTGATTGATTGATTGATAGAGAGCACATGCACTTTACACTGGACAGCAGTGATAAAGTGCCCAGAGTCCTAAAATTACCAACACCAGGTCAGAAAAAATACCAGGAGGAAGGCAAAAAGTTCAGGGATGACCATGCAAAAAGGGCCAAGTCCAACAGTCAATGATATTGTGTCAGTGATCCGATTTGGGCTTGCTGCAGGAAATGCTGTTTTAATATCAGGGAAGTAAACGGTAAATACCAGCCCACAAAACCATAGAACACCATCCCAGAGGGGCTAATTCTACTATACAAAACCCCCCTATGAATTAAAATGAACAATTTCTCCCCCTGCGTAGCACCAAATCAGGCACACTCCTTACTAAGGTTTCCATCTGCATTGTTTTTCGATGAACAGTTTACACTTTTTTTCAAGTTGTTGTTATTTTATCCATGAGACTGGTGGGGTGCAAGGTGAGGAGCGCCTCATGGATGCTGACCATTGGAAAGTGTCCAGTCAGAGGTACCAGGGCCTAGTGCGGACAACATAGGTCCACTGAGGAGCTAGACTCTGGTGTGATTTGTCTCCTAGACTACACTGTCTTATTTACTTCCCCGCTCTTGTGCAAACTACAATGCTGGTATAGCAACAGTATTTAAACACGGCAAAGGAAAGGTAAACAGCACCCTGCCTTCACCTTTGAATTCCTTGCATCTCTCCCGTAAATCACCAAATTCACACTTGGCCTATTCCAGGTATGAAATGCGGTGTCACCTTGTTGGCTGAGAGGAGGGAGAAGTCTGAACGTGATCATCTCAGGCACTTTTTTACCCTCTAAAATTCTGCAGTGCCTTATGCGGCTCGCAACCATTCATATAATTAAATCACCCCACATGAACACACACTACAATAGGTCTCACACACTTAGAAACACTCAAAATACTCCCAGACACAAAGAAACAAAGAAAAAATTTAATCTGTATACAGAATCACACTCAGCGACTGATTACGCGTCTGGTGGGCTGAGGACCGCCAGACTCGTGGTGGCACCAGCCGCGGTCCGTGCAGGTAACAGCAGTGGGGCGGTGGGGCCGCGTTGGGGGGATTTCAAGGGACGATGCAGAGGGAAAATTAATTATTTAATTTTCCCTCTGCATCGTCCCTCGAATCCCCCCCAACGCGGCCCCACCGCCCCACTGCTGTTACCTGTACGGACCGCGGCTGGCTGGCACGGCGGTGGCGGTCTAGCCCCATTAAAGGTTGGGCCGTTGAACTGTCCTGGAACCACCGACGTTGCCAGGGAACCACCGTTCCCTGGCGGTGGCGCGGCGGGGTAGAGGCAGCAATATGCTTGGCGGGACCGCCGCGGTCCCACCAAGCATACTACGAGTTTCCTCTCTGCCGGCGGTGCCATGGAGGTTCCTACTTCATGAACACTGTGGCGGAGAGGAAACAAAGGGGGCCATACAGGGCCCCCAGTGCCTCCTCCACATAGGGATGCATGCAGGCATGCACCCCTGTTCCTGCACAGCATGGACTTTCAAGTCCATGCCATGCAGGAACCTTGTTGTGCGGTCCCATTGCGGTGCCAGTTTTCTAATGCACCGCATTGGGACCGCCACGCCGCCCGCCCTCCAGACCATTTTAAACATGTAATGTGGTGGGCCGCAGTGACCTTCGGTGGTACAGGAGTGCAGCGGTGGCGTACAGCCCGCTCCTGCACCGCCGAAAGTCGCAATCAGGCTCAAAGTGTCACAGTGATCGTAGTGTCTGCTGTTGACATCTGGTGAGATCTCGAGGTCACATGTTTGACTCCTGACAAGGCCAACTCAGTATTTCTTCTTTGTGGAGTTGTTAACCACCTCTAAATTGAGCAACAAGAACACCCGTTATTTTCAACACTGATAAACTGTGAAATTGTTTTTTAATATTATACAGAAATACAAACTTACAAACAAACAGAAACATTCAAAATGCTTACACATATATTCAGAAGAACAAAAAACGCTCACACAGGCACACAACAGAGAAAACAAGGTGACATTGACACAAACCAATCACACACGGATATACAGTAATACAGAAAACCCCACACAGACACCCAGAAGTGCAAATTACATACAAACACCAGAAATGTGCAAAATAGTCTCAAACAACAAATACACATACATGCACATACAGACTGCCTCTTTTTCTCTCTCCCTCTCTCTCTCTTACATGAAAACATTGAAACGCTCAACTACTAATAAAGAAACATGCAAACACAACAAATGCTCAAAATACTTTGAAGAGGCAGGCAACATTCCTACACAGCTACAACATAGTCGTATAGACTTAGGCATTAGAAAAACACTATCTTAAAAATAGACATAAAGATGCAAACATTGGACAAAAAAGAGCCAACATCAAATACATGCAAGGCAACACTCAAAACAACAACTTGGCCAAATAAAAATATGTGCCAATCAATCTAGAACAGATGCAAATAATCCTCTTCAAGAAAATGTACATCACTCTAGTCACTAACAACTGCCCAAGGAAGTGAGAATCAAATTAAAAATCTGCTACCTGATGTACAGGGTCACTCATCAAAAGACACCTTTCTCCCTGGCAACCTTAATTCACCATCTTAGGACGACAGAGAGGACTCGGAAGGCACTGCTCTTATCTAGAAGCACAGAGATTCTAGTTAAAAAGCCAGTCCTTCAAGTAGCTGCGACAACCCTCTCGAAAATCCAAACCTCTCACTTTTCACACTGTACAACTTTAAAAAAAAAAACCTTTTTAGAGTCAACCAGGGACAGAAAGAGATAGTAATGCGAGCAACTTTGCTGAGGGCAAATGAGCTAATGTCAAATGACCTTCAACTGCTGAGAATTTGCAGACAGGGTTATCGGTAAATATCTGAAGAGAAGGATATGGGGTTGTTCGGAATACATTCCTCACTATAGCAAAGTGTAATGTAAGGTTTATCAGTCTAATTTTCCACACGGTTTGTAATGGATTTCTGGCTTAGTATGTGTTGGTTTTTTTCCAATTTTCTAATTATTCTTTCCATCTAGTGTGGTAATAATTAAATCCTGACCTGCATGAAACACCCTCATCCGTGGCACACAAAACAACAAACCTAAACTTTCTTTGATTGAGTACTTTTAAATACCAACACTGACAATATTTTGACATGCTAATATTGAGGACAGAATGTAGGGGGGCAAAATATTGAAAGGTAAATGCATATAAGGAAGAATAAATTTACCATTCCTAACTCCACATTTATATACTTTGAAGTCACTTAGGTACAAAATATGTGGAGTTAGTAACAGAACATCTAGACTTACTTACTTGTTGATATTTAATTTCCGATATTCTGCCAGTGGCGGCTGGCATCTACAGGGAGGGGGTGGGCACACACGTGCGTGTAAAATAATATAAAACAAATCAAATAAAACTCACCGATCTTGGAGATGTTCTCGTTCTGGACCTCTACTTTCGCCGACACAGGAACCAGATGCTGGAACTCCCTTGGGCAATCCTGGTGGTGCTCTCACCAGCATGAGAGGAGCGCTAGGATTGGTGGGAGCGGCCTTACTCGGCGCTCCACAGTGCTCTGGAGGCTTTGGCTTGCTCTAATCCGGCTGTCTTAAGACATGAACACTGAAAACAGTGCAATACCAGCCTACCCTCCTCCCTCCAGCTGTCACTTAGCAGTACCCATCCTGAGGCTCAGCTCGGGACGGGGGATGAAAAATAAAATGGAAATTAATTACCATTTTATTTTTCATCTCTGGGGCTTTGGAGGGATTTTTAAGTGGGGCGACGCTCCTCCGCTCAAACGAAGGAGCCGTGCCTGTATTCTGTCCTCGATATTCTGTCCCATTGATATTGTTGATGCGAAATTCAGGGGGCACACCATAAGAGATATATAACCTGAAAAGGTCTGACTACGAAAGTGGGCGAAGAGTTCCTAATTGAAAGAAAGAGTGGTTCATAAGAACTGGGTTGAGTGTGACCTGTGCAGTGAGTAGGAGAGGATACAAAATTCAGAACATCTAGCGCGTAATTAAGAGTCTGGCGGTCCACGGACTGCCAGACTCGTGGGGGCGCAGAGGCGGCAGTCTCTCAACCGTCCCATTATGATTAGGGTGGTTGAACCACCACTGCCCGCCGCCAGGGAACCGCAGTTCCCTGGCGGTGTTGCGGTGGTCAGGAGGCATCAATATGCTTAGCGGGACTGACCCCGGTCCCGCCATGCATATTACAAGTTTCCTCTCTGCCATGGTTTTCATTGCGGTTCCTCCTCCATGAAAACCCTGGCGTAGAGGAAGCAAAGGGGGTCCTACAGGGCCCCTTGTGCCTTTGCAGCCTGGGGTGCATGCAGAGGGACACAACATGTGCCCCCCTGTGTGCATGCACCCCAGTTCCTGCACAGCATGGACTTTTTCAGTCCATGTGTGCAGGAACTTATTTTCACGGTCCCATTTTTAGAAGCACAGAAGTAGGAACGCCAAAAAAAGCCAGCCAGACAGGAAGAAACTCCTAACCTAGCGGGCGGCACAACCACAGCTTTGGTGGTGCGGCGGTGGGGCACATCCAGCGCCACACCGCCAAAG
Organism: Calotriton arnoldi; assembly: GCA_963921515.1. NCBI lineage: Eukaryota > Metazoa > Chordata > Amphibia > Caudata > Salamandridae > Calotriton > Calotriton arnoldi. The sequence goes on along the minus strand of CAWUFW010003912.1, from coordinate 699,594 downwards.
TCGGAATCAGGACCCTAATGAGTAGAGGGCTGAGGGTATTAGACAAAGTACTATCTTCTAAATTATAGATAAGGACTCAAAGCATGGAGAATATTGCTGCTTACAGGATGTTTGGAGCCAAGAAATCGGATACAGCACGGCAAACATTGGTTCTGCAGTTGGGAGGACAGTATATTAATGTCCTTGTAAAGCTGGAAAGTCTGAGGTTAAGTACAAACAGCAAGCATTATGCCAAGGGGAACATTTTCACTTTTGATGGAGCAAGTGCTATTAGAGCTGGAGACAATCACAAAACCTCCTCCTGCACAGTCATAGAGGTCCTGTCTGAAAATATTATAGACCTGGGGGATGGCTGCTACTAAATCAGGCCTGGAGGAGTCGCATAGCCCAGTTTCAGTTAAAAAGATGATGTCAGGTTTGTAGGACTGTATGTAGTCGTAGATTTCAAGTTGATTCGTGGGTAAAGATCTTACATTTAAGAGAAAGCTATAGCGGATTACTGGTTCGAAAACGTTTGGGGCCTGGAGCAAGTTGCTACCTTTGGTGTTCAAGAAGGAAGAAGAGAACGGGAAATCAGTGGGAAGTGTAAAGGGACTTAGGGGCATATTATCAAGAACGGCGTTAAAATTATCGCCGCTTTAGCGGCAGAAAACTGCCGCTAAAGCGGCGATAATGGGCTTGATAATATGCCCTTGAGAATTCCAATAGAAGCCCATGTTGACACCAGAACATGGGCTTCTATTGGAATTCTCAAGGGCATATTATCAAGCCCATTATCGCCGCTTTAGCGGCAGTTTTCTGCCGCTAAAGCGGCGATAATTTTAACGCGGTTTCTTGATAATATGCCCCTTGGTGTGATCCTGGCTTGGACAGGCACATACCAGCATAACTTTGCCAAGCCTTTGGTACTGCCGGAGCAAGACTTTATGTATTCACTGCACATATACACTGCACAGGCATGCTACATGCTTGCAGTTAGAGACTGACATAAAAAGGGGTGTGGCTTAGAAGATGCTAGAACAGCAGTTTTTAATCTGTGTTCTGCAGCCTCCAGGGGAGTCTGTGTCACCTACTCAGGGGGTCAGTGACTGTTTTGAAAATTGAATAATATAAACAGAAAAATAAAGTGGAAATAAATGAAGAAGCAAAATGCTAAATTGAAAATTTTTAAATGTTCTGTAAATGTGAATGAATTTGAAATTAGAGGCAAAAGATAAAGGTGATATCCTCAGATTGATTCATGGGAGCAACGCAAGTACAGCAAACAGAATATAGTATGGATGATGAATGGCCTCAATTTAATTTAAGAAAGGTCCAATCTTCTCGTTAAAATTAAAAATGTGATTTTATTTGTTTGTGAATTAAATAAAATAGTTCATCATTTCAGTATTTGTTCGATTAATGCTTGTGTCTGTATTTTTCTGAATTGTTTTGAGGTTCAATCATCAAAATTGCTTAGATCAGAACCCACAACTTCCAGTAATGACTCACTTGGGGTCCTTGGATTCTAGTAATGATTCTAGTAAGTGATGTCTACAGAAGCCAAAGGGTTAAGAACCACTGTGCTACAAAGTGCTATCTGCAGGAAATGAGGATAAAACTGGAGGTCAGGGGGTAATAAACTAACACTAATACACTTTTATTTACTAAAGAATATGTAAGATAAATTGCAAATAATAGTGCAAACAGGAAATACATAAACAAAATAACAGCTGATTCTTGGCAGTTAAAAATGGCGACCATACGGGCAAAAACAAAAATCAATATTTTGACAAACACTTGTATCTGGAGTATTTAGGGGAGAGACTGGAGTACTCAACTGCTTGGTGCTGGTACTTAATATGCAATTCAATGTAGGCAGACGGATACCAGAAGTAAAGGGCTGACGCTTGGATGACTCTAGTGGAGGAGACTTCTGTTCGGCAATCAAAGCTATCTCCTCCCAAATTTAAAGTTTTTCCATTTAGAGTATTTGGATAGCTGTTGTGGGCTTATGGTTATCAAGAGAAATAGTTCCAGGGATGGACTCTCAGGTACGTATCCTCAGGGTTCCAACCTGGTGATGGGACAGATGCAGATAGGTCTGGTAACGAGGGTTCTTCAGGTGTGAATTAATTACTTGGAAATTCACCTTGTGGCACATTTTTCTGTCATAACAATAGCTTTTCTCAGAAACCAAGAAACGGAACAGTAAAGTGACAGGCTATGGCTGAAGATAAGAGACTTTGAATGATTCTGAGAAGATCATTGGGTTAGTTGTCACTACCTATGATTTTCGTCTTTACAAATGCCTGCTAGGCTTTGTGGCAGTTCTTCAGGTGAGTGTTCTGTGATTATTTATATTCTACATAGAGCGCCTTCTGCATTTTAAATTAAGTTGTCTTAGATGTCCTCCTTTTGTATTTGTTATTTTCAAGAGGAGAGCCAGATGCAGAACCAAAGTATGGCTTTACTGGACTTCTGTGGGGCAGAAGAGTAAAGTTTTGTCTAAAGAGTGTGGTTAGAAGGCTCGGGATCATGGTCGTGATTCTACAGGAAAGACCTTGAACATAGGAGGGTTTGTGTTGGGCTTTGTCCAGGTTGTCCATGCTCTGCCTCACCTGGCACTGTTATATTTGGGATTTTGCATTTTGCAAATCGTTAGGACATTAATTATACTTGGGAAGCCAAAGAAAATGGGTGATAGAATGAAGGTGTATAGTGTGTTCTTTACGTCAGACATAATTCATATTGTGGTATTTTTAGATCATTGGACCAAAGAATATTTTCTCTCATGACACATGGGGTTGACAAGTATATTAAAATCAGCTGAGTGTCAACAGAGACTACAAAACTGAGGCAAACTTATGTAACCAGGCTAGAAGGTTGTCTATGGGCTTCCACTTTATGAGGACACCTTGGGGCTCCCTAAAGGTTTTCAAGCTATTTAGCATAGTGAGATCCATTCATCCAACCAGACCTACCATTCCTAAATCTTCGCATGAACTACACCATACCTGCTTCAGATCTCTACCTCCTCGCTGTTTCTTCACACTGCAATGGGAACTTTTGACCAGTACATTTTATTGATTTATACTCAAGATCTTTTATAGACTCTTGAAAATGCTGTTTGCAATTTCTACAATGAAAAAGAAAGGAAGGCAGGCAAGAGGATGTTGAGTGGCAGTTACCTACCAGATCTGACACCGCACCCCCAGGCCACCATGGTAAGTATTGGAGTTATTAATAAATACACATTAATACACATTAATTAGCAATTAGCGCATTAATTAGCACATACTTATATTCTAATACAATATAGATATACCATATTTTAACAGTATTATTGAATTTTAATATTCATTTTTAAAATATGATTCAATAATTAAGTATAGTAAGATGGACTAGAATTATAGCATGATAAAAAAGAAAGAGAAAGAAAGATGAATACTATGGCATAGAAGAAAATTTTAAAAAATGTGCATAGTAATGTATACAGAGGATTACTATGTTATATAAATTAGGAAAAAACTGGTAGTCATTAACAATATCATTAATGTACTTAAAGAGCATTATGAATAGAAACTGTGAGTACAGCACAAAAAAACCCAAAGAATCCTTACAATTTGTGCTGGACTCTCTGTTCCCACTTGCCTAAAGTGACCCTCAACATGTGGTATCCCAGACTGCTACTTTTACCCTAGATGCCACTTGCCTAAAGTGACCCGCAACATGTGGCAGCCTTGCCAAGTACCAATCATCAGGAGTTAGACTAACACACTTTAGTGCTGGTGTCCGCATCACCGCACTAAAATGCATTAGTAACACATTTAGAGTGCACCCCGAACCATTCAAGGTGTACTACAAGGAGCTGCAGAAAGCGCGCTGTCAGTAAGCGCATTATCAGCATACTTGTGTGCTGTCTCAAAAAGAGTAAATACATATCATATATGATCTCTGGGCCCCCGGTGGGGGGAGGGGGGGAGAACAGATATCATTAAAGAACCCACATGTGAATCAAATTGAGCCCGATTAGCAACCTCGTGATGTCATCTGTAGGCGGTCATAATAATTCTGGACAGACCCCCATGGATCCAAACAAGGGGCGTCGCCTTGCATGAAATGTAGCAATGAACTCGGTCCGGGTGTCAACCAGGCAAATCATCAGCAAAGTCAAGCTGAGCCCATGTCAGAGCAGCCACCAGCACCGATTACTCCTTTTTATAAAATAAGAAAAGACTGTTGTGAGTGTGGATGATACCCGGCCTCCCCAGCCCTAGGGTCACGGCTATGGGCATCCAGCCGTGACCCTAGGGCTGGGGCTACCACTAAAATAAACAAAGGGCAAACGCGCTGGACCCAGATTCATGTGGATCTAGCGGCAGATTTGTTGTGTATTCTGGGCACACATGTGCCGCAGTTAATTTGGCCTAACTAGCAGATGGCTAGCTTGTTTTCCAGTGCTGTCCGCGAATACTGAGACCCCTCCATCCCAGGTAGCGCAGTGCACTGCAGGATGTTTTCATGGCCTGCGCCACCCAGAGGAGAGCAATCTAACATCGCTCTTCCCTCGCTCCTGCCACCTTTCCCTCCTACACCAGGACATGGTTGATTGATAGTGACTATATCAATTATCAATCTCGATACCAGCCACCTTTGCATGACACCTCAGTGTCGACAGCTTTAAACGCCAGAAACCTCCATACATGTTTGCGACTGCGGGGATACTTGTGCCCTGTCCTGAAGGAGCACACAAAAGCACCAGGGCTGTCCGTATGTGGGAGCAGGGTCAAAGACATTATGGCACAAAGGACAAATATTTTGGTCTTTCATCTTTAGGTGCAGCTTAAATGTACAATATATCATCCAAGTTAAAGAAATTGACAGTAAAATGAACTCTTTTTCCTTTTACATTCACCAGATGTAAACTCACTTGTTTAATGCAATCACAGCAGACCGTTCCTGTGTGTGTGTCTTCTGTATTGTGCTCCAAGGTCCAAGCCGGCATCTGGAAGAACTGTGAATATGCAAATCATTATTTTAAAATTGTATTACTCCAGATTACACAGGATATCCTGTCACAAAATGTGTATGTAGAGATTTAAGGTTTATTATAAAACAACTGTTTCAAAATGTATATTTTCAGTAATACACAGTCACACTGTAGTTCAAACCTTTACTATATTCAGTAAAAGAAAATTCTTTAGAACTAAGCTTGTAACAATTTTAAATTATCTGTCAAAAAGAATAAACGTTTGTCAGCATGAAGCTTCATGTGACTCCAAAGACAAGCTCAGTATATTTGTGCGTGGCAGGAAGGTTTGTCGTATTTCTCAAGCAAGCACACCAGCCAGCTATTCGTGTCTTGAAATTCTGGAAGAGGTAGTAGGTTAGTGACCTTCCAATTTAGGTGTTTTGCAGCAAGATCTTTTTAGAGCTTCTCAGTGCTCAAAAGGGATAGTTTCTGATATTCATCTCTTCTAAAGTACTTCATTGATTGGTTTTACTCAAGAGCAAGTGTCACTAAATTGGTCATTGAATGTCACTCATAAGTACACAGAATACATGGAAATGTCACACATAAGGATTCAGAAACCTTGGCAGCTGTGATGTGGTACCCTGGTCTGCTACTTTTACTCTAGATGCCATGACCCCTCCCATCCATTATCCCTGCCACTGACAGAGTTCCACTGTGAAAATGAATGAACACCGACAGGGAAGTCAGTCTATTCTTTATTCCAGAGCCCCCCACAGGAAGACATTGGATGATGCGGCAATCACCGGACTCTGCTGGACAGGTAAGAATCAGCACTTTGACAGTCTTAAAGCAGCACCGGGAAGGTAAAGCTCATGTTGGCCCTGCTCGCGCCGGCGTTCATGAAAGCACCAGCATATTAACAGTGAACGGATAGTCATAAAAACACCAGCCTCACAGGTAGCACCAGGTCTAAGAGTATCAGAGATATTTTAAGATATGGGAAAAGTGATTGATTGTCCAGGGTCCCTGCTTTCCGAGAGGGCCCCAGGGAAAGAGATTTGTCTCTCTATATCACACCGTTGCTCTATCTCAACCTCTTCGCCTTTGTCTGGCTACCTCTACTCCTGATTCTCTCTAACCAGTGTCATCTAAAGGGTTTGGGGTCCCTCAGCCAAGATATATTTAGTTTTTTTTGGGTCACCTTGATTCTCATAAGTTACCATGTAAGTTAATATTATTTGATATCTTGCATGCCCTAAATAGCAGAAAACATGTAATAAAATTGAAAGTTTTTCTGGACAGAGGATTCCAAAGTATGTCTGTACGGGCCCCCAAAAATTGATATGCACACCTCGGAGCAAAGCCCAGCAGTCAGATGCCACAAAATACTGTCACGTGGCACTGAAGCAAGCAAAATACTGGCAGAAACATCCGCAATGGAGACAATGAGGTCAACATGTATAAACGATCCCACACATAACCACTAATCCACTGGACAAAAAAGCATGCGCACATGCCCATAAGTTTCAAACATATTCTTACAGTGGAACAAACACACCAACATTCAGAAGCACACAATCAGGGAAATACGCGAACAAACGCATAACACAGCCACAGACAGAAAGAGGCCAAAGCTATGAAACAAACACACACATTATGCACATGTATAAGAGACAAGTAAAGACAAACAGGTCAACAGTTTGATGTGTGTCCAATGCGACCTGCTTGGGCTCCACCCTCAGGATAAAAACGTCAGCAAATCTGGCAATGATGGAAATGGTGTCAGATGCCAATAAAGCCAATTTCTACAGCATGGCTGTCTGAGAGATAGCAGTCCTGGGCAGAAAAATGTATACAACTTCCACTGTGCGAGGTACAATTGCTTTTGGTCCTGGAAATGGATCCCCACTTTGATGGACCGTTTCCAGGTCTCACATACGTGATAGTAGTTTACCATGGTACCTTTGGCTGGTCTGACTGTTGCCATGAAGCGTCTCGCAGCATGCAGGCAGGAGATGTTTAGGGGGAAATCCCTCCTGCAACAGAGGCCGAATCGAAATGTCATTAGTGTGGGGAGGTGGTGTCTCCACTCAGAGCTTAATTTAAGCTGGTATTTGCCGGTGGGGCCCACCTGCACTCGTTTCTGGGGGCCGGCACTTGTTTTTCCTCAACAGACTTTGATCTAGAGCAAGAGAGAGAAAAACAAAGGGGAAGAAGGAGGAAGAAAAAGAAGGAAAAGCAGCGAAAAAGAGGGAAAGGAGAGATGAAGAGTAACCTACAGGAGTGAGATAAAGAGACAGGGAGTGTCTGGTGGTGGATGAAAGAGGCATGAGGACTCATCAAGACTACATAACTTTGATATTCATCACCCCAACCTTCGAGAGCGCTGCCTTGGGCCCCGGCACTTATTCTTTTACAAATTAAGCACTGTCTCAACTACACCAGCTGTTTGGCTGCCAAACCACCAAGGCTTAAATGTCTGATTGAGAGTTGGGTAGGAATAGAGCATATTCTCCTTTCAGGTGGATATGGTAACTCTGGAGGAGAATCCGCCAGTGCAATGTGCTCCAACAGCAGGGGCATATTTACGTTCCCTGGCGCATCCCTGCATATCAGCAGGGATGCGCCAGGGAAAATGCGTCACACAAGTTTACCCTTGCGCCACGTCCGATGCGCCGCATTTAGAATGCGGCGCATCGTGACGCAAGGATAAGCAGATGCGTGACGCATCTGCCGGCGGAAGGTTGGCGCAGTGCTGAAGTTGTGTCGCAAGCGCGACGCAACTCCAGCACTGTTCTAACCTTCCCTATCCCTAACATGGTGTGTCAATCCTTACGCCTGCTTGAAGCAGGCGTAAGGGATTTGACGCACCAGCGTCGGAAAAGTGACTGCGTGAAATCTTGTAGATTTCACTACGTCACTTCCGAGGCGTTCCTGCGCCGGAACGCCCCCCCCTGTGCCGGTACGCCCACATGAAACCTGACGCAGGTTTCATGTGGCGCAGGGGTTTACTACGTGACGCATCTCCCTAGATGCGTCACTTTGTAAATATAGCGCAACGCAGCGCATGGTTTGCGTCGCCGCTGCGTCACATGCGTGACGCAACGGCGGCGCAAAAGTGGCGCAAGGGGCTTGTAAATATGCCCTGTAGTGTTTTGTGGTGGAGGAAATTCCTCCAGTGGATTCTCCTCAGGTTTCAGAAATCAGAGGATTTTCAGATACCGCTGAACTATCAATTTAGCCCACACAGACAGACGTACACTCATAAATGAGGTCCATTGGCTAAGATGCCAACTTTAGAACCTGGGGATCTCGCTTGAATTCTAGTCTCTGCATTTCACTGAAAATCGTCTTATTCTGGGAAAATCAACAAATTCCCTTTTGCCTAAAAATCATAAATATGTGAAATTCATTTGTAACATGCAAGGCAATGGTGTAGTTCAAAGATGTAAATATCCACTTTGGGTTTCATTATGAGTTAGTCGGAATATAGTATCTATATCCCGGCTCCTGAAATTATTTATACCAGTGGTATTGGTAATTTTGGGCATTGGAAATTCCTGAATGATTACAAGTTTATTCTGACTTGGAGAAGGACCCTAAGATTTGGCTGTGCTGCCCCTGAATGCCATGGCAATTCTGCATGTTTGGGCCCATTCCCACTCGAAAATGTTTGCAGCTATTTTCTGGTGAAATGTCTTCGGGCCTTGAGAAATTACCTGCAATTTCTGCATCAATTGCAGTACCAGATTTAGCTGGAAGCACTGAAGCAAAACTGGGAATAATGTGACCTCGTAATGAAGGCTTTTATCACATAATCTTGTATGGTCTCAGAACCACCGCTTGACCTTATAATGAATGGCGCTTTTTTGCTCATCAACTAGGAGTATAAATCCCAAAACATACAACCACAGAATACTCATGCAGATTTAATCACACATACTTTATACTTTACTACAATCCTTATTTTATAGGAGACTTTCTGATTCTAGTGATTGCTTTCTCTTAAAATTGCTTATTTTTTTCAAATTCTCCCTGCTATATTGTAGGAAACTGACATTCCTTCTAAATTTAAGTAAGTGATGGTATAAAATGGTGGTAGGTAGAGCAAACAAAAGCAAATCAGTGCTTAAACTGTGAAAACAATAAGTACAATGTCCCCAAATTTTTCTTCGGAGCCCTCAACTAGAATTGCTGGATTCCAAAATTCAAAGGTTGCCTAGACTTGATTCCACCTCACACCTCTTTCTTCTGCACTTCCTGTTTGTTTATCTTACTCTTGCATGTTCTTTCCCATCGCTGCTACCTCCCTTTGTGACTGCTTTCATCTCTGTCTCCATCTTCTGACTTTTTTTTATCTTTTATGTGTCAACGCATACGAATGAAAATATGTCCACATGTCCATAAATGAGTGCCAGTGACCACCATCTTCAATCACCCGCACAAATGAAGGAGGCACCTTTGCACACAGCGTCAGTATCGCAAACGGACCAATAGCCAAATCGGCATTGACGCTTAGCAGTGATGCACACACACATTATCAGACTCCTGCTCTACAGCGGCTGTTCTTCGACACCTGAACAAGCACTCCTGGCTCAGGCTCCGCGCACCCTTTCATGCAAACTAATTGTATTAAGGAAGTTACATCCACAGCCAGATGGGCTACTGGATATCATACCCTTCCCTGTGGTGGATCTCGCGAAGTGCTGCATATCAACTAAAATAGATAATTTCCATTCTGCATGTCAGGGGCGAGGAAGCCAGACCACTGGACATGCTATGTTGTTCCAATTTGTAGAGCGCACTATCACCCGGGAGGGTATCCTGGCACTGAGTGGATTGCACTGTATATAGTGCTTGATACCTTTCATATATCACCGTTGCCATTTGCAGTAGAGATTAGCAAGCCAGCAAATTTATAGAGCAAACCATCAATGTCCAAGCTAAGGGACTAATGAGGGTGTAAGGGCCACTGCAAAAGCCGAATTGGCATGCAAATCCTGAAACAAAGTTCAATCAAAATATGATAAAGACCCTTTTTAGTTGAAAAAGTTGTTTCTTCATCCTATATTCTTTCACTTACTAGTGCATTGAATGACATGTATTGAAAGTTGAAGCAAAAAAGTGATAAGAAGTTTTTGAATTGTAAAAACGTTATTAGGGAGAGAATGTGCCAGTGCCAGGCATGCTTTGCCCGGCTATAATTTGGCTCGCTAAGATAAGATCAAAGGCTGAGCCATGGGAAGTCACTCGGCCCAAGTCAGGCTCGAGCCATGCCCGCCTGCTTATCTCTAAGCATATTAGATGGTTTATCAAGAAACAGAGTTCTGAGAATTCACGAGAAAGCACACAATGCTCAGCACGAACCCTTTGCAGTTTTTCCCAGAAGTTTATTCTTGGCACACCAGGCTCATTTTAAAAGGGTAAAAGTATATTTTCTCGCATTTACTAATTCTTTGCAGAGAATGTACAGTTTGTATGCTTCACTATTTCTTCTAATGTATTTGTATTGTTCCATTTGTGTGGTTACAACTACGACTTCAGGCTCTGCGCCTGTAAAATCGGATGCAAATTGGCACAATAGTGCAGTAAGGTTAAATATCACGTGCAAAAAAAGTTATGAAGACTGTGTTAGCATATTATTCCCTATTCCTTTGTGCAGCATTCCCCTTTGGTTTTGCTATGTTCGCCCTAAGTTGGCAGGGTATGCCCAGACGTGGGTCCCTTGCTCACTTTGCCACTGGATGCAAGATAGCCTGGCTGATGACGGCCAGAAACCGGTCCCAGGATGCTTGTTTCCGGTCCAGGGAAGACATGGCTTGGCAGTTCGGGCTGGACTGTTCCCATGAGGCACAGGGTCAGACTGATTTGCATATGGCCATGTCTGAACTGGGGTGGCGGAGTGAGCTAAAGAATGATGATGGATTAAACCCAGATCAGTTGACTGGGGGTGAGTGTTTGCAATGTTCAACACTCCGTCCATCATCCCCTTTGGTTTTGCTATGTTCGCCCTAAGTTGGCAGGGTATGCCCAGACGTGGGTCCCTTGCTCACTTTGCCACTGCATGCAAGATAGCCTGGCTGATGACGGCTGTAAGCCAGAACCTGGTCCCAGGATGCTTGTTTCCGATCCAGGGAAGACATGGCTTGGCAGTTCGGGCTGGACTGTTCCCATGAGGCACAGGGTCAGACTGATTTGCATATGGCTATGTCTGAACTGGGGTGGCGGAGTGAGCTAAAGAATGATGATGGATTAAACCCAGATCAGTTGACTGGGTGTGAGTGTTTGCAATGTTCAACACTCCGTCCATCATCCCCTTTGGTTTTGCTATGTTCACCCTAAGTTGGCAGGGTATGCCCAGACGTGGGTCCCTTGCTCACTTTGCCACTGGATGGAAGATAGCCTGGCTGATGACGGCCAGAAACCGGTCCCAGAATGCTTGTTTCTGGTCCAGGGAAGACATGGCTTGGCAGTTCGGGCTGGACTGTTCCCATGAGGCACAGGGTCAGACTGATTTGCATATGGCCATGTCTGAACTGGGGTGGCGGAGTGAGCTAAAGAATGATGATGGATTAAACCCAGATCAGTTGACTGGGGGTGAGTGTTTGCAATGTTCAACACTCCGTCCATCATCCCCTTTGGTTTTGCTATGTTCGCCCTAAGTTGGCAGGGTATGCCGAGACGTGGGTCCCTTGCTCACTTTGCCACTGGATGCAAGATAGCCTGGCTGATTATGGCTCTAAGCCAGAAACCGCTCCCAGGATGCTTGTTTCCGGTCCAGGGAAGACATGGCTTGGCAGTTCGGGCTGGACTGTTCCCATGAGGCACAGGGGCATACTGATTTGCATATGGCCATGTCTGAACTGGGGTGGCGGAGTGAGCTAGAGAATGATGATGGATTAAACCCAGATCAGTTGACTGGGGGTGAGTGTTTGCAATGTTCAACACTCCGTCCATCATCCCCTTTGGTTTTGCTGCATTCGAAATTGGGCATAAAAAGTCATCCAATACCATGTACTAATGGTATTTTTTTCAGGTGTATTTTGCACCTAACTCTACAGAACACTCAGAAGGGGACCACTAGATTTGTTTCACAAGGCAGATGCTACGGTACCGAGTCGGCCCAGGCAAAACTTCTGTTATGCAGGCACAATTTTGCATAATTTCAGAGCACCGGAACAATGCAAACCACCAGTAGCGACTTGCACAGGTAAGAGTGGTGAGGCGGGGCTGGGTGGGGGGTCGTGGAAGTCGACAGACGACGAGATAAGTAATATTAAATAAATAAATAAATAACACCACTTACTTTGCGCTCGCCGCATCGTCGCACCGTACCTATTTTTCAGACTTGTTCACGCATGATTATTTGGATAATCAGTTTTCTGGTTATTGTTTGTAGTGATTTTTGTGTAATTATTAAATATTGGGAGGAAAGTAACCTCTAGGGCAAGTGAGAGATTTATGACTTTACTTCTTATGTGGAGATGTCTCAGGTGATCCATCATCTGTCCAATTCTTGCACTCAGATGAGCCTCCAGCTATGGAGGGTCTCCAGCTGGGGATTGTTTCAAATTACGGAATGTCTACATTCATGGTGTGTCTCTTCCTATGGACTACCTCCAGCTATGATAAACCTGCATCTGTGAGGAGTCCCTAGCTATGGAGTACTTCTAGCAGTGCCGTGCTGGAGGTAGTGGGATGTCTCCAGCTATGACGTTCCTCCAACAATTTGTGTCTAAAGGTATAGGATGTCTTCAGCTATGGGCTGGCTTCAGCTATAGGGTGCCTCGCGGTACAGATTGTCTCCGATTATGGGGTGTCTGCTGCATCAATTGTATTCTGCTATGATGGGCCTTGAGCTACAGACTGATCTTCAGCTATGAGGTGTTAGTCTCCAGCCATGTGATATCTCTAGCTATGTGAAGTCTACACTTATAGGGTGTCTGCAGCTATGCACTGTCTCCAGCTATGGGGTGTTGGAAGTTATGGACTGTTCCCAGACAGGGAGTGCTTCCAGCTATGTGAAATATCCAATTATTGGGTGTCGGACTGTCTCCATCTATAATTTATGCAGCTATGGCGTGTCTATAGTTATGGAGTTTCCCCAGAAATGGTGTTTTGCAGCTATTAACTGTCTCTATCTATGATTCAAGATATGGAGTGTCTGCTGGTACAGAGTGTCTACTGCTATGGAGTGTTTCTAGTGAATGGAGTATATCCAGCTATGAATTGCATTAATTTATGGGGGGGTCTCCAGCTACGGTGTGTCTCTAGCTGATAGAGGATCTCCCTATAATGTTCACACTATATCTGTCATTCATCGCTATTTTCAACACACTTTTTGAGCGGTAGTGTTGATCAATATTCCTGCAGCGCACAGCACCATCCTAAAATAATCAAACCAGGATCATGGCTCTCCAGGCCTCTACACAACATATATATGCCTCTTTAAATGGCAACATTTCTATCACCTGATCCAAGCTTTCTAAAAGATCTGAAGAGAAAAGTGGTTTTATGGGTCCATAAACCCAACATAGGTTTTGATAGGAGAGCGCATGCTCTCATCTTACGAGTCACAGCTTTATTTAAACCTGAACAAATTACAGGTTCTTATCTAACAGATGTCTACTCTTAGCAGAACATACTACTCTATAAACCTTAGCTCATTACACTTTTGTCAGAACACAACCTTGTTTATATCTTTTTACACTACAGGTTTCTGTAGGGTCCTCTTCATATTCACCAGATGAGTTGCATTTAATTATCACAGTACAGGATCCTTTAGGGCTTTCTCACCGGTAGTCTATTATCTAATCTTGACCAAAATACATGTTCTTTTAGGACCTTTTTCCCACATTCTAGGTTTCCAGAGTTCCCAAACCTGAACACAATAAAGATACCTACAGAAAGGAAATTGGATTCGTACAAGCCAACTCAGATCTAGCGGAGCCCCGGGCCCAAAGGGCTTGCCAAACGCACTATTCAAGTCAGACCAACGTTTCTGGGCCGATCTCTTCACGCCGCTGTTTAACCACGCGTTTCAATCAAACAGTATACCAGCATCATGGAGAGGTAGTATACTTCACCCGATATTCAAAGCTGTCAGCAGATCAGACCTGGCAAACTACAGATTAATCGCGCTCATCGATGTAGAAGCCAAAGTGTATGCCTCGAATCTTCTCGTCGATTTCGAAGATTGGGTCACCTCCAACAAGATCCTCCCAATCTCACAACCAGGCTTCAGACCAGGCACAAGCACAATGTGTAACCTCTTGGCCTTGAATCTTATCGCCGAAAAAGCACAGCAAAAGTCCACCAAATTGTATACTTGTTTCGTGGATTTGAAAGCGGCGTTTGACATGGTACCTAGAGAGCTCTTATGGCATAAGATGGAAAAACGGGGCATCCCGCCAAATTTACTAAGAGCCATAATCAACTTGTACTCAGCCACTTGGGTACAGGTAAAGCTAGGAAACGGAGAAAGAACTACAGCGAAGATACCAATGCACAGAGGCTTAAAACAAGGGTGTGTGCTAGCTCCCAGCTTATTTAACATCTTTACAGCAGATCTAGACATAAGACTGACAGAAGTCCAAAGTGACCCCCAAAGCTAGCTAACCACCAAGTTAGAAGTCTGCAGTCTCCAGACCCCGATTGGCCTTCAGCGCTTGATCACAAAGCTGTTGGAATACCCAAAGGCGCTTGGATTATCACTAAACTACAACAAAACAAAGGTCATCTGTTTCTCTGCAAATACCAGGACCCACAACAAAAAACATAAATTGTTTGCAGCAGGGAACAGCAAAGAGCAGATTGGCTCTTACAAATACCTAGGAGTGGTGGTAGACTCCAAATTCACACTCAAAGACCATCTAACCAAAAGACGAGCCCAGGCGAACAAATTAAGTTTTGCACTATACAATCTAAGATCGAAATTAATGTGTCCATCTAATTCCCATCTTCTAATAGTAATTGCTGCTAAGTTTCTATCAACTTTTACTTATGGCTCCGAACTAATTAAAGGCAAAGACGCAAACTTTTTGAATTTACAACAATCCTGTCTTTTTAAACAAATTTTCCGGATTCTGCAATTTACATCTCAGGCGCGAGTTCACCTGGAATTTGGGTTACTCAACCTACTCCTGGAAAGGTTAGCAGCAATACTAAAACTGTGCTGGAAGATGAGCGTAGCCCAAGAAGAATCCTTATTAGGTCTCTGCTGGACGGAACTGAAGAACCAGCCAAAAAGCAAGTAAGACTGGCCTACCGCGCTTGAGCAAGCGTTAACCACCTTCAACATTCATGAAGTATGGGGCACAAACTACAGCTTTCCCGCATTTAAAAAAATAGTAAACAAAGCTGCTAAACACAAAGCCTGGCTATTGGACAAAGCAGCGCATGCAAAGAAGAAACATGGATGGATGGTTTTATCCTCGTATGGGGTTCGGTCGCCGCAGCCGTATCTTGTACATCACATATCTCCAACAACACAGCACTCGCTGCTTTTGATTCGACTTGGAGCTTTTTGTTCAAAAGACCAGGTACCAACATGGAAACGAACATGGCCGACCAGTCTGTGCCGGCCCTGCGGACATGCAGAAGAGTCAGTTTTACACTTCTTGTGCATTTGTCCAGCCGTTAGTATCTGGAGACGGCTTTTTCTACTCCCAGCTCTTCGTTCTCTCCGGATTCGATCATGTCGACCCGCAGTAATGGCATTACTAAATAGCCACTCGCTACAGTTTTCATGCAGGACAACCAAGTTTTTGCAACAAGTCAGCAAACTGTTACAAATATTGAACCCACTGTGCTGATTATATGCCTTAGTCCTGTGGCTACCCTACAGCCGAAGTGCAAACACATAAACATTGGAAAAGAGGACAGCAGTCACCTAGCATATTTGGCACACAGTCCATTTCTATTGAATTAGCTGCAAATATGCTCTATTCCTAATTTTAAGACCGTGCCATTTATCTTAAGTATGTTACATAAATCCGCACTTTTGCATATGAACTTCATTCACGCGGCAGCCACAAAGTGTACAGCGCAGGTGTACATATAATTGAAATGGAGGATAGTGGTCATTAGGCACTCACTTGCACGTAGTCCGTTTTCTACTGATTTTAGATGTATAATCCCATATTTTAAGATTTGTGCTTAGAAATGAAATTATTTATTAGTAGGGATGGTCTTACAACTGAAAGGGAAATTTTTGCACCAGCATAGCGGCAGACCAAAATCTATCAGAGCTTCCCTACAATCACTCTGAATGAGGTCAGCGGACACTTTGCACATTTCGGACACAAATTCACTGACTTGGTTTTTAGACGTAACATGTTTAACGCCCTATTTTAAGAAGACCGAACGAACTTGTAATTTTGAATTTCAAACCCTCGCTTTTATGCAGCCATAAATGGCACAGAGTATTTATTTTATGCTAAAATTGTAATGATTTTAATTAACTACACAATAAAGTCATTCTTCACTCATTAGATTTTTACCTACAGAACACTCTCATCAAAATACAGATTCTAAACTCCAGGTACTGTACTTAAGTTTACTGTAGGGCAGGTGTTCTCTCTCGCTAGAAGATGGTGCTTTTTATCCAGGCCTGGACCAATATAGGCTTTCTGACACAAAAATGTTTTCCCTTGACCAGAGCTCAATAACAATCATCATGTTCTTTCCACATATGAGACCACAATAGATGGCCTGCTAGCACTCAACACACTAAATGCGATCTTTAATCAAAACAGTATCAGTCTGCACCTCTCAACCGTTGGCTGTTTGAACCTTTTGCATGGGAATAAACCAGTGCTTAATTTGAGCCGGTGTTTTCCAGTGCTCAGTACCGGCAATTAATTGTCAACACCGGCGCTTGTGACAGTCTGCCACAAGGTGGTGCTGGCTGGATAATTTAAAGATGACCAGAACAACAGTTAATTATTAATCCAATATACATTAAAAATGACTATTTCCTGCCACCCAAGCCCTTCTTATTGCTTTGGGGACCTGGAATAGTCCGAAGTGTAATGGTTAGTAGTTGTGTTGTTACTATCATTGGCAGCATGGCAGGGGCAATGTGGGGAGCAATCTGCAGTGGCCTTTTGACGAGAGCCCTGGCACTATTTTTCTACAAATTAAGCAATGGAATAAACCCCACCATGTCATTCATGTCCTTCCTAATGCAGAAAGGTTCTAAACAGCAACAATTTCACTTTGCCACTATCAGCATTTGTCTATGTACAGTCAGTAGATATTGGGGAGTTCTCAAGTGAGCAACTTATTTATGGCGCTGGCTACCTCTGTCCAGCTCAAAAAAGTCAACAGTTACAGAGTGGGTCTTGGCTTCTGGAGTAGTGGGATTGAGCAGTCAATGTTTAATCTAGGAGATGGATATGAGTTATGAACTCAGATAGAGCATAACACAATGAAATAACACTTAATACAGGCATATCTAAAACCAGAACCATAGATTAGAAAGAAATGTCTTTATTTACATTATTGAAAAATTGAATATTCAAATGATGATCAAATAAGAAAATCAGAAGGCCCTTGCAGCTTCCTTATAGGAAAAATCACCATAAATGTAGTTTTAAAGGTGCTGACTCAGGGCGCTTCCGGTGTTGTAACACTGAGCCCTAAGTAAGGCTCATGTTATCTAGTAGGAAATAATGGTCATAGGTAATGTTGGTTCATCAATGCCCATGGGTGGAGCAGTGAGCTCAAGTTTAATGAAACATCCTCCCTATAGCACATAGAAGTTCACTTGTGGACAAGAGGAAGACACTGAAATACATACAGGTTTTTTGTAAGGTTGCTTGTAAGTCAGAGATCTGTTTTTTTTTATAATTTAACTTTTAAGGGGAAGTGTGAGTTCTTAGCCAAATCTTAGCTAGGTAGATAAACAGCTAGCCCCAATGCTGTAGAGCCTGAGGGTTGTAAACACATAAAGTCTCAACATCAAACCTGCCGTGCTCAAGAATCACTGGGCCCACTTTCATCATGTTGCTAAAGGGCCATAGGAAACTGTGATAAAAGTAATTTTAATTTAAAGGTTACACTACAACTCGTCCTTTTGTACAGAAACTTCAGGGGTTCATTTCTAAAAATGGACTGGTCATGGTGAAGGTATTTCAGCCCACGGTCCAACCAGTGCATGACCAGTAACTGCTGACCATTGGGATCCTGAGATGACTGGCCAAAATGTGAATAAGATGGAACTCTAAAACCTGTAATCACAATATATTGGGCATCACCTGGAATAAAAAGATTTCACTAATGGTCCCAAAACCAGCCCCGCCAGGCGTGCATAAAGTATCAATCAATCAAGTTTTAGTTGTGTAGTGCGGCTAATAACCCCAGAGGGTATCCAGGTGCTGTGCTGTGGAATCAGTCGAAGAGCCAGGTCTTCAGTCCCTTCCTGAAGTGGGTCATCAAGGGTGCGGTGCAGAGGTGAAGGCGAGGATGTTC
This sequence comes from Calotriton arnoldi, assembly GCA_963921515.1. NCBI lineage: Eukaryota > Metazoa > Chordata > Amphibia > Caudata > Salamandridae > Calotriton > Calotriton arnoldi. The sequence continues at coordinate 681,164 of CAWUFW010003912.1, read as the reverse complement.
CAGGCTTAGGCGGTGAGGTGGGAGAAAAAGCATCCTGTGGAGCAGCAGCCGCGGATGCATGGTATCTGAGGGAGGGCATGGTGTGCGTAATGGAGATTTTTGGTTGGCTGGTGGAAGAGCAAGAGGTGGTTCAAGTAGGCTGGTCCTTGGTTGTGGATGGCTTTGTAGGCGTGGGTCAGAAGCTTGAAATTACATCCTTCTGGCTGGGGAGCCAGTGGAGGTCCTTCAGGTGCTGGGTGATGTGTGTCCTTTTGGGCTGGTTGAGGATTAGTCTGGCTGCTTTGTTCTGGATTGTCTATAGTCTTTGCATGAGTTCGGTGGTAGTGCCTGCATAGAGTAAGTTGTTGTAGTCTAGTCAGCTGGAGATGAGGGCCTGCCTTACAGTTTTCTGTGTGGTGATGGGGAGCTGTCTGAAGACTTTATGGAACATGTGGATCATGTGGAAGCAGGCTGAGAAAACGGCGTTGACCTGACGTTTCATGGAGAATTCGCTGTCCAGTATGACGCCGTGTTTGTGGGTGTGGTCTTTGGGCATGGGGGTGGGTTAGAGCTCCGCCAGGCACCAGGAGTCGTTCCAGAGGGCAGTGTGTCTGCTGAAGATCAGAACTTCCGTTTTATCCATGCTGAGTTTCAGGCAGTTGTCTTTCATCCATGCTGCAAAATTCTTCAGACTGTTCTGGAAGCTGGTCTTTGGCAAGGTGGGGACTGCTGAGAGTGAGAGGACGAGCTGTGTATCGTTGGCGTAGGAGATGATGTTGATGTTGCGTGATCTGACAATGTCTGCCAGTGGAGTCATGTAAATGTTGAAGAGGGCTGGACTGAGGGTTGAGCCTTTGGGTACGCTGCAGATGGTGTGCTGATACAGCGAGGTGAAGGGAGGGAGGTGGACTCTCTGGGTGCATCCCATGAGAAAGGGTGCCATCCATCTGAGCGCATCATCTGTGATTTCAATCTGGCGTTGTCGATCAATGAGTGTGTTGTGGGAGACAGTGTTGAAAGCCGCAGAGAGGTCCAGGAGGATAAGGGCGGCTGATTCTCCTCTATCGAGTAGGGTGTGGATGTCATCTCTTGTGGTGATCAGAGCATTTCCAGAGGCTGAGGTGCAAGGATTCTTTGCTAATGCACCTTTGGGGCAGATGGACAGGTGTCCAATGAGCCATGGAAATCTATGGGATCACCTTCTGCCCTGTGAGAAGCAATGCACAGTCGGACTCTACTCCATCCAATGTATGCCTACACTCAGCGCTTTTAATTTATAAACAAATAAGTGGCAGTGCCTAAAGCTTGGCTCCGAAACCGTGGGTGGTGCAGTTAAATGTTGGAACACAAAATATAAAGGCTGCATAGTCCTAAATCCAGCTCATGCCTCTTTAATCCACCACCAGACCCTGCTGCCCTTTTATCTCACTCTTAAAGGTTCCTACTTTCTCCCTTTGTTACGGTTTTTCCATCTTTTTCTTCCTCCGTCTTTCCGTTTTTTGTGTTCTCCCCTCTGTTCCGCCTGTAAACGTCTGATGTGGAAAAATAAGTGTTGGTCCGCAAATGAACCTTGCATGGCCCTGAATGGCTTAATGAATCTAGAGTAACACAATGCAGCATAAATCGCTGCGTTGTGTTACTGTTCCCCAGGCAGGCATTCCATGGGTGGAGTGTGGGTGTTCCCATGCATCCACCCATGGATTTTGGCTCATTCTCAGACTTACCATTACTGGCAGACTTGGGAATGCGTAAAATTGCTACGCCTCTCCAGGTGAGACATAACGAGTAGAAATATCTTTATTTCTCGTCTTTTTAGGTCGAGCCTAGAGGCAGTGCACATGAGCTGCTCGCTCTGCGAGGCATGCTGTATTGGAGTATGCACTGGAAGCCCCGCCCACTCTCCGCCCATATTTGCAATTGGCTTGTGTCATTGTCCTTCATAAATGCTGGCTTCTGATTTCTAAATAGGCTTGTTAGTCCCTCCTTGGTACCTTGTCGGCATTTGTTATCTCCCATAACGACTGGACCTTTTACTTGGCTTGTTACACGGTCTGCGTTATAAGTGGGTGAGCACTATTTTGTTTACTGACTAATAGGGACAATGGCGGCTGCTTTTTGTATTTGCAGCGCACCCACACAGGATAATGATGGCCGCTTTTCGTATGGAGCGATATGCCGCTCTAACTGTAAAAGTGGCTGCCCCCTACCCCCACAGCACTCACGACACAATGGCAACGTTTTTTTTTTTTAAATTACTTTTTGGAAGAACGCGGCGCCCGCGTGTTCTTTCACCTTTTATTTTTTTTAAATAAACTTGCATGCTGAACCTGGCTCCCGCTTCAGGGACACTGCGCTCTTTCATTTTCTTTTTTAAACTTTAAAGGTGAGCGCGGCACCCGCTTCAGACACACCGCGCTCTGTTTCATTTTTTTTTTTTTTACTTTAATGGTGAGCGTGGTGCCACTTCAGGGACACCGTGCTCTGTTTCTTTTTTTTAAAACTTTATTGGTGAGCGTGGCGCCCGCTTCACGGATATCGCACTCTGCAATACAATAGGTCTTGCTTTTGCCAAAGTTTGACCTATTGGCATTGTAAATGACAATGCCTTTTAATATTACAAAAGGCATTGCAATTTACAATGCCAATAGCTCAAAATCTCGCAATTGCGAGACCTATTGCAATGTAAATGCTTGTTCTCTTCTTTCTATGGGTGCTGCATTCTGCAGCACACATAGAAAGAGGAAAATGGATCTGAGGATTGTTTTGTGCGGGAAGTTGCCCCTTCCTGCACAAAAACAATCCTGCCTGCAAGGCAGGCACCCTTGCACCATGGCTCAAGCGTGCCTGCATTGGCACGAGGCAGCAAATTTTGGGCCAGTGCAAGAAAAGGACAGGAATGCACCATTTCTTGTTAATTACGGTGCATTTCTGCCATTTCCCTTTCACACACTACAGCAAGGTGGCTTGCTGCGCTGCGTGAAAAAAATTATAAATCTGCCCCTGATAACTAACCTAATACAAGACCTGCATGTATTTTGAATCTTCAGTTTTTTTCTACTTCTAATTGCTTATACACAGGGCCACTCGAATCATGCAGCAGTGAAGACTGCATTATTTGGCATGGTGAACTAAATTACGCAACAAGAAGTGGTAAATTATGAAGCATTATGCGGATCATTATGTGACAGTATTATTTCACTATTTTCTCATGGTAACACAAATCCATACTGTCTGGACAAATGTTTCTCCTCATGAGTAGCACTTTAAAACCTGAATACCTTAATCAGTGACTAAAAGGTGACCTGTTAACCTATACAAATGGTTTGCCACTGCGCAGCAACATGTGTGAATGTTTATTTTAATAACTTTTGGTCTCTTCCTTTGGATTGCCAGCTCACATTGAGCTGCAGACACTTAACTGTAACCATGTGGAAGAGATGACTTTGGTATCCTGCTACCGCTATTTTTGCTAATAACAGTTACAGTGTAGGCGCTTGTTTTTGTCCTGATGACGACCATGTTAACTCCTGGTGCAGGTCGAAATATCAACCTTTGAGTTACATATTGTTATAATTTACCCAGCGACATCTCTAACAACTGCAACTCTATGGGGCAGATTTACAAGCCCCTTGCGCCTCTTTTGCGTCACTTTTCCCATGTTAAAAATGACGCAAAAGTGGCGCAAGGGGCTTGTAAATCTGCCCCTATATTTCCTCGTATTTTACGACAGTTTTATTGCATATGTTGCCGTTTGCACCCTTTTTGGGCACCCTTTATATTAAACGCCATATACATTTTGCTTCAATAAGGAATTATTGTAAATAAAATATATTTTGTTATTAATATTGGCCCTTTATTTATGCATTGTAAACCTTGTATTAATGTTCTCCACATGAATTGCTTGTGTGGCTATTGTCTATACTTTACCTGAGATTATTGTTTTCTTAAATCTATCCAGAGGGGAAATGTTCTTTGTATTGTTTGAGAGAAACATTTTTTTGTTGAAATCTGCTGATTATTGTTCGGATTACTGATTATATGGCCCTGTTTATAACCTGAACGACCTATAAAAGTGATGTTGCTATTGCACAAAAGCAGTGGCTTTCAAAACTCACATTGTATGGGGTGGATGTCACACCTAAGAATTATTCCCCGTGATTTATGACACCATACTTGTGAATTACTGATTACAACCTATGTGAAGCCTAGGTATGAGTGCATTACTCTGGTTTTCTGAGTTCATTATGTATGCTAGATATGCGACACATTTATCTCCTTAATTGCACTAAAAGCAGTCGTTTCAAAGTCATATTTCATTGGGGTGATTCATGCACGTGAATAATGTGCTATAATTCATTGAAACTAAATCTTTTTTGTGAATTATGGATTCCTCATTTGCTGCTCAGTTTCATCTCTGCCTAATCAACATTCTTTCCATGAATGGTAAACACGACGTGAGCATGTGATTGCAATCAAAGCCCAGTGGTATGTGAATACTGTAGAGAGCAGCTGCAAACACTTGTACAAACAAACGTGCTACTAAACACAGCAAAATGTTTGAACAAAAACTACATCTTCTGAGCAAACCCACAGAGCAACAGTTTGATCCAGTAGTAGGATTACTGTTTAGAAAAAACATTGTCCTTTTTGGATTTTTTTTTTAGGCTGTCTGCACCTAAATAAATTAAATAATAAAACATACTTAGCGGGTAACATGTATTGCATCTACAGTACAACAAAGCCATCTGGGGGTTCAGACCTCTTGGTGAAAATGTTACCAACTGACATTATTAGACGATAATATAGGCTTAGAGCCTCCCGCAGCGGGCTCCACCGGCTACTAAAGGCCCCCTCCAGCGTTAACGGCCCGAGCCGAAGGCGAGGGCCTTTAACAAGGAAGCAGGCCTTTAATGGCCAGTAGAGCCTGCTACGCAGGGCTCTAAGGCTATTAGAACATTCCGCTTCTAGAGGGTAGAATGTTCTAATTTGTAAAACAAAGGCCTCACAGAGCCCGAGGCGGTTAAAATCCCCTTGGGCTCCTTGAGGCCTTTGTTCCCAGCAAGAGCTGTGAACAAACATTGGAATGTTGATGCTCCGGGCTTCTACCAGCCATTAGAAGCCCGGAGCACTCCATTGTCTTCAATGGCGAGCTCAACATTCCAATGTTCTAATATACAGTTACATATCTTTCTTTCTCTTTTTCATTCCTTCTCTCTCTGTCTCTCTCTCTTTTTCTGTCCCTATCCTCCCTTTCCACTGACTGTCTGTATCCCATCTTACCTAGGGAGGAACCTTGAAGACAGATGCAGTAATGAGCAGTGCGAAGAGGTACATAAATTCACACACAAAAGAAGTTGGATCGGGCCAGGAACAAATAGAGGCAATATATTATGATTGGGTAAAAGGACACTTCCGTTTAGAATCTGGGTAATTAATTATATATAAGCAACCATGGTTCACCCTGACATTTCTCACGCAATTACAATCTGAAAGGTGAACCTTGGATAATGGATGAAAGTTCAACAATTTTTAAATAACAGCTTGAACTGCACATTAACCTGCAGATTTCAATCTCACTGGACATTCTTTTTTTTGCAGTACCATATAGTGCGAACTTGGTTCAAGGGCATTGGAGCGCTTTACATGAGCAACAATTACGCAACATAAGGTCAGATAATTTTTTTTGTCACGGATGTCATCGTTTAAGACACTTTTTTGGATGACAGTTTGTTCTTGAATTCTTTTTGGCTTCTTCGTGGATGTCTTCAGGGACCATATACAAGTACATGTAGCTTAAAATTGTCTGCATTAAATTTGAGAGAACGTCACACGCACAAACAACAAGTGCTCACTTTAAAATGGTCAAAATTTGTGCAGCAGTTATGGATGTAAAATACTTTAAATAAATTTATGATGTATCAATATTGAGGGACTTCATAGAATGACCAAAATCATATTTGGTATACATGCCATGTAGAAATCAACAAAACCAACACATGTGCATGCGCAGATGCTATCTGGCCATTATAGTACGCAACTGAGTTAGCAAAACCTGCTAGCTAACCAAAATACAAGAGCCTAGCTTAAAAGAAGCACCTATGACCCAACTAATATTTAAAAATCAAAAAACAACTGAAGAGTGATGCCAAAACAATAAAAGGAGAAGGAAAGTCAACACAAGAAAAACCTTTATGTTTAAAAAGAACCCTCACTCACCAACCTGGTTGGTGACATGCTTCATCATTGGGTCCCCACCAGAGAGGCCGAATGCCTCTCTGGTGTGCTACAACGCCTGGTTACAGCAGAGCTGGTTTTTTGTGATTGGTGTATGTGATAGTGAAACTAAAAGATGCCTCGGTTTATTCCCCAAAAAGTTTAATGGTGGAAAACCAGGCAACAGTAAAAACAAGTGTGTTGGATGAAACCTGCCCGGCTAAATTGTCCAGACGCATCCAATATAAGAAGTGTATAAAAAAGTGGTCGACATGTTTCTGCTTCAATGTGCTTGTTGCGAAGCTTTCATCAGGACCAACCCACCACGGCGGTATGTGCACGCTAAGGCACACCCTAACCTGTGGGGGTATATCAAACAAACTCACGGTTTATCCGATCAAACCTTCAGAACTTTTGAAAGCCGTTATGGATCTGTAAAAACAATCAGACATGAAAACAGACACAAACATATTTGCATAAATTATTTCGTTGCGTAAATATTAAGGCAACGTATTGGTTTTGTGCCTCATGCTGTTTCCGTTGTGCTCTCCATAAAGTGGTGCAAACTGCAAGAAACCTCATCTGCAGACCCTATATCAGTGGTGACTGAACACTCACACGATGTGCCAATCAGGTGCATGCTAGATGTACTCATTCACCTAATGGCTAGTACAGAACAATGGCGCGCTACTTATTCAAGCACGCTAATCGCCAGCTTTGTGGGCAGTCGTTTAATAAAGACAAAGAACATGACTATACTGTCGGAACGTGAGGGTGGTAAAAACTCACGTACACAGTACTAATGGCGATTGTATAGGCAGACTCAAATAACAAGAATTGACAAACATGGAAAAAATGTGCATGGAAAAAACGAGGGCTTACGGAAAGTTATATTAGACTTCACAACATGGGTCCCGGTGGGGGGCGCTTGACATCTGATCAAGCCCTGTAAATAATGATAGAAAAATGAGTACCAAATGCACTCACTCGCCGAACAAAGCTACCTCCCCAAAGGGACTCTTGTTCACTTACTTCAATTAAGACCTGCGCCCGTTCGGCACCTACTGGTTGCCCTACGTGGACCCGAATGTTAACTCGGGGTCCGTGGCACTTGGTATAAATACCGGAAGGCCAAACTAGTTAGCGGTACGTGAGCGTATGACGTTCTCGATCGCCTGAAGAGGAAGCGGGCAAAAACTAGACCGCTTACCTCAATACTTGAATAAAATTGTCTGCGCATGCGTGTGTGGAGAGCGCTAACTCCCTGTTGAGTAAGTGCATTAGAAAAGTTCTTCTCACTAATTTCAAGTGTTTTTTTAAAAAAGTGAAACTTTATAAATAATGAATCACAAACACAAAATAACGATGTCTCATTAACAAAGTGTCCCCACAAAGAGTAATCACCAAAGGATCGGCAAATAAGTGTGATATAGCTAAATGGAATGTTACAGACACTGGTTAGGATCCCGGGGTATGAGTAAATCCCTATTAATTAAAAAAGGACAACAATACCAAACAGATGCGTGTTATGTAGACAATCCACCCGGCAGGATGGTCATTTCAGAGACAGAATTAAAACCTTATAACTCCAATGTATATTGTGTGGGTGATCATTCTGGTAGGAATTACCGTGTAGAGACCACCTAATGGGACTAACTCAGGTGAAATATGAGTAGTCTGGTAATATAATATAATATTAGGGTCCCAACTAAATTGTACTACAAACGTGTGTTTAAGTTAAGGTTAAGGTATCTAGAGTTATGAGCAGGAGCCATGCAAAACCCTTGAGATTCACTGGGAAGTTAGCGTCTCATAACTGAGCCCCAGGGTATATTATCATTCATCCCAAGTAGGTTGGTAGAAAGTCTATAGATCCAACGCTGCTCCTTTTCAAACAACATCTGTGGCGATTTGTCACCTTGTTTCATTTGTTCGATCACGGTCCAGCGTAAGTCATTGGTGGTGTGATTGAACTGCAAAAAATGTTCCGTAAGTTTCGTGGTGTTCTTACGACAACGGATATTGCTGCGATGTTCACACACCCGTTGTTTGATTTTCCGTGTCGTCATCCCAACATATCTGGAACCGCAGGGGCATGTGATCAAATACACCACGTTGGTTGAATTACAATTCGTGTGGGCGCGTTGTATCCATGTTTTTCCAGGTTCCAAGTCCAAAGTCTTAGTAGCAGTAGTCCGGTGACACACACTACAAGAGCCACATGAATAGTGTCCTGTGACTTTAGGGAGTCCCCAGGCACTAAGAACAGTCGTGCCCTCCTCTGATTCAATTCTTCTTGGGCGAGTATGTACCAGCGTGTCCTTTATACTTCTGGCTTTCCTGTAAGAGAAAAGAGGCTTCTCCCATTTAATGTTGTTACTCTCAAGGATCCGCCAATGCTTCCTGATAGATTTGCTGACAGCATTTGAGGCAACGCTATACGTGGTGACACGCGTCAGTGGTATATCTTCAGTGGTTCTCGGATTATCTTCCAATAGGGCTTCCCTTGGCTGGTTCCTTGCCCTCTTGGAACTCCTGGTTAGAATTTTCTCAGGGTAACCCCGTTTGCGAAGTTTCGTTGTCAATTCCTTTGCTTGATAGCAAAAATCCTCCACTTGACTGCAGTTACGCCTTAATCGGAGGTATTGGCCGAATGGGAGATTCTCTCTCAATGGTCTTGGGTGGAAACTGGAAAAGCGTAACAAGTTATTCTTAGCTGTTGGTTTATAATGAGTTTTGGTAAGTAGTTGGTCTCCTGCTTTCCTTATGACCACGTCCAGGAAGATCATCTCTTCTCTGTGGTAGGAGTGTGTAAATCTCAGATTGGAATCACAGGTGTTGATCCAGTTAAAAAACTCCAGTAGGGTGGTCTCTGGTCCTTGCCAAATGACAAAGACGTCGTCTATGTACCTCTTCCAAAAGGACACATAGGACGTGTAAGGATTATCCGCCGATAGTATGTATTTACACTCGAAATCATAGACGTACAACCCGGCTACGCTAGGGGCGAAGGTACTGCCCATTGAAGTCCCTGTCGACTGAAGGTACAGGTCACCTCTGTACTCAAAGAAATGATGCTTCAATGCTAGCGTTGCACAGTCAATGATGAAACTCCTGGGTGTCAACTATGAGGTCTTGGAGCAGAGCTAACAAGCTCTTGGTATATATCACCAAACACGAAGCAGAGTTTCTTACAACAGGGAATGGTACTATTCCATACTTTTATACCCTACCTAAGACGCATAAAAACCGCATGCCCCTTCCTGGGCGCCCAATTGTATCCGGTATCGGTTCTTTACTCGAACCTTTGTCCCGTTACTGTGATTTTTTCCTGAAACCCCTAATTCAGAAGACTAATACCTATCTCAAAGATACCAAGAGCTTGTTAGCTCTGCTCCAAGACCTCATAGTTGACAACGAGTCCATATTTTTGGTCTCGTTGGACATCGAGAGCCTGTACACCTGCATCCCTCAGGATGAGACCATCAGAGTTCTCAGGGAGGCTTTGGATGCAGAGCCATGGGATTTTAAAACACCCAGGAGTTTCATCATTGACTGTGCAACGCTAGCATTGAAGCATAATTTCTTTGAGTACAGAGGTGACCTGTACCTTCAGTCGACAGGGACTTCAATGGGCAGTACCTTCGCCCCTAGCGTAGCCGGGTTGTACGTCTATGATTTCGAGTGTAAATACATACTATCGGCGGATAATCCTTACACGTCCTATGTGTCCTTTTGGAAGAGGTACATAGACGACGTCTTTGTCATTTGGCAAGGACCAGAGACCACCCTACTGGAGTTTTTTAACTGGATCAACACCTGTGATTCCAATCTGAGATTTACACACTCCTACCACAGAGAAGAGATGATCTTCCTGGACGTGGTCATAAGGAAAGCAGGAGACCAACTACTTACCAAAACTCATTATAAACCAACAGCTAAGAATAACTTGTTACACTTTTCCAGTTTCCGCCCAAGACCATTGAGAGAGAATCTCCCATTCGGCCAATACCTCCGATTAAGGCGTAACTGCAGTCAAGTGGAGGATTTTTGCTATCAAGCAAAGGAATTGACAACGAAACTTCGCAAACGGGGTTACCCTGAGAAAATTCTAACCAGGAGTTCCAAGAGGGAAAGGAACCAGCCAAGGGAAGCCCTATTGGAAGATAATCCGAGAACCACTGAAGATATACCACTGACGTGTGTCACCACGTATAGCGTTGCCTCAAATGCTGTCAGCAAATCTATCAGGAAGCATTGGCGGATCCTTGAGAGTAACAACATTAAATGGGAGAAGCCTCTTTTCTCTTACAGGAAAGCCAGAAGTATAAAGGACACGCTGGTACATACTCGCCCAAGAAGAATTGAATCAGAGGAGGGCACGACTGTTCTTAGTGCCTGGGGACTCCCTAAAGTCATAGGACACTATTCATGTGGCTCTTGTAGTGTGTCACCTGACTACTGCTACTAAGACTTTGGACTTGGAACCTGGAAAAACATGGATACAACGCGCCCACACGAATTGTAATTCAACCAACGTGGTGTATTTGATCACATGCCCCTGCGGATCCAGATATGTTGGGATGCCGACACGGAAAATCAAACAACGGGTGTGTGAACATCGCAGCAATATCCGAGGTCGTAAGAACACCACGAAACTTACGGAACATTTTTTGCAGTTCAATCACACCACCAATGACTTACGCTGGACCGTGATCGAACAAATGAAACAAGGTGACAAATCGCCACAGATGTTGTTTGAAAAGGAGCAGCGTTGGATCTATAGACTTTCTACCAACCTACTTGGGATGAATGATAATATACCCTGGGGCTCAGTTATGTGACGCTAACTACCCAGTGAATCTCAAGGGTTTTGCATGGCTCCTGCTCATAACTCTAGATACCTTAACCTTAACTTAAACACACGTTTGCAGTACAATTTAGTTGGGACCCTAATATTAGATTATATTACCAGACTACTCATATTTCACCTGAGTTAGTCCCATTAGGTGGTCTCTACATGGTAATTCCTACCGGAATGATCACCCACACAATATACATTGGAGTTATAAGGTTTTAATTCTGTCTCTGAAATGACCATCCTGCCGGGTGGATTGTCTACATAACACGCATCTGTTTGGTATTGTTGTCCTTTTTTAATTAATAGGGATTTACTCATACCCCGGGATCCTAACCAGTGTCTGTAACATTCCATTTAGCTATATCACACTTATTTGCCGATCCTTTGGTGATTACTCTTTGTGGGGACACTTTGTTAATGAGACATCGTTATTTTGTGTTTGTGATTCATTATTTATAAAGTTTCACTTTTTAAAAAAAACACTTGTAATTAGTGAGAAGAACTTTTCTAATGCACTTACTCGACAGGGAGTTAGCGCTCTCCACACACGCATGCGCAGACAATTTTATTCAAGTATTGAGGTAAGCGGTCTAGTTTTTGCCCGCTTCCTCTTCAGGCGATCGAGAACGTCATACACATACGTACCGCTAACTAGTTTGGCCTTCCGGTATTTATACCAAGTGCCACGGACCCCGAGTTAACATTCGGGTCCACGTAGGGCAACCAGTAGGTGCCGAACGGGCGCAGGTCTTCATTGAAGTAAGTGAACAAGAGTCCCTTTGGGGAGGTAGCTTTGTTCGGCCGAGTGAGTGAATTTGGTACTCATTTTTCTTTCATTATTTACAGGGCTTGATCAGATGTCAAGCGCCCCCCACCGGGACCCATGTTGTGAAGTCTAATATAACTTCCCGTAAGCCCTCGTTTTTTCCATGCACATTTTTTCCATGTTTGTCAATTCTTGTTATTTGAGTCTGCCTATACAATCGCCATTAGTTCTGTGTACGTGACTTTTTAACACCCTCACGTTCCGACAGTATAGTCATGTTCTTTGTCTTTATTAAACGACTGCCCACAAAGCTGGCGATTAGCGTGCTTGAATAAGTAGCGCGCCATTGTTCTGTACTAGCCATTAGGTGAATGAGTACATCTAGCATGCACCTGATTGGCACATCGTGTGAGTGTTCAGTCACCACTGATATAGGGTCTGCAGATGAGGTTTCTTGCAGTTTGCACCACTTTATGGAGATCACAACGGAAACAGCATGAGGCACAAAACCAATACGTTGCCTTAATATTTACGCAACAAAATAATTTATGCAAATATGTTTGTGTCTGTTTTCATGTCTGATTGTTTTTACAGATCCATAACGGCTTTCAAAAGTTCTGAAGGTTTGATCGGATAAACCGTGAGTTTGTTTGATATACCCCCACAGGTTAGGGTGTGCCTTAGCGTGCACATACTGCCGTGGTGGGTTGGTCCTGATGAAAGCTTCGCAACAAGCACATTGAAGCAGAAACATGTCGACCACTTTTTTATACACTTCTTATATTGGATGCGTCTGGACAATTTAGCCGGGCAGGTTTCATCCAACACACTTGTTTTTACTGTTGCATGGTTTTCCACCATTAAACTTTTTGGGGAATAAACCGAGGCATCTTTTAGTTTCACTATCACATACACCAATCACAAAAACCAGCTCCGCTGTAACCAGGCGTTGTAGCACACCAGAGAGGCATTCGGCCTCTCTGGTGGGGACCCAATGATGAAGCATGTCACCAACCAGGTTGGTGAGTGAGGGTTCTTTTAAACATAAAGGTTTTTCTTGTGTTGACTTTCCTTCTCCTTTTATTGTTTTGGCATCACTCTTCAGTTGTTTTTTTATATTTACCAGGGGGATTAAGAGTGACTCCTTTATCTTCCCTCTCTCTCTTGTTGTTATACTCCAACTAATATTTATTCATACCAACAAATGTACATTTGGGCCAGCGAATTGATAGTCACACAAAATAAATGTGCATTCATTAAGAATCCACACATCATATTCCCTGGAGTTAACTAAACAAGTATGAATCACAGTGTTTAATTTGAGCCAGTTGTTTCCGGTGCTTGGCACCAGCACTTACTTCTCAACACCGTCACTAATGACAGTCTACCACATGGTGGCGCTGTTAGTCTAATTTTGAGATGATCACAACAGCTGTGTTTAATACTTCAATATAGATTAATAATAAATAATACTTGTTGCCCAACGCACTCGTATCGCTTTGGGTGTCCTGGAATAATCTAAAATTCCACACTTGTAAGAGTGCGATGGTTAGGAGTTATGTTGGTACTGTCATTAGAAGCGCTAGCAGGGTCAATAACTAAAAACTCTCGCTCTAGGCAACACGAAGCATCTAAATGGTTCACAAAGGAGTTGGAAGCTTTAAAACTTCACGTACGTCAAGCCGAACGGAAATGGCGGAAATCTTACTCTATAGAGGCTAGAACGAAATATATAGCAAAATTACATGAGTACAAAATAGCTATTGTGGAGGCCAAAAGAGCTTTCTTCACTAATAAAGTACTCAATTCTGATAACAGCTCTAAGGAAATTTTCAGGATTGTGAAAGAACTTTCCAATCCGGGCTGCGTGGCTCCACCCGTTAAGGCTACTCAGGAACTTTGCAATGATCTAAACTCGTTCTTTGTGGAAAAAATAAAACAAATTCAAAACTCCATTGTCTGCAACAATAACAATTTTGAAGACAGTGTGGTTCTTCCCAATCCTTCTTCTCTCGACACCTTTCCCATGATAGATAGGGAGTGTTTTCTGAAATTGGTAGTGAAGGTCAAATCTGGCTCCCCAATGGAGGAATGCCCCATTAATATAAAGAAAGCAATCTATCAGGCCTTCCCTGATACCTTTCTTGAGCTCCTCAATCTCTCCCTGTCTCAGGGAACTGTACCGTCAGCTTTTAAGGAAGCAGTAGTTATTCCACTTAAAAAAAACAGGGTTTAGATCCAAAAAAGTTGGAAAATTACAGGCCTATATCATTGCTTCAGTTTCCAGCAAAATTACTGGAAACTCATGTGTCATCCTGCCTTAGTTCTTTTTTAGAAGCATCCAAGTTGCTGGATACTCACCAGGCAGGTTTTCGCCCTGCGCATTCCACTGAGTCTGTGATCATGTCAGTCCTGGACGATCTTACAGGACAGGCTGACATTGACCACACTCAGGCTCTGATCCTCCTTGACCTGTCTGCGGCATTTGACACTGTGAACCACAAAACTTTGTTGGACCGTATTGCCGCAGCGGGTCTTGGGGGCTCGGCATTGGATTGGTTTGAGTTCTTTTTAGAGAACCGCAAACAATCAGTGTGGCTCTCGCCCCACAAATCCAACACTGTTGAAATGAGCTGTGGTGTCCCACAGGGCTCCTCCCTTTCGCCGATCCTCTTTAATATTTACATACGTCCGCTAATCTCGAGTCTCCGGCAGATGGGGGTAAAGATCTTTAACTACGCTGACGACATGCAGCTGATCTTTACTCTGGAGAACTCCATCGAATGCAAAGATCTTGTTAGGAGCTCTATGTTGTATGTAAAAACCTGGATGGATAAGAATCAACTAAAGCTCAACTCTGGAAAAACGGAGATAATCATTCCGAGCAACAAAATTACTCATTGGACACCTTCCTATTGGCCACCTGAGTTAGGGGCGGCCCCTATCCCCAAACCAGTAATTAAGAGTCTGGGTCTCCACATTGACTCTGACCTCTCTATGAGCGCCCAAGTTAGCGCAGTTACTTCGGCCTGTTTTGTCCAACTTCATAAACTGCGCAAGATCAGACGCTTTTTTAGTAAAGAGGCCAGTATTCAAATCGTGATTGCCCTTATCCTTTCTAAATTAGATTATGGAAATGCCCTCTACCTTGTCATCCCATTATATCTGAGACATCGTCTCCAGATGATTCAGAATCAGGCTGCTAGAATCATCCATCTTAAGGACAGAAGATGTCACATTACCCCGCTACTTAAAGACCTCCACTGGCTTCCAATGGAGCAGCGCGTGATGTTTAAGATTGGCTGTATCCTTTTTAAAGCCACTCAAGAAACCGGTCCTAGTTTCATCCTATCGTGCATCAGTAAGCACTTGCCTCAACGTAATCTGAGATCGAGACACCTGAATCTTTTGACGGTGCCCAGATTTAGACGGAAACGTATTGGAGGGACCCGGTTTTCCTATCTGGGCCCGAAGTTCTGGAATTCACTGCCCACTTCTATTAGGCTGGAGGCTGACTACATGCGGTTTAGGAAATCTCTAAAAACCTGGCTATTCTCCCTGGCCTATAACTAACTGATCCTCTATCTGCTCTCCTTCTCTTCTTCTGCTCAAACTCATCAGCGCCAAGAGACCTGTAGGTGAACGTGCGCTTACATAAATTCCCATATAACATAACAATAGGTGATGCAAGCTGTAGTGGCCTTACTTTTTTACAAATTAAGAACTAATGAAGTAGTCTGCAATACATGGCATATTCATTTAGGAGCTTACAATTACAAAAGCACACCCGTAAATAAGTGAGAGGACCAATGCACTTTCGACTCTCCTAGCACAAGGCTCACCTCTGTGGAATCCCTGCCAGTTCATCTATGACTGGAAACTCACGTTCTGAGATTCAGAAGTCTTATAAAGCTCTACCCAGTAAGTCACAGGGGTGTGCCCAATAATATCAAGGTTGGACTCTCAATGGCACCAAATATCGTGGAAACAATATTGAAGGATAAAATAAGGAAAGGTAAGTATACATTTTCTGTACCTAACTTCACTTATATGTACGTTGACAATATATGTATATATATATTCAAGGTGCACAGATGTGGATGTAAGAATAGTAAATCTATACTTCCTCAATATGCACTTACCTCTCGATGTTTTGTCCTTCGGCATTCTGTCCTCATTCTGTTCATACCTTGATATTCCTAGCCTCGATATTCCATAGTACATTTGTCAGAGACATAATTCCCATGTTCTGACCGTCATTATTCCCTACTCCCAGGCCTGCTGTTTTTATGCCAAACATCGGCTCCTGTACACTTCAGGTTCCATCCTTAGATACAGACTTTATTACCCCCACTAAGGCTTTACCCTCGCTATTAGCAAGGTCATTGGCTCTAATTGTCAATTTTATACTCTGTTAATTGGTCACTAGGAAGATGTACCTGACCCATTCCCCACTGGAGACTACAGCCCGGTGGTGTGTAGTGTTTTCAAAAACCACATATAAACAATAATAAAATAAATATTTTAACTGGACAACACTACATCATGTGCTACAAAACTCTAGTTACTCAGTCACTGTGATTCATGTTAAAAATATGAATTTAATGGGAAATTATTTTTGTAATGGAAATGAAGATTACAATTTTTGCTGATTGCAACATTTAAAGAGAAAGGAAATATGTCAGTAAATTATAATGTTTTAAATGTCTCTCGCTTCCTCTCTTTCTTTACCCTTCTCTCTCTTTATGCCCCTCTCTATGACTCTGTCTCTAGTGGGCTAGTCCTATACATGATGACCTAGAAGATCATCCACTTATTCAAGCTGTCTTGCTCTGGTTAGTAATTCTTTTGCAAGCAAGCAAAGATTGCCCCCTCTCATACAATAAGCCAGTAATTAGCTTGCAATCTATGGGCTCAATGGTACAAAGACCCCATAGCAAATCAGGATGCTTAATTTGCACGTTGACTAGTTTGTGAATAGAAAAGTAATTTGCAACGCAACCTATGTATAAAAAAGTCACATCACACATTGTATATTAGAAAGGGGTTTTAAAACGAGATGCCTAATAAACGCTATTTCGGCAGGTCAAACTTTAAGACATCCTGCAGGGACAGCAGCCCACCATCTTTGCATCTGCTTTACCAAACAGGAATCATCTTTTTAAAGTAGCTAAGTCTATTAAACTGACAAGTGCTGCTTTAGAAAAAACAAAAGGTTTCTTATTTCTCATTTGGGAATAAATAGGGGAGGCGATCGGCCAGTGGTCATCTGGACACTGCCTTCTGCATCCCACCACCTGCAGTTGCCCAACACGATTCCCAAAGAGGAAGCTGTCCTATAGGGTACTTGGTGGAAACAATGGGGAGCATCCAGAACAACAAGGCCAGAGCCACTAGTTACGGAACCTTGCAAGCCGAACAACGACTTGCCCGAACAATGACTTTGCCTTAACCACGCATGTGCGTGGTTAAGGCAAAGTCAGACTAGTGTTCAGGATGGGCGGGGAGAGAGGAGCGCCGGAAAGAACAGGACAGGTAAGAGGCTATTTTTTAGGGGGTGGGTGGGATCAGGGTAGTTTTAGGGGTGGGGGTTAGGGGTGGTTTTTAGGGGGTGGGAGGGGGTTCAGGGTATTTTTAGGGGTAGGGGAGTTGGGGATTGTTTTTAGGGGGTGGGGGTTCGGGGTAGTTTTTAGGGGGCGGGGGGTTCGGAGTAGTTTTTAGGGGGTGGGGGTTTGGGGTAGTTTTTAGGGGTGTGGGTGTTAGGAGTAGTTTTTACGGGGAGTGGGAGTTCGGGGTAGTTTTTAGGGGGTAGGAAGGGATCGGGGTAGTTTTAAGGGGGTGGGGGTTCGGGGTAGTTTTAAGGGGATGGGGGATTGGGGTAGTTTTTTAGGGGGTGGAAGGTTTTGGGGTAGATTTTAGGGGGTGGGGGTTAGGAGTAGTGTTTAGGGAGTATGGGGGTTCGGGTTCGTTTTTAGGAGCATGGGGGTGTAATTAGGGTTCAGGGGGAGAGGGCAGGGTTGGTAAGCTTAGCCACGGATAGCTGTTTACCATGCATGCCTTTACCAGAAAAATTTGTGGTAAAGGAATGCGTGGTAAAGCAATTTGTGGTTTAGACGCAGTCGTTGTAGAGACCTCGTGGTTAAGGAAGCCGTTGTATAGGAACTCGTTGTTCCGACAGACAACCTGAAACAATGGCCCCAAAAAGGCCTTTTCGGGACAGAAAAAAAGAGACACTGAATGGAAAAATACTGTTTTGTCCAGGGCTTACAGGACTTTCCACCATTGTTGATCATGGAGTCCCTCTCTTCAAGCATACTTCTATTGTAGGCCTACACCTCATTCACTCATTTTCAACATTTTATGAGATGAGCAGGTTCGTGATTTCATGCGTGTTTTTACATAACCTAATTCACTATCTCCTTCCTGCCCTTTCAGCTTTTTTGACACAAGCACGGAGCCTGGATAAGCAATGCACCGAGGGCTCATAAGTTTGGAAACTCACCTGTCAACAAGTATTCCTTTTTCCTAATTCAATCGTATGGTACTAAATTTACCGATGTCTGGAGGATGGAAGGATGAGTTAGCCTTGCAGGGATTTGAACGTCTGACCTTCATGTCCCGACAAATGTCAGCAAAGAGTGTGTATCTCAGTAGTCGTGAGTTCCGCTTTGTTTGTGGGCAGCTTTTTGGCAGTGTGGTGCTTGCGGGGTGGTGGGAAAGAGATAGATCACTTTTTTAAAAAACAAGCTTTTACCTGATTTTAAACCTGCACTCCGATCCTGGTCCACCGCAGCCTCGCTGTTTGTGTGGAGGGCGGACCTGCTTCCCTGAGCACACCCCTTGCCACGTCACACGCAAGGCGGTAGGCGCAGCGGACGTCTGTGAGTTCCGCTTTGTTTGTGGGCAGCTTTTTGGCAGTGTGGTGGAGAGATAGATCACTGTTTTGAGAAACAAGCTTTTACCTGATTTTAAACCTGCACTCCGACCCCGGTCCACCGCAGCCTCGCTGTTTGTGTGGAGGGCGGACCTGCTTCCCTGAGCACACCCCTAGCCACGTCACACGCAAGGCGGTAGGCGAGGGCTTCATTAGGGCCGATGCCTTGGACGCGCAGCGGGCGCGCCCCTGGCGCGCCGAAAGCGCCTAAGGCAAGCCCGCCTGCGCCCCGTCCGCGCCGGGTGCGGGCCGAGGGCCAGAACCCCTGACCCTTTCTCAGTAGGTGTCCTGGTTTACTCGAAAGAAGCTCTACTTAAAATAAACCAAAAAGATACAGACTTCCACTGTGTACGCTTAGCGGCACATGGTAAAAACTCAGCCTGCCCATGCGGGTTTGAACTACCACTAGCTCAGAAGGTCAGGTCATGTCACTTTACAAACAAGGTATTACAAAGCAGGTCCAAAATTTATGATGATACTTGCAGACCAATGCCCCCTAAAAAGGCCAACAACGGAAAACATCTTATGAATAATGCTGTACAAATGAATAAGGAATTTCAGTTTCTGAGTACAAATTGTCGCTCTCTCCCTAAACACAAATTTGACATTTTTGACCTATTAGTCAATGAACAACCAGATGCTCTATTTCTTATTGAAACCTGGCTGAACGAAAGCTCTGATCCAGACGTTGCTGCCGCCCTGCCATCAAATTATACTATAGTCCGGAAAGATAGAGGCAAACAAGCAGGGGGCGGCATTGCCATTATGTTAAAAAAAGACTACCAATGTAAATTTGAAAACTTACCTTTTGAGAACTGTGAGGCAGCGCTATTTAAGCTGATTCTGACCCCACATTTTACTTTCTCTGGCATTCTTGCATATCACCCTCCGGGTTCGGCTGCTTCCTCGGCAACATCCTTTCCTGGATTTATCGCCCCTTTTCTTATGAGTACCGCCAATTTTTCAATTCTAGGCGACCTCAATATACACTTAGATGATCCGACATGTAAAATTAGTACTAATTTTATTTCTGATCTGGAAGCATTAAACATTCATCTACACAATTCTGGACCCACGCATGAGGCTGGTCATTTACTGGATCCTATCTTTTCCAGCTTATCAAACTTCCACTGTTCTCCAGCACTTCCACTATGCTGGTCCGACCACTTTATCACTAGGTTTGGCTTGAAACTTCTAGACATCTCGGGCTCTTCTACTCCTACTCCGAGAACCTTAGCTAGGAATTGGAAAAAACTTGCTGTAGCTGCGTTAAATCAAATTCTACACTCTCAAGCACCTATTTCGAAACAAACGATCGATACACTTGCTGTTTCAGTGCAAGAATGGATTCTGAGTGCCATTGATACCTGCCTCCCTCTTTCCTTAAAAAGAAATACTAATCATCGTGCCCCAGCACTCTGGTATAATGAACAACTGAAAACAGAGTAAGCCAAATGCAAGGTGCTGGAAAGAAAATGGAGAAGGGACTATGCTCTAGACTCCAAAATAATTTACAAAAGGGCCAAAAAAGCCTACCACAAGCTTTGCAGGTTAGCTCGTGCGAACTATGTCTCAACCACCATTACTGATGCTTTGAATTGCTCCAAAACTTTGTTTAATATGGTCAAAGAGTTGGCTGGATCTAAAATTCAAGCTAAGCCACCCCCACTTAACAAACATCAATGTGATGAACTGGCTAGCTTTTTTGTCCAAAAAGTTGAAAAAATCTATTCGGAAGTAGCAAACACGCAAAATAATGCCCCTTTCTCAGCGCAACCTGCCACTCCCTCTCAAACAATATCCACTTCGCTATCAATGGAAAATATCCTCCCTGATCAGAATCTTATGCTTAATGCTTCTTCCAATTGTTTTCACTCATGGCCCCTACTAAACCCCGATTCTTTTAATAAACTTCTACACAGTGTCAAATCAGGGTCACCTAAGGATCCTTTACCTATCTCTGTGCTCCAACAACTGGAATCTTCATCTTTGTCTGTTATTATGGACCTTTTGAACTTCTCATTACAAGAAGCGTCCGTTCCATCCGATTGGAAGCACGCTATGGTGCTTCCACTTCTTAAGAAGCCAAATGCAGACCCTGCTGCACTTTCCAATTATCGACCCATCTCATTACTACCAGCCTTTTCGAAAATTCTGGAGAAACATGTCCATTCTCAGCTCTCACTCTTTGTTGAAGCTCAAGGTTTTCTCCACCCCTCCCAATCAGGCTTCAGAGCTGGCTTCTCAACTGAAACAACTTTATTGGGGGTCACGGAAAGATTGCGTTATCATCATCATAATATCTTTATTCGGATATAAAATGTCCATAAAAGCACAAACAAATCTCACAAAGTTAATCATAAAAATAATTCGATAGAACATCATAGGATTGTCACAAATATATAAAATTATATATATATAGCAGCATCGTATAATAAAGTGCAAAGTGCGGATAGTTATGGGGGGAATAGCAGCAGGGGGAAATATACTATTGAATTCCAAGCAGAAAAACTCCACACATTTGAATATTAGTCAGGATCCAATCAGCATATTTTTGCATATAATACAATCGAGTCCACTTATCAGGGGTTCATAGAAGCACGTGAACGAATAGCCATTTTCAAAAAAGTACAAATACGAAGTGTTAAGTTTTCCCCATTAAGCTGAAGGATAGTCCCGTATGCAACCTTGAAGTCAGTTATTCCACTAGCCCTAAAAACGGAATCAAAAGTTGCTTACTGTACTTTTGATAGAAATTACAAAAGAACAGAAAATGCAACATGGTTTGCTTACCTTGATTGCCACAAGGGCAAGACATTTCCTCAATGTTAGGCTGAAAGCCTAAGGGGAAACACAACAAGTATTTTAATGTACCAGATCTAAGGCGAAAGAGCAAACTTCGTTCCCAGCGAGTAATATCTCTTAAAGGGTAACTAACTGGTAAATAAGAAGAAGGACCTCCGTTGTCTACCATTAATATATAACGTGCGACGGATACTTTAGAAAGCTCTTGTGCATATCTTATGTCCCCATAATATTTATATATAGCCTCACGAATAATCTTTTTATTAATTCCTTGTAACTGATCTGGTTTGTGAAAAATGTATCCAAGATTTACTCTAGTTAAACTTGCCCTCACTTCTGCAAGCCACGGTATATCTCCACCCTTATCGCATTTTAAACAGTCGACTATAATTTCCCTGGTTAGCGAGGCTGCCGGATTTTGCCAAACCTTCAACCAAAACAAGGCAGGGCGGGACCTAATATAATCTTCTAAATAAAATAATTTTAACTCATTATGGCAGACAAAAGAGGAAGAAGAGATAGGTATCCCCAAAATTCTCCTACAAAATCTGTTTTCTTCGACCTGGACGCTTTTAGAATTTATAAAGCCCCAGATTTCAGCCCCATATGTTACAGTGGGTACACACTGTGTTCTATAGATTTTGAGTAGGGACAACACTACCTCAAATCTTATCGGTTGGGGGAGATTTAAAATCGAATTAACTGCCTTTAAGAATTTACTCCGACCATAAGCCAAATGGGATACCCAAGATCCATTGTCTGAAAATTGTAAACCCAAATATGGAAAAGTGCGTGTGCGTAGTAAAATTTCAGAACCAGAATTAATAGCATTAATGAGACTTTTTTTTAGGACCACAACACATTACAAAGGATTTCTTAAAATTCGTACAAAGGTTCAGGCCATTCATAAAATCAACAAAACCCCTAACTAATATTCGCAATGCATTGGGTGTACGACCCATTAAAACCGCGTCATCCGCATATAAAAGAGCGGGCAGTTTATTACCATTAATCATTGGGACATCTGTAGTCAGTTCAGACAGCACATTGTGTAGCTCATTAATATATAAAATGAACAAGAGTGGGGCTAAGACACACCCTTGTCTTACACCTCTTCCGACCACTATATCCCCTGAGACTGCCCCATCCGTATTTATTCTCACCCTTGCCTTTAGATCCCTGTCTAAATATGCTAAAAAATACACTATACCCTCATCCAACCCGTAGTTTAAAAGGCATTTCCAAAGCCGTGATCTATTAACAAAATCAAAGGCCGAGGTAAGGTCCATAAATGCTAGGTAGATGGGGCCGTGTCGAGCTATGGTGTATTTACCTATGATCAAATTAAGGTTAAGACACTGTTCCACCGTTCCAAGATTGCTTCTAAAACCTAGCTGACATCTGTTTAAAATGTTTTCCTCCTCGGCCCAGATTCTGATTTTGTTAAATAGTACCCTCCCCAATATCTTAAGGGTATTATCAATTAAAGAAATTGGTCTGTAACAACTCGGGTTGGATCTGTCTCCTTTTTTAAAAATTGGAACGATAACAGATGTGGACCATGTATTAGGGATTTCAGTTATTGTTAAATTATTAAAAACATTGAGTAAAAGAGGGGCCCAGAACTCTGGCCTAGATTTTATAAGATCAATGGGCAGCCCATCTGGGCCAGGGGCCTTGTTACCTAAACTTTGATCAATAGCATCCTCAACCTCCGATATTGATATTTGAATTCGGGTGACAATGAAATTATCATCAGTATCTTTACACTGGGGCGTAGCAGCATATATATTGGAAAAGTGGGCTACCCAAGCTTCACTTATTATATTACAACTTAACGGAGTGAGTGTAATGCCCAGTGATCTCAGTGACTTGGCCGCTGTCCAAAAACCATTTGAGTTATTAAATCTTGCAGCACAAGCCAAGTTGTTCCATTGTTCTTTTAGGATCTCGTCTTTCCTCTGCTTAGTCACTCTCTTGTAAACAAGCCTCAATGATCTAATGAGGCTTGGGTCCCTAGGGGAAGCTGAGAGAGCAGCTCTAAGCTCTCTGTTTGCCCGAGAGCAAATGCTATTAAACCACCTAGGGTTAGAGTTGGATGCAAGTGCTGGTCCAGAAATCAATTTTTTAACACCTGCACATAATTGAACAAATGCGGAAACTACCTCTGATTTAGGATCAACAGGTGAAAGACAAGTCTCACAAAGTGATCGATGAGTTGTTAACATTTTATGAAACACACTATCGTTATTAATACCTTTCCATTTGACCCTTAAATTATCTGTTGAGGATACTATGTTACCGGCCCCTATCTCTTTTCTAGGATCAGGTCTGGGAGCAACCCTAAATAAAACTGAAATTGGATTATGATCCCCAAAAGTAGATGGTTTAACCTCGGCTTTAACTAAGTAGTCTTCTAGTGTAGCCGTTATAAAAACGTAATCTATTGTTGAGGCGCAGCCATGACCTCTATAAGTGGGTACGGGGCTATCCACATTGTTTGTGGCTGCGATATCCATAACACTTGACAGGCTACTATTTAATAAATGGTCCAATAACTCAAGCCCCCTTTTGCATGGATTGACCAGAAAGTGACAGGGGGGATTTGAAATGTTTCCCCCTGCAATCTTTGCATTAAAATCACCACCCAGACAAATCCCAGCAAGTCTTTGATTTCCTGTAAAATTAGGTATATCCGAAATAAAGTTAAAAAGGTTAACAAAATTTGGATTCGGTGAAGTTAAAAAATCATTATTATAAAAATTAATAAAACAAATCGAAACCCCCGTGTGTATATCAATGCTTGGATGTTAGCATTTTTAGTGGGGATTATTTTTACACTGCCACCCGACGCAATGCTCACCCAAATAGATAAACCACCCGAGGGTCTGCCTTGTTTAGGGGGGTGAGGTAATATTAAAGCATTCATACCCTTCAAGATATAACTCTATTGTTGCCCAAGTCTCTTGAAACATTAAAATATCGTATTTATTTACCGTCTTGACCCAATCGTCGCTACTTAATTTAGAAGCCAGGCCGGCGACATTCCAGCTTAACACATGTAACATTGGGTCATAAGCCTCAGAACCATCATTTTCTGAAGTGGCCACAGGCTCGAAGCCATCATTTTCTGGAATAGCCAACATAGATGTCAAAGGGGCAACATCAATGAGTTTTTCTCTACCCCTCCCAATCAGGCTTCAGAGCTGGCTTCTCAACTGAAACAACTTTATTGGGGGTCACCGAAAGATTGCGTTATCATCTGGATGCCGGAGATACAGCTGCCCTTATTCTACTCGATTTAAGTGCAGCATTTGATACGGTGTCTCACACCGTCCTAGCAAATACGTTGAGAACATTAGGCATCTGCGGCCCAGCACTCAATTGGCTTACTTCTTTTCTGACCAATCGCACTTTCCAAGTCTTCTCCTCAACAGCCAGCTCTGATATCTATTCATCTCCCTATGGTGTACCACAGGGCTCTATTCTTAGTCCTCTGCTTTTCAACTTATATGTGAGGCCTTTGGCTACTGTAGCGGAAGATGCGGGGTTGTCCCTATTCTCCTATGCGGACGACTCCCAAATCATCTTCTCTCTCTCCGCAGGAAAAGCAGATGGGCTGTCCCCACTTCAATTGGGCTTGAGGAAAATTGCATCATGGATGCAATCTAATTTTCTCAAGCTAAATGGGGAAAAACTGAGGTGCTAATACTTGGCAAAGACAAGGGTCTATGGGGCCCACAACATTGGCCCTGTGAGATGGGGATTTTACCTCAACCCTCTTGTCAAGTTCGTAACCTGGGCTTTATCATTGACGACTCACTAACAATGCATCACCAAGCCGTTAAGGTAGCTGCCACTTGTTTTACCATTCTTAAGTGGCTAAAGAAGATCATCTGGATGCTACCAAAGCCCACCCAAAGAACAGTAGTTCAGGCCTTAGTCACCTCAAGGTTGGACTACGGAAATGTTCTTTATCTTGGTTCCAATAAGGAGGTGACCCGTAGGCTGCAGATGGTTCAAAACTCCACGGCAAGACTTCTCTGCCGGATTCCCAGGGCCGCTACTGTATCCAGCCATTTACGAGATTTGCATTGGCTCAGGGTGGAAAATCGAATTCGATTTAAAGCTCTGTGTTATATGTTCAAAATTAAAGCAGGGACCGCACCTCAATACCTACGTGCTTTAACCCACCCATATTTTCCTTCCCGATGCCTACGCTCCTCCACCTAGGGGAGGTTTTCTGTGCCAAGATTCAGGCTGTCTCGGATGGGTGGCAGATCTTTTTCTTATCTTGGGCCATCACTCTGGAATGCCCTCCCCACAGCCATTCGGAACGAAACAGCCTACGTCCAATTCCGCAAATCAGTGAAAACCTGGCTGTTTAACAAGTAATTTTTTGCTGTTAATTTTTACTATCTGGTCTCTCTTTGCCTAGCGCCGGGAAACCCATTTTGGGCAGCTGTTGCGCTCTATAAATTAAATAAATAATAATAAATAATAATATAAATAGTCATCGCACACAGTAGAAATAGAGTAGAATCCTTTTCCGTTTATGAATGCGCAATTCATCTGTCCCCTTTCTACTGGGAAAACTGCATTGAAGATAAGCATGACTCACATTTCTGGGTTTCTCCTGTTTTTGCCTTTCCGATCTTACCTTCACAGTCTTGCCCTTCAATTTTCTGAACTTAACTAACAAATTTGTTAGTTATTGTTTCCTTGCTCTTGATGTTGGTGAGACTCTCCACAGTGTGTGCCTGTGCTCTACTGACTGTCATCCCTGTTTCTCCTTAATTTTAATATGTTCCTGTTTGCATAACCTGCTGTGATTCCTTTGTCTTTCAAAGTTGAGTTTTGATATCTGTGGTTCCAGATCAGTGGTGTAACGAAACTTAAGGGGGCCACCCTGGAAAGTACATGGAGGGGGCCCCCCATGTTCCAGAGCTCTCAGGCGTGGGGCCTGCCAGTGCCGTAGGGGGCCCCTGGAACTGAGTGCACCCCTTTGCACACGGGGCTGTGGGGGCTTTTGTTACGTCACTTTTCCAGATTACTATTTTTGTACTGATCTGTCCCATGACAGTAAGTCAAAATGTGCTTGCACCAAACACTTGAGGCCCCTTGTGCTGCCGGAACGTCACTTTTTGTGACGTTCCGTGGCGCAGGAGCCTGCTCCATATTTACGAGGCAGCAATATGCCACTTTTTTGGGCTTAATGCTGCCTCGTAAATATGGGTCCCTTTAATGCAGTTTTCTGCATTAAAGGGGCGTGCAATGGGTGTTGCTGGGGGCGTTTCCAGCAACATCCATGGCTTTTTGACACTGCCCCAGATTTACGAAAAAATAGTAAATCTGAGGCAGCGCCAAAAACTTCTGCCTTCTTAGGGGAGGCGTAAGGGAGGCACAACGAGGAGAAATATCTTTATTTCTCCTAGTTTTTTTTTTCTATATGTGCTGCATTATGCAGCACACATAGAAAGAGGAAAGGCCTCTTGTGATTGTTTTTGTGCAGGAAGGTTCCTTCCTGCACAAAAATAATCATCCCCGTGCAGGCACCCTTGCACCATGGTGCAAAGGTACCTGCGCTGGCGCACGGCAGCCCATTGTGCGCCGGGGAAAAGGACAGGAATGCACTGTATGTGATTGATATGGCGCATTCCTGCCCTTTTTTTTTGTCTTAGGGCAGCGCAGCAGGAAGGCCAGCGGTGCTGCCCTACGGCAAAACCTCATAAATGAGGCCCTTGGTGTTTCTCTTAATACATAGTTCCAGGATACTGCTATATTCGCTCACTATTTACAGAATGCAGGTCATTTATAGAGCACAGAGTGAGAGTCCAGTTATCTGCAGGTTCTTGACTTATCTGCTTAATGATGAAAACACCAAGTTTTCCAACTGTATGGCATGTTTATATGCAATTAGAAGCATTATCTATAAGCTCCTTAATAAACCAACTACAGACAGCACAGTTTCAAATGAAAGAGCTAATTTCCATAACATTTGCCTTTCTGTTTCTCACAACTGAAGATCTGCAGCGCTGCTACATCTATGACTATTTGCACAATCCTTTAAAGATAATTAGAGTGAGTGCTGAGCTGTAAACCAAGCTCCTGTCTCTGGGAAGGTTCAAAGGTCCAGTTTTACTGAGTTATTAGCCACAGAGTGTCCAACCAAGGAGAGGGTGACTCAGTGAGAGAAGAAGCAACAGCAAGGAGGGTCAAGGATAAGATTTCTTAAAGGGACTTGGGCTTAAGTGTTCATTATCTAGGATAATTTCCTAGAGAGAGATTTATAGATTTTTCTAAGCAGAAGTGTACTGTATTGTATTATCTGTATAGTGTTTTATACCACTGACAAGGCCGAAAATCACTCCGAATGACAACAAGTTCCTGTGAAGTCCTTTTTACTGTGGTTCAAGAAGTCTGGAGTTGTAGTTTGGTCTAGAAGAGATATGTGGGATATGAGAACACGAGACGTGATCCAATCATGGTACAGCAAACTTGTAGCAGATACCCATGCTATTCTTAGGAAACCTAGTCCATGAGGAAAAATGGTAACCCACATGCCCTCTAATCAGGAAAGGATTATTTTTTCGAGAATGGTCCATAGGGTAACTTAGTTCTTCAACTTTGAGAGACATTGCCAGTCCAATCTAAGTGCATCACCCCCTTTCGGTTGGTCGCTCCAGCGGCCCATTATCAGACAACTGTGAGGGTAGGCTTTGTTAGATGAAATCACAAACCCACTATCAGGTGAGGTCCTATTGATCACACTTTAGAGACTTGTGCTGCTGCAGTTCAGATGAGAACACACAGCAAATATCGAGCTAGTAACTGACCAGGCATAGAATTTCATGGTCCCATATTATAATCCTTTTTTATAGAAGGTAAATATTAATTACTGATTGGCCGGTTGACTCTTTGTGCAGCTGGATTTCATGCTGCTTATTTTAGTCACAAGCCGATTTTAGTGATACACATTATTATTATAATAATCTCTTTGGTCTAAATATTCTCTTTTTATTGCCAAATTATATTAAAATTGCATGACAGTGCATCATGCATACTTTTCTCACTTCTCTAACCATTAAGCCTTCAGTTCAGCAAAGTACCATTTGTTGTGTGAGAGGTACTTTGCGAAGACCTGGGAGTATATTTACATGAAAATGGCGCAACGCAACCCCGCAAGCTATTTTGCTGTGCTGAGCTGTGTCATTTTCAAAATGCAGGGATGGGTCGTACTAACAAGAAAACCGAACATCCATGTGTCCCCCCTGAACCGGCACTAAAAAAGCTGCCTAGCCTAGGGACACCTTTCTGCTAAAAACAATCATTAAGGGCATTTTGCTCCTTCCAAGTGTGCTGCAGTAAAAGGATTTCTCCTCGGTGTGGCACATTAATAATGCCTCCTTTTGAAAGGCGTTAGTTTTTAGCAATTCCTCAGATTTTACAGATCCTTGTAAATCTGAAGCTGTGTCAAAAAGCCATGGGGGTTGCTGGGAACGCCCACAGCATCACCCATTGCATGCCCCTTTGCAGCAGATGGCCATATTTACAAAAAAGTGACACTCTGGTGGCTCTAGGGGTTTGTAAATATGCCCTTTGGTTCTACAATGCCAGCGACACAGTTTGTTCAGGATTACAAGAGTTTGAATAACATATGTTAAGTGTCTGTTTCTCTTTGCCCTACAACTAGACCACTCCTATGCAGTTTCACTCCTTACTTGCTAAGTACCTCTTTCCCCATCATCAGTATCCCACCCCATCTCTCATTCTCCCCATCGAACAAGGACTCTCTCTCATTTGCATCTCCTTGCCACGGTTTCACTCAAAAGCATATTCCTATCCTTCCCAGCACTGCCTTTGTATGCATGTATGTATGTATATATATATATGTATGTATGTACGTATGTATGAATATATGTATAGATATTTGTAGACTGCTGACCTAGCGAGAAAACAAAGCAGGCTGGAAAAAATTCACATTAATAATTCATTAATGCAGGATTGTGTGCCATTAAGCAGTATGTATGTGGGTGGTGAATCCTATCTGTGTGGAGATGTCCTGATCTTTGAAGTGGAAGGTCTTCAACTCCTTTCTTGTTTGCAGAAGGGTTGTGATAGTTCTAATTCTTATGTGGATGTTCCATTCCCCGGAAGTATAGACAAAGGAAGCTTGTCTGTTGATCTTCTCCTTTTTGCTTTTTTTCCAGACCGGTGATGTGTTGGCTTCTAGTGTGGCAGAGTGCACCTGGAGCACTTAATTTCTCTGCCAAGTATGGAGGAGTAAAAATTATCTTGAAGACAATGCTGTGTACCTACTCAGCTATCTCTCTCTAACATTTTGCCCTCTGATGCACAGTTTTAAAATGCTGTCTCCATCTCTGACAGAAGCCCTCTTTTTTTTCTCCTTTGCTCACTTTTTCCCTTTTCTTTGATTTCCATCGCTCTCAATTTTCTCTCTAAACTGTATTTATTTTTGCAGTTAAATATGGCACGAATTTGGCCCAAGGCATGCCACAAAGTCAGATTCCTTGTTTTCTTTTGATTTTAAAGGCATGAGTTGATAAAGTGATTTTCCCAGAAACCCAGGATGGTGAGCCAATGCCGGGACTCGAACCTGGCCATTAAACCACATCTTCTTCCCACTATATTCTTTTTCCAGCTCGCCCATTTGTTTTTCCACTGCACGTCTAGTGCTCCTTTCTATGATGCCTCTCTGACATTTTCCATTATGTCTCTCCTTGCATCCTTGCCTCTCTCTCCCTTCGTCTCAACCCCTCTGTCGTTTTTCATCTCCCCTCCCCTACACACTCTCTCTCATCCCTAAATAATCTAATTCTGCCAGGTCAGGAATGAGACAGGGCTGTCGTCGTAAGCGCCTCGGATTGCGGGGCAGTGCCTGGAAAGCGCAGCTGAGCAACCGTGCTGTCACCTCAATGTTAATGAGAAAATCATAAATAAACCATACCTTAGGTCTCAGATTATGCCACTCACTATCTCCCCCTCCTCCCTCTAGGCCGCGGCTTCCCGCTTACCAACACTCTGAGTGGCTTCGCTCCAGCCAATCCTCTCCCCCCCTCCACCTACCAATGCACAGCTTCTCATGAAAGACCCCACAAAAGACTTGTCCCCCGAATCTGTGCCCTCTATACTGACAAAAAGGACACATAACTGTATTTTGGGGTTATGAGCCACACATTCATGGAAGTACATACAGGGACGGACTGGGAGCCCAAAGCAGCCCTGGCAATTTTGTTGAACCAGACCTCCCTCCCCCCCCCCCAGAGGAGGGGGAAGGGGGCAGGGAATGGGGTGCAAGTGTGAAGCACTACAGCTTTTGTTACTGGGGGCCGATATTCTAGCAATGCTGCAAAACCGGTCCCCACTTCTGCAAAACCGGACCCCACCTTCCCAGCCTCCTGGGAAAACAACTGATGCCTCTACGGCTAGTCCGGCCCTGAGTACATGCTGATTTTGTTCTCGACAGCATTTTGCATTAAAAACCTCAAATCCAGACCATGGCCCTAACCTGCCTGAAATGGCCTAATCTGTTGATATATTCCATATAGGTACCCTATATAGGCGCAGGTAACTTTGCAACCTTTCACCTATATTCTTCCCTACATTACATACATAACGGTTCTTAGGCACTGACCTTTTACCTAGATATGACACTGCATTCAAAACGCAGGTTTTTCCCTGGTTCGATTCTCATACATTATGCATGAGGCTTCTTGGAAGCACAGCAGGACTAACAGTTGGATTACCATCTCCTGTATAATATCTCTGTATAAAGTTCAGGCCCAAAGTCATCCTTTAAGCCGACACAGTAACACAGCAAGGTAGGACCCCTGGGGAGACCTATGGGTATATATACAGCAGATCTTGCTTAGGAAGATAGAGGAGACCGAGACTTCCCGGCTGACACACTGACCAGAGACGCTGAGGTTCCTCCATGCAGATGCTCCAGCGAGCAGTGGTCTAACATCCCTCGCGGGGTGTCCAACTCGAGACCAGGACGGGGTCCCATACTCTCTCATTCTCAGGTAATGGGGTTGACTAGATCCTAGAGGGATTCTTGGCATAACACCTACACAGATGCTAGGTACATTTAGGTACATCTAGGTACATCTAGTTAGGAAGGCATTCTAGGAGTACGCACTTTTTATCATGTGTTTTATGTACTTGTATATATTCATGATTTATGCAAGATGGTAGAACTATACCATCCCTTTACTTTCATAGTACTGCTAATCATATATCTCTGCTACTGTCTAATGGTTGTTGCAGCTCATCTATTATACACTAGAATAACAACTGTTCAATAAATACTTATTGAAACGCCCAGACTGTTTATTCTGTGTATCTCTCTGAGAGAAACTAAGTGAGCACGAGTGACTGAGCGAAAGGTAGTGTATTGTTTCCACGATTCTGAGGGATCAGGGTTGTCATGTTCTGAGGTTGCCAGAATCTATTCCCTCCGTGATAAAATGAGATTATAGTGGCACTGTGAGCTAGCTGATACAGACAGGCTAACGTATCTGGTGGGGGTGCACGGAATCAGTCCGCCACCAATCCCACAGTTTATGTTATCCAAACGCGCAGATCATGTATAGGTAATATAGGAACTACACGACATGGCACCGCCAACGTTGGTTGGGTACTTATTTAACAGTAGAATCTGAGTAGTTCAGTCGTGCTATTCTCAGAGACCCCTACTCACAAAACACCAGAGACGTCTGGAGTGGGTGGGCACAAACTCCGCCACAGCTGAGTAGGCTAAAAATCCTATTATTGGCTGTTGGTTAATCAAGCTTGAAGGACACAGTGTTCCTAAAATTGTGCATAAACACCGTATCTTGGTTCCCTTGAAAAAGTTATTTAGTGTACTAAAAACAATGACTAACCAGGTCTTAGATCCACTTCAACAAGAACTGCCCCTCACAGACGAGGAAAATGCAGGCGCAATACAAATTGCACCAAATTTTAGAAGTACAGTCACCCTGAGACTGCTAGAGCATGGTTTATCATCTAGGGGTGGCATAGTAGTTTTCGTGATTGAGGCACATGAATCAAACAGAACAGAGGTATTTTATTCATGGGTTACATTCCCAGCAGCAAATGCAAGAACAAAAACATTTCACTCCTACACAGACGGAGATGCACCAGCGGAATACTGTCCGTTTGAGGACATAGAGGTTCCGCTCACGTACTAGGAACACTTATACTGGTTTAAAGGCACCCTTCCCTTTTAGAAGCTAAAAGACAGGTCAGGGAGATCTTAGATCAACTCGAATACCAAGGGGTGATCGAAAATTACACCTCATCGATGAACAATTCTTTGTTTCCTGTCATGAAACCTGACAACACATATCGTCTAGTTTTAGATTATAGACACTTAAACACTTGCACTAAGACATTTGCAGTCCAAAATGCACATAGTGCCGCATTAATGAATAACATTGTGCGGAAAAAATATAAAACAACACTTGATATCTCAAATGGATTTTTCTGCCAGAATATAGCGCCTGAAAGTAGGCATCTAACAGCATTCTCAACGCTAGGGTCCCAGCGTCAATTTTGTCAACTCCTCCAGGGGTATAAGAACAGCCCAGGGTTGTTTTCGGCCAGAGTAACTGAGTTACTTCAAAAATTGGATAAAGAGGCATTGTCCTATGTGGATGATATTTATCTAATGGACGATGACCTAGAGGAGCACTTGAACAGAGTGAATACCATAATTCTGGGATATGCATCTGAGGGCTATAAATTCAACTTTATAAAATCAAAAATTGCCCATCTCAGTGTCCTGTTTTTAGGATATGAGCTTTTAAGTGAAGGAAAAAGCCTAGCAGCCAATTTTTTAGAAAAATGCGTGCTGCTCCAACCTCCAAAATCATTGAAAAACTTACAATCAATCCTGGGATTCCTAAATTTTGGTAGAACCTACATTTTAGATTACGCAGAAAGAGTAAAACCTTTCTACGATTTAATAAAACCTGATTTTTCAGTAAAACAATGGACACAGGAACACACAGATACACTTCGTACTTTGCAAGCTGACATGATAGCTTCCAAACACTTACAGACACGCGTAAACGTACGCAACCTGGTGATCCGTATAGTTGCGGGTCAATCTGGGTACACCTATCTAACATATAATGAAGGTGAAACAGTACCAATTGCATACAAATCACATTTGTACACAAATGCTGAAATGCCATTCACATCTGCAGAAAAGAGTCTGACAGCAGTATAGACTGCTGTAGTGAGAGAAAGAGCACTGGCTCAGGGGAAACGAATAATAGTAGTGACTCCGGTTCCAGCCTTAGAGGCTGCGACAAAGGCAAGCATTCCTAACGCTAAAGCCTTACATCCGAGATGGATACAATGGGCTAATTCTCTCACTGCAACAGATGTAGAATACAGGTACGACCCAAATTTAAAGACACAAGCATTTCTGCAATACGAACAAGAATATCCTCTACCAAACAAAATAATGCCTCTAGATCAGTATGAATATATAATTTACACTGACAGATCAGCTCAACCAGCCATAGGAAGTAAGCAACAATATAGCGCGGCATGCGCAATAATTAAAGGTCGCATGTGGGATGGAAAGTTCTACCCGAGTTGCACAAAAACGCAATCTCTAGGAGACTGCACGGACCAGCTGGCAGAGTTAAAAGCCCTATACTGGCACTGGTAAATACAGATCGAGAATTCCCCACACTAATTGTGTGCGCTTCCTTTTACTGTGTACATTCATATTATGAATATTTGCAGCACTGAGTTCAAAACGGGTTCAAAGATACAAAAAGGTGGCACAACTAAGCATAAAATGCTATGGGAACAGGTAGTGAAGTTCAAACCGAACTACCGAGAGCTCACGTGATACATACACTGAGTCATCAGCATGATGGCGTTCACGTTGAAGGGAATTAATTGGCTGATGAAGCCACAAAGGGGGCTGTTCGCACGACTTCCGTAGCTGCAAGCACTCATTCTAAAATGAGAATAGACGATGAGATTATGGTAGCTATCAATGCTTGTCGCAAAAACAGCGGAGCAGTACCAAAAAGATTTCCACTCAAGTACTCCTACAGGTTAGATGCCAATAACATTCCATTTGCTCAGATTCCTGGAGTGGGGGATAGAGTAATCCCAAACATGGATCGTAGGTTAGGTTTAATTCTGGCAGCACACGAAGGGATAGGTTCTGCCCATGGAGGAGTTACGGCGACTGTTTCTTTATTGAAACAACGCTATTGGTGGCCTGGGTTAACGAAGCAGACTAAAGACTATGTCTTGAAATGCGACATCTGCCAGCAGATGAAAGGTTCCACCGTAACATGTCCAGCACAGACACCATTAGTAATATCTGACAAACCACTAGCGTGTGTTTACTTGGACCACTGCGGCCCCTTACAAAGAGATGGGGCTTACAGGTATATCATGGTTGCAGTGGATTCCTGCTTGAGATTCCTATGGGTGTGGCCCCAACGCTCGGCTGACGCTCGAACTGTTATCAAAGATTTGCGAGTCTTTATAGGGACATACGCAATTGGCACATTACATTCTGACCAAGGCCCTGCGTTTAGCTCTCGGGCTTTCAAGGAGGCCATGCGAGGATTGGGTGCAGCATTGCGGTACTCATCTCCGTACCATCCCGAGGGAAATTCGGTTGTGGAGAGAAAAAAACAGGACTTAAAGTAATCTTTAACAGCTAGAGTATTAGGCACGGGTGAAAGTTGGGTAAACATCTGTATGGAGTCCAGCGAGCATTGAACAATATGCCAAGAAGTTCTCTAGGGGGGTCACTCCATATGAGGTCCTATTAGGGACAAAAATGTGGGTACCTGATCTTGATTGTGAAGGCGCAGTGGCGGATGAAAAGCCTTTTGACATCCATGATCGTTTGGCTGTTTTACAGGATCTAAATGATTCCAGGACACAACAAGGTAATGTCCATATGAAGCAGACCGCCACTGGGGAAGTCAAATCAGTCACGGCAAGACCTGTCTGGATCCCAAAAGTCGGGGATCTGGTCAGAGAGAAGATAGCAGACAAGAAAGAATTTGGGTCATCATTCAGAAAGCCTGTACCGGTCCTAGAAATTGAAGGAACAAGAACTGTACTTCTACCGCCTCTTGCCGGAAAAAAGGAGAAAAGATTTGTCTCAATCGACCTAATCAAACCACACTATGTGGCCGATACTGAGTAGTAGGCCACGTGGACTCCAAAGTAGCAGACGCCCTCCTCTCGCTACAATTCAAGAAGTTCAAACGGAAAGATTCAACACGTTCGAAGAGTCCCCTGCACGGAATGAAGGACTAAGCAACAATGCTATGGAACTCGTTCCTCTTGAACCTGAAGTTCAAATTCAGACTCAAAATGAAAGAGAACTCGCTATTCGACCAAATACAGATGTCTACGTCAACATGCCTCGACAAGAACAAACCATGATTTCTACAAATCCTGATGCAATAGCAACAATTGATCGAACTGCTTCTGGTTACTTCATAAACTTTGATACGTTTTCTCTGGATCCAAGCAAAACGGAAACAATACCAGCCAAAAATCACGCAAATAGCAAGTAAAAGACTTTCTGACCTTTGGGTAGAACTATGGGTAATCACCGGGATACTTTTCTTTCTTTTCTGGGTAGGCTTAGTAATAGTTTTTAGCATGCTTGTTAATGGAAGATACCTTCGACAAAGCGCTGCAGCCCAAAAAGTGAACTTACTTTTAAAACCACACCTATCATCTCATTGTGAACAAAGAGAATTGTCATCAGTGAACATTACAGCAGTTCCTATACCTGATAGTATAGTTTGGGACAAGGTTGATTTCAATATATTTGGTCCGACCGAAATTTTAAGAATTCCTCATTTATTTAAAATATCATTGAGCGATATCATTACCTCAAGTTCATTTTCCGATGATTGGGATTTTGAAACTGTTAATAACATGTTGTCTGATTTGGAAAAATCTGCTGCATTTTCTAATAGTGAAACATTGGAAAGCACATCAGATTTCGAAAGTATGTATTGTTAACAACACTATGGTCATCACTTTTTTGCATAAATCTGCTAATCCTAGAAATGTGTTCACATACCACCAGTGGGAACATTGTCCAACACCGCCGAAAGGCAGTTCAAAAACATTTGCTCAGAAGTTTCCATATTTTTCAGGGTTCAATATGTCTGACCCAGCCTCATATTATTATAAGTTTGCACCAACATCAGCACAAAAAATATGTTAACAAACACCAAACAGATTTGCTCTGCTTCCTTTACTGCCCAGTTGTCTGAACAAGGTTTCGACTTTTGGAAAGACACCATAGACTTAAAATCAGTCTGGGGTACTAGAGAATGGCAAGTTCAGGGAACAGAAGCTTTGTTTAGAGCATGCCTCATCCCTCAACAAATTATGTTTTTGAACGAGACAGTGCAACAGACGTCTTGCCTTGGACTAGCCAAGAACAAAGACTTGAACACACCTCGGTTGCCGACTCCATCACACACCGAGGGTAACATAACATCACAGGAAGAGATTACAGTAGATGACATCATACAATACAACAGATCAGACCCCGATTGGAAAAAATGGTTGATTTGGCCCACAGACACTAATAGTTGTCAGGCAAGATTCATGGGTAAAGCCGAAGGGTTTAGTATCCATAGGCAAGATCCACGTTATGTACAGAGGCAAAATCCAGGGGTAGTGACATCCTACAGTGTTGGGAAGTTGTGCCTTGATTGGCTAAAAACCTCAACACTCATACAGGTGAAACAACACATATCCTTACTGTCACAGGATGTGGATCTTAGGGATTTTTTAATGGGTCCCAGGAAGCCACGTCAGAAACGTTTCTATTATGCTGCCTATAATGAAATATGGAAAATATCCCAACAAGAGGCCGCAGAGAGACTACGATAGATAGACCGTATAAATCTAGAAAAATCTCTAGCAGTGGTAAACAATGGCTTAACTACTTTGACCTCCAGGATATATTCCTTAGGCAACATTTTATCTTCTGCAATAGACATACTAGAACAAGATTTGGCCATATTACAACACGGGCAATCACAGTTACGTTCTATTATGTTATTAAGCTGGACGCTGCAATCTTTGCAAGCAGGCTGCGTGCTTTGGCGTTATATCAACAGTACGTCTCTGTTTTCTGAATACAATCTAACAGACAAACAGATAGAAATGGCACAAAGGGGAGCTAAATATACAATGCTGCGTATCCAAAAACTGGATAGATTAGCATCTACAGTGGCAGAATCTCCATCCACAGGATGGCTAATCCATGGCCACATAACTCTACCGGTCACTACTTTTCAGTTTCAGTAGTGCCTTGAACAAAAGCAAGTAGGCAGATATGACGAAATGGGTAAGGAATACATTAAGGAATCATGGGTATTACCATACAGATTTCGATGCCGGAGTGGGGATCGAGAAGTGTTTCTGAGTGGTACAAACTGTGAGAACGCTTTAAGTGGATCACTCATATGCCAGGATATAATGCTGCACGGGGCTTGGAATGGTTCTGTGGCAAATCTGTCCTGTCATTTGAGGGGTGCCCCAGCTGCAGTGATTACTCCAGCATTGAGTCTACTTTCGAATGGGAGTTACTTAATGCTGAACAGTCAAGGCTGCTGTGGCATGCTCCCGGGCATCGCATATCTGGTAACCGTGAGCTCCAGGGTTACTTGTTGTATGCAAGTATTGTTTCCACCAACACATACAGTCAGGGAGGCGCCGTTATGGCCTTCACTGAATGTTTCTTTAATACGGTTTGATACTCTAAGCAGAATGAAAGCCATGCTTCTACAGAAGTCTGTGCCCTTAACCTCCGCTCAAGAGACTTTTGATCTCCAGATCGCAAGGTCTTCGGCAGAGATACAGGCGCTCATTCATACGAACTGCCCTTTCCATTTCGCAGAAATGGTAAATCGTATCTTTAACATGTCTGATATGACAGGCGTTGTCCACCTATTTAAGACCATAGGTTCTGGACTTCTGAGCATCTTTCTGACGGTACTTGGAGTTATACCAAACTTCAAAAACTCTGTATTTGGAAGCATCTTTGGAGGACTTCCGCTCATCCTGTTCCTAGCAGCAGGTATCCTGATTGTTTTATATTGGCTACGCAATGGACGTCCCAGTCACCAAGGAGATGGAAAAATCACTCCAGGAGCGTAAATACCATGACAGTATGGTACAAAATCTGGGCACACCTCGCCTAAGAGAACTAAGTGCATCTTGGTTCTTGTCATTTCGACCAGTCTGGATGGACTGCATGTTACCTGTCCTCGGATGCCTGTTTTGCGGAGAAGAATGCGTGTTAGACCTGTGTTTGACACTCCCATCATGTGCGCAACCGGATGTGAATGCGTTACTGGACCCGATAACGGCCCATGTTCTGCAGTGTCCTCAGCGTATTCCAATGTTGATGGCGGCATTCCTTGAGCCACCGCAGGTAGTAACTGCACCTGCTGGTATGAATACCGGCTCCTCCACTAACACCCAGGCTTTGGACGGCGCACAGGCTGCCCCAGCACCAGCTGCGGACAGTGTAGAACATCATCTGTGCTCAATTGACATACTCTGCGAGGTGTTACAGGGGCCGTCTACTGCGGAAGCAAGCAACGGAAATGTTGCG
The DNA here is from genome assembly GCA_963921515.1 of Calotriton arnoldi. NCBI lineage: Eukaryota > Metazoa > Chordata > Amphibia > Caudata > Salamandridae > Calotriton > Calotriton arnoldi. Next base: position 641,932 of record CAWUFW010003912.1, on the reverse strand, counting down.
TCTACCAGCCAGGACACATAAACATTTGACTCATTTGGCTCGTCGTGTGCTGGGAGAAATTCGCCCTTTTCTAAACAAGCTCAAATTTGGAACTATGAAACTAAATTGACATTCCTTTCATTTTTTGGGCATACATGGTTTTTTAATACTTATAGTGGTTCGGACTATAATTATGGACACTTTTAGAGCTAGGGCTTGAAAACAAATTATTTTTACATTTTTTAAGTTTTTAGAAATTTTATAGAAGTTTTTAAACATTTTTAGCTATCTAGTTATGCTAGTAGTACAGTAATAGGTTACATATGTCGTCCAGTCGGAAGAGGAGTGGGTGTTATATTCCATATAGGCACCCTATATAGGCGCAGGTAACATTGCAACCTTTCACCTATATTCTTCCCTACTTTGCATACATAAAGGTTCTTAGGCACTGACCTTTTACCTAGATATGACACTGCATTCAGAACGCGGGTTTTTCCCTGGTTCGATTCTCATACATTATGCATGAGGCTTCTTGGAAGCACAGCAGGACTAACAGTAGGATTACCATCTCCTGTATAATATCTCTGGATAAAGTTCAGGCCCAACGTCATCCTTTAAGCCGACACAGTAACACAGCAAGGTAGGACCCCTGGGGAGACCTATGGGTATATATACAGCACATCTTGCTTAGGAAGATAGAGGAGACCGAGACTTCCCGGCTGACACACTGACCAAAGACGCTGAGGTTCCTGCATGCAGACGCTCCAGCTAGCAGTGGTCTAACATCCCTCGCGGGGTGTCCAACTCGCGACCAGGACGGGGTCCCATACTCTCTCATTCTCAGGTAATGGGGTTGACTAGATCCTAGAGGGATTCTTGACATAACACCTACACAGATGCTAGGTACATTTAGGTACATCTAGGTACATCTAGTTAGGAAGGCATTGTAGGAGTACACACTTTTTATCATGTGTTTTATGTACTTGTATATATTCATGATTTATGCAAGATGGTAGAACTATGCCATCCCTTTACTTTCATAGTACTGCTAATCATATATCTCTGCTACTGTCTAATGGTTGTTGCAGCTCATCTATTATACACTAGAATAACAACTGTTCAATAAATACTTATTGAAACACCCAAACTGTTTATTCTGTGTATCTCTCTGAGAGAAACTAAGTGAGCACGAGTGACTGAGCGAAAGGTAGTATATTGTTTCCACGATTCTGAGGGATCAAGGTTGTCATGCTCTGAGGTTGCCAGAATCTATTCTCTCCGTGATAAGAGGAGATTATAGTGGCACTGTGAGCTAGCTGATACAGACAGACTAACGTATCTGGTGGGGGTGCACGGAATCTGTCCGCCACCAGTCCCAGAGTTTATGTTATCCAAACGCGCAGATCCTGTATAGGCAATATAGGAACTACACGACACAGTGACCTCTGCTGAGTCCAACCACTTAAATACCTCCCCAACTCAGTCTTTGAACATATTTTTATACCTCCACCACTTCAGTTCTCACCAATTAAATATTTCTAACCATCTCCCCACAGTATCATCTCCGGAAATTATTCAGATTCTCTTTCCTCCTCCATGGTCACTGGAATGCAGTTTTGGCCGAGAGTGTGATTTTCACCCCATTGTTGGGAAAATATAGGGCCTGATTCACAAAGGTAAACTGAGACGAAAGTCTAACTTTACGACTTTCGGTATTCACAAAGGGCATTTACAAGTAGTAAAGTTAGACTTTTGTCTCAGTTAAACTTAAGTTTTGGTCTGAAGTTCAACTGAGACGAAAACCGAGACAAAAATCTAACTTTACTACTCGTAAATGCCTTTTGTGAATACCGAAAGTCGTAAAGTTAGACTTTTGTCTCAGTTTACCTTTGTGAATCAGGCCCATAGTGAGCAAGCCTGTGACTTTTTCTAACCCTCTACAACAAATAGGTACCACTAAACCCTACTTCTCCACCTGTGGACTCTGGAATACATAGGCGCTGGAAGTAGGAATGCGGGCGGTGTGGCTGCAGGACTTCCAAGATACCCATGCAGGAGTTTCAAGGGTAAATGAGCATTCAAAATTACTTTACATTTTGTTTTTATCTTGTCACATTTGCTGAGCTTCAAAGACAGAGTTCAAATGCCAGTCTAGTCTTCTGACAAATTGCTGCTTATTCTTTTAACATGGAGATTGGTGTTTACTTTTCTTTCACTTACTGCAAAGTGTGAGGGTTTTCTAAAGTGAACTATGTCACAATCTTGCTGGTGTAAAAGGAAAGGCTGTAGGATGTTTTCTTCAAACACATAGCAAAATGTAAATCTCGATAAATGGTACACATATTTTAAAATAAAGAAACAGATGAGAAAGCACAAATGAAGCTTTTTTCACTAATTCTGAAGTGTAATGGAAACAAAGATTTTATTTGGATCAAAACATATCAAGACACTTTACATTGTGATGCACAAATGGCAAATATTCACCAAAACCCGATTTCCACATATTATTGATTGTGCTTTCTATAGTTATATCAGTAAAAATGTATGTCTGTGCAAATTTAGAGGTCAATTCAGTGGAAAATGTGCTGTCTGTAAATTACAGTGCGGTACTGCACGATGGTTTAGGAATATATTTGTCACAGTGTGCTCCAAAATGCAACAACCTCTACATACTGCACCCATACCACTCTCTTGCTGAATGGGTGTAGCTCATTTGCCATGTGTGCTTGGATTTTTCAGAATCTTCATTAGTTTAGTGATGTAACATTGATGGCAGCACCCCCACTGAAAACTGTTCCAGCACCACTGTTGGAATGTATGCTGTATGTGTTGCATGCACATCTTAGAACCTCCCACTCTCCAACTTCCCTCTTCTCTTTGAAAGCTACCACCAGCGCATGCACTCTTCCATTTTTCAATCATTGTAAATCTTTTACTCCCTTCCTGTCATCACCTTCAGCGAAGGATGGTTGTATGTCAATAAATCGATGTGAACAATCGACTTATAAAAATAACATATCTACTGCATTGCTGACAGCACATCGGAAAGTAAATATATATTTACTATTCTTAACTCCACGTCTACTTACCTAGACTTGCCATGCAAAGCTGTGTCTTGGTTGAGGTAGTGGTTGCCATATTTTTGTTATGCAATATATAGCTCGCAGTACAGTACCCTGCACGGTGAAGGACATCTTTTCTTTTTCCACAATGATGATTAGATATTATTCTCTGTATGTAGAGGAGTGAGATTGACACATTGTTTGCAATCCTCTATGTTGATATTGCAGAGTGCAGTCACACCTTTTTTTTATCAATCGTCTTTCTTTTTCTCTCATTTTCTAGATAAAATTCACTTAAGCTTTGATCATGCACCAAGATTTGCTGAAATTTTTATTTGGCTGCAGGCAGTTTTTGGCCACGAGAGACCATTCATCTGTTTAGGACAGTTACGTGTTGCCCTAGGCACAGTTTTTACTGGCACCATGGAGCAGGGAAGCCTATTGCATCCAAAGCTGTGCTGTAGATATATGGCTTTAATTAGTGCTGCCGCATGTCGCTGGGGTGACATATTCCTCCTGCAGCTGCAAGCTGAGATGTAGGCTGTGCTGTCCATAGACCGCTGAGTTATGTTTATTATGAATATGTGTGCTTGCAAACGAGGTCATAGAAGACAGTTGTGTATTAGAGCCTGTCTGTAGCATTCTGCTAACAACAGATGCCAGATCTCACACACCCGCTCTTGTTCTGGGACTGGCTATTGCTTGATGTGCAGTACGATGGAAAAGTACTAAAATCACAGTACACCGTCAGAAAAAAAATCCCATTTTAGTCGAACTGTGAGTGGGAAGGATTTTATCCAGAGAAATGAGTCCTCTGTGCTAGACTCATGAGAGAACCTCCAGGTTAGGACACAGAATATCCATCTGAACTTTCTTTATTAGAGGGGACAATGCCAAGTAGGCACTTTTTTTCTGGATTATCCTCGATATGTTACTCAAAATTCCTTGGCACATTAGGCAGATGGCATCTTTGACTGCGGTTTGAAAAAGATTCTGTGAAGCCACTCTGTGGATGTACAGGAGGGTCTAGGAAATGACATTCCATCATTGTCTCAGTTAGTGATCTAGTCTTTGATGATTCTCATGGAGACTCCTTAAGGGAGGCTCTACAGATGATGGTGAGCCTGCCAAAACAGATAATACTAAGCCTTGGCTAGCATGAAGATTCTCAAGCCGATCTCTTTAGGTGAGGCTTCAGAGTTATTAGATTAGCCTTGGACTACTGGGAAGATTGTCATGTTGGAATCTTTGGGTAGTGTCTACAGATGGCGCTCAGCCTATCTCTAGACTTACTCTTCTTTTCGAGACTACTATTCATTTTCTCACTGTAAAATTTTAAGAGGAGGTTTCACAGACAATGGTGAGGCTGTCTCCAGTAGTTTCTAAGCTAGCCTTGGGCTGCAATGAAGTTTCTCAAGGTGAACTCCTTAAGGGAGACTCTACAGAAGATGGTAAGTTGCCTCCAGAGTCATTATTTTAGGCTTGAACTAGCATTACGATTTGCTTGGTAGACTCTTTACATGAGCCTCGAAAGTTATTGGTGTAACCGTTGGCTACCATTAAGATTGTTAAGCCAGACTCTTTAGTGGAGACTCTACGTAGGTGAGTTACCTCCAGTGGTTTTAGACTAATCATGTGATTTGCATAATTGACACTAAAATTACAGTTATGTACTTGTGAATTTATCATGTACTACGCAACTCTTGAAACCAGTTTCATAATATTACAAGTCTTTGACAGATGCTCGCTTCTTCATCACTAGAGGTCAGAGGAATAAATCCTTAAGGCTCTTCTAAATCAAGGCAGAGGATAATGGTCCAATTGTCAAGCAGACTTGGCTTAGTACTTGAAAGAATTTATCCTTTTGGGATCTCTCGAGCAGGGAATTCCTGATAGCTCACACCTGGTTAATGACAGAACATGATGCCTGTTGTGGTAGAGGTGAGATTCGCTCTCTTGTTTTCATTGTGTTTATGTCCATAATTTGCTAAATGACAATGTCAGTCAGTTTGTTTCACAACCTCCTGCCGTTCTGCCGGTTCAGCTCCCTGGCATGATCCAGAGAGCAGGATTGTAAAAGGAAGCAGTTAGCTTCGTTTTAGCCATATTTTCTCTTGCGGGTGTCGAGATGTGTACTTTAATTTGCCAAAGAAAACCAGGCAAGGCAATTTTCTAAAGTGTTCCTTTTTTTCCAAAGCAGTTTTCACAAATGGTATCTCCAGGTGATCCGATTGATGGAAATTGAAAAGGAAGAACAGAAATACCAGGGAGAGATGAAGAAGCCTCACGCTGTCAGACCGAAAATAACCTCACATAAATCACCTCTCACACGAAGAATAGTCTGCTTAGCTAAAGCGGATAACATGGTAACCAGAAGGAAGTTGAGAGAAACGTTCTGGTGAGCTTCAGTAAAAGCATTTACACATTGAGAAAGCTCATTCTCAAGATTTTGAAATATTCCTACTTTATGTCAATTACTACATTTCGTTCATATGAAGAGACCTCTGCAGTGATTAAAATATGCAAATGTGTTATCATCTGCTTATGATCTTTGACCCTGGTACAGATAGGGATAACAGAGGAGATAAAAAGTACAGAAGGGGTCATATAAGCCTTTTACCTTTCTCCATATTTATTCTTGCTCTAGCCTTGTTCTGATATTAGGAATTAAATGAAAATGGAATGGAGTTGGAAATAGCATGCAATATGGGAAAACACATTTTGAGTGGGGCAAATCTTCTTTACTATTGGCAGAGGCATTAGGAGGTGGGTGGACAACCGGAGAGGATGCGAGCAGGTGAAGTGTCGGTCAAAGGTCAGCGTGCCCTAGTACAAGGTCACAAGGGTAGATCACACTGAGAGAAATTATTTCTTCATGTGATTGACCGGAAGAATCCCACTACCCACCCTTGGAACAGATATGTGTGGGAATTCTTGTTACCACACATATCTGAATTATGAGCTTTGTGGTAAATATTGGCATATAATGTCTGCAATATTTATAGGGGACAAATGCCTGCTAAGTACAGGAAAAAATGTATTTTGATGTGGAAAGCACCAAAGTCCATGTGTTTTTCGCCAAAAACTGCTGAGAGACGATAAACACTGATCGTATCATTGTCGATTTTTATCAGGTGGATAATTGTCACATCTGATAGTGGTCAACTAGAAACAGGAGCTTAACTGATTTGAGTTTTTAAGATGAAGCAGAGAAATGTAATGTACATTTTTATTTGTTGCTGGAGGGGTCAATAGATTGTCAGGAGAATGAAAGTCTGTTTAAAATTCAAAGTTGGTTGAAGTTGATTATAATTTCTAAATTAATATGGGGTAAAGGACATCAAGTACAATTGTGGCTAAAAAGTTAAATAAATTACTCCCTTTAAGTTGACTGCCCTGAGTTGACCCTAAAATATTCTAGATAGTTTTGTTTTGTAAACATAATTAAAATCCAAGAAACATTGTTCTAAAATAGATAACTTATGTAAAGTGTTCATGCTTATTTAATTTGTTCAGCCTAAGAAAAAAAATTGGGTGGTGTTAGTTGCCACATAATAGCTTTTTTATTTCAGACCAATAAGGCAAACAGTCAGATTTAAAGCCACAACACAGGTTAGTGGGTCCCATAGGTACAGCATATTTCACCTGAAATTCAGCATTTGCCTCTGACACCATCTCTCAGCACTGGCACTGTATTTTATGGTCTGACATAGCTGTTAAGTCTTCTGGAAATTTGTATAAGGCTATCCTTAACTTGGACATTGCTGGAACAGATTTGATCATATCTTGACACTAGAGGCTCAAAGTGTGACCTCCATGGTGAATGGCTGCTTTTAATCTCACATCTTTGCCCCAGGAAACGCTATCCAAATCTAGGGGCGCTATGTCCTTCCAAAACAACAAACATATTTTATCTCAATTGGATTCTCCTTACCTACTGACATAATGTCCCTAAATTATAGGGATTACAACAAGTACATGAATCATCAAAGGACACAGTACAGTAAGTGACTCAAACCTTTTAGATATTATCATTTATGGTGAATTTCACCACTACATTTTTAAAGAAACAGGGCCTAAGTGTGCCATTTTACATAACATCCTCATAAAAATACACTTGGCCAATTTTAGGGTGAGCAGATTTTAAAAGCTAAAAACAAGGACATTCAAGACAGAAGCAGGTCTACAATTTTGCATCCACCGAGGTTTTCAGAATGACTTCATTGACAACATTCAAAAACATATAAAACAGACAATGAGGTACTAAAGGTAATTAAATGCAGCTTTTCTACACAGTATAACCTGTGTTAATTACATTGGTTTCTGATAATGACTGCTAATCAATCCTGCACTGGAACACATGAAAACACGCCTTGCTGCTCAGTTGACCCTCTCAGAAACCCAGAATACGTGATAAGTTTACTGAAATTTGCTGGGATTGTTGATGATAGATGGGAACTGTCATGGCGAATCTGGGATGCCTGGCAATCCTTGCTATTTTCCCTGTTTTCCAAACTGTGGCCAGTCTTGTTTATGATGCGAAAGGTGTCTCTTCCCTTCTTTTCCATTCTGGAAGCAAAGATGTCAGCCTTCACCTCTCTCCCCTTTTGTCTACAACTCCTTCTTTGAGATTTGATTGTGCAATTAAGTTTTTTTTCATTAACCTGTGCTGCTGCAAAGTATGTAAAATTCTGGTGAGAACAGAATATTTCATCTGATCATGGGGGCAGGTCAAGTAACCTGCTTTGAAAATAAAAATGGAAAATATGAAATAGTTGCTCCAACTCTTAATTTTACAGTTTTGAGCTTAAGACAACTTTTTAAAGAATCACAAGAAGCATTTTATGTTTATGGTAATTTTCCATTCTGGAATATATTCAGCAATATAACATAATAATAAAAGTTATGGTAGAGAATATAGATGCCTACATGTAATCGTTATATTAGAGATGTCTGGTTATAATTTAAATTACATTGTTAAATGTGACCTCAGCAGATGGGAGCTAAAGAGTATGAATGAAACTGATTGTTGAAAGATGCATTAGAGAACAGATTGATAATGCTTGTGGATGATATGCCATCTACACCCAATGATTTTTAATGCTTACAAATAGTTGCCCACCAATTTATAAAATTCTAAGTGTACTCCTGAAAGTTTGCATGACCTAAGCGAGTCAGTCTTTTCTTGGGAGGATGTGACTTACCAAACTGGTTTGGTTATCAAACAGCTTTCCTTCTTGTGGCCTGCGGTGTGGGTTGGCATGATTCCTCAGTCAATATGGCAATTCCTTAGCATTTAATTGAATGCCATCTCATGTCTCCATACTCTCTCTTCTCAGCTTTAACTATGAACTCGTTAACGTTGCTTCGCTCCTCTCGTATCTTTTATGATACGATTCGAGCTCTTAGACTTTTAGACAAATCTGTGTCTCCTAGCTTATCTAAATCTTCAGCTATTTCCTTATGGAATACCTCAAAAACATCTACTATAATTTTATTTGACATAGGCCCGGTTTGGGCCGTGAAAGGTATCAATGTATAATCTGATCTGATGGAAGATGACTGCCCTCTCTCATTTGCTCTTTTACAGGCCACATCCTCATTGTCTAATATGAATTTCTACAGCTTTTTAAAGATTAAAGCACAGATTTCAAAACTTGGTACATTACCCCCTCTCAAATTCTTCTCTTTTTATCCAACGAGTGAGTAGAGTGGGTCATGTTGCGTAAAAAATATACAAAACGTTGCACAGCGCTCTAGTCAATCCCTCGTCATCTCTTAAAAACGATGGTTGCCGTACTTACAAGAGTAAAATTTCCCCCCAATTCCCAACGATAGCTGGTCACACATTTCCTCGAATCTCCTTAGTAATAAACTAATCCCAACTTTGTCTCAAACACTCTTCTACATTGCTCATCTTCTCTACTGGACTCCGACTAGAATGTTAAAGCTAAAATTGCTTGATTCTGATCTCTGCTGATCTTGTAAGGAGACCAGAGGTGCCCTTGATCATATGTTCTTTACGTGCAAATTTCTCTCTACCTATTGGACGGAAGTTCATGATCGTATCACTAGTATTTTTAGGGTGTCTTTCCCTCTTTCTATTCCTCTTATCATGCTGGTTCCATATATATTAAACCAACCTTTAAATCAGTCTGATAAGGATATGGCTCTATTGGATCTACTTTTGACAGTGGCTGGAAAAGGTAACATGTTAGAATGGAAAGCTCTGAACAATGTTTCTTTCCATAATTGGTGGATTTAATTGTATAGACAAAAATCTATCATTCTATCCAAGGACACCTTTCCGATATCAATTGCTCTGGCAGACCTTGGACCCCATTTATGGCTTTAACATAATTGACTTTTTGCTATCCTTCCGTTATTTTTCTTTTCTACAGGTAGTAAATAGTACTGTTCTGTGCTTTGTACCCTCATGGCATTTCCCCCTCCTATTCTCCCGTTCTTTCTTCTTTTTTCTGTTTTCTCTTTCCCTTTCTTTTCCTATCATTTTCTCTATTCTTTTTTGTTCTCCATTTTTCATTCATAATATTGTGAATATACCCTTGGGACCTATGATTGTTCGACTTTTACTTGCCTCTTTCTGCGTATATTTGGCTCATATATAATATCAATCTTTTAATATGGTGTTCTTCCTCACTATTTGTAAATTTGATTAACATTCTTTGATGTGATCATGTTGTTAAGTTTATGCTTCCCTTTGGAACTGAAGTGCACCAACATCTTTGGTTTGACTTTCTGCACATATATTTCACTGTATGTCTTTTGTTGCCCTTTAATGTATGTGGCATTCCCATATCTGTCTGGGTCCCATGGTATTCACTTTATTCATTGTATGTATTGTGTTTTTCTTTGAAAATCAATAAAATATTTGGAACAAAAAAATAATATATATACATATATATTCACTAAAAAAAACTAAGGTTACAGGGACGTTATAGTTAGGGTCAGATTTTACTCATACAGTACCAGAGAAATTCTGCCACTATAGTTACTATAACTCGCAACCCGCAATGCACTGCTTATGACCTTACATATTACATCACTCATGACATGGTCAGTGACATCACTGATGACATCACTGATGCGGGAGCCGGCATTGCTTTTTACCCCCAAGGAGCTGCTAAGATGCAGCTCCCTGGGTGTAAAAAGCAAAGTGCTCCACTTTGAACAAGCAAGAGCAAATGCTCTTGCTTGTTCAAACCGGAGCATTTTTTTGCTATGCCATAGCACATTGCAATGTCCTGGGGGTGAGCACCCGGGACATTGCTGGAGCCAGCCCTGGGTGTGGCAGTCCCCAGGGCCATTTACGGCTCCAGGAGGGGGGCCGCGCGACACCCTTCCCATTTTGAAAATAGCCCAGGGAAGGTGGTGGTCCCCGGGGCAGCGGGGGGCGCGTTGACCCCTCCCGCATTTTTCTATAATAGCCCCAGGGAGGTGACGGTCCCCGGGGCTACGTGGGGGGGACGGAGCTCCCCCACACATATTATTTTTATATAGCCCTGGGGAGGTGGCGGTCCCCCGGGATGCGGGGGTCACGTGGCCCCCGCATTTCAAAAAATTAGCCCCAGGGAGGTGGCGGTCCCTTGGACTGCATGGGGGGGCTGGACCCCCACACGCATTATAATTATAATAAAGCCCCATGGAGGTGGTGGTCCCTGGGGCTGCGGGGGGGTCACGTGGCCCCCCACACTTCAAACTATTAGCCCCGGGGAGGTGGCCATCCCCGGGGCTGCAGGGGCCAGCCTGGGCCCTCGCATCTTTATTTCTAATTGCCCCGGGACCTGGCCCACCCAGGGGCCTAAAGTAATCCACGTGAATCCTGCCGAAATAAAAAAAAAAAAAAAAAATTGGGGGCCTTGGGGGTCCCTGTGGGACCCCTGAACAGGCGTAGGGGGTCAGGGTGTTTCTACCCTGCTCCCTTTTCTTGTTTTTTAAGGTTTTTGCTTGTGACTCGGTTTAACCGAGTCACAAGAAGGCTGCCAACACTTCCTGGTTTGAAGTGTTGGCAGCCAATCAGATCTCAGGCATGAGATCGGGAGGGTTCGCGGATCCACCGTGGTCACAGTTGTATATCTGAGAAATCTTTACATTTCTCAGGGACTACTGCACGGATTTAAACCATTTGACAAAAGGAGTGCTTTCTGGACAAAGAGCTACCTTTTTGCTAAATTTGCTATAATTCCGTTCAGCAGTTCGGGCTGTAACCCCCCCCTTTTTTTCTCAGCCCCTGCTTGACAGATCACCCCCAAATTTTCAAGGCAGGAGCTGAAGTGAGCCTCAAATTGGTTTGAAAATTTCATGAAGATTCGTCAAACAATGCCAAAGTTATTGGCAAATCAAAATCAGCTTTTTGATAGAAATCAGGTCCTAACTACATATATATATCAATCAAACAATAATGGAGAAGAGCATGTTCTCAATTGGCTAAAATTAAATTAGACCATAATTTGACACTTAGCCAACAAAAATAGTAGTTAGTATTTATTGTAGTCCACTGAGTATGAAAAAGTTTAGGCTATCAGATATAGGTACATGTTGGACCTGTGGCTTTTCAAGGGCATGTTCGGACACTTACTATGGAGTTCTTCTAAAGAGACACATTTCTGGGTTAATATTTATGACACACCAAAGTTGTAGCCTGGGAAACATTTTGTACTTTCACAGTTGCTAGGGTGTATTGCAGACCTTTTCCAATAAATCTGAATTATTATTACATTAAAAGGATGGCATTCTAGAGCACTGGTAGTAGTTAATAACATTATCTTTGGGGAATAGAAATCAAATGTATAGCTACATTTTGAAGGATGGATTCATGAAATTAGATTATATGGTTATAAGAAAGTTATGTTATCCAATGTTATTCAATTGTTTGCTTATTAAGAAACCCAGTGAGTGTTTGATGCACCATGTGAAGAATAATGGCTTTTCTCTGTAAGAACAGTATTGTAAGTGCTGTTGTGTACCTTTTTCCTCTTTTTTCTTTGTATTTATAAAAGCCTTCACGGTGGCATATGTAGGCTTGGAATGAGTGTGTGTGTGTGTGTGTGTTTTATATGGTTGTATGACTTATACTGTTGGTGCTATGTTTCATTATACAAAATATAGTTTGCAGTGAATGAACTAAATCTAACGCTTTAAAGTTATCATTCCTCTCTGTTTTTTGCATTCTCGCTGTTCTTTTGTCCCGGGATTAATGTCTCTAATGACCCCCTTTATGCATAATATACCATGTGCCATTTGCCCAAAAACCTAAAACCCTATGTAAGCCAAAACACACAGAACCACCCAGACGAACTTCTAAAATATATAATCAAATTGAGTCCTCACTGGAGACAGGAACGTACTATATAAATGCTACAATGCAATTCAATTAATTTCCATCTTGGCACTGTGCCAAGTGACATTTGAAAGGTATACACTTTGTGGAAGTAGCAAGGAAGGAAACTTCAATAATCTTTTGATTGCTTCTTGAGAAGAATCCCTGCTGAGAAATGCAAGAAGAAAATGCTGATCAATCTAGCATTCATAACCATAAGGGGAACTTCACCTCTAGCTGCTTGCAATAAGTTTGACTTCTGGCCTTGAATGCAAACATTAAAATGGCCTCTGGACTTATTCGAGAGGGAGGATGACCTTTGAACTCCAAAGTAATAAGAATAATAATCTCTTTCTGAGCTCTTCTTTTAGATTAAAGAAAATGACCTCCACACCCATCTTCAATAAGGGAAATGATTTTGAACTTCTCTGCCACGTGTTATTGTTTTCAAATCCTTTTGTCAAAAAAGCTGTTAGCATCTTAGGGGCCGATTCCGATGCGGTTTGGAAAGCCTGCTAACGGCATTTGCTCTGCCCGAATCGGATCAGGAACGTGTCTTTCCGACCGAATCGGAAAGGTTTCCGTCCGACCGATTATGATGCGAGTTAGGTATTAGGAATATCCTAACCCGAACCCGACGGCATTCAGAATAACCGAGCCGGACGGAGCAGACTCGTACTTCTCTATGGACCGCGTTTCCGAATGACAGAATACGATGCTGGATTCGGACAGCCTTTCCGAATTGTGCTGTCCGACTCGAATCAGCAGTCAGAATCAGACTTTGGGGGCCCGTAGCAGGCCCCCCTTCAGCCCGAAGCCTTCCCAATCGGGCCCGTGGGGGTACCCATGGGTCCCCCCTTACCAGCCATGCACATTGTGGCAGGTACCAGGGGGTGCCCGCCACAGGGTGCCCGATTTTCCCCAGCCACCCCTTTCTTCAATGGGAGCCTTTGCATTCGGTCGGAACATAGGCTCCCATTGAAGTCAATGGGAGTCCGACTGAATCGTATCTGGAAGCATCCGGATGCATTGTAATCGGTCGGTCGGACTCTCCCGATCCGAGTCGGTCGGAAACCATTCCCAAACCCATTCGGTCGGAATGATTTCCGACCAGCATCGGAATCGGGCCCTTAGTCTCATTGACAGAGCAGCATCTTCTGACAACATGGCCTTTCATGGAGAAGGACATGCCTTCGCTACTTGGAGATGAGCCCACTGTAAAAAGAAGCATGGTGGTGTAGAATCAGCTTGCTCTACAACAGACCTCATTTTTCTAGAAAGGTATGAGTTGTAAAAGATTATAAAAATAATTAATAAAATAGATTGATTGGTCAGCCTTTGCCTTAAATTTCCTGTAGTTTACAGCAGATAATTTGACCTTTTAAAGTTGGCATTTCAAGCATAGGTGCAGGAGGACAATGTCATGCTAATTCTTTCGGATATCCCAAAAGATGCATTTAATTCCATTGATATTAAATACAACTCATTTTATGTAATCATTTGTATTTTTTTAAATCTGTTATGAATCCAACCTGCCATAGATACCACTTTTCAAAAAGAAAATCCAGATGAAGGCATGTTCTGAAGTGTATATCAGGTTCGTTCTAAACTTCTAATAATGTACTAAAAGTAACTCCATTTCAGTATTCGTTATTGTCATGACAGGCAAGACTGGTATTGACAAAGTATCTATGCTGTGTAGTCATTGCAGTTACTAGTCTGTTTTGTGGTTAGTGTTACTTTATGTGCTGTTCAAGAGACATCACAAGTTTCTCTTCTCCTATTTGCTCTTTCAGTGAATTCCCAAAAGCAAGGTCATAGTGCCTTCCTCGAGTTTACTCAAGAACTCTTTATTTTTGTAACAGAATTGGGGTAAAGTTTGTAATCACAATGCAGTGTTGAGGAAAGAGATTCACAGACTCTGGTTCAGATCACAAAGACCAGTGAGTTGCAGGGACTGGCTGCATGCCTTATAATTTAAATTATGAGAGAGTGACCAAACTACTCAGGGGTTTATTTACAAGCCACTTGCTCCCACGGTACGTCACTTTTCCCCATATTAAAAGGTAAATAAGCCCCTGAATGTGCAACATGTGCCCGATTATGAGCTTCACAGCTTGCTTGTTATTCCCCATCCTGAGGTGCACAGAAAGCATATGTGCACTATTTACTCTCACAATTTGCTGCAGTTTTTATTGTGGGACACTAATTTCGTGGACAAAATATTGAACAGAAAATGCACAGAGAGAAGTTTAGATGTACTATTCTTAAGACCACATCTATGTATCTTGACAATACATATATTGTCAAGTTACATAGCTACCTTTCGATATTTTGTCCACAATATTAGTGTCCTATGATATCCTGGACTCGAAATTCAAGAGCCATATGACCATTGTCAGGGCCCGATCTCTTACTGGTGACAGGTTCTTTTCTCCCTATGTCTCTGTTTTTTCCTAGCATACTGGGGAGGATATGCTGAAAGTTTTAAGTTATCAGCAAGTAGCATTGCAGTTTGACTTATTGTGATGTAATTTTCTCTTCTAAGGAATATCTTAGTGTTAGTCGCCTCCTCAGTTCCTAGAAGATACATCAGGAATTACCTTTAAACTTCGTGGCAATCTCGTAAATGCATGCATGGGTTTTTTTCTCTGTTATGTTTAGCTGCAGCCAGTGCACGAAAGTGTAAATAAAACCTCAAATAACATTTAAATATAGAATTTGTACCAGTAGAAAAAAAATTCAACCACAAGCACAAATTTCTCTCATCAAAAGCTCAGCAAAAATTACATTTCAACATCAATTTGTATTAACACATTTGGCTTCCGAGCCTACCAAGATTGGGAAGTGGCTGTCCCAAGTGCAGCAGGTGCAGCAGGTGCAGTGAAACCAGGATGAGAGGAGCCCACTGCACCACTCAACCAAAGTGGCAGGGGACCCATTTTTGTATGCCTCTCTTAGACATAGCTGTTTTGACAGCTTTGTGTTGTCTGGAGAAAAAAAGAACAAATACAAATATATAAGTATAAATACGGATTTTTTGGACAGCCCTCTACAAGCATTGGTCTATTCTGCTGTCATTCACACTTTGCCTCTGCTCATTACTGTGCACAGCACAGGCAGTGGGCCAGTCCACTTCAGCCAGTCTCTCTTCTCTCTGAGTGATGGCATTTTGCCATGTGTACATCCACCAAAGAGTAGTCCACTTCAGTGTCAGGAATGGTAGGCCAATCTCTTGTTTTATGCTTTCATTTCATGTTTTTCAAATTTATTTTATGATGCATAATGTTTTACTTTTTTTTTGCCGCCAGGTACACTACTTTTACATAGAAGCATTTTTACTTCATATTATTTGTAAACTTTCAATGCCTATTTGATATGTTACAAGGGAAAGCTATGGGAGTTTGGTTTACTCATGGGATGAAGTATAAATGGGGATCTCATGATAAAAAGCATTGCAAAGGTGCAGGCTTTAACGCAGATATCCTCCCTTACAAAAACAAACCCAGTATGGTATCAGAATATTGTACCCAAAATATCGTCTGACATAAACATTGCGTAATTGGAGCTACTAATATAGCCTTAGAGCCCAACTTAGCGGGCTCTACTGGCTATTAAATGCCCGCTCCAGCGTTAAAGGCCCGAGCCGAAGGCTAGGGCCTTTAACAAGGGAGCGGCCTTTAATGGCCAGTAGAGCCCGGTGGGAGGGCTTTAAGGCTAATAGAACATTCCACCCCAGAGGGCAGAATGCTCAAATTACTAAAAACAAAGGCCTCTCAGAGCCTGAGGGGGTTTAAATCCCCTCAGGCTCCGAGAGGGCTTTGTTCACAGCAGCAGCTGAGAACAAAATCAACATTGGAATGTTGCTCTGCGGGCTTCTACCGGCCAGTAGAAGCCCGGAACACTCCACTGTATTCAATGGAGTGCTCCACATTCCACTGTTCTAATAAAAAATCTACACACTATGGTGCGATATTTTTGTAAAACAATATTTTAGACACAATTTTTCTGGCAGAAAATATCTTTGCTAACCATATACAACCGTTTGCAAACTTCTTGTTTGGATTACACTTACTATGTGAAGAAACAAATGTGGGACCTTATTTAGGGCACATGGATACTCACAAGTGCTAAGCCACTGATGACAGAACACACCAAGACACAATTTGAGTAAAGTTAAAACAAAGGACTGATTGGGAAATGTGTGAGAGAAGTCAAAAGATAAATGATGCAGTTACGAGTTAATTCACACATATAGGGATAAACTCTGTGGACACAGTTTAACCAGGCAGATTTACACGCAATACTCCCTTTTCCATGGGAATTAGCACTCACATTTACCACCTGCTATGAACAGGTGGTAAATGTGAGCAGCTGGGCTGGTGCGGGGCAAACTGTGAGCGAGAGGTGTAAAGAAGATGGAAGAGGAAAGGAAAGGCCGTTGTTTTGTGGGGGGATATTACATGCCCACACTGTACCTTGGATGGGATCAGGTAGCGGACATGGAAATGGGGCTGCGATGCATTGCACCCATACCTGCACCATTTTACCTATTGTATTTTGTGGCTGGTAAAATTGCGTATGTTATTTCCGCTCTTGGTAAATCTGGGGGCGGGAACAACAGACCGCTCATCATTGAGCAGAGCGGAATTCCACCAGGGAATTTCCCGCTCCTCGGCTTAAATTCAGGGCCTTCTTCTAAATTCAAACTTGGTGTGATCTGCTACCCCAGGATCTTTCTAGATGCAATTAAGTCTGTCCTGCCATTAACACATTCCTTTGCTTTTTAAGGCATCTTGTATTCCGGTGCTTCATTCTAACCCCTGTTTTAGGGCGGTTTCTTCACAGTTTCGCAGTTTATTCAAATTGACACCTAGACATATAACTTGAATCCATGTAAACGTATTTAGTGTTGGTGCTTGAAGATTTTTTCTAGAATTGATGCATCTGTATTGCAAATTATTGGATCTCAATAAAAAAAAAAAGAAATAAAAAATATATAAATAACAGGAAAAAAAATCCACGTGAGCGACGGTGTCATTGAACTTTTTACTTTTAGGTCTCCTAAAATGGTATTACACGGTATAAGTCTCTTGAGGCTTGTCCAACCATTTTGGGATCCTATTTTTTAATGACACAGCAGCCAAGTTTCTCCAAGACACTAAGAACCTCTAATAAATATTTCTTCATTGCTATGACGCACGAGGAATATCATCATAGGCTTGGTATCACCTTTTTGGAATCAAAGTTTAATTTTCCTGATCTGTGTGTAGGCCAGATGTAAATTAAATGACTGTATATGTGATTTGCTAACAAATCTGTAATACCTTGAGTTGGATAAAGCACTGTTGGCTACGATCCTATTAAAATAGATGATTTTGGTCTAGGCAGTGACGAGCAGTCATTTCTGGTTAGAAGTTAATGAACTCTAGATGTACAAAACAGGCTTTTTGTCTTTGGTAGATACAGTTATAATGTATACTGCAAACACAATTTTCTCTAGATGCCAATAAAGGTTGTCACTACTGACCTAGAAAATAGTAAATATGTTTCCTTTCTTACAAGACTAAAACTCTAACCTGCGACCATCAAGTAACACACATTTCTCTGTCAAACGTTATTTATTTTACACTCGTGTCATCAAAAGGTTTGTACTAACACTATTGGCAGGCCTAGGATGAGAATCAGCCTTTCTAACCATCAACATTTTGGCGGCAAAAAAGTGTGTGCCTGCGGGGGAAGATTGTGAGAAGGTGGAAATACGGGAGACATCGTTTAGTTCGCATGCGATACATCGCATGCCATTACAACGCAGTCGTTACAACGACCGCGTTGTTACATCGGGAAACATGACATCGCAAGTCGTTACAACGACTTGCAGTAGGGGGCAGAAGGTGTTGGATTTACAATCCAACACCTTCCCTGCTGTTGCACAAACTGGAGTGGGAATAGTAAATTATACTAAGTCCAGCGCGCCCCCTACAGCAAGTCGTTGTAACGACTTGCGATGTAATCGTATGCGATGTAACAACGCGGTCGTTGTAACGACCACGTTGTATTGGTATGCGATGTATCCCATGGGTTATAACGACATATATTCTGGAAATACGTGTGCCACACAGGTTCTGGTATGGCTACATGGACCATCTCCCTTCAGGTCATCAGGGACACTGTTTCCAGTACAGGACTTCGGTATGATAACTAAGGAATTCTAGTCTTGTTTGCTTCCTTTAAACTAATTAGACTATCATATCCAAAACCAACGATTTGTAGATAAAAAATTCAGGGCTGGGGACAGTGTCTGTGATGACCAGGAGCGAGGTGGTCATCCTTTGAAAGTATGTATGCCCTCAAAGTAGATCATTGCAGGCAGTCCAATACATTAAAGCGTGGTCCTTAGCTTCCAAGGTTTGCCATTTCCATGCACTCTTAACGTGGAGGAAAGCACTTGCATCCGTTTTGATCCAGGGTGTTCTAGACACAATGGAGTGCATATGTTGCAACATATATAACATGGCTTCAACTATTCGGACAGCCATTTACCATATAATCCAATCCAGATCAAGCTGATTTCTGTATCATAGGTGTGTCATGTTGACAGTCACAGAATATCCAATCATAGCGTAAGTCCTGACATTCATGGATAGTTTTGAGTAGGGTTACACTAATAGTAACACTGTATCAGTGATCTACTTCTAAAGGTGCAAATTAAGGAAACATAGGTAGCAGAATCATCCAATGGACAGATGTTACTTACAGCCTTCAGGCATGGTCACATTCACCTAGCTTACACCTCTGGATAAAAGCCTGCATGTGATTGGTGGTATGGTCTTAGACTGCCAATCATGGAGACTCCTTGCTGGTTCCTGTTGAGAGAAGAAAGGCATGGAAATTAGAGCCTGCTTCTCTACATGCAAAGATAAGGCATATTACAATCACACATTAACACGCTACGACTGAACATGCTTTCTGGCTGTGGTGCATGTTTTGCAGAGTTACTGCTTTGTGTTACTTAGCATCAAGGGGGCATTCCATGGGTGGTATATGGCTGTTCCCATGCAACCACCCACGTTTTTGACTCAGAACTCTATCTACTGACAATAATAGACAGGGTTTAGTATAAAAAATAAATGCCACTTTAAAGCAGGCATTTAAGGAGAAATGTTTTTATTTCTCCTTTCTATTCCGACTTTGCATGTGTGCTGTATTGTACAGCACACATACAAAGTAGGAAAAGTCTTAAGAGTTGGTTACACATAGTCTTTTGCGATGAAAGGGAACTCTTCCAGCACCACACCTATGCTGGACTCACACACACACCCATGCACTATGGGGAAAAAGTGTGTGTGTGGCGTTCTGCAGTAAAATTCTGCGCTGCACTAGGGAGAGGGAAGGACAGTGCCATATCACTATAGATATGGCACTCTCCTGCCTCCTGTCACGCAACGTAGCACAGCATTTTTGGCTGCTGTGGGTGAAACTTTGGTAAATGTGGCCCAAAATATCTGGGGTGAAAATATTGGGATGTAGTGCTCCTGCATTACTCCCAAAATTGGCTAGTAATTCCTTGTACCAGTAACTCAGTAGCCATATTCATATAAACAGACTACCATCTAGAGCTAATAAGTCCGATCACATAACTCCCATTTTGAGAGAACTCGGTTAGCTCCACCTTCAGTTAGATTTTGCCTAAAAAATATTAGCTTGATAAAAAAACATTGGCAAAGCCAATAGGTCTCACCTATGCAAGAGATACTGACTTTGCCAATATGTTTTAGCCATGTTCTACCCCAGCAGGGCTTCTGTTCAGCATGGCTAAAAGTTAATGGGATACAGGAGACTAGTATGGGGTGTCGTAAAGTGGAGTAGAGTGGATTGTTATGGAGTGGCTAGAGTGACATAGAGTGGTGTAGAGTACAGTTAAATGATGTGGAGAGGGGTGAAGGCGAGTGGCATGGAATGGTGTAAAGAGTTCTGGAGTGGTGTTGAGGAAGTAGAGTCTTGTAGAGTGGAAGGGCATAGAGTGGAGTAGAGTTGAGTGGAGTAGAGTGTTGTGGAGTGGCATGGCATAAAGTGTCAAAGAGTGGTGTAGAGCAGAGTGGAGTGACATAGAGTGTGTAGCAGAGAGTGGAGTAGAGTGGTGTAGAGCAGAGTAGATTGCTGCAGAGTGTAGTGGCTTAGAGTGCAGTAGTGTAGGAGAGTGGAATGGCATAGAGTGGAGTAGAGTGTTGCAGAGTCACGTGACATAGAGTAAAGTGAAGTGGCTTATAGTAAAGTGGCGTAGAGTGGAGTGGCATAGAGTGGAGTAGGGAAGTGGTGTAGGGTATCGCAGAATAGAGTGGAGTAAAGTGGCATGGAGTGGTATAGAGGGAGTTGTGTGGAGCATCGTAGAGTGGAGTAGTGTTTTAGAGTGGAGTAGAGTGATTTAGAGTGGAGTGTCAGAGGGCGGAGTAGAGTGTCAGAGTGTAGTAGACTTTAATGGAGTAGAGCGTCATAGAGTAGTGTATTGTAGTGTCATAGATTGGAGTAGAGTGGCCTCGATTGAAGTGGCGTAAAGTACAGTGGTGCAGAGTAGATTGGGGTAGAGTGCACTGGTTATGAGTAAAGTGGTGTAGAGTGTATTGGTTTAGAATGCAGTGACATAGAGTAGAGTGGCGTAGAGTGCAGTGGCATAGAGTAGATTGCTTTAGAGTAGAGTGAAGGGGTCGTAGAGTGGAGTGGTGCAGGGTAGAGTGAAGGGGTAGAGTGAAGACAGGTAGAGTTGAGTGGCATAGCGTGCAGTGGCATAGAGTACAGTGGTATAGAGTGCGTTGGCACGGAGTGCAGCAGAATAGATTAGAGTGGCATGTAGTGGCGTAGAGTGTAGTGGCACAGAGTGCAGTTGAGTGGCATAGAGTTCAGTGGATCAGAGTAGAGTGCAGTGGCACAGAGTAGAGTGGTGCAGAGTAGAATAGAGTGGCATAGAGTGCAGTGAAATAGAGCACAATGGTGTAGAGCTTCTTAGCGTGCAGTGGTGTAGAATGCAGTATTGCAGAGTAGAGTGACTTTGAGTTAAGTGGCGGAAAGTGCAGTCTTGCAGAGTAAAGTGTCATAGAGTGCAGTGGTGCAGAGTGCAGTTGTGCAAAGTAGAGTGGCACAGAGTAGATTGGCACTGAGTAAAATTAGTGACTTAGAGTGCTGTGATGTAGAGCTCAATGGTGTAAAAGTGGCACAGCATGTAGTGGCGTAGAGCATTGCAGAGTAGAGTATAGTGGCATACAGTGCATTGGTTTTGAGTAAAGTGGTGTTGAGTGCATTGGCGTAGAGTGCAGTGGTTTAGAGTAGAGTGGCATAGAGCGGAGTAGCGAAGAGTATAGTGGTGCAGAGTAAAGTGGGGTAGAGTGGAGTAGCATATAGTTTAGTTCAGCAGAGTGGAGTAGAGTGGCATAGATTAGTTGTTTCAGAGTAGAGTGAAGTGGCATATAGTGGAGTTGTGCAGAGTTGGGTGGAGCGGCATAGAGTGGTGGTGTAGAGCACAGTGGTGTAGAGTACAGTGGTGCAGTGTAGAGTAGAATGGTGTAAATTGCAGTGGCACAGAGTGGAGTAAAGTGGCGTAGACTGCAGTGAATTAGAGTAGATTGTTTCAGAGTAGACTGAAGTGGCGTGGAGTGGTGCAAGGTAGAGTGAAGTGGTACAGGGTAGAGTGTATTGGTGCAGAGTGCCACTGAGTGCAGTGTTGCAGAGTAGAGTGGCATAGAGTGGAGTAGCATAGAATCAAGTGGTGTATAGTGGAGTGGCGCATAGTAGAGTGGAGTATAGTGCACAGGCATAAAGTAGAGAGGTGCAGAGTAGATTAGAAAGGCATAGAGTGAAGTGGTATAGAGTGCAGTGGTGCACAGTAGATTAGAGTAGCGAAGAGTGTAGTGGTGTAGAGTGTAGTGGCGTAGAGTGCATTGGAATAAAGTAGAGTGGTGCCCAAAGGAGTGCAGTGACACAGAGTAGAGTGGTGCAGAGTTCAGTGGCGCAGAGTTCAGTGGTGTTTTTTATTTTTTTTAATTTTATTTGAGTTTTATATAGCGCTGGCTAGACCCGGAGGTATCAGAGCGCTTTACATAGGGTTCCACAAAGTTACAAAATTACATCAGTTACAAGTTACATCAGTTACTAGAAAAACATTTCAAGAGCGTAAAGACAAGATAAATGGAGCTTAGAAGGGAGAGGGGTAGGGTAAGGGGTAGGAGGAAATAGGGTGGAGAGACGAGGGAGAGTCTGTCCAAAGTCCGGCTGGGTAGGTGACGGCCAAGGGGAAGTCCACAGCCCATCTCCTCTATAGCTATCAGGTAGCTCCACCGGGCATCGGCCAAATATCTAGGTCTCAACGGAAAAACATTTAAAAATCATAGGGGACGAAACAATGGAGCACAGAGGGGGAAAGGGGGTAGGGTAAAGGGGTGGGAGGGAGAATGCGAAGGCGAGACGAAGGAAGGTCTGCCCAAAGCCCGGCTGGGTAGGTGACGGCCAAGGGGCCATCTCCTCTATAGCTATCAGGTAGCTCCACCGGGCATCGGCCAAAAAACTAGGTCTAGCGCTTAACATAAGGAAACATTGTGTTACAAATTACAAAAATGATCACATTAATTACAGAGAGGTTACAAATTCAATACAGGAGTTATTAGCGACCGTGAAAAACAAGATCCACAGAAAAGAGAGCGGAAAAAAGAAAAAGGCCAGGGAGAGCAGGGCGTCCACGGGAGGGAGTCAGCAGCGAAGAAAGATAGGAAACATAAGTCAGAGGTCCGGCTGGGTAGGTGACGGCCATAGCGGTGTGCCAGAGCCTGTCTCCCCTATAGCTGTCAGGGCAGCTCCACCGGGAATCGGTCATACATTTCGTACTCCGCCGGATAAAAATGAGAATCAGGAAGGGACCAAGAGTCAGCAGCGGAGAAAGAGACGAGACATAAGTCCGAGGTCCGGCTGGGTAGGTGACGGTCATAGCGGTGTGCCAGAGCCTGTCTCCCCTATAGCTGTCGGGCAGCTCCACCGGGAATCGGTCATACATTTCGGACTCCGCCGGATAAAGATTAAGAGAAACAAGCTCTTTCTGCACAGCATACAGGTCTTACCTTGGTTCCTGAGATACTGTAATCCTGAGATACTCTAATGGCAGAATCCAACCGGACAAAAACACATCGGTAACGCACAGGAACTCAGACACAAAAAATCATGGCCGTCATGGTGTTGAGTTCACCGGCATAGAGTGCATTGTGTAGAGTGCAGTGGCACTGAGTGGTGCAGAGTAAAGTGATGTAGAGTGCTATGGTGTAGAGTGGTGTACAGTGCAGTGGCTTTGAGTACAGTGTTGCAGAATAGATTATCGATTGTTAGGGAGGGATGCCAAATACCAAGGCTGCATAGACCTGATTCCATCAAATCCTGCTTTCTTTCAACCACCGCTAAACAGTACCTGCCCCATTTTCCCACTCTTTCAGGTTCTTTTTCATCCCTGTATTCTTTCTTTGTTGCTGTTTTTCCATCTTTCCCTTCGTTCTTTTTCTCCTTTTTGTGTTTTTCACCCGCTTGCTCTGGGTCAAAGTCTGATGAGGAAAAATAAGTGCTGGTCCCACAAAATGAGTGCCAGTGGGCCCTAACTGCAAACCCCGGTTCACATTAAGCACTTCCTGAGTGTAATCCATCTATTCCTGTTTTACTTGGAATTTTAGTACTTCCTGCCCTGTATTTATAGATTAAAACGAAAAATTACAAATGCTAGAATCAATAAAAACTTATATTCTATAAGCTTGTCACTCCTTACTTCAGATCACTGCTTATTCCTCCTCTCTTCTGCCTCCTTTTCATCCTCAGCAGTTTGCCTGTGACTTCCTCCAAGACCTTCCTTTCTGCTCTTCTCCTTGTTTCTTTCTTTTTTTGCTCTTTCTCCATCCCTTCTTACATCTGTTTTAGTCCACCGCTTAATTTTCCTCTGCTTCTCACAAACCAATCCTTCTCTCATTGTCACCCTCTCTGTTTCTTTATCACTATCCTGTCACTCCCTTCTCTGCATTTTCTCACTCTGACACCTACACCCATTTGCCTAAGAGATTTCAAGTTGCCTCGTTTCTGGTGTAAGAAACTCATCCGTGTTTGGTTTTACTTTGCATAGTGGTACTTGTTGGAATTCTTTATTTGCTTTTTTGGTCAACTACCCATTTTAGCAGGTCTTTTGCTCTAACACACATAAGACTATATTTTGTGTCTTTTAAACCTTTTTTACCTTAATGAGCCGTTGATTACAGAAACAAAAAATAATCTATTATTCACCAAACCTGGACTTTCCTGATATAAACAACATTAAAACAATACAATCATCTGAACACCATCAACACTAAAATAATTTTTCCATATCCTCCACTACCCCACTTCGATATCTTCTATAAAGATCTAAATAAACAGTAATCACTGAATGTAGGCTTTTCTAAGACAGTATAAGTTTGACCTTCCTACAACCTCACCTAATTAGAAATGCTCCTTTACAATTTATAAACAATATTCTATTTGGCATAGGCATTTATGAACCTGAAAGCAGCTATCAACAGTTAATTAAATTTTAATTTGAACTGCTGCCAACTTTGTCTCTGATGGCTCCAGGTGCTCCAAGTGTATGCACGTGGGATTAGTTTGTTCCAGGTCCCATAATTTGGCAACTTTGAATAAACTGTGAATTTCATTTTCTACAAAATGTTTTCTTAGGATGCATCTTCTAATATTTTGCAAGGCAGCACATGCATGTAATAGATGGGAAACACAAATAAAACGTTAATGGTTCACTATTACAGCACACTGTACAGTTCCCACAGTAGCAAAGTGTTCACTCCTAGGCAGTAGCGGCTGGTGGGGAATGAAGGTGGACGGGTGGGGGAAGAAGGGGTAGCGGGGGCATAATAAAAAAAAAATACCACTTACGTCTTCCGCCGGATGTCTCTCCTCGTTTCTTGGGAGTCCGGGAACCAGGAAGCACCCAGGCTCCCCATAGCCAATCAGTTGTGATTGGCCTGAGTGCGGTGGATCGGCGCTCAGATGGGGACTGGGGGCCTGGGCATGTTCCCCACCAGGCTGTGTAATGCAGCCAGGTGGGGAACATGCTAAGTGCGCATGACTGCTTGGCCAGTCCCAGTTGGCGGGCCAAGCAGTCAGGTGCACTTAGTGTGCACAAACGACTCCTCCCTCTGTGCCTTCAGAGCCACCCCACCCTAACCCAGCCCTGAACCTGCACAAAATAAAATGATAATAACTACGTTATTATCATTTTATTTTTCCTGTTAAAAGAGTAGTGGGGCGATGCTCCTCTGCCTTAGTGGAGGACTCGCCCCTGCTCCTAGGACCAACCGTTTAAAAGCTGTTTACTTTTTTAGACAAACTGAAAAGATACAGGATGAGCCTCAAACAAAACCCCACGGATGCAAAACAAGGAGAGGTTGTAGGCGGGGGAAAACAAGACAAAACAGACACACATGCAGGGGTCAGGACAAGACAACAAACAAAGAGGAAACAATAACTTGTATAAGCACTGGTACTGTTATTTCTTTTAATGATGTCAACTTGATTTTTAATTTGTCTGATTATACCCTGAACGAAGTTGAAATCAATGTACTGAATAGGGGTTTGGGTTTTTGCCCTACCAACTATTGTGAATTCTCTGATATTTACATTGGGCCCGATTCACAGAACTAACTTACGACAAAATCCTAAACTTACTACCATTTTGGTATTCACAGAATGAACTTACTCATTTTGGTATTCACAGAATGAACTTACTCATTTTGGTATTCACAGAATGAACTTACTCATTTTGATATTCACAGAAGGCACTTACACATTTTGTGTAACTTACTCATTTTGTGTAACTTACACATTTTGTGTAACTTACTCATTTGTGTAACTTACACATTTTAGTATTCACAGAAGGCACTTACTCATTGATGAGTAAGTGCCTTCTGTGAATACCAAAATGAGTAAGTTCTTTCTGTGAATACCAAAATGGTAGTAAGTTCATTCTGTGAATACCAAAATGGTAGTAAGTTCATTCTGTGAATACCAAAATGAGTAAGTTCAATCTGTGAATACCAAAATGGTAGTAAGTTCATTCTGTGAATACCAAAATGAGTAAGTTCATTCTGTGAATACCAAAATGAGTAAGTTCATTCTGTGAATACCAAAATGGTAGTAAGTTTAGGATTTTGTCGCAAGTTAGTTCTGTGAATCGGGCCCATTGACCTCTTTAAGTTCATGAGAACTCTTAAACTCAAAAGCTTTTTAGCCTTGAATCCACAGAAGATTTATGATGTCAATAAAAGTATGGAGTTATCAGATACGACTATTTCAGACGTTAAAGTTATTTATTGTGTTCTATCTCTTGACAATGATTTTAACCTCAATATGAAAGGCTCCTTGAGTGACTTAGAAATTCAACCAGATTTAAGCTGTGATGGGTAAACTTAGACCCTAATCTCAGTTTATCCCATATACTATACAGTTTGATGGGATTGAACTTTTCACGAAAAGTGTCATGGTAGATCTTTACGATTTGGAAGATAGAACTAAGTCTTCTAAAGTATATAAGGCCCAAACTAGTAGTAACCTGACTAAAGAAGAGTATCTTGCGTTACAAGGTTTAAAATCTAATAAATCATTAATTATTCGTGAGGCTGACAAAGGAGGAAATGTTGTTATGAACCGTTCCCAATATCATCTGGAGGTGATGCAGCAACTTAATAATAAGGACTGCTATAAAATGCTAGAACGTAATCCCACTTTAATGTTCAAGTTTAAAATCAACAATCGACTGGTGGCACATTGGCAGGATATATGCTTACTGACAGATCTGGAATTTAAATATTTGAGAGTTGATTCCCTAGACACCCCTGCTTATACATGCTCTTGAAGATACATAAAAAGGCAGCCTTTCCACTAGGCCGCCCCATTATTTCTAGTATCGGCTCTCCAACAGTGCACGTTTTAGAATTTGTTGATGTGTTTCTCAAGCCATTTGTTATAAATCTCCCCTGATTTTTATGGGACACAACGGACATACTGAGTACGTTTGCGGATGTAACATGGGACCCAGACATTATGATGTTTGTAACCCTAGAAGTGGAGGGATTGTAAACATGTATTAAAAAGGATTGTGTTTTAAGAGCTTTCGAATATTTTCTATCAATCAGATGTGCCAACTTATGTGAGCATTCACAGATGCTTTTGGAAATGGCAGATTTGATGTAGAGTAACAATTTTTCCTTTATGATGGACAGTGGTACCAGCAGCTTTAGGTTACTGCCATGGGGTCCAGGTGTGCACCCTCTTATGCCAACCTTTTTATGGGTTGGTTTGAGAGGGTGCATGCTTGGTCCTTAAAGGCATCTAAATGGACTGGACATACCCATTTTTGGGGGTGCTATATAGATGATGTTAGAGTGACCTGGACGGGTCCCTACCACAGATGGAAAGGTATTTTGAATACCTGAACAGCAACAACTGGAATGTTAGATTTACTATGAAACATCATAAAACTAGGATTCATTTCCTTGATTTTACATTTTTGACAATAAAATACAGAGCACGTTGTATCGCAAGCCTACGGCTTGCAACAGTACTCTTTTAGCAAGTAGTGCACACCACTCTAGCACTATCAAATCTATCCCGGTTGGAGAGATGTTGCGCATTAGAGAACATGGAGAATGTGATCATAAACTTGAGCTCATGTGAGCTAGGATGGTACAAAGAGGTTACGACAATAAACATCTGAAAAAAACACTCAGAAGAGAGTAAATAACCTCAAGAGGAATGCTCTCCTACAAAACCAGCATAAAAAAGACAAATCTCAGAAACGGTTGGTATTTATTACCACTTCTTTGAGCCATCAGATATGGCGTATTTTGAACAAACATGGGGGCTTACTAGCTGGTGTTCCTCATTTGGAACCTGTGCTATGAAATAAACCGACAATCACCTACAGGAGAGGTCGCACCATCAAGGATATTGTGAGCCCTAGTTACATACCCCTGTTAAGAGTAAAGATATGTTGAACTGGCCGCCACAGAAACCCAAGGTTTTGTTTTACATGTACTACATGCAATATGTGCCAATATGTCATTAACAAAACAACTATGTTCAAATTCAACACATCATGCAGATATAAGATTTACTCATTTATCAATAGTTGGATGAATTTTGTTGTGTATGCCATTATACATACTTGTGGTAAAGTGTACATAGGCAGTACAACCAGAGAATTGAGTATCAGGATATGTGAACATGTCAGGGCCATTCGTAGTAGAGATGCTGTCTATCCCTTGTAATTTCATGTTTCTGATAGAGACATTAAATGCCCTTTTAAATTCCATGAGATTTATTTGTTAACAGCAGATGTTCATGGTGGTGATAGGGAACGCGCACCGAGGCAATGTGAGGCGAAATAGATATCTCATCTACGAACAGTTGAGTTTGTTTTAAATAAGGAAAATTAATTCCATAATTTCCTTTGACCTTCGGGGGAATGCAATGCAGTTAAAAAAATATTTTGTGTGGGAGTTTGGTCATTTTGATGAGATTATGATAGGAATGAACTTTGATTTCTTTGTTGACCAATTATGAAGATACTGTTTGGGCTTGATGAGCCTGGTGAATTATGTTATCGCTCTTTATTGGCCGTCATTGTTTCATGTCTAATGTGATCATGTACTCACAAGTGTCTTGTTGTTCCACGTAACCATTTCTACATTTAGCACAATATAATCATGTTTACTGACCTTTAACATGAGGTTTACCAATCACTTTTTGGTTTTGGCATGTAGAACTCAGGTGCGCTAGTTAGAGACAATGTTTTATTTTTCTGACTTTAATATGTTGTGAGGACTACTACAAAATGGCTGATACTTCTCCTGTTGCTGATTTGATAGTTGGGGTGTGCATACATTCATTTTGTATAACCATTCCTGTACCTAATATTATACAATCAGGATTTTTTGACTATTGGTGTTAGAGATACCAATTAAGTTTTGGTTCTGGCATGTAGGACTCAGTTGCACCAGTTTGTGGCACTGTTTATTCTTTATTTTTTTGGTTTAAACATTGCTATGACTACTGCAAAATGGACGACACTCCTCCACTCGCTGTTTTTTGGTTGCTGAAGGGCGTATGCACTTGTGTTATAATTGCCCAGGAAATCAATGTCCCTACTGGCAACACATTCAAGTAGGAGTGCTATTCTTAAGTATTGCCGCGTAAGGTACTGGTTTGTTAGTTACATATATAGATAGCCATTCACCTCTTCTCCACCTGGCCAAGACCACTACAAGGTGGCCGACTTGTTTTTGCAGGCTTTGTCATCCACCTGTTTTGAAATCATAGGTGAGATCCATACTATTCAAATCTGACCAGTATTTAAATGGCTTCCTTACTCTCATTCGCTCTTTGTGTTATAATACACATGAGTGTTTTCATGAAATGATGTGACATGGAATATACGGAGGTAAGAGATGGGGGTGTTTAGAGCTTTGACTGGGATGTGATGATTGTAACTTGTATTTTTCTCACTTTACCCGATAATGTTGGTTTGATGTTGCACAACAAAGCAGACATGGATTGCTTTGCGTATTCAAGATTTAAGTGCTTAAAGGGTCTGAATGCCTTTTGTTTTGATTGCGTATGAGATGGGCCAGATTGCTGCTGTACGCCAAAATAAGCATGTAATAGGCTTGAATTCTAGCACTGCAAGTGCGTCTAGAGCTTTGACTGTGATGGCATGTTTAAAACTTGCAACAGTGAAACAAGTGTGTAAGGGTTTCCATACCCTAACTGTAAGTGCTTGAAGAGTTTGAAAATGCGGGGTTCCGCGGCACGCTTCAAAAAAGATTGTGTAGTTTCACTTATTGTTGCATATAGAATGAGGCGGCTTGCTGAATTGTATGGTGTAGTGGTTGATCTGGAGGGATGGAGCGCATGCGATGTCTTGTCTTGTCATGCCGTCAATTTATTGATGATTGGAGTAAATGGGTTTCGTGCTAGTCACTTAAGAGGTGTACTTTGAGGTTTGTACTTTAGGTATTATTTTTAGTTAATGTTTTTTTCATTTGGGTATATGATAGTTACATCATATGCGTTTCTGTCTTATTTTTTCTAGTGGTTTGTGTTCACGAACTTCATACAGTACACTGTTAATTGTGTCGATAAACTATATCGCTTCTACATGTACAGTGGTAAGTTGCTTTTTCCGGTCACATATTATTCAGAAACCTCTATGTTATTTAGTTGCGTCCTTTAACAAATTGCAGATATATCAATTGTAGCAGTTGTTATGTTTGTATCAACTATTTTAAGAGTGCAGAATATTAAATACTGTGCTTATAGGGATATGACTTTTGCCTTGTGGTATTTTGGAGTTCACGGTACAGTGTTTTGTACTATAGCTCTGCGTTGATGCAACTACTTCATATGCATGAGACACTAGATAATGTGATTGTAATGATACGACATTTATCTTGGGAGTCACCCCTATTCAATAATCTTATTGAATATACACTCTTCTTCTCTAAGCATGGGAGACTTGTTTGTTTAACGGGAAGAATTCAGCTAGAGATTCTATGGTCTAAGGACCTTCCTTATGGTAAGGAATATAGTATGTGATCTTGTTCACTGCTAATGTTGAATACATGCATCAGAGGTTATTTTCATGGTTCTCTCATGTTCTTCTCTAAAGAGAGCGAGCATGTTCTCTTCCACTGTCAGTTCATTGTTGAGTAGATTGGCTATATTGGCCTAAATGTGCATAAGTAATATTATGTTAAGAATGTTATTCAAACTAAATTAATGGATTATGTCCAATATGGTTTATGGTTTTCCGATGTAGATACTGGTAAATGCAGTTACATTGTGACTCTTATTATTTCTTTTAGGCTCTGTTTAAATTTAGTATGT
This sequence comes from Calotriton arnoldi, assembly GCA_963921515.1. Lineage (NCBI taxonomy): Eukaryota > Metazoa > Chordata > Amphibia > Caudata > Salamandridae > Calotriton > Calotriton arnoldi. The sequence continues at coordinate 610,603 of CAWUFW010003912.1, read as the reverse complement.
AGATGCATTCATACAATCTTGTCATTTTTCAAGACACTCTGCATATACATTCGTGTGTAGCATTTTGTATGCATAGTATGCTAAAAATTGTTTTATGAATAGTGTTAATGTCATCGTGTGGTACTTGTTTCATGTTGCTTTTAAAATGTCAATGTTTCTGTTGTTTATATGAGCATGCAATATGCAGAATACATTTTGTTTTCAATGTCCATAGTGTCTGCTTGCTTATAAGTTATTGTCTTATATGTTTTTAACAGCCCTGAAGAAGTCTCCATGTTTCAGGACGAAATGCATTGGCTGAGTCCTTGTTCCTTGTGAAAATGAAAAATAAAGAAAGAACACTAAGAAAAGATGTGTCTTTATATGCCTTTCTCTAGAATTCACGATGAATTTCTAGTTCTGTGTAGTTTTACATGTTGCCTTTATTTCAGCTTATTGTATACTCTTTAGGCCCATTATTGAACTATAGTACTGCTTCTACCTTGTGCAAGTATGTAATAGATGGGACATAGTTTCACAATCCAGATTACACTGATGGCACATTCTGTTCTCTCTAAGAGTCTCCTTCAATGTCCCTGTGGCTTTGTGAAAGGCTGTCTGCCCATTGCTTACCAGTTGTTGGCGTTTTTGTTTGCAAAATCTCATTTGTTTGCTTCTGATTCAATTGCTTTCCTTGCTTTTCCAGCACTTGCCCCTTCCCTAAAGCATAACTTCTTTACCATCCTTTGACTGGATGACTACCATCCATCCATGGATTTTATTAGGGAATATTAAATTCCAAATAGTGATGGGACAGACTATAGTTACAACAATATTGATGGAAAATATATCAAAAGATAAGTGCACAGACGGAGGTAAGGATTTACTATTCTTAGCTCCTCTTATAAGTGTCTTGAAGATATATACTCATCATCAAAGTACGCATGTGTGAAGCTAGGTATGGAAAATGTATAGAAAGCTACCTTTCTATATTTTATCTCTCGATATTGTTGTAATCTGTTGATATTCTGTCCCGCCGAATATAGGTATTTGATATTACCAGCCTATACTATTCCACCATTTACATCAGGGAACTACTTTTTAATTTTATTTAAGCTCTCCATAGGAGACCATGTGTTTTCTTGCTCTCCCCCTCATGTGCTGGTACCCCCTTCACATCCCAGCTCTCCCCCTATGCGCTTGGTGTTGCTTCTACCTCCTACCCTAGGTCTTCTACAAAAGCATAGCAAACAATATACTTTTACATGGATTTGACAAAAGAGCAGACTTAACAGGTTGGTTTTGCTTTATTATTTATATTCCACATGATGCATCAAAACCCATGCCAGGGCACACAAAGGCAGCATTTATTGTTTTGGGGATGGTGGGCTGCTGCACTCACTTCTGGAAAGGAAATGTCTCTTCTCCAGGAGGCAGTATTTGGTTGAGAGATGCACTCCTTTTATTTCCTGTTGTTATCCCTTCTCAAAAGAAATCTTTTCAAAAATAATCAAGTGGTGCTGCACCGCTACGTGTGCTGTCTACACACGTTACATAAACTAGCAAAATATAACAAGTTCACAGACTTGGGTGCGGTGTGCACTGTTCACTTTGAACTGAAATTTTTAACCAGATTAATCACAATCTGAACCACAATCTGCTTGTAACTGCATTTCTTAAACATTTATTTCTTTGTTCATAATGTATAATCAGTTCAATACATTTGGTACCATACTGCTAGTACCAAGTGCTTATTTCTTACAACAAAAAGTTTTTTTAACAAAATTTGTTTTGATACAAGATATGACATAAACGTAAAGGTAAACTTTTATGCACTACATAAAAATATTTGTTCTGTTCATTTTCATGCCCGATGCATTTCGGGACTGCAAGGTCCCTTCCTCAGGGGCATATCTTGTGACATTCCATACAATGGAAGATCCGTATCAATGATGAAGTAAATCAATCAGAACCTATCTCCAAGATGTGAATATACACCAAGAATATAAACCTGCTCTTTACACAATCATAGACTCGGTATACCCGATGACTTCGCTTCCCGAGCCTGTCTGCCTCTAGTCTTCTCCAGGAGGCCCATTCATCTGCTCCCTGGTCTACTGCAGAGAAACAAATGACCAGTTACAGTTTAGAGTCCTGTGAAATTTAAATCAGGCCTGGGAATGCATTTTCCTGACACATTCTTATTGACACCCTAAGAAAGCTGTTACATTCCTTAAATTGCCTGCAACTAGCCCTCTTTGCTGTTTTAAGCTGGATCACATGCAGAGATATTCAGAAAATTTCGATTTCGAAAGATATGTGCTTGCTGTTCCTCCAGTATATTTAAGTTATTTTTTACTTTCTTTAAACCATGTTTCACAATCAGTCACTGCCAAAGCCATGGTGCTTGCATTATAAAGGAGAGCCCCTTTGACTTGATTGTTTTCTAAAGCAATTCTAAAACATTGGTGACATCTACAGCTAGCTTTCTGCTTTTTTTATTTGCTTATCACAGCATATTATTATCCGACCAGCTGTCCATAGCGATCGGCTTCACTTTGCCCCTAGGCTGCAGTCTACCGCAACCAGTGACTGCCATTGGCTCTTTGTAGTTTTTGGTACTATTGCTACTTAATCTTAAAAAATGAATCTCTTCAGTTCCCCTTATTGGACGTTTGCCATTTTGATTCAATTTTGTTTTTGAAATTTGACTTTATTTTTCCAATTCAATTTGTTTTTTTATTTATTTATATTTTGACTTTATTACTGTTTTGGTACTGCATAAATATTTGACACATAGCCCTAAGTTAAGCCTGTCTGACCTGTCTGACCTTTGCCATAGCTACCAGGGGGTTAAGTAGTGGTTCATTAAGTGACTTTCGGGGTTGAACCTGACAAGCGCTGTTATTATTCCTTGAGGTGGGTAATCACCCACTCCAAATAATAATCCAATTTATTTCAGGATCCAGAATACAAAACTCATTTAGTTTCTCGTTCTTGTGCTTGAAAGCGTTATCCTGTTTTCCCTATAATGAAGAAAGGTTCCTGTTGGGCTTGAACTAGGTTATGCATGGATTGTGGCATCTGCATGGAACACTCAATTAGTAGATGATACTGATGGAGCTGGATTTCTCCATCCTCCACAGGGTTTAGGTATTTCGAGTCCATAAAGGTGGGGTCGATTTCAGGATGACAGGAAACTCTCAAATGTTTCCACCCTGAGATCCGCATGATTGCTTCCCTTCCCTTCGGTTCTTTCCACTCCTCGCACCTCATCATCGGGCAGTCATAACAGCAATCCAATATGGACTGTCTGACTTTGCAATGACAGATTTCTGTGACCACTGTGCACTTTAAGACATGGAGGAGCAGCAATGACAGATATGTTAAATGAGTATAGCCCTCCCAGTCAGTTCTATGCTAGGATCACAAGGTTTCTCTTTCCTGTTGTGTTGCCTCAAAGAGCATCATCATGTTCGTATGCACCAGGAGCTAAACGTAAATGTATTGCTTTTCCTGAACAATATTGGTTTCAAAAGGGTAGGTAAAGGGTCTATTTTGCTGGGCTGGAAATCTGTGGTCGTCACCAGGGCTTTTTCAGATATTTCCCCATTGTGTCTTCCTTAATAATCACTCAATAAGGGTGGTTCTTTGGATGTTAGTTTCATGGATTTTAGTTTCCAGCAGAAAGGAATACTCCTTTCTGCTGGAGGACAGAAGGGAAAGAGGCTTTTTCCTGAGGTTGGAATGTGTGATACAGACATGTAGATATCCAGGGGGTCCTTGAAAGTGATTTTATGAGTTCTTGGGCTTCTAGTCAATAATGACAGAAATTGTTTATGACATGCAATTTATTTCACGAGGTGGCCTTTCTACCACCACAGGTATACAAAGTATAACACTGTACATAGCAATAAAAACAGTTTGGGTGCTTACATATGGTAATTGGGGTCAGTGACAATGATGGGTGAGACACAAAGACACACTTTAATTAATTACACATTTCCATATTTACATGTCACATATTGACCAGTGTCTGGGAAGAGAGGCTGGGGAAAGAAAAGGAATGAGATGGTGGTAGGAGATGTTATTAATATATTTGATCCCCTTCAAATAACATTTAAGGGCCACCTTGAATGACAGAAGAGAGGTGATAGTCTGCAGGTCAGGTGGGAGCAATTTCTAGGGAAGGGGTGGGAGAAAATGGAAGGACTGAAATCTGGAAGATGCACAGGATAGTTTAGAGGTAACAATGGTTTAGGCTGGCTGAACACAGGTTGCTAGTGGGAGTGGTGTAGTGAACTTAGCAAGGCAGAACGGTACTTCGCCATGTATACCTTTGATTACTAACAATAAATGTTCGTCGAAGTTACGGTGCTTTATAGACAGCCATTCTGTTTGGTGTCCATGATGGGAGCCCCTGATTAGCACCGGGAGATTGATATCGGTTAATGTGGTGATACCAATGACATTGTTGAGTTGGTCAGGACTATAATGGGCAGACCATTAGAGAGACTGTTAAAGTACTTGTTTCCACCCCATAGAAGGCAGATGACCAAGGTGGTGGCAGTGAGGAAAGGCAGGTGAAACTCGATTTTGTAAATATCAGCACTTTGGGGCATATTTGCTCCAATATCATGCAACGTAGTGCAGCAAAGGAAGTTGCTGTGCTGCATTGTGTGAAAGGGAGAGAAAATAAATGTGCCATATCTACTAGGATATAGAGCAGTTCTACTTTCTCCTAGCGCTGGTGCACTTCTGGATCCCTCGTGTCAATGCAGGCACCCTTGCGCCACAACGTAAGGCTGCCTCTGTTATACTGAGAATAGTTTTTGCGCAAGAAGGGATAACTTCCTGCACAAAACCTATTCTTCGTGGCTTAATACTCTTTGTATGTGTGCTACAGAAGGCGGCACATATGCAAAGGGGAAGTAATAAGGAGGAATAAAGATATTTCTTCTCTTTACGCCATCCTTGTGATAGGTGCACTATTCTGGTGCAAACCCATATTTACTGACTTTAATAAATATGGGTTTGCTTCAAAATACATGGGTGGACATATGGGAATGCCCATGCTCAACCTATGTAACTCCTGTCCGATGCAAGATAACGTAAAACGCCGCTATGCATTGCTTTGCCTTTTTTTTTTTTTTTACAAAGCCATTAAAATCAGGCTTTTTAAATCCCAAAATAGATTTAGCATCGAGGCCTCAACAAAAAAGTGAAGCAACCCCGACGCAAATCCTCAGTAAATCTGGCCTTGATATCTATTGGCAGAGAATGCGGTACATGTAAATCTTTCTAGCACCATGCTGGATTGAAAGTGCATGCCAAGGCTACTAGCAGGAGGGAAAAGAGTCACATGGAAGAATGGACAGGGCCAGGAAAAGAAATGGTGCATAGATGTAGGTAAATATACTCATCTCACATTTGATAGAGGTATTTATGAGTGACATGAGCACCATCCAGTGTCAGGCTGCTGCTGGTATTGGGTTGTATGGTATTGAAACATTTATATAACTTTTACCACCCCTATGTGGAGCGCTGAAGCGCTTGCCTACATGGGTAGCATGCTACACCCGTAAGGGGGTGGGGTGGTTGAGAGTGTGTTGTCTTTGTTTTGATCCTGTGTGGAAAGTGTTTCCATGTCTTACATGAGAATCATCGAGGTGCAGTTATCACATTATGGGAAGCCGCACTTAGCAGTGTGATGGATGCGCAGTTTATGGTTTTCAGAAAGCTGTCAGCTTTGAACAGCTCCACGGGTCCATTTATGGTATTTATTATGTTCATAATCCACTTAGTTGTTTACTGCACTGGGTTGTCCATTCTCCATTATTTTACGTTTATGGTTCTGAGCAGCCTTAGCTTAAAGTGAGAACTGGCAGAGGGATCGGCTGGGATGGACTTTGTTATTATCATCCAATATCTGATTGTCATTGTGAGATCTCAAGAAGAGGCCTTAGTATGTAGCTAATCAGGACCAGAGGAAGTGAACTAAATTAAAGTCCTCCTTTGGCCAGTGGCATGTGGCAGATCTCTCTTCATTTATTCGATGCCGGGCCACGTTGTTATTGGTGGCTTATTGTTGTGGACTGGTACAGTACTGAATGATGGACATGATCTTTAGCAGTTTTGTCCTAGGTGAGTGTACGAGTGTCCAACAGTAAAGGGGATTGTTATGCAGCCTGTAGGAGCTACAATCTTCTGAATGAGTGTTTTGATATTAGGATTAGGGTGGGATATATATATGGTTTTGTAATTGCATTTATATTTCACTTACTACTCCTGATGAGGGGTTGTAGCGCTCTAAGCCAGGCGGCACTCTGTTCCAGATCCCAGCGTTAGTGTGCTTTTTTTATTGTTGGTTATTGGGATTATTCTTGCACTCTAAAGGAAGCCATTCCATGCATGTATTCACTTTCTATGTAATAGATTAAATTAATAGTAGTTAGGTGTGATCTTTAGTGGGAGAGGTGGATATTCATGCATTGGTCAGCAACATTAATAGATGTGATACAGGCGATTATGTATTGTCATTGCATTTTTCCTCCCGTCACTGTCTGGTGTTCACCCTCAAGCAGTAGGAATGTGGGGAATCCGATTCCACTCCTTCGGGAGGCCATACCAACCCCCATCCTGTGCCACTCAAAGGAGTTTTAACACATGCCCCACTTTGGACGTTCATGTAAAAATATTGCTGGAGCACTCATCCAAAAAAGTAATAATGTTATTAGTTTTTTCCCCCATCGACATGTAAACATTGATTATGAAGTCTAGAAAATGCTCCTGTTACTTACACATCCCAAGAAATGTATTGGAACAATAAATTAAGTCAAATGGGGGAAGTACATGCTCTTGGGAAATAGTAACAATAGGTAGACAAGCCAATCGGAAATGACAAAAATCCAACATACGCATATAAAAATATGACTTTTAGAACAGTTATTTTAAAAATTGCACTTGTAGAAACAAATAGCTCCAACTGAGGCTATTACGAGGTCGTGACAGGCATAGATCCAAAGTACAGCGCCGGTGCGCCGGGCACGGAGTCACACGGAACCCCAAACAACAGTACCTTGGAAACAAAGTCTATGTATGATGCACAGCATCGTGGAGGTGAGGCATCGGTGTCGAGGCGAAGCCGGTTCCCTAATTGCCACGGGGGAGGCGTGGCGTCGAGTCCGTGAGGAGGCAAGGCATCGAATCTAGAACAGGGGAAGTTAGGCGGCATCGGCAGTGAGGCGTAGTCTTCCAGTGAGGCGATGCAAAGTCAAAGAATTCGTGAAGCCACCCTCGTCGATTATCGGCTCAGTGAAAAAGTGATGCTGCCAATGGCGGTGATGGCATCGGTGCGAGCGCTGGCGTCAGGAAGGCCGATAACTGCAGGCATTGAAGGGTGTCGGAGCTGCGGCACAGGTGGGGCGGTGTGTCGGTCACTTCACGAGCAGTGCCCCTGGCCTCGGTGCAGGTCGCGGCATCACTGGCTGCATCGCTGATAGTGTCGGAGTTGGTTTTCTTGCTTTGCAGCACCAACCACACAATTCTCAGGGCCCAGGAACAGGAATTTTCACCCTTTTGAATATAGGAGTTCACAGAGGAGTCAAGGTGCTGGTAAGTCGGTTGCAGGTGAAGTCTTTGTGTCCCTGAGACTTCAGAACAAGAGGCCAGCACATACAGGCCCTTGGAGATTCTTCTTAAAGCAGGTTCACAGCAAAATTCCAGTCTTTGTCCTCTCCTTGGCAGAAGCAGCAACTGCATGCCAACCCAGCAAAGCACACACAGCAAAGGGGCAGTACTCCTCCTTACAGCTCTTGAGCTCTTCTCCTTGGCAGAGGTTCCTCTTGAGTCCAGAAATGATCTAATTCTCTGGGGTTTAAGGTCCAATACTTATGCCTCATTTTCTCTTTATTCTGTTTGTGGCAAGGGTCTCTGAACTCAGTGCAAGCCAGTTCTGTCCTCTCTGGTGCAGCATGACCACAGGAGGTGGAGACAGCATTGTGCAAGGGAGACACAGCCTATTCAGGTGCAAGTGAAACTCCTCCCACCGCTCTAAATGCAGCCAGGGTCTATTCAGCCCAGCTATGAGTCACCTAGGAAAGGCAGGACACACCTCAACCCCCTTGTGGCTGTCTACAGTGAATGCACATCCCCAGCCCCTGTCACTCCAAAACCAGACAGTGAATACACAAACAGCAGAGGCACACAGAATGGTTAAAAAAAGAAAATGCTTACTTTCTAAAAGTGGCATTTTCAAACACAAAATTTAAATACCATCTTCCTAAAAAGATTTGTTATTAAATTCTGAGTTCAGAGACACCTAAATTCCATTTCTCCATATTGTCCCAATGGAAAGTTATACTTGTAAGATGAAACAAAGCAGCTCCCATGTTAGCCTATGGGACAGCTAGCCTTTCAATAGTGAAAACGAAATTGGCAGTATTTCATTATCAGGACATGTGAAACACACCAGTATATGTCCTAACTTTCACATACACCGCACCCTGCCCATGGGGGTACCCTGGGCCGACCTGAGGGGTGCCTTACATGTAGGAAAAGGGAAGGTTAGGGCCTGGCAAGTGGGCACAATTGCCAGGGCAACATGGCAGTTTACAACTGCGCTCGCAGACACTACAGTGGTAGGTCTGAGACACATTTACCAGGCTACTCATGTAGGTGGCACAACCAGTGCTGCAAGCCCACTAATAGCATTTGATTTACAGGCCCTGGCACGCTCAGTGACTTTACTAGGGACTTACCAGTAAACCAAATATGCCAATCATCGATAACCAATTATAATCATAATTTACGCAGAGAGCATATGCACATTAGCACTGATTAGTAGTGGTAAAGCGCCCAGAGTCTTAAAGCCAACAAAAACAGGTCAAGAAAAATAGGGAGAAGAAGCAAAACATTTGGCGATAACCCTGCAAAAAGGGACATTTCCAACATCTCCCCATTGCTGGCAAACACAATGTACCACCTTTGCGTGTAACTGCCATTCATGATCCACTAGACGTTGGTGACTGAGTTCAATGGCCCTGGTGTTTAGACATCCTGGCAACTGGTTCACGACCTGAGAAATGCCCTGCAGAGTCAGCTACTTCCAGAGGTTCAGAGCCTTCTGGCACAGGCCCCAAGACGTCACTCCACCCTGCTTGGTGCAGTACCACATGGCAATGGTGTTGTCTCTGAGTACCTGTACTAGCCTTCCTTGGATGGATGGTTGAAAGGTCTTCAGCATCAAGCAGATCACCTGCAACGCCAACAAACTGATGTAGAGACTGACTTTTGCCAGAGACCAGAGTCCTCTGATCTCCAACTCTCCCAAATGGGCTCCCCAGCCCAATAGTGATGCATCTGTCACCAATGTCAGCTCTGGGTCAAGTAAGGAGAGGAGACGGCCACTGGACCAAAAGCGGTCAAGCAGCCACCACTGCAGATCTTTTGCCATCTCATCTGAAACCTGGCTGGAGTCCAATAGGATTCCTGGTTGTGTGCCTACTGGGACTTCAGATCCCACTGGAGAGCCAGAATCTGCCATCTGGCGTGGTTGACTAGCAGCATGTGAATAGTTCCAGCAGCCACAACGTCATCTTCACTAAGATCTAGGACAGAGGTTGTATGGTGAGAGTCGCAGCTGAATGTCCTGGAGTCTTCACTCCGGGGGGGAAGGCACGAAGCTACAACTTCTCCAGGATGAATCCAATGAATAGGAGCACCTGCGAAGGAGTCAGGTGTGACTTTGGTACATTGATAGTAAACCTCAACAATGTCAGAAGATTCACCCTTGCCTAGAGGTGGCCTACAACTACTTGGGGCGATTCTGCCTTCAACAGCCAGTCGTCAAGGTAGGGGAAGACTGGCACACTGAACCTCTGAAGTGCCACTGTTGCCACCATCATCACTTTTGTGGGCCACGAGTAAGGTCAAAGGGGAGCACTGCAAACTGAAAATGCTCCTGGCCCACTGTGAATGGCAGATAATACCTGCATGATAGGAATATTGAAATAAGTATCCTGCAAGTTCATTGCTGCCATCTACTTTCAAGGATGCAAGGCAGACAAGACCTGGCCCAGCATAAGCTTCTTGAATATGTCCTTCTGCAGGGCAGAGATCTAAAATAAGACAAGGGCCTCTGTCGGCACAGGGAAGTAGCAGGAGTAGCAACCAGTTCCTACTTCTGAGTCTGGAACTTTCTCTAAGTCTCTTTTGGCCAAAAGGGTCTGCACTTCCTGCTTCCTGCTGCAAAGCGGACATATGATCCACCGTCAGCCGTACTTTCATGCTTGAGGTATAATGTATGGAGGAGGGAGGGTCAAAAAAATAATATTTGGGTGTCAACAGCATATAAGTGGTTTGAAAAAAAACAAAAGAGATAATGATGTCACCAAATGATATGCAATAAAGAGAAAAAAGCAGGGGGATATAAATTGACATTTTCAGACAACTACACATAGTGGGTAGTCTGTGAGAATGATGAGCACTAAGAAACAGAAAACAAACATTTGATAGACTAGAAATGATTCAGTGACTCCAGGAAGGGTAGTTACAATTAATATTTTAATGCTTTCATTTTTATTATCGATTTCATAAAATTGAGTGCTTAGCTAAGGAGAAAGGGATGGCAGAGTGTTATAACCAAGAAACCCAGGTAGAAAAGGCTGTCTCCATGCAGTATGATAAGATAATATCACTTATCAAGGAACGTTTTGTTGGAAAGACTTGGTCAAGAAAAATGCATTGGACAGTCCAAGTGACTGCAGTCCCCACAGAGTGAGATTAAGTGCTATACAGCATAAAGGCAGTGCACAGTTTGTTGTAAGAGCAAGGTGAAGGTGGATGCAAGATTCAGAAAGAAGGCAGTCTGACAAAGAAGGTGATATTAATTTTGATAATGTAACAAATAATCCTTTTTTTAAAAATCTTTTTATTGCTAAAAAAAATAAAAGCAAAGACATAATACAGTGTAGCATCAAGACACAGCCAATTTAAAAACAATTCTCCCTCTGTTCCCTTTGACCCCGCCACTACCCACCACACAAGCAATTACTGGACAGTAGCAGTGTCCAGATGCTACTGGCAACCAAGCATTAGTCACCGCAGTTTTAAAAGAGGCGCACAATCCACCTCGATAATAATTGCATTCCCCACATTATTTAGTCCATTTACCCGGATTGCTACTGCTCTCATAGACTGCCCTCTTTGCAAGCATGCACTAGTCCATATCCTACCACCAGTTACTCAGCTGTGGCGGCTGTTCAGCACTCCAAAACTGTGCAATATTACGTTTAGCTACCATTAACCCCAAGGTCATCAGAATTTGGTCCATGCGGGTGAGGTCAGTGTCTTTATTCACAAATAGAGGGACAAAGAGCTTTTATACATGAGGTCCAGCACAGTTGCCCAAATGCAATATGAAAATTAAAGTTGTGCTGTTCCTGAATGATCTAGAATTTAGCAATGTACAAAGGACAGTAGGTTACAGAGTCAAAAAGAGATGGGAATCCATTTCTTTGGAATGTAATGTCCTCACACACCCAGTTGGGTGTCATGCTTCATCATCGGGCTGCTCCTCGTCTGGCCGGCGCTGCAATGCCTGACGGGCTCCCGATGAGGGGCACTTTGGCGGAGATCTTTTTCCAAATTGCCATTTGGTGCCGTGGGGGTGAGAGATTTAGTGAGTGTAGATGAATAAGTGGTGTGTGATGTTTATGTGAGTTAAAACAGGGTTGGGAGTACCAGCAAAAATAACTTTAATTGTGGGGTCTCCTACCCTGATTAAAATAAAGAGGAAAGGCGCAATGCTAAGATAATGTCTTAGGTGTGGCGCTCTTCGGTGTGGTTGGTCAACATGTTTCTTCGCAATTCTACAAGTCTAGAGACGATTCGTCAGGACCTACAGTTAAAAAACTATCTACACTAAGGTGAACTGGAAAACAATAATGAATTAATGTTAGGGATTTAAGCCACCTTGACTTACTCTGTCTAATGGCTGGTAGTACTGGTTCTACCTATTATGGAGAGAAAATCACATATTAATGTATGATGTCAAACAAATATCACAAATATCAAACACTACTGTCCTATTCCCTGTGTGTCTAAATCACAGCACACAGTGGTGGGGTGTTACAGGCATATAAACACCAGGTGCCAAATATTGAAGTGGTCACATTATTGCTCATGTGTGTAGTGACCAAATCCGTGTATTAAAAACCGAAAACTGCAGAAAGAGCACAAGACTCACCCTTATTGGGATAAACTACTGCTTCATCAATCCCCGGCAGGTCAAGATATGAGGAACTTCCCCATATACTACAGGGGTATGCAGTTAAAAAGGAACAGTTAAAAGCTGCCAGCTTGCGAAGTTAATAGCGTTTTAATTGAATAAACTAGAGGATTGGATATGTGGGCCTCCTTAGAACATATAGTGACATGCTCCTACATCACGCTATCTGGCACATAGAGAAGTGCACATCATTCAGGGGTAGTTCATTAACATTGCCCACAGCATTAAAAAGTGATCCCAGTTATGGTGGAACAACACAGGTTTCATATTTGTTACTGAAGTTGGGCTAAAGAAACAAAAGAAACAAAAAAAGGGGGAGGAGATAGGGAAAGTGCATCTACCTAGTTGAATGTTTTAAACTGGCTGGGAAACCCATTAACAGGGGTTGGGAGTGCGGAACATCAACAGACCATAAAGGTTAACATAGTACTCACGTTTGCGTAGTACGCAATGTGTCCAAGGACCTACCCACTGCTGCCGGGACCGGGAGGTATGGTGTAGTGAAAAAGCCCGGTTTAAATACCCGCTGCTCCTCCTCGTTAACTCCTGATTGCTACCAGCTGGACCGCTCGCGTGAGTGAGGACAGCCATTGTGCTGTTCTCTCTACTGCGGGCGCCATCTTGGAGTGGGTACCCTAACTTGAGCAGGTAGTCAGTTTCTACATCTTAAGGCTATGGAAACAACCCCGATCAGGTATTGGGTTTTGGAGGTTGTGGAATTAATAAAGCACTCGACCGCCCGGGCTTCCGCCTTATTTTAAATAAAAAGTATATACATGGTGAGCGGACATGAGGCTACTACAGATATATATTGTTCTGCCCCGCACTGTGTGAAATGCAGATAGGAGAGTAACCTAATAAGTTATGTGTCGAGTTTATAAGGGTAATCTTGGTTGGCAACCATCGTGAGATTGGCGCGTCCTCCGTTCATGGTAAAGAGAAGAAAAGGAGGATGGGGGCCATTTTGTAATCTTTGTAATCTTTGGAAAGGCTGGGGGCCATTTTGGAGTGGAGTAGAAGTCACCATAAGGCTTCATTATCATCTCTAGCAAAGTATCCCCAATATGTAATTTCACATGAATGTGAATCTTAGTGTACTGGGTCTAATGAAGAGCAATAGGTGTCAGTGATGCAGTGATAAGATACTATTTCAAGGTAGTTTTTAAGTGCGTAAAGCGCTCCAAGGAATGTCCTCATTCAGTCCTTGTCTGTCAGAAGACAGATGATGCACCCATCTTTGTTCTTTGTAAAACAAAGCTTCTTTGCTGATTTTAGTGAATGTTTCAAGAATCACCCAACGAAAAGAGTCTGGTGAATGTTGGGTGTTAAAGAAGTGTGTGCACATTTTGGTATTCACTTTATGACACCGGAAATTACTGCGATGTTCCGTGAGTCTCACTTTGACTGGACGTGTAGTCATCCCTATGTATCTGAGATTGCAGGGACAGTGTCTTCCCATTTAGTTAAAAGACACCACTTTGGTGAGATCTCAACAGCACTCCCACAAACATTATTCAGGCAGACCACCACTGATTCCCAGTACCCCTGTATGTCTGGGCCGCTCCATATCATGTGGTAGAAGGTCCCTGTTTGACCACATTTCTTAAAACACAATGGGGCATATTCTCAAGGAGCTATCGCCGAGTTATCGGCACTTTAACGCATCCAAAGTCGCGCTAAATTTATCGCCCCATTCACAAGCTGGTGCTAACAGCCCATAACACCAGTGTTCCTGCGAAAGCAGTCGCAAAAAACATCGCCACAGATGACCCCGGCAACTAACGCTAATGAGATGCAGAGTAGGCGTTCCCGAGCAAAAAGCAGCGACAACACCACAACGCAACATTCTCAACGACCAGCCACATCGGCGATAGGAACACAAAACAGGCGATACGGCGCGTTACCAGCAGGAAATTAACACCTGCTCTGACCTGGTGCAAAGTCGGACGTCAACCTGCACAAGAAAAGGGAGCCCAGCCCACAGCCACACCTGAAGAACAACAGATGCCATGGAGCCACTCACCATGCACCCCGGAGCCCCCAGAGGGCAACAACACCCACCGCCAACACCCCCAGGACCGCCACCCCCCCGACGGACCCCGCCCCCCCCGGACCACCACAGAGGCAGCGCAGACAAAGACAGCGGATCTTCAGGAAATGCATCAGCCCCCACAGACCTAACACCAAACAATGCCAATGCCCACTACAAGCCCAAAAGGACAATCATCCTCCGCATCCTGAACATCATTGCCCACAGGCTGACGGTACCAACACAGCGGACAACCAACATCCCTCCGCAGTCAAAGCTGCTGGCTGTGCTGCACCTGTTGGCCTCTGGTATCCTCCCAAACAACTACCGCCCGAGTCGGAGGAGTCTCACAGCCAGCCCCATCTAAGTTCCTCACACCTGTCCGGATGCCCTCACCAGCTAGGGACCCCAGCACCCATACGTCCCCCACAATGCGCAGGAACAGCTGGAGACCAAGCAAGGACTATACGCCATAGCTGGATCCCCGTACGTGTCGGGGGCAATCGACTGCACACTTTTCCCACTTGTGCCCCCTGCCAACACCGCACACAATACCCCAACAGAAAGCACACGCATCCCATCAACGTGCAGGCAACAGTGGACCACATGGGACTCCTCACCAATGTCATGGCCAACTACCCAGGCAGTGTGCATGTTCCCTTCATCTTCCGACAGTCCAACATCAACCAGCGCTTCCAGGATGGCACCCATGGGAATGCACTGCCCGTTGGCAAGTACCAAATGAACACACCACACACCTCAACCCCACAATCATGCAACTCACAACTCTGGCACTGCACACATATCACAAAATCACATACAACATGCCAAACAACATGCCCCCCCACCAGACACAACAGCACAACTTACTGTGGCAACCTTGGTCAGCCATGTACATGAGCCATCAACAGCATGGCACCTCAGCCACACAATACCGGAATGTGGGGAGAGGTGGGAACCAGGCATGTGCGAAGGAGGCAAGTGACCCATGAATGAGTATGTACACAATGCAAGTGTGGCGGAGATGTGCTGGACAGACTGCAGTATGCAGACCACAGACACAGCCATGTCTACATGCACTGCTGGTGTTTGGAGTGTCGTGGACAGTGGACGCAACCATGTCACCCCAGCCAGTGGGGAAGATCGCGAAATGTAGCTTGTGACGTCCCTCCCGTAAGCGTGTGCGGAGTGGGCTGGCCCGGCGTACGCCAGGCCAGCGCTGGGGTGTGAATAAAAAGCATGTAGCACTGGGCGTGGTTCACTTCCGGAATGCCCAATGCATCTGCCAGGGTGGCGCCTCCCACCCCGCCACGAGGCTGATGCCGTCGCCGTGAGCGGTGTGGCCTGCGATCCTGTGCACCTGCTGCACCCCGGGCCGCTGGCCCCCAGAGCCGTCATGCCCGCCCCTGCGCAGCCAGGCCTCACTGCTTACCTGCCGACATGGGCGTGTGTCAAAGAGGGCCCACCACGTGCCGGCGCAAGCTCCAAGCCCAAGGCCCGCGACCTTCGCAGCCTCCTCAGACCATCACGGCCTCCGCAACACTGGCCCACTTCATTCCTTTTTCGTTGACGTACTCCACCGCTGCCTCTGGCCTACACTACGCTCAAGTAGGTCAAACATTTGGAACTGAGTCTTGATTATGCTATGGCAGAGTACACACTTTATGGCTGAGTTTATATCACTATACTCCCTTCGATGTGGTGACACAAAGTATGTGCATGGCATCCCAACCACACATGTCTGTGGGCCCCTGATGACTACGCCTTCGGCCTACACTGCGGACGAGTAAGTCACACATGTTGAACTGATCCGTGATTTCTGCATGGCGGAGTACATATCAATGTACGCAGGGAGACGAGTAAGAGGAAGACGCGGTTCAGTCCGGAGGAGAAAAGGACCATCGTTACGGAGGTGTCCGAACACTGCCGACAACTGCCCTGGTGTCACCTACCCTGTGCATCGCGGGCCAATGACACGTGGCTGTGGGCCCCTGCTGACCACTGCCTCGGGCCTACACTGCGGTCAAGTATGTCACACATTTGGAACTGAGTCTTGATTACACAATGGCCGAGTACACACTTTATGGCGGAGTTCATATCACTATACTCCCTTCGATGTGGTGACACAAAGTATGTGCATGGCATCCCAACCACACGTGTCTGTGGGCCCTTGATGACTACGCCTTCGGACGACACTGCGGTCCTGCAGGCCCCACACAAATCCATGCCAGTCCGTACCAGGCAGGACACGGCATCGTCGCTGGCCAAACATCCGCTCAGCTCTGTCGCTGCTGCCTCGGTCAACCACGAGTCATCCCCACATGCCATTTCAACGCTGTGTGTCAGTGTTCCAGGAGGAGCTTGCTGATCAGCGGTTGGCCCGCGCTGGCCGCTGCCTCCGGACTACACATCGGTCGAGTAGGGCACACATTGGGAACTCAGTCATCTAAATCTAAATCCGTATTTGTAAAGCGCGAACTACTCACCCTTACGGGTCTCAAGGCGCTGGGGGCCGTTGTGGAAATTAAGTGAGCTATTGCCCAGAGTCACAGGATGCTGAGCTGAGCTGCCGCCGGAGCCAGGGATCGAACCGTGACCCCTGTGCTCCGAAGTCAGCTGCCCTGGCCACACCAGTCATGATTCATGTATGGCAGACCTGATATCATCGTACTGGCCTCGTCGCAGACTGCATCCCCTTTCAGCTCCGGTGCCACTAAGTCTGTTCCCCTACAACCATGGACACTTTCTTCTTGAGATTTGTTGGCGACTGAGTCCATGGACTGGGGGTTGTCTTCATCATCATGTCGGTGATACTGACTATGTGGCCAAAACGAGGCTGTAGCATTCCACTTCTCCATTTGCCGCTTCCGGCTGGCTCCTGCCCTCTCCATCATGCCCTGGAGGACACCTTCCACTGTCTCCCACAAACCTCTGCTACATTCACCTTCGACATCGACGAGGACCCGCTCACCTCGCGTGGCCCTATCTCACTGCACCACAAGTCACCGTCCCATGGAGGTGTGCCTGTGCCGGCCGCAGTGCATCCGGGCCACTAACTCTGTGCAGCTCAAACCATGGCCCCAGTCTGATGGCATGTTGGATAACCTCTGGGTCGATGGTCTGGGGGTCATCAACGCCATGTGTCTGTGGCCCTGCGCTGTCCGCTGCCTCCGGCCTCAACTGCTGTCCACCTTGGCTCACACATCAAATCGAGTCCTGACCTGCCCGGATGTCGCATCACCACAGGATGCACACACCACCACCGCCAGGACCGACTCCAAACAACAGGTGCCAGAGTCGGAAGTGTCTTACTGCCAGACTGTCAGAGTTGCTCACACCTGTCGTGGGGGCCATCATCAGCTTGATACCCTGCTCAGCTCTTCAGGTGCCACTAACTCAGTGCACCACAAATCAAGGAACATTCTGCTTGCATGTTGGGTGAACACTGTACTCCCTCCGGCTACCACCATGATGCTTCACAGTTGTTTCTGTTGTGCTGGTGTTTTATGTTTCTGCTTCAATTGTGATCACTGTTCAAGTTGTTGCCAGCACCAACGACTCCATGAGGGCTGGCTTACACTCACCCCACACACATCCAGCACATGCGTCACTGTACATGTGACCATGCCAATAAAGGTGTCGAGCGCACGTGCCCGTGGCCAGTTCTACTAACTTTTTGTGTGTGTCCGTGTGCTCATGATGTATGCATTTGTGCCCCGGGCACTACAAGATTACATTGTGCCATGTACAGAGGACGCAGCCATGTCACCGCAGGCAGTGGGTGGGACATTGCACATGTGTCTCTGTCACAGTGTGGGTCTCCGTTGGGGAGTGTTGGTGGGCCCTGATGGGACTTAGACACCCACGTATGTGATCTGGTTCGGCTTCCATGAGGTAGTAGCCCACCCGCACATGTTCGGCCACCCCTTGCTGGCAGTCTGACACCTGGCCTTGGAATGCGATGTGTGCTTGGGTGGGCTGCTGGGAGCCAGCCGGGGTGGTGGGTGCGTCCAGCTGTGTTGTCTGTGCAGGGGGTGGGGTGTCCTCGATGCAGCGGTGCTGCCCTGCGCCTGGAGGTCGATTGCCTTAGATGTCCATGGACTGCTGTGGGGCGTAGGTGTCGGAAGTGTGGTGGTCCTCTTCAGCATCACTGTAGAGTTGTCTGGTCTGCTCTGCTGGGGGTTGTTGTTTGTCCCTCTGCAATGTGGGGGGAGATGCTTGTTGACATTGTGTTGGCATGTATGTTGCCGCATTGTTCAACTTTACATTCAGACTTCATGACAATGTACATTGTGACTGTTTGGGAGGGGCGGACTATTTGATGCGGGACAGTGGACATTTGGACTACATGACGTAGGTGAGGTTGTACACGTACCTTTGCATCTCACAGTTTCCTGCTATGTCAGATGTGATTGGCCATTTTCTACGCACAGGCAGACCCAGTTGTGTCCTCTGTTCTGCAGTGTAGGTGTTGGGCTGTGTACCACATTGTCGTCCATGTGGGTGTGCTGTAATTGCTATGTGTGTGTGCTGCTTTGTGTGGGAGTCGCACCTGCAGCTGTGATTTTGCTGCCCCTTATCCCTTCGAGGCGGTGTGCCTTTGGCTTTTGTGCTTTTGCGGTGCTGTGATGTTGGCGACTTGGGTCATTTGTGCTCTTGGACGGTTTTTGTACTCTTGTGCATTGTTTGTCTGCAGATGTGTTGTTGACGTCAGTGGTTGTTTGTGTAGGGGGATGTGTCAGAGTGTGACCTGCTCCTTTCTGGATGTGGTCCACACTCAGCCACCTCAGTCTCGTGGCGTGCACAGTGTCATGGTGATTGTACTCCAGCCATGCTGCTGGTCATGTGGTGTCACTTGCATTGTCAGTGTGGCTCTCACATTCGCATCTTTGCTGTGTTTCGCACGGGTGCATGTATGTGTTGTGTAATTGGTGATGTGTGGGGTGGGACCCTTTTGGGCACATGGTGAACGGGGATCTACTTGATGTTTGTATGTGTGCTGCAGTGTGCCACGGGGATCAGGGACATGACCCAGGGTTATTGTGGGTGTGCGGTGTGCTACACGTAGTTGTGCATGTGTGCCATTGTGCCCGTCCCCCCCGTCCCCACAGTCCCTGTTGGTTACTCACCCTGTTGCTGTTGTGTCAGGTCATGTCAAGCAGTGTCCGGACTCCCGACTCCTTGCACCGTCTCCACACTGATGACTGTGGGCGCCATTTGCTCCTGCTCCTCCTGTGGCGCAGGACTCCCACCCCCATTTGCCGTTGCTGCCTTCCTGTTGGCAGCGGGTTTCTGCTTGGTTTGGCTTTTGACATCGTGCCAGCGCATCTTGGCCTCCTCGGCACTCCGACTGCATTCATGATGGGATACCATTTTTCCGTCTGTATTGCCAATGACACGGTGGTGGTGACGGACAGTTGTTGGTGGTGCTCTGTCACCTCCGTGACGACGATCGGGTTTTCCTGCGGACTGTACCCCATCTTCCTCTTCCTCTTCTCCTTGGACTTCCCCGACCCCGAGGTTCATTGCTGGTGGTCTGTGGGGCTTGTGGGGTTCGCGTTGACCTGGGCACTCGTTCCGGGTGCATCCATGTTGCTGTGCAGTTTGATTTGTTTATGGTGTGTTTTTCTTGTTCAGCTTTTAAGGTGCATTTTCCCGCCAGAAGCGTGGGGATTGCAGGCCTATCGCTGGTTGCCGCTGTTTTTTTTTTCTTGGTTGGCCTCATCGCAACTTTATTCGCGTTGGTGTTTCGCATTTTTTCAGCGTCGCGTTGTTTTTAACGTGGTCATTTGACGCGTTATTGTGGGACTATCGCATGGTGACGCCAGGTTGAGAATGCTACGTTAACATGGCATTGTTTTCCCGCGATGGACTGCGATGTGAGAAATTGCGTTAAGCTAAACTTGCGGTGGTTATCACACGTTCTTGTGAATATGCCCCTATGTTGTGGTTGCCCTGCCCATTTTCACCAGGGTAGTACATGCATAATAGCACCTATGCAGTATCTTTAGCTGCACTAAATTAAATTTAGATCTTATGGCCACGTCCCGAGGGGATGCTAAAGCCTCAGGCCACTCATCGTCTTCACGGCCCCCAAGAACCCGCTGCCAGTGTTTCCTCAAATGAATCAGGGTGTTGGGTGAGTTATTGATTAGCTAGCAGTATGCAAGGGAATCTGCCTTTTTTGGCATATAATCAGTCAATAATCTATCCTCAAGCGGATCTGCCTTTGGGAGCTCCCCCCCCCTGCAATGCCTTCTGTAGTGCATGGCTGATCTTCAGATATCAGCACACCTCTGTGGGTGCTAGTTGATATTCAAATTGTAAGTCAGCAAATGGAAAAACTCCACTGCATGCCCATAGGTCTCCTACCCTTGAAATGCCAATGAGGTCCCATTTGTGAAATCCCGAATGTGTCCCCAAGGTGCCCAGTCGTGCGATGTCCATAGAAGAGTGGCCTGTGTGATCCTGTCTCGCCAGCCCAGGGTGTGCAATGTTTTATGCCAAAGTGTGAGGGTGACCGCAGTTGGTCCTGGGAAGGATGTGAGACGTGCTCCTCCATAGATGGCTCAGAGACAGCCCCCTGGCCTCATGGTCTGCCGATCCATATGGTAATCTGGTTCCGAGTCAGGGAAATGGATCCAGTGATTGATGGCTATGCTATTCCCTGTCTGTCTCTTATCTGTTCTCCTGTGGCAGTTAGTATTTCAACCACCCACCTTTTTGCCCTCTCCTTTCCATCTAGCCATGCTAGGAGCTTCCCAGTCCTCGTCCACCTAGTAGAGGCGATGTTATTTCGCGAGATAGTGTGCTCTCGCTGCCTCCATGGCTATGTCTCTGTACTCCTTCTGTTTTAAGGATAGGCGGTGCCGCACGTTCACTGGGTCTGAACCCAGAAGTTCATATTCCAAGTCATGGATATCTCATTTGAGTGTCTCCAAACACACCCTTTTTCTTTTTTTTATGTCCCGATATCAATGGGAGCCCCTCATCTTTTATAACAGCCTTTTATGCCTCCCATAGAGTCTGCATCGAGTCCACTGAACCCTCATTTTCTTTAAAGTAATGTTCCATAGTTACATGGAATTCCGCTCGGATATGTGGTATCTTTATATACTAGGGGTTAATCACAACTCGTTGGTAGTTGCTTCCGTCAGGTAAACCATAAACCACCCAAACTGCAGAGTGGTCAGATATGTCGCTTGCGAGATGGCGAATGTCCCCGAGTGGGGGAGCAAGGTAAGGATGTAATCTATCCGCGATAGACTGCCGTGGGCACCGGAGTGGAATGTGTATTGATGCTCTGCCGGATTAAAAGCATGCCACGTGTCAACGAGTCCAAGAGCAGTCAAAACGTCAGCCAGAGGATGACAGGATGAGCCGGTCTGCCGAGGAGGCCACTGGTCAGTAGTCTCACAGTGGGCTGCATTAAAATCGCCGCCTAATATAAGTGTGCCATTGGGAAGTCGCAGAAGGAGGGCACTCAGTTCACAGAGTGCTGCACAATGTATCTTTGGGGGAATATAGATTGTCATGATATTGAGCGTGTTGCCCTTCCATTGTCCAGTGAGCGCTGCATATCTCCCATATCGATCCACCCAGGTTTTCTACAATATGAATGGAAGGGATTTATGTTGACGGATGTCTACCCCTCTAGACCCTGAGCTGTACCCAGCGTGGAATATCACTTTGTATCCCCATCTGCTCAATGGTTTTGGAGATGCATCTCCTGAAGGAGAGACATGTCAGGAGCTTGTCTCTTAAGATATTGTGACACTACCACTCTTTTGAGTTTGTCTCCTAGTCCGTTTACATTTCACGACAGTATTTTGATATTAGGAGTCATCGCAGGCACAGGTATGGGTGTAAAGAGGAGCAGGGTAATGAGCAAGAGCAAACCATGTCAGGAGGGGTCTGTTATCACAATCAGAAATCTGGCAAGGATAATTAGGCTGCGGTAATGACAGTGTGCCACACATTGAACCTTGAAGCAGAAACATAAAAAGAGAAACAAAACAAAATCCCAACATATCCCTCCTCCCTGCATAGCAGACCTAAAACTGCCTGCCTCCCAACTCTGCAGAGTGCCTGTCACCCCAGCATAACATATTCAACTAAAGGTGACTAAGGCCAATACAAAAGAGTCTCTCATCCGGCCCCATTAATGAAAAGGAACGTTTTTACCAAGTCCATGCTGCTTCACACGCAGTCTGTGAGTCGTCCAACCCAGCGGCCCCTTTATACATATTGAGTCTTTACAGCGCCAATGAAGGTTGGATAGTGATGATGACTATTGTATGTAATTCAGAAACAAACATTTTCAAGTCACTCTGGATATAATTTGCGAATGGTCTTCAGCTTGTGGGCTCCCTGATCACATCCGTTCGTGGGAAGCTGTCTCGTTCCCTTTGACTTTCCGAGTCACTCTGCTGCTTCAACATGTTGATCTCTCTCCTTCTCTGTCTGGGGCGTTTCTGATGTTTGGGTCCTCCAACTGTCCTCCATCCCTCAAGCCAATCCCAGACTTCTTGAGGCATCGTGAAGTACCATATTTTGCTATCAGCTGCAAATTATAGAGTATATTATTTCATGATCTTGCAGGACTCTTTAACCCTCAAGAAAACTGTGTTGTAGTCTTTGGACATGAAGCATAAAATCTGGAAAGAAAGTGACAGTAGCATTCTCAAAGGTGAGTGGTGGGGCACTGCGTGCCATTTGCAGGATGGCGTCCCAGTCCCTGTAGTTGAAGATCCTGGCTATTATTGGACAGGGTGGTGCTCCCGGATGCGGTGGGTCTGCCGGGGACACGTTGGACGCATTCCACTGAAAAGTATTTGGAAAGAGCACGTGGCTGTAACCTTTTTAGTATGCGGTCCTCAACAAATAAATCAACCGCTGTTCCCTCAGAACGTTCCAGAACTCCAATGATGTGAACATTAGTGCGCCTTGATCGGCCTGCGTAGTTCTTCAACCGAGCCTGCAGAGTCTTGGTGGTGGCCTGCAGATCGCCAACTGGAGCCTTTCTGTTTCGCCATGTCGACTTGAAAGGTAGCTGCCGATTTTTCCACTTCCTTCCCCCAGGAACCCATTTTTCTCAGATCAGCTTGTACCGGTGTGACCTCTGTCACGAATGAGTCAATCCTGGTCTCTAGGGATGTGTGCACTCCCTGTATTGCCTCCATTATATCGTGGAGTGTGAGAGTCCCGCTTTCAGAGGGTCCCTGGTTCATAGAGGCATTTTGTTCCAGTGTTTCTCCCATTGCTGCGCCTCCTTGGGGAGGGTGTATTTGTCCAGCTTGGTCTGATGCGTGTTTCGCGCTCCCTTACCACCTGTCATCATATACTTGCTAGGCTTGTCTAAGCTCCCAACAACAGAGTCAATTGGTGAAGCAAGGAAGGAGGCAGATGGAGTTGCTGCAGTACTCACTGACACCAGCCCAGGGGCACCAAGGATGTCCCCAGCTACCTGTCAGGTTTTCTACTGCTTTCCCCTCAACCCCCTCAAGATTCTAGCAGTGTGGCATTCTGGTTGTTCGACCAGTAGCAGCACCCCCCCCCTTTTTTTTTCTCCCCCAGCGCCTTGAGACCCTCGCGGGTAAGTAGTGCGCTTTACACATTCTGTGATTGATTGATTGATTGGCATTAACCACAGGGGCAGGCCGGTGTTGCTGCGGCTCCCAATGTTCCTTTCCAAGATGATTTTGTGCCCTCTCTGCAAGCAAGGGAACAAAGCTGACGTTCGTAGCAAGTCTCACAGCTCAGCTGCAGTATAAGTAGCAGAAGCATTTTTCTTCAATAGCCTACTAGGTCTTGGCTCAGGTGAGTCATGCTGGTTTTGGAGCCCAACAGGCATGTGTTGTACTGCTTATAGCACTCCCAAGCTCTATTCTCTCAGTCCAGTTTGTGTCTTGGGGTATTTCAGGCCCAGCAGGACACCCACCCAGGAACCTGAGAGGCGTACACTTTCTCACAAGAGCAGCCACCTGTATTGCACAATGTGGGGGGCCCCTGCTAACGCTACCTAGAACTGCAGCAGGCTCCTGCACTGTAGCTCTTCACGGCCCACGCCTCCACTGCATGTGCCGCCACAATGCTGTAGGACAAGGAGATGATGGACGAAGTGCTGAAACTTTTTAGACACTCACCCCCAGTCACAGATCTGGGTTGAATCCACATTAGTTCTTTAGCTCACTTCGCCACCCCAATTCAGACCCAGCTATTTGCAAATCAGTCTTGACCCCGTGCCTCATGGGAACAGTCCAGACCGAACTGCCACGCCAGGTCTACCCTGGATCGGAAACATGCATCCTGGGACCGGTTTCGGGGTAACACCCCTCATCAGCCAGGCTAGCTTGAATCCAGTGGCAAAGTGAGCAAGGGACCCACGTTAGGGCATACCCTGCTAACTTAGGGCAAACAAAGCAAACACAAGGCGATGATGGATGGAGTGCTGAAACTTTTCAGACACTCACCCCCAGTCACAGATCTGGGATGTATTCATCATCGTTCTTTAGCTCACTACGCCACCCCAGTTCAATGCTGTAGGGGGCATTGCGAGGGGGTTGGGACTTGAATGTAGCCAGCCCTCAGGGCCGAGCCCAGGCCTGATGTCGCTGTTGGAGCCCTGGGTGGGGGAGCACCCAGCTCTTCACCGCAGCACCAGTGCAGTAGAACCCACTCCAGCATGGGCCGCTCTGCGCACAGAGAGCCTGCCACACCACACCGCTCTCGGCCTGTAAACTCTCCCAGGAGTGTCGGCACCCCCTACCTGGTTTTCCTCAGCTCTGCTGGGATGGTTCTGGGAGCCCAAGAATTTCACTGCAGGGGACCAGAGGCCCACGGGCCGGATCACTCTCCCTGAAAGCTGTGTCCGCCGCAGCTGGTCACTTACGCAAGGTCAGACCGCTGGCATCACAGAGGTCTGGCCTCGATACTCCTCGATAATTTATCATAGACAGAATATTGAGGGACAAAATATCTAAAGATTGTATAGATTTTCTATGCAAAACCCCAAATATATGTACCATGATAATATGTATATCTTCAGTGTAGGTAGATGTGGAGTTGAGAACTGTAAATCTATACTTCCTCTATATGCACTTGCCTTTCAATATTTTGTCCCTCAATATTTTGTCTACAGTATTATACCACAATATTCCTGTGCTCGATATTCTGAGTACAATCAATACCTTTCCTTATTTGGGTATTTTTTTTTATGCTCAGGGTTCTTGGTCGTCCAATCTTGCATATCGTTCTACAAATTTTCTACGGCCAATGGGTCCCTTTGTAGTCTCCCCCAACTCCCAGGGGGAGGTTGTTTCACTCCTCTATTGGAAATTTAAGGGTCTCAATGCATAACAATAGCCATATATAGGGCCGAGGTGTGGGGGATCTCAAACTGTGCAGACATCCAAAGAGAGGAAAACAGATTTCTCCGGAAAATCTTATCTCTTCCCCTCTCTGCCTCAATTTTTACTTGTCACAAGGAACTTGTGCTCTTTTTCATAAAAGACCAGATTAAGGTCCGGCCCACCTTAATATGGCTCTCAATCTGGAAAAATGATGAGACTGTATTAACGAGAAACATATTAGCTGATTGCCTTTCCTTAGACAAAGGCTTAGAGATCCCTTGGATTGTGTATGTTAAAGCTGTATATAGTAAAATCAGGAGGGAATTGTTTTTCACGGGCCCATCAGCCTGTCATAAAACTAACAGAAAGAGGGTGGCCAGTACTATTCATAATTTCGAGGAAACTTGGCGGGTAAAGCTTTTGACAGAACAGATAACTGTTGTTAAGTGCTTAAATCTGTGTGAATCTGACAGTACCACCTACTATATATGGCGTGTTCAAAGTCGTTGGGAGCGCTGGTTATTGTTTTGATTTAGGTCTGATACTGTAAAGTATTTGCTTTGCTTCCCTCCGGGCTACACACATAATCTTGATGCTAAGCCCTGCCCGTGTGATAATTCATCAGCACAAAGCATGCTTCATTTTATGTTCTTTTGTAAATTGTATGCAAGTTACACGAAATTGTGTTTAATATCCCTTGTAAAAATGTACTGCCACAATATTGGCAAATGTAGACCTGCGTTCAGATTTTTATAACTTTTATCTGAAATGGATGTTATTTTATATACAGGGGCTTTTTTTAAAGTTTCCGTGCAAGCACGCAAGTCCATGCTACTATAATCTCCCTGATCTGTACTGTCTGCGTGTTTTCGCATTATATTATTATGTACTGTCCTTTCAACTTTACTTGTATTGTATTTCTGCTTTTATGGTAGGTTTTTATGCTTCCGAATACATTTTCTTTTGATTGAGTGATTGATTGAGTCCCATCAGTGAGCCACCAGAGATTCTCAGTTGTATGGTGAGATATGGAGGTGAACTTTCATGGAAGGACCTGAATGTCAGGCAAGCTGTTGTGAAGGAGCATCTTGCTTCTCATGGTAACCATTTAACTCAGGCGGGTTGCACTTGTTAGTAACTAAGCTTGATGCTCTGTGTGCAACTGCTGTACGGAAAGGGGTGTGGTCAGTTTTTTGGGAAAGTTGAGTTAAATATTTCCAGAGTTTCGTGTGATAGACTACCAAGGATTGGACTGCAGTTTTAAGGTTGTCTATGCGATGATTGGCCTAGGTTGCCTGAGCAAATGTAGTTGGCAAAGGGTGCTTTGCATATATATTGAATAGATTTTGAGGCTACAGATTGAATTTCTTGTCCAGTATAAAGATAAAGGTTAAGTTTTAGACTGAAGCCACTCTTGCTAACGTCATTAAGTCAACTGTTTCTGAGCTTGAATTTTTTTCTTTGTTTAGCCAAAGAGGAATTACATTTCGGTGTCATTCAATATGTCAATCAATCTGAAGTGTCTACTCCTTTTCCAATTTTCAAGTTTAGAAAGCTGGTTTTTCAAAATATCTGGTTTTGAATCTCTCATATTGTGATATAAATATGTTTTATCATCTGCATGTTGCATTTAATTAATTTCAAACTATTTATAAAAATTGCCCAATGGCTCAATGTAGGTGTTAAATAGTGTGCGGGGCAGTACAGAAACACAGTTTAAAGAGGTCTGTCTTGATTGGAATTGCTTATTTATCCCGCCTTTTTGTTCTCTTTAGGAAGCAAGACACATACTGTTTAATGACATGTCCCTCCATGTCCATTCTTTCATTTAAAATCTTTAACAGCATGTTAACATATCAACAGCTGATTATATATGTATGTTACAAGCCGTGACACACCAGACATAGCATCCTATTTTGAAGATACTGCCCTCAGGTGGATCAATGACTCTCGCAGAGAATTTTTAGCTGCTGATTTTGAGGAAGATGAAATTCGAGCCGCAATAATGGGCCTGGGCTCGGGTAAGGCCCGGGGCCTGACGGTCTGCCCGCAGACTTTTATAAATGTTACATCGAACAGCTGGCCCCCATACTCAAGCAAGTCTTTGAGGAAGCTAGAGAGATCGGGACCCTTCCCATGTCAATGCGCCAAGCCATGATCATATACCTGCTCAAGCCAGGCAAGGAGGCCAACAACTGCGAGGCATATAGACCCCTGTTGCTGATCAATTGCGACACCAAGATTCTGGCTAAAGTCATCACCAACAGGTTGACCCTGCTGATGGATGGGTTAGTCCTCCCAGACCAGGCGGGCTTTATAGCAGGGAGGGCCACCTCACTCAATCTGCGAACCACATTTGCGCTACTACATGACATTGATCCAGAGATTTCAGCGGCTGGGATTTGTTTAGACGCCACAAAAGCTTTTGATTCCCTTGAGTGGGACTACATGTTTACCATACTGGGCAGAATGGGCCTCCCCCAGCCATTCCTAGAGTGGATAAGACTACTCTACTCCCAGCCCGAGTCCATAGTTCAGGTTAACGATCTATACTCTACTCTGGTCCCCATTACAAGAGGCACACGGCAGGGATGTCCATTATCCCCGCTGCTCTTTGCCCTGGCTGTCGAACCCCTTGCCGCCAAAATAAGGCAACATCACAGAGGCTGTGCAATACAATACGAATATAGCCCCTTACATCGCATGCGTTTACAACGCATGCGATTACAACGCGGTCGTTACAATGACTGCGTTGTTACATCGCAGTACATTACAAAGCAAGTCGTTACATCGACTTGCTGTAGGGGGTGGGCGCGATGGACTTAGGAATAGTATAATTTACTATTCCAACTCCAGTGTGCGCAACAGTAGGGAAGGTGTTGGAATAGTAAATTATACTATTCCTTAGGTTAGCGCGCCCCCTACAGCAAGTCGATGTAACGACTTGCGTTGTAATGTACTGCGATGTAACAACGCGGTCGTTGTAACGACCGCGTTGTAATCGCATGCATTGAAACGCATGCGATGTAATGGTTGTTTTCCTACAATACCCCTCTCGTCAGATATTAAGATCATTATATGCCGATGATATTACCCTTTATTTACAAGACCCAAGCACTAACCTCAACCCGATCCTTCGGGAGTTTATTAGATTTGGCGACCTTTCCGGAATAAGACTTAACTGGAGTAAATCACAGATCTTTCCGCTCATGCCCAACACTGCCAAATTTGCCCCGGAATTTCTATTGAGCTGGTGTGAAAAAAATATATATTTGGGCGTAACCATAACTAGGAACAGAGAGGAAACTCTTTGTGCCAACTATGGTACTGCAGTTGAAACTATTAGCAAATGGGTGGACCGATGGGTCACACTGCCTCTCTCGCTGGCCGGCAGGGTGGCATTGATGAAGATGAATATTCTGCCCAAACGCCTATACCTATTCATCAACATACCCTACAATCCAGGACGCCCCTTCTTTAATACTCTTCAATCTTTACTTATCAAGCTGGCATGGGGGGGAAGCAACTCCGGGTGGGGTGGAAGATCATGACACAGCCATTTTCTAGGGGGGGATTTGAGGCTCCGAATATGGAACTATATTACCTCAGCGCACAAGCCCATTATGCAATATACTGGCTCCATCCACCGCCTTATATGCCACACCTGGCCATTGAGCAGGGATACATGGTGCCCACGCCCCCAAATTCCTTCCTGGGAATTCCGGTACCCGGTGAGGGAGTGTCCCACCACACGGTAACCTGCACCAATCGCTCGTGGAAGCGTTTAGCTAAAATAATGGACAAACCTGTGCTATATTCCCCACTAATGCCACTTCTGCATCTACCGTTCGCTCCTGTCACTAAAGAGGTTGCATGTCGGGAGATGCTCTGTAAAGGGAACCTTTGTGTATGGGGAGATCTGTACCGGGAGGGAAAGTTTAAAGGCCAACAGGAGCTTTTGTCTGGAGACAGAACCACCCCATTGGATGTGTTTCTGTACATAAGGCTGAAGCATGAGATTAGGGCCAATGTCCCGGGATTCCCAGCGGAGCCCCCACATTAGAGGTTCTGCACACAGTGTTGAAAATGTCAGGATCAGCGCACGCTGTGTCCCACATATATCGAACTGCACTGACAGAACAGCCACAGTTGACATATGGCGTTAGGGAAGAGTTGGATAACGATTTGGAAACGCCACTGACGGACGAGGAGTGGGCCTATTGTTGCTCACAGCCATCACGGCGAGCAGCCGCCTGCAAATTATTCATTTTAAGTTCCTGCACAGAACCTACTATACTCCTGCACAGCTATGCAAATACAAACTGAGAAATGATGACTGCTGCCTGCGCTGTCGGCGGGAGGCAGCAGACTTCCTGCACCTAGCGTGGCAATGCAGCGAGGTTCAGGAGTACTGGCGGGAGGTGTTAGACGCACTGTCCAAAATGATCAGCGCCCCTGTACCGCGATCCCCCTTGCTTGCGCTCCTGGGCTATACAGCTGGCGTACAGAAATTTGCAGCATTGGGACTACTGCTGGCCAAGCGAAGGGTGGCTTGCAGATGGGGCAGAGGGCGGGCCCCCAGATTCAAAGATTGGCTTACAGATTTCATACATTGCAATGATCAGCTTACGACTCATGCAGATCTCCTGCCTGCCCCATCTCACCCCAGAGACATTTGGGAGCCCCTGGTGGAGTACCTACGTCAACATTCAGATTGAAAATGTGCATATCTGGTTGGCCGCATGGGAAGATCTGCAGAGGGACGTCTCCTGGCGGGGTGGTGGTCGGAGAGTGCAAGGGGGCCCTGCCAACAGGAGGGGGCTCATATATTAGGGGGGAACCTCTGTCATATGTAGCGCAATGTATTTGCAAGCAAGGAGACCCCGTGCCTAACCAACAATCTGTAAACTGGTGTGTGCTGAGAACTAATGTTGACATCGCAAGACTGCAAGACAATTGTATTTATATTCACCCCTCACATGTACTGTACATTTATGTGTTATTATGTGCTATGCATTGCCTATGTGCTCGTTGGAAAATTTAATAAAAACATTTAAAAAATCTTTTTTGCCAAAGTCTACAATGGAACTTAACATTAGTGAGAAGGTTAATCATTTTAGCCAAGCAGGGGCTAGATATACTCTAACCTTCTATGCCAGTTATGGAGGAATTGGCTAATTTAAATAATTGGAAGGTTTAGTGTTTGTAATGCTCTCTCGAAGAGAGATGCAAGGATGGGTTCAAATTTGGACCACTGGGTAAGATCTTATCTTGAAATTGGTGAGTAGTGTGTTGCGAAATCAGATAAGAAGTGGTGTATAATTTTTGCAATATCGTTTTTTGAAACAGGTGGACATATTTTTGCTTCTTTCTTCAGGTAGTGTTTATTTGTTATTAGGAGTGCCTGATTATCTTAAAAGTTCAAAGTGTTTTAGATCTGTTCTTAGCTAGATTCATCTGTGATTTGAAGAAATCTGTTTTGGTCGTGGGTACATTTCCACCACTGCTATGCCTTTTTTTAAAGCGTGTGTGAGACAGGTGGTGGGAGGTTTCCTCCATGTTACCTCAGTCATGCAGACTTTCCATCTTTCATTGGTAAGATCGATGAAGTACAGGTTAGATTTAAATTAGGTTTTTTTCCTTTTATATCTAGGTGGAGCTTCTTCATTACACATGTTGGAAAGGGTTTTGTCATGGTGTTCCAGCCGTTTTGCAATTTCATTAGAGGGTTCTGCTGTTTCTGTAGTGTTGCAGTTGATATTTGTGGTCAGGATATCAAGTTTCTTTCCCCCAAGATTTCCTGGACTTTGCAGGTCTAGGATTCAGAGATCTTTGATCCAGGTAACTTGTTTACATTCTGCAAGAGAAGGGAGGGAGAAAAAGGCCAGCAGAGAGGCATGAAAAGAAGGTATGGTGTGGTGAACACAATGATATGGTCCAGCGGGTCTTGATAAGATCTTCTAGTGAAGATTTTAAAGGAGACATAGGAGGCAAAGTTAGAAGCAACTGCAAGCAGAAATTAATTGTCTGTGATTTGTAGAGCAGAGAAGTAATGTTGTAGGCCAGCCATTCAGGTGAGCTAAGAGGGTGTAATCAGGTTCCAATAGGACCAGGATGTACTGGTCCCATTAGAGCAGGGTCAAGACTGATTTGCATATTGCTGGGTCCAAACTGAGGTGGCATGGTGTGCAAAATAACAATGGACTTGGATGGGGCCCTGAGAAATTACCAGTGGCTGAGATTAATTGAACCATTCCATCCATTATTTTTTTGCACTCTTCAGTGTGCTGCCCTAAGTGGGAAGGGAAGGCCCAGACATGGGTTTCGTGCACACTGTGTCACTGGACCCAAGCTAAACTTTACTGATTAGCCCTAACTAGGGCAAAATCAGTCCTAGGTTGCTTGTGTTCCTGTTTAGGGAGGACCTCGCCTGACAGTTTGAGCTGGACTTTTCCCACTGGAGCAGGGTCAAGACTGATATGCATATGGCTGGGTCCAAATGGAGGTGGCGTGAGGTGTAAAATAATTATGGACTGGGATGTGGCCCTGATTGATTACCAGTGACTGAGATTAATTCAAGCATTCCATCCATCACATTTTTGTATAATTTTATTGCTGAGGAGGGTGGGGCGGTTACGGTTTGGGAGATCTCAGGAACATGACATCCCAGCATCCTTGTTTCACATGTTTTCCTATAAATTATTAAGGTGAACAAGAAGGAAAAGCAGACATGGATTCACTGAGGGCACTTTTGAAGTCCATTACTGATTACAAGATTGTTAAGCAACCTGTGTAAACGAAAGCCCAGTAGAAAGCAGGCTGTTTTCCAAATCAAGCAAGATGGAGTACAAACACTGCTCATAGAAAAGTCAGCAATTGGAGCCTGAACTAAGTTAAGAGCCTGATCCCCTTTTTCAGGAAATATTGAAGATCCTTTCATAACAATTTCACATGGGGAATTACAACTAATTATTGATATGGCGCTAGCTACTTCCCAACAAGGAGAAAATGTGTTCCAGGAGAACAATAAGCAGATGTATAAACACATGTGAGAGATATTTTGGGATTTGAGATCCCAGAAGTTAAGGATTTCTTTACTTAATATCAAACATATATCTGCCGCTACCATAAAATCCATGATAACTAAGGAATGGAATGACGTGCATCATTCTTTTTTTTAATAAAAAAGTACCTGTTGGAAAGAATTGAAAATCATTTTTCATCTATTCCTCGTGCAAATACCCTATTGGTAGGTATTGGTGGGGGGTCATCTAGTCTAAAGAAGAGTAAATTCATTCTAAAAAGATTCTATTCAGCAATGAGTTTACCCTTCATGCAGGATCCTGTGTAGCATATGCAGCTCAGAGACTTTCTGAATTCTATGAGGCTATGCATGATGGGAGAGACTGTTCATGTATGATGTAAGTAACAACAAGTTTCCTGTTGTACGCTACCTTTGATGCTAAGATCAGTAGCTAAAGCTCCTGGGCCAACTATTGCATCTACAAAATATTTGTGGTCAAAGTCATGGAAGAATGATGCAAAACAGAACGCACTAGTTTGAAATGGGGGTCTCTAGTTGGCAATGGTTTGCACCTTTGTCCAAGTAGGGACCCTTCTTCCTAGTCAGGGTAAGGTGGATACACTTCTAAAATAACCCCTGCTCAACCCCTTGGTAGCTTGGCACGAGCAGACAGGCTTATCTCAGAGGCAGTGTGTAAAGCATTTGTGCATGCATACAGTAACACAGTGAAAACACTACAAATGGACACCACACCAGTTTAGAAAAATAAGCAAAACTTTATCTAAACCAACATGACCAAATACGACAAAAATCCAACATACAATACTGTAAAAATAGTTACTTTGCAAACTAACCTTTAAATTGCAGAAATATCACAAAAACACAGTTCTTGCGAGTCGGTAGGTCCGTCTGAGACTACCCCGATGCTGAAAACGACAGAGTCTAACAGTTCCAGCCGACCGTGTTGGTATGGGTCAGCTAAAGCATCAACAGACTTGTAGACATTACCTTTCTTGTTGCGGCCTATCCCGTTGGTACGAGTCGGTCGGGGCAACCGTCGCGGTTGCGGTGAAGTGAAGCGGTGGAGCGTGCGGCTCGGTGACGGTCATCCAACGGCGTCGGTGAAGCCAAGGCTTGCGATGCAGAGGAAAGCAGTGCTCGATGCGGTGCTGGCAGGTCACGAAGCAGGCGACGGAGCCGGTCGGTGTTCGGGTCGGGCAGCGACGGTGTTGGTGACGTCTGGGCAGAGTGAAGCAAGGCGGTGCGGGGTGCAGTGCCCACAGGACGCGGTGCAAGCAACGGCTTGGTGACGGTCACCCAGCGGCATCGGTGAGACCAAGGATGCAGTGTGAAGTGCGGCGGTGCCTTCAGGACATCGAACCGGCGACGAACTCGGTAACAGAGTCGGCTGCTCTTTTCTTCTGCGGCAACTGAAACCAGCGGTTCCAGAGACGGTGCCCAGAAGGATGGTGAAGTCCTTGCTGTTCCTGAGACTTCTTGAACAGGGGGCAAGCTCTACCTCAAGTCCTTGGAGATACTTTCTCAAGCAGGATACACACACAGTTCCTCTCCTTG
Organism: Calotriton arnoldi; assembly: GCA_963921515.1. Lineage (NCBI taxonomy): Eukaryota > Metazoa > Chordata > Amphibia > Caudata > Salamandridae > Calotriton > Calotriton arnoldi. The sequence continues at coordinate 576,356 of CAWUFW010003912.1, read as the reverse complement.
GTAGAAACAGCTACTTCAGGCCAACCCCAGACAGCACACAGCAAAGGGGCAGTACTCCTCCTCCAGTTTCTTCCAGCTCTTCTCCTTGGCAGAGGTTCCTCTTGAAGTCCAAAAGTGATCTAATAATCAGGAGTCCGGGTCCAGGTCTATTCAGGCCAGTCCTGACTCACCTCCCAAGTGGCTGTCTGAACAGAATGCACATCCCCAGCCCCTGTCAATCCAAAGTCAGACAGTGAATGCATAGACCTAGCAGAGGCACACAGGATGGCTAAGCAAGAAAAAACCTACTTTCTAAAAGTGGTATTTTCAAACACAGAATATAAAAATCATCCTTAGTAAAAGATGCATCTTTAAATTCTGAGTTCAGGCATACTAAACTCTACTTTCTATCTTGTCCCAATGGGAAGTTATATTAATAAGATATTATAAATGAACTTCCATTCTATCCTATGGGACAGATAGCCTTTCAATAGTGAAAAACGAGATTGGCAGTATTTCACTATCAGGACATGCCACACACATAAGGACATGCCCTACCTTTCACATACACTGCACCCTGCCCACAGGGGTACCTTGGGCCTACCTGAGGGGCGACTCACATGTAAGAAAAGGGAAGGTTAGGGCCTGGCAAGTGGGTGCACTTGCCAGGTCAACATGGCAGTACCAGACTGCACACAGACACTGCAATGGCAGGCCTGAGACCCTTTTGCAAGGCTGCTTGGGTGCGTGGCACAATCAGTGCTGCAAGCCAACTGGCAGCATTTGGTTTACAGGCCCTGGGCACACACAGTGCACTGTACTAGGGATTTAATAGTAAACCAAATAAGCCAATTATGGAAAACCTAATCCACGACAACAATTTAAAGAGGGAGTACTTGCACTTTGGCACTGAACAGCAGTGGCAAAGTGCCCAAAGCATCTAGACCAGCAAAAACAAAGTCCAACACACAGTAAAAATACAGGAGGCAAAGGCAAAAATACAGGGGAAACCCACGCCAAGTATGACATGTCTAACAGCACTTATCACTCACCTCCTTTTTTTAGGTCAAAAACGTTTTAGAGCAGAGCTTCATGGGATGGTAAAACCAACAGCAAGGGATAAAAAGATGTTGCAACCTTTACGTTCATTTTCTTCTAGTTAGTCTTTCCTGTCTAGACATCCCGGCCATCAGTATCAGTCACAGCAATCAAAACAGCCCTTTTATGTGTGGGGCCAAAGTCAAGGGACCGTAGCCACAATAAATTCTGACCTTCAACTGAGGGTAATCAATTTCCATCAAAGGCGTGACTATTGTATTGAACATTTACTGTTGAGAAGCAAAGCAACTATTTCCCAAATAGAGCACACAAGAGACAGATGGTTTTGGAAGGGTAAGAGACAGAAATCAACTATCCTCCTACTCCACGATTTTGTGAAAACTCCAATGCACATAGATCAGAGAAAACAGAAGCCCTTCAATCAGGGATAAAGGTTCTCCCAGAGAAAAGAGCAATTTTTCTAGTTATGGAAACAGGGAAAGGGAAGGAGCATTACACAATTTTACTCATAGTTCCAAAACATTTAGGAAAGCACAGATCCAGTATAGACCTGAAACCAGTCAAACTTTGCGTGACTTACAAAGCCTTACGAATGGTGCCTCGTCAATCAATATTCTCATTCATCAACAAAGACAAGTTGAAGATAGTCATAGATCTCAGTGATGCATACTTTCAAGTTCTAATCTATCCTAGTTCAAGAAAGTTTCTAAAGTTAGTGGCAAACAGAAAACATTACCAAGTCATATAATGCCTTTTTGTTTGGTGGCTATTTCACTTTTTTCTTACCAACTGGCCCTTTTTCAGACTCTCAAAGGATTTGTGTCAATTCTCAGGGTGTTCAAAATTTATGTAATTTACTTTCATGTAATTACACAAAATTTCATCAAAATAACGTAAAATTACACAAAATGCTAATCCGTCAGTTGTGTTACATTTTAGCATGAAATGAGCCCTTGCATCAAATTTTGGTGTGAAGGCACATTAAAACAAAAGCACCGTGAACAACATATGATTGAGTTCTGTATTTCCATTTCTCCATTGTAAATTTTATGATGAATGGCCCATGCATGCTTAACTTTAACCATGAATGGAGCATAAAAAGGCGAAGGGGCCCAATTTCTGGAATATTGCATGACAAACATAATGCAAAATTCCACTGGTGTAAATGTAAATTTCGCCCAGGATGAGTAACTTCCTGTGGACAGAGTAAAAGTTGTTCAGAATCTACTTACAACAGTATTACAGTCACAAGAATTGATAGCCAGAGAGTGGCTAAGGGCCCAGGGTCTGTTAACTGCCACAACAGCAGTGGTTCTTCAGGCTTGCCTTCATCTGACAACCTTCAGTATGTTTTCCTCTATCTCACTGGAATCCGACAGAACAACATTATGAGTCTTTTATTCCTGTGACGCAAGATATCACAAAAGTCATGGACTGATGGATGATCACATCATATCAGGAGTCTCATTAAATCAACCTGCTCTCATTGTTATCACAACAGATGCCAGTCATCTGGGGTGTGAGTGATTTTCGAGGAAAAGTCAATTCGGGCTCAACGGTTGCCAGAGAAGACCTATCCTAATTGGACCGAACAGTCAGAGATCTGCAAGGCTCTTTTACAGTTTGTTCAGCGGCGGCAGGCGAAGGTAAGCTCGGTGGGGCGATGGGGTGGGGTGAGGCGGGGTTGGGAGGGGAAGTCGACAGACGACTGAATAGGTTTTATTTATTTAATTTTACCTATTCCGTCGTCTTTCGACTTCCCCTCCCACCCCGCCTCACCCCACCGAGCTTACCTGCGCCGGCCGCCACTGAGTTTGTTCCTCTAGCTAAAACCCAGGTGGACCTAGTGAAAACAGACATTTAGATAGCAAGAACACACAAATCGACAAACAGAAACTCGGGCTCACTTAGCAGACCTAGTGCACTCTTGTTCTAGAGTGGAAATTAATCTTTTGTCATTGACAGTGGCATACATTCCAGGAATAGACAACTTTTGTGCAGATTGCCTGAGTTGAATCATTCCATCCTTAGTGAAATTCAGACCTTATTCCCAAGCACTTCAGCTGATTTGTCAGAAGTGGAGTGAACACTGGCTAGACCTGTTTTGTGTCAGGTGGATACTATAATATTGCTTTTTTGGTCCCAGTCCGAGGAGAAGGCGAGAGTGGGTAGTAAATGCCCTGTCCTTTAACTGACCTGCTGGGTTACTATATGCATTTTTTTCAATTCCCTTTTCCCAAAGGTGCTCAAAAGATTCAGGAGTAGAATGTGTCAGTGATTCTGGTGGTTCCCCTTTCAGTTAGAAGTCCATGGTACCCCCTTCCCTCTAGTAAGACACAATTTGGAAACTGCTGGCCTTTCCTACAATGTTGAGCCAATCTCTTCTGCTGTCATTCCTAGCAAGGTTAGGCTTGGAAGATAAAAATGAGCTACAATCTCACTAGAGGCCTTCACCTTGGCCACTTATTCACAACACTAGAATCATTGCAGTGATTAGTGCAGTCTAAAAGATTGTTCTCCCTTTTCTTGTCAACTTTTTATTATCCATGAGCGTAACAATTTTTATTGAAATTGGACATGGCTTCAATGTGTGCCCACCCTTCTTTAAATAATATCAGATCATTCTCATTAAATGCTCAATCGACAGTTATAAGAGCATGTAGAACTCCTTGTATTGATACCAGATTACTTAAGAGTTTACATTTGCATATTCTTCTTGGCATTCCCACTTTAGCATCTTGGGATATAACTTTAGTGTTGGAAGCCTTGACAAAGTCACCTATCGCACCTCTAGATCTGGCTTTGTCTCTTATCAGTGGTTTCCTTTTCAATGGCAATAGCTTCTGCTAGACAATTAGGAGAATTAAGTGTTTAGTATTACTCCTCATTCTATGAAAGTTCTTCCTGACCAGATTATCTTATGACCTGGCATTGGTTTTGTCCTTATGATAACATTAATTTTTCATGGAAGCCAAGATATTTTTCTAACATCTTTTTTTCCTAATCCATCAGATGATTAGGAGAGAGACCTATAAACCTTGAAATTTGTGGGGTTTTATTGATTTATCTACAATGTAGAGAATCTTTCAGGAATATACAAGCTCTGTTTGCAAATGTAGATAGCTAAAAACAAGGGAGAAAAGCCTCTGTTTTTGCAATCAGTAGGTGGGTTTACATGCAATTATTTTAACCAATGAGTCTTTGGGAACTTTTTCGAGGCCCAAAGAGGAAGGACCAAGTTGAGACAGATCTTAAATCAATGTAATGATGATTACTGATAGGTAATGGGCCCTTCTGAGCACTCCAATAATGTCACTGGAAGTATTTTTTTATTCTTCAGACTATGATACATGTACTGTGAAATTCTAAGCCAGCAGATCAGTTGTTTGGAGACCTGGTTTCCACGAGTAAGCCCAGAGGACATAAATGTGTGAATAGAGAGCTAAGCTGTCCTATTACAGGTGTGAGTGACTTTTCATGCCTTGTTCTTTTTCTTGCTTCCTCCAGCTGTGTTTAGAAAGAGCAAAGCAGATTGTTTTCTTACTCTCACACCGCATGTACAGCAGTTCAGGAGATTTAAGCTGAACCCAATGATAAACAATTTCCAAAGCGGCTGTATTGAGTGAACATGGATAATCTGACGAGGAATTAGGGGATTCAAACATATAATGTTCCCTCTGTTTTTTAGCATCACCCATTTCAACACATACTGATAGCCCTAAATCTCCTTGCTTCCTCCTGACTCATAAATAGCGGCGGTGACTCTTAGTGAGTTATCATGGCCATCATGTATAACTTTCTCTGAATTCACATTCAATGAAACAGAGTTGGTGCTAACACAATGGGGCATCATTTGCTGCCAGATGTCAGATATGGCTAGGGTTTGTGAAATTGAGGCCAGAACAGGAGAGATCTCTGCTGAGGATTTCTAAGATTCCCAAGAACTGTAACTTTTCTCCCATGTGTGGCCATGATAGATACATCTCTTGACCACCTGGGTAAAAAGGTGGGTCTATACAATAGGGGCATCCCTGATTAGATGACAACTGCTGTGTGCAACCCCTGTAACGAACCAACATTACAGGTTCCATTAGGCTATGGTCTATGTATCAGAAATGTTTGTTTCTTTGCATACGATTCCAGTGATCCAGCCGTGATTGAGTGTCCTCCCTTGTGGTCCAGTGATTACATCCTTCCTCCATTGACCTTAATTATATTTTGATTTTCATCTTCTGGAGCTAATGAGGAAGTCTTCAAAGATGGTTATTCTTAGTCCTGACTTCTGCAAAGTGGGTGGGAAAATTAAGAGTTCAGCTATGTTGGGGACAATATATCTGCTATTTACGGGGCTAGATGTTTTTTTGTTTTGAAATGGCCTCCTTCTAGTTCTTGATATAGGCCATAATGCAAAGCATGGTGAATGATGGGTTTAGTGAGTGAATGTGGGTGTGATCAAGATGAGTTGTCAGTTTCGTGGCTTGCTTCATGTAGGTGTCCTTCACCTGAACGTGGGGCAGGGATACTATTTGGATAGCCTGTTCTGCCCCCTGCATATGGGGATTAGCTATACTGTCTACTTCTTCGAGCTCCTAGGTTCTTAGGCCCTCATTTATGGGGATTTGGCATAGGGCAGCACAGCAAGGCCCTACGCCAAAGCCAAAGTGAAAGGGCAGGAATGCACCATATTCATGCAATTCGGCGCATTCCTGTCGTTTCCCCCTGCGCTGGTGCCATTTCGGCAGCCTAGCGCCAATGCATACACCCTTGCACCATGGTGCAGGGGTGCCTGTGTTGTTGGGAAGATTGATTTTGTGCAGGAAGGGCCACCTTCCTGCACGAAACAATCCTAAGAGGTGTTTTCCTCTTTCTATGTCTGCTGCACAATGCAGCACACACAGAAAAAGGAAAAAATAGGAGAAATAAAGATATTTCTTCTTGTTACACCTCCCCATGGGAGTTGTAAGGATTTGGCACTTCACTAGATTTATATGAGCTTGTAAATTTGGAGCAGCACCAAAATCTCTCGGTGTTGGTTGGGAAAACCCACTGCAACGTCAATGGAACGTCTCCCGAGCACAGAGTAAGGCAACACAGCAATTTGCGCTGCCTTGCTTTACTCCATATCTATGAGGCCATTCAAAGCCACGCATAGTGTGGCCTCCTAGGTATGTATTTGTAATTTGCTCCACCGGTGCATCACAAAAAGTGACACTCCGGCGCTGCAAGGGGACCATAATATGCCCCTATCTTCCTACTGTTTTTTAGGTCGGCATGGCCCATTCTATCTAATTTCAACATCTTTTATTTTTGTGCTACATTAAACTAAATTATTTTAGTTCATAAAACAAAGGATTTCTACTAATCCTCTCTACTCACTAAGGGGCATATTCACAAGGAGATATCGCCACCAGAACGTCTCTTTTAGTGACGTTCTGGTAGCCATATCCCCTTCTCCTTATTTACAAGACAGCGTTCAGCCACTTAACGTGGCTTAACGCCGCCTTGTAAATAAGTCCTCTTTTTACTCTTCACTTAGCGTGAAAGGGGCATGCAATGGGTGTTGGAGTGGGCGTTCCGCCGCAACACCCATTGCTTTTTGATGCAGCCCCATATTTACAAGGATGGGGCAGCGCCCAAAAATAAGACCAGTTAAAAGCTGGTTTTAGGATGACGATAATAGGAGAAATTATTAATTTTGCCTCATATTTTGCCCTTTCTATGTGTGCTGCATTCTGCAGCACACATAGAAACAGCAAATCGCCTTTAAAGATTGTTTATGTACAGGAAGGTGTTCCTACCTGCACATAAACAATCAACCCTGCAGGGCAGACACCCTTGCAAAATGGCGGAAGGGTGTGTGCCCTGCGCTAGACAGCTTTTTTAGCCAGCACTAGGGGACATGCAGGGGTCCGCCGTATTTTTGTAAATACCTGCATCCCTGCATTAAAAAAAATGTCGGAGCGCGGCGTTACCAATTTTGGAGTAACACCGCGCTCCAACATTTTATTGTAAATATCCCCCTACATTCGGGGATAAAAAACTGCCATATGATCTGTAGTGTAAACACTGCCTGAACCTGTCCATATGATTTTAGGATGGTTCCCTCCTAAAGAAAATGTTGAAGTAATTAACGCCTGGTAGTACATTTTCTAGAACATATTTTAGACATTCTGGCTAGACTAAGGACCTGAGTCACAAAGGTAAACTTACACTTTGGTGTAAGTTTATGATTGTTTGCTGTTCACAACAGGATTTAAGAGTAGTATCTTAAGAGTGCGGAGTCTCCACAAATAAAAAGATAGGTATTTTTTATGGTGTGCTAAACAAGTGTGATCCTCCACAGAGGTGTTCAGGAGGTTTCCCCTCCAGGAATTCTTCAGAGGTGGTTGGTGAACTTTTAAATTTATTGAATGAGTAAACAAAGCCAGAAAACCCATTTACCCTCACTATTTCAGTGGTTCTTCCCTGAGAACTTTCTGAGGAAAAGGTGGTGAAATTGGTTTTTTTTTGGCACGATTTGCAAATGAGTTTGCTAAAAAGACATTGATTTTACAGGCAGTACTGAAGAAGAACTTATGAAATATTCCAAAAGGGGCATGGCGTGGCAAGCAAAAATGTTCCTTGCAAGGACTTTGGTAGGGGCGGGGGAGCATATTCCACCTCGCTAAGACATTCTGCTCTCTCCAATTTCCCTGTTGCAATATTAAGAATTGCCTAAACCAAAAGAGAGACCATTTTTAAAAAGTCATGCATTTTACAGGCAATTTAAATAATGCAATTTGACATAGCTTCCTCTCTCATTTCAAGATGTACATAGCATCTTTCTTTACTTCCACCTCCTTTCATTTTCTCATCCTTTAAAACCAGACTGTAGGGAGGGAGGCTGGGTTGGATGGTGAGGAGTAGGCTAGAATTTGGTCTGAAGACTGCTGTTAGGGCAGAGGGCATCCAGAGGGAAGGGGAGCACGGAAAGGGAAGAAGGCAAGGGGCGGAAAGTATGAGGAAGTTCTAGCTATGACAAGGTAGAGGCAATGGAATTGTCAGCCCCCCCACCCCACCAGAATGTGACAGGAAAAGAAACCAGAAACCATTTTGTCAAAATCCATCTTCATCAAGTTGCTATTGTCAGCTACAATAATGATGCGTTATTTTATCATTATGTTAGTCTGGATTCAACAGCACGGGTTTGTCAAAGTGAAAATCTCTAGTTCCGTTTTTGTACAGAATCGTGTATTCTTGTACTGGGTTCTGCTACAGCCAATGCTGTCATGAACTCTTTTTTAATCAGAATTGTTGTATTTGAGTCTGATCTGTTCCTTTTTACTTTGTTTCTATTGTTTTCTTGACATTGGCTAGTGTTTTTTTGTTTCTCTGGATCGCATGCTGATGAGTCACTTCCTGTCAGCGATTTCCTGTTCCTATGTCTTCGTTTTCCCAGTATTTCCCCACCCCCAAAAATGCTTGTCTGAGGTTCCGAACCCACATATTCCCTCAACCCTCACTTCCTGTCCCTCCATTTTCATTGTACTTGCGCTCCCCGGCCCAGCACTCTGTGCTTACACAAAGGACTATTTCCAGAACTTGCCCTCCTCATTCCTTTCCTCGGAGTCCTGCAGTGTACAAGCATTTTCTCATTAGTAAGATTATCTGACTTACTAAAGGCGCCATGCCAATGAACCCTACACCAGGTAAACGTGTCAGTGTGGGAGGGAAAGTGGGATTGTAGACATCATTTGAGCATGTTTAAGTCACAGTACTGAAACCAACCTGTAGCTGAAGGAACCGGGAAACCTGGCTGGACCAACAGCTGTTCGCATAAATGTATTTTTCTTTCATGTGCATGATAGCCCACCCTCTGATCAAAGTGCATTTTCAAAGTGAAATAAAGTTGTAGCTCTTAAAAATCAATGGTTGCACTTGACCAGGACAAACTGGCACATGCATCAAGGTAGGCTTTTGCGATTCCTTAATTGCGATTATTAAGGAATCGCAATTAAGGAATCGCAAAAGCCTATGCATGTAGGAATCGCTATAAAAATAGCGATTCCTAAACATTCCTTAATTGCGACTCGCTAATTGCGAGTCGCAATTAAGGAATACCTCCCCATCAATTCCTATGGGCCTAGAGGCCCATAGGAATGAATGGGAAGACATTCTCAATTTGCGATTCGCAATTAGAGAATCGCAAATTGAGAATGCAATTTCAAGGGTGCCAGGGTGTCAAAGGGACCCCTGTTGCACCCCTGAAATCTGCATATGAGTACATCTTGCACACACACATGCCCCAAGGGCATGTGTGTGTGTAAAATGGAACTTTGAAAAATGCACTTTAGTGCATTTTTCACAGTTTTGCAAATTACCATGAAGTTCAACTTCATGGTAATTTGCGCCCCTATTAGCGAAATCGCTAATTTTTTTACTTTAATGCATTGCATTTAAGGAATCTCAATTTGCGATTCCTTAAATGCAATCGCAATTTGAGAATTCGCAATTAATTGCGAATTCTCAAATTGCGAGGGCCTTGACCCTTGATGCATCGCAAAAGGTAATTTTGCGATCGCAAACGGCCGATTTTTGCGAATCGCACCGTTTGCGATCGCAAAAACCTTTGATGCATGTGCCCCAAAGTACCTTAAGTGCGTTAAAAATAAAAGATGATGTGTGGCGCAGGAGAGGTGAGGCATCGGAAAAGCCAATGATGCGTCGGTTCCTTACTGCTAAGCAGGTTGTTGGCATGGTGATGCTCGGGACAGCGCATTGCGCAGAGGAGGTGAGGCATTGCTGTAGGCAGGGATGCATTGGTTCCATAAGGCAGTGCAGAGCGGTTGAGCCATCCACGTCCCAGGAAGATGCGTGGCACAGGGGAGGTGATGCGTCATTTATGGACACAATACCTCTGTTCCTTACTGCGGTGCCATGCCGATAATTAAATCAGTGCTTAGAGACGATGTGTCGAAAGTCAAGTCACCCTGTGTCAATTCCATAGCGTTGAGACTCACGCTGCGCCGGTTCTTCGGAGGCGCTGCAGTGAAAAGTTGGGGCCTGCATTGAAAGCTGCGGTCGTTGCGTTGGGCGGGAACTATGCTTCAGTGCAGGCAGCGGTGATGCGTTGAGATTTGTGATGAGGCGCCAGTTCCGAAATGGCACTTTTAGTCGATGTGTTGATTTTTCTTCTTGTTGCATCAGAACTCATTTCCAAGGGCCCAGAACTGGAATTGGCACCATTTGGCAGAGCAGGGCTCTACGCAGTAGGAGCCCAGGTGCTGGCAGTTGAAATCTTTAATTGCCCTGAAACTTACAACAGGAGGTAAGGTCAACTCAAGCCCTTGGAGAAACGTGGAAAGCAGGATGTAGAAGCAGCAAGCAGCAGGCCAGCACAGCAAAGCAAACAGCAAAATGTCAGTCCCTCCTGTCAGTAATCCAGTTCTTTTTCCTGGCAGAATGTCCTCAGTCCAGAAGTGTTCCCAGTATATGGTGTCAGAGGTCCAGTACTTATACCCATTTCAGCCTTTGAAGTAGGCAAACTTCAAAGGGAAGTCTTTGCAGTGCACAAGACTCTGCCCTTCCTTACCCACCACTCTAGCTCAGGAAGACCCATCAGCCTGGTGATGGACCATCAGGATGTGCAGAGCACACCTCAGATCCCTTTATGTGTAACTGTCTAGAGTGAATTCACAAAGCCCAACTGTCATCCAACCCAGATGTGTATTCTAGGTACAGACATAGGCACAGAATGGTTAAGTAAGAAAATGCCATCTTTCTAAAAGTGGCAATTTCAGACCTTCAATTTAAAAAACAACTTCACTAAAAGATGTATTTTTAAATTGTGAGTCCAGAGACACCAAACTCCAATTTTCTATCAGCTCCCAATTAGAAGGTATACTTGTAAGATGTTATAAGGCAGCTCCAATGCTAACCTATGAGAGAGATAAGCCTTGCTGTAGTGAAACATAAAATTAGCCATATTTCACTACCAGGACATGTAAAACATCACAGTACATGTCCTACCTTCTAAATACACTGCACCCTGCTCATGGGGTTACCTTGGGTCTACCTTAGCGGTGCCTTACATGTAATAAAAGGGAAGGTTTGTGCCTGGCAAGTGGGTGCACTTGCTAGGTCAAAATGGCAGTTTACACCGCACACACAGATACCGCAGTGGCAGGTCTGAGACATGTTTGCAGGGCTACTCATGTGGGTGGCACAATCAGTGCTGCAGGCCCACTAGTAACATTTGATTTACAGGCCCTGGGCACACACAGTGTACGGTACTAGGGACTTACTATAGCCTTATAGCCCGCCGTAGCATGCTATACCGGCTATTAAAGGCCCGCTCCAGCGTTAAAGGCCCGATGCGAGGGCCTTTAACAAGGGAGCGGGACTTTAATATCCGGTATAGCCCAGCTACGAAGGGCTATAAAGCTATTAGTACATTCTGCCACTAGAGGGCAGAATGTTCTAACAAATAAAACAAAGGCTTCAGGGAGCGCAAGGGGATTTAAATCCCCTCAGGCTCCCTGAAGCCTTTGTTCACAGCCACAGCTGTGAACAAAGAAACATTGGAATGTTGGAGCTCCGGGCTTTAACCAGCCATTATAAGCCCGGAGCTACTCCATTGTTTTCAATGGAGCTCCCAACATTCCAATGTTCTAATAGTAGATCAAATAGATCAATCATGGAGAAACTAAACACCATTACATTTTAGACAGGGAGCGCTTGCACTTTAGCTCTGGTCATCAGTGGTAAAGTGCCCAGAGTCCTAAAGCCAGCAAAACAAAACACAGCACACAGTCAAAAACAGGAGATCAGAGGCAAAAAAGACAGGAGAACCCACTCCAAAAGATGCCAGGTCTAATAATTAGGATGTGGAAAGATCATAATTAATTTCTTGTTGGATGTTGTGTAGCACCACCACTTATCCAGGTCTGATGAGGACCCTACACTTCACTCCTGGGCTGTTTTGGACAAGGACTTAATTTCCTAAGATATAAGCTCACATTGCTGGATGAGGCCAGGGCATCACAATGTTTCCTTTATTGTCTCCAACCCAGACCTAATGAACATGGACCAGTACCATTGATCTCTCTCGTATATGGATGTTGGCATCAATTAATGGTGATGCCTCTGTTCCCCACCCGTATGTTATTCAGGGTTTGAATCACACTGTCCCCTTACAGATCCTTCTCTGGGCTGTTACCAAGTATTTGGCTCTTCTTACCTATCAGTGCCCCATATATCTCAAACAGTAAACTAGGAAATAAGTCATAGGTAAAGGGACCTAGTTAACTTTCATCACCTAATCACACACTGGACTGCTGATTGGGACCTAAACAATGATTAATGACTTACATCGACATCCATCAATCCTGGACTGGCAAATGCTTAATTTTTAGTAGAGAGTCTCTAGGGATCTGAGACTAATACCAATTATGGGGCTTGAACCTGGTTAACTCAATTCTCAAGTGCCGCTCAGGCTAAATCTGAGTACTTATTAATGTTTTTATTGCTTCCTAGTCTGACTATAGGGTGATCGTGGAATCATTTTGCCAGACGGAGAAGCACCCATCCCTATGCTTCCTACATCCAACTCTCGGTATCCGGAACCCTCAGACAAGTCTGCTAGATTCAAGACTCCAAATCTACGGTTTTCATGGTGCAAGGGTCAAAGCCCACAATTAATCCTAGACAAGGAATTGAGGCGTTGATTATGAGTACTACTATTTGCAAATGTGTCTCAATTATGAAGATATCAGCTAAATCTGACAGTCATATTTTTCACCTGATAGATTTTGTCAGGTCAAAAAATAATTACCGTTAGAATAAGATCAGGTAAATAACTGGCCATGTGGATATATACTGTCCTCCTGTGTGACATGGTGTAATGCCTAAAATCTGATGTAACGTGATGTAATTCATCATGTGATTGAGAGTCATTTCATAGGCATATGGTATGCTGCAAAATATTTTGTGAGGTGAGGTGTGATGAGATGGTAATGTGGTTGATTGGTGGCACAGTGAAGCTTATTGTGGTGCTTGGGATGGGTCTTTAGATAATGTGTTATGCAGTCAAATGTATGGTGTGTTTTGGTATTTTATGGGATACTCCCTGGTGTGAACTGGTCCTGTGGGTTGTGGTGTCATAGAGTGTTGTCATGTGGACAAGATGTGCTGTATGCGGTAGGGTTGGATGTGATGTTGTGCAGTATGCATTTTTTTGTGGTGTTGTGCAATGTGCTCTTTGTAAAATGCTATTGCAAAACCCTTGTGCTTTATCTGGGTTTCAGTCCATCTGTGTCTACTTTGCAGGCTTTTTGATATGTAGGTTGTCTTGTGTTGAGCTTATGTACAACAGAGGTATTGTTCCATCAGTTTGCTGCTAGGGCTGGGAAGCATGTTCCTTGTTAGTTTTTTATGGGTGCTTTAAAGGTAGACACGCATAACTTGATCTCATAGGTTGAGACTTACCTGGAGGAATTGTTAGTTTTTTAAGGGGGCTTTGCGACTAGACATGCATAACTTGATCTCATAGGTTGATACTTACCTGGAGGAATTCTAGGTATTTGCTTAGGTTCTAGGTTGACTTTGTTGAGTATTTTGGCATGAGTGGAGACATTTTGCCTTCTGATCATCATTTAATGGGTGTGTATGAGTCTGGGTGGTATTTTGTCTGACATGACTCCTAAAAGCATTAACAAGTGGTCACTACATAGCAGTGGTACAGGATGTCAGAACTGAAAATGCATCCAGTGAGAGGCCTGCAAATAAGGGGACCCTTTGACAAATTATTTCTATCGTAAATATTCCAAATTGGTGGCGATAGAACATGTTGTGGATTTGTTGAGGAGTTAGGGAGAATGATGCATATGACTAAGTCAGTAAGTGTACTTGCAAATCATGACTGTAGCAGTGGCGGCTGGTAGGGAACGGGGGTGGGTTGAAATTATATTTAAAAAAAACACTTACATTTTCCTACGGCTGCGTCTCTCCTCAGCTTCTCCGCTTGTCCTGACTCCAGTCCAGAAGAAGCTGCAGGAAGCACCCGGCACACAGCCAATCAAAACGCTGCAATGCAGCGTTGTCATTAGACTGAGCGCCGTAGATCGGCGCTCAGATCGGGACAGGGAGCCTGTGAATATTCCCCACCAGGCTGTCCATTACAGCTTGGTGGGGAATATGCAAAGTGCGCATGACTGCTTGGCCGGCCATAAGCAGTCATGCGCACTTAGGGGCATATGTACAAGCCTCTATCACCACAGGAATGTCACTTTTTGTGACATTTCCATGGCGATAGGGGCTTTGCCTTATTTACAAGGCAGCGTTAAGCCACTTAACGTGGCTTAACGCTGCCTTGTAAATAAGGCTCCCTTTCACGCAATGGTTAGTGTGAAAGGGGTGGGCAGTGGGTTTTGCAGTGGGCGGTCCACCGCAACACCTATTGATTTTGACGCTGCCCCCTATATACAAGGGCAGCGTTAATTTGAGGGAGCGCCAAAATTAAGACCAGGGAAAACCTGGTCTTAAGTTGGCGAACAAAGAGAAATGCTTTATTTCTCCTCGTTTTTGGTTTTTACAAGGCAGCACACATGGAAAAAGCAAAAATCCTTGGATTGTTTATGTGCTGGAAGGTCCTCCTTCCTGCACATAAATAATCTTTTAAAAAAAAACATTTTGTGACTTCCATGTGCGCTGCATTAAGCAGCACACATAAAGTGACAAAATGCCATTCAAAGATTGTTTATGAGCAGGAAGGGGACCTTCCTGCACATAAACAACCTTCCCCTGCATGGAGACACCCTTGCACTATGGTGCAAGGGTGCCCGCGTTGGCGCTACACTGCTAAGTAGCGCACCAGCGCAGGGGGAAACACAAGGCTGCACCATATTGTTGTAAATAGGGTGCAGCCTTGTATTTCTGAAGTGGCGGAGTGAGGCGTTAAGCCATGAAGGCAAACACCTTACTCCTTGTACATATGCCCCTTAGTGTGCACAGTCCACTCCTCCTCCCATGCTGAGCCACCAGCCCCACCCCGCTCTAACCCAGCCTGCAGCAATAAAAAATAAAACAATAATAACCTTGTTATTATCATTCTATTTTTCCCCTTTTCTTGCTCTAAGAGCAGTGGGGTGACGCTCCTCCACCGTAGCGGAGGAGATACCACTGGACTGTAGGATGATTCCGTATATTGAAAAGAAGAATCAGGGCTGGGTGAGTAGGAGCAGTGGAGGATAGTGAATTGCAGAATGAATGAAACTTGTGAGGCTTTTAGCTGGTATGTTCTCCCACTGAGACCTTGAGTAATATCCCCCTCCCTAATTGATTCAATTTTGATGATCATTTTATAGGAGTATAGATGGATTCAATCATGTGACCACCACACACGGCCACAGAAAAAGAAGAATAACTGGTGGATATATCAATCCAAAACTGGAAAGCAGCAAAACATTAACATTTTGAGGTCAAGTAATGCCCAAAATATGAACAAAGAATAAGTGCAGAACATGGACACATTGGGCCCGATTCACAAAAGTAATCTGAGACAAAATCCTAACTTTACGACTTTCGGTATTCACAAAAGGCATTTAGTAGTAGTAAAGTTAAGAATCCTAACTTTTCTACTACTAAATCCCTTTTGTGAATACTGAAAGTCGTAAAGTTAGGATTTTGACTCAGTTTAGTAGTAGTAAAGTTAGGAATCCTAACTTTACTACTACTAAATGCCTTCTGTGAATACCAAAAGGAGTAAGTTTAGGATTTTGTCTCAGATTAGTTCTGTGAATCGGCCCCATTGTGTCTAAAAAAACCCACATCAAAAGCACCATCGTAGTCAATGAAATTGTGTGTGATCTCAGATCATGAACTTGGCAAAACCTTACCTTTTGCAGGTACATGACCATGCATAGGAACATAGAAAAATAAAAGTGCATGCAAAATATGGTATCCTTTCATCCCAGCTTATAAACCTACCAAAGGTCAATGGCATGAAGATTGAAAGCTCTAACACACAGTCCTCATTTAGAGCTTTGTGGATAAGTTAATCCGTCACAACGTGGTAAATGTCCTGTCTGCTCTATTCAGACAGCCATTGACTTTAATGTACTTTAGACAATATGTGCCACGTTTTTAATGGAATAACTAGTCGTCAAACTCCCATACCGGCTCATGGGTATTAGCCCTCACATGACTAGGAAAACACTCAACCATTCCTATGAGAACAAAACTACTGGGCTGCATGCTTGACAGAAAACTGCTCTTCAACTGCCGCATCAGAAACAGAATGAAAAATATGCAATGCTATCTACACTTAAAAATATTAAAGAATACATTCTAGAACACAACCTACATGCAATGGAGCCACTGGAAAATATGAAATAAAAAACAATTGTACATATAAAATGCAGAAACAAAAAAAGTCACGAGTATCATGTATTGTTATGAAAATTCTTAAAATTATATGGTAAAAAAGTAGATTTTTCTTACCAATGCCCATTGGTCCTCATGTGTCACTTAACCAAACACTTAGCTGTTAATTAAACCATAACCTTTTACCCTTAGCCCATCTCTTAATCTTCCCCTTCCACTTAGCCCAGCCCTAACTCAAACCCTGGCCTTACCCCTAACCCTGATGTCATTCCTTCAATGATCTCTTGCACTAATCATAACGCTGACCCAACACTTTAAGCGCAACCTAACCCAACCTTTACATCATCTTTACACCATCCCCTACTTCAGATTAATGGTATCCTGCGGCCCTAAACCTACCCTAACCCTACCCAAAGAGCTTTCCCTAATCCTAACCCTACCCCCAAACGTTAGCTCATCTGTAACCCTAAAGTCATCATTTACTCAACCCTTAAATGCAACCCAGCCTCAAACCTTATTGTCATGGGACTCATCCTACTTTTCTGTCTCCGAACAAAGCACTATATATAATACATATATATATCTGAAGAGCTCTAATGAGAGCGAAACACGTCTCAGGGTTACTTTTATTCATTTCAGGCTGGCTTGGATGGTATTTTACCAATCCAAACCTGTAATACTGTGCCTGGAGTGGTAAAAGGCTTTGGTCATTTTACAGCTCGGCATGGATAGCACTGTGCTAATACTATGCTTAAAGACTTTGCTGTTGAAATGGCAAAAGACTTTGTCCCTTTCTATTTCGGCGTGGATGGCACTGTGCTAATCCAGTGCTCATTGACTTTGATAGAAAAGCAGACATTTGAGGTGAGCAAATTTAGAGTGTCGCTGGTGTTGAGAGTGCTCAATACTGGAGCTGCTTTCCACCTAAACTTGAGAACTACCCAGAGTTCTTTGCTTCTTTTTTTCCATATATATATATATATATATATATATATATATTCACTGAAAAAACCATAGGTTTTAGGGACAGTTATAGTTAGTTGGACATTTCACTCGTACAAAACCCGTGAAATTCCCCCGTTATAGTTAGTTCAGCTAACTATAACTCGCGCCCCCGCAATGCACTGCTGATGACGTCACATATTACATCACTCATGACATGGTCAGTGACATCACTGATGACATCTGAAATTACATCACTGATGACATCATCCAGTGACTGTGTTTTTCTTTAAAGTTTAAATATGTTTTATATATATGCCAAGGTGTATTGAAGAATGAGTGGGTGTATAAGTGTCTGGATGGATGATTTAGTAGGTGCGTGACTGACTCTATAAGTGAGTGATTAAACGTATCTTACTGAATGCCTGGTTTAGTGACTAAACTGTGTGAATGTCTGTATCCGTCTGTCTGTTGCTGTGTAAGTGGCTGCATGGGTTTGCGAATAGCTACATGAGTGTCTACATGGGTTATTGATTGGTTGTCTGAGTATCTGTATGGGTGCCTGAGTGTTTGTGTGGGTGGGGTGTGTGTGACTGCGCATAGATGTGTGAGTGGGTGATTCACTGGGTGCATGGTTTCAAGAGTGCATCTGTGATGGACTGTATGGGTGGGTGAGTGTGTGTATGGGTGTGTTAGTGAGTGAATGTATATCTTAGTGGTACATGTGTGAGTAACTAATATGTCAAAGGCAGTATATATGTGTATTGGAGTATATAAATGGCTATAAGTGAGAGTGTGTGATTGTGAGAGTGACTGTATGGATGAGTGTGTGCTTGTATCAGTGATTGTATAAGAGCGTAAGAATGTGCTAGTATTTGTATGAGTAAGTGAGCTGGTGTGTGTATAACTGTATAGGTGAGTAAATAGCAGTGTGATTAATTATTTGCATGACTGACTAGGTGTGTGAGTACCTCTATGGATGAGTGGCGGTGTGTGAGTGTCTATGTAGGTGTATAAGTGCATATGAAAGTCCTGTACTGAATGACCGTAAGTATGAGTGACTGTAGAGGTGAGTGAGTGGATGTGTGTGTAGACCCAAGAATCAGTGAGTGTGTATGTAGTTATTGGTGTTGGAGTGTCTATGGTTTTGACAATGGCAGTCTGTAATTTACAGTGGGTGTATCAAAAGTTATATTAGGGTGTGAGAAGAGGCATCAAATTATCACATGGATGATGTCATCAGTGATGTCATCAGTGATGTCATTTGAGATGTCATCAGTGATGTCATCAGTGATGTCACTGACCATGTCATGAGTGATGTAATATGTGACGTCATCAGCAGTGCATTGCGGGGCGCGAGTTATAGTTAGCTGAACTAACTATAACGGGGAATTTCACGGGTTTTGTACGAGTGAAATGTCCAACTAACTATAACTGTCCCTAAAACCTATGGTTTTTTCAGTGAATTTCAAAGGTTTTTTAAATGCTAATTTCTAACTATAACGTGCCTGAAACCTATGGTTTTTTCAGTGAATTTCAAAGGTTTTTTAAATGCTAATTTCTAACTATAACGTGCCTGAAACCTATGGTTTTTTAAGTGAATTTCAAAGGTTTTTTAAATGCTAGTTTGTAACTATGCCTACAGAGGTAGGACATGTGAAGAAAGAAGAAAAAACGCACAGAAAGAAGCAAAAGAAATGCAGAAAGAAGCAACAGAAGTCCACAAAGACGAAGAAAAGTGCAGGAAGAAGCAAAAGATGTGCAGAAAGAACCAACAGAGGAGCAGAAAGAGGCCTTGTTCCAAAATCATCCTGTGCCCACAACTTTTTCCGACGTGTACTGGTGGTAACTGACTCTGACTAACCAGAGCCAGTGCTATGCTAAAACACACTTAGAATACAGTTAAAACACCTACATACACTAGGGAACACTATGCGTTGGGGTACCCCTGTGATTAGCATGACCTCCTCTGTAAGTCCTTAGTACATAATAGGGCAGGGGTATTAAAACTACCTCTTAAAACGCGCTACAGGGCGCGTTTGCACAGTGGTGAAGGGAGGGGGGGCCTGAGGTGACATGTGTGCAAACGCGCCCCATTGCACGTTTTAAATTGCAGGATTAAGTCCCCTTGAATCCTGAGTGTCCCTGGGGCCCAACTAGCCCCCCAGGTACCTACAGTTAGGACCACAGACCTGAGTTGCAGAGAGGCGTTCCGAGGCCACGCACCTTTTTCACCTCTCTGCAACGCAACTCTGTTGTGCTTACTGAAGGTACCTGGTGGGCTAGTTGGACTCCAGGGACCCTCAGGATTGAAGGGGACTTAATCCCCCAACTTAAAACACGCCACGGGGCCTGTTTGCACAAGTCACCTCAAGCCCCGCCCCCTCCCTTCACCACTGTGCAAACGCGCCCGTGGCGCGTTTTAAGTTGGGGGATTAAGTCCCCTTGAAACATGAGGGTCCCTGGGGTCCAACTAGCCCACCCTGTATCTCCAGTATGCGCCAGGGAGCTGCTTTGCAGAGAGGTGTTCAGAGGTCACGCCCCATTTTACACCTCTCTGCAACGCAGCTCTGTGGCGCTTTCTGGACATACCTGATGGGCTAGTTGTCTCCCAGGGACCCTCAGGATTGAAGGGGATTTAATTCCCCATCTTAAAACGCGCCACGGGGCCTGTTTGCACACACGTCACCTGAAGCCCCGCCCCCTCCCTTCACCACTGTGCAAACGCGCCCCGTGGCGCGTTTTAAGTTGAGGGATTAAGTCCCCTTGAATCCTGAGGGTCCCTGGAGTCCAACTAGCCCACCATGTACCGCCAAAAAGCGCCCCCGAGCTGCGTTGCAGAGAGGTGTAAAAAGGGGCGTGGCCTCTATACACCTCTCTGCAACGCAGCCCCCTGGCGCATACTGGAGGTTCCTGGTGGGCTAGCTGGCCCCCAGGGACCCCCAGTATTCAAGGGGAATTACTTCCCCTTCTTCAGACTGCTGCAGGGAGGGGGCGGGGCCTCCGGCACGATGCCGGTCTTTTTTTTTTTCTTTAATTTTTTTTTCTATGGGACAGGGGCTGCATGGCACCCCCTTCCCTTGGCCACTTTTGGCCCCGGGGACCCCATCCCCCGGGGCATGCCCTCTTTTTTTTTAAACAAATATTTGGAGGGGGGCTGCGTGGCCCCCCTCCTCAGGCCATTTAAGGTCCCGGGGACCCCATCCCCCGGGGCCGGCCTTTACGTTTTATTTATTTATTTTAATAAAAAAATTCTTTTTGGGGAGGGGGGCTGCGTGGCCCCCCTCCTGGGCCACTAATGGCCCCGGGGACTTCATCCCCCGGGGCCTGGCCACTCGTTGGGGACCGTGGGGGGGTCCCCAATCCCCGCACGGTCCCGCCGGCTCCCCGCGTCCTGCGGGAGCCGGCATTGCTTTTCCATAAGGGAGCTGCTGACATGCAGCTCCCTTTATGGAAAAGCAATCTGCTGCTTCATTGAAGCGAGAGCAGGTTTCCTGCTCTCGCTTCAATGAAGCAAAGCAAGTTTGTAATCACAGGACGGGAGCCGCGAGGCTCCCGTCCTGTGATTGCAAACAGCAGTGTCCAGGGGTAGGCACCCCGGGACACTGCAGGAGCCGGCCCTGGGGGGTGGCGGTCCCCAGGGCCACCACAAGCTCCAGGAGGGGGGCCATGCGGCCCCCCTCCCACCATTTACAAAGCCCCGGGGAGGTGGTGGTCCCCGGGGCTTCGGGGGTCCGAAACAGACCCCCACATTTCTTTAATTAGTGCCCTGGGGAGGTGGCAGTCCCTGGGGCATGTGGGGGGGGCTGGAGCCCCCCCACACAGGTAATTTTTTAATAAAAAAAAGAAGCCCCGGGAGGTTGCGGTCCCCGGGGCTGCGGGGGGCCATGAGCCCCCCCGCCAGCATTATAATTTGAAAGCCCTGGGGGGTGGCGGTCCCCGGGGCTTGGGGGGCCTTAGAGGACCCCCCCACAAAATATAAACCCACCCTCGCATGCCCCCGGGACTTGGCCCACCCGGGGGCAAAATAGCCTCGAAGCGCGGGAGACCGCGCTTCGATTTTTTTTTATCACGGCGGGATCCGCGCACCCTAAGCACATCCCACCAATTTATTATTTTTTTTAATGCTTTTTTCTGCCCAGGGGGTCCTTGTGGGACCCCCTGAGCAGACCTAGGGGGTCAGGGTGTTTCTACCCTGCCCCCTTTTTGCATTTTGCGTCTTGTTTCTGTGAAATGGCTGCCAACACTTCCTGATTTGGAGTTTTGACAGCCACTTGAGAGCCAATTAGCATGCAGCTCGTGATCGGGAGGGTACGCGGACCCTACGCGGCCATAGTTATATATGTGATTTTACTTTTGATTTTCTCAGGAACTACTGAACGGATTTACACCATTTAAGCAAAAGGCACGACTCTGAACCAAGGGCTACCTTTTTGCCAAATTTGGTGTAATTCCGTTCAGCGGTTCGGGCTGTAGCTGCGATGAAAGGTTCCTATGGAAAATTGCATGGGGAAAACACGTTTTGGGACCCCCCTTTTTTCTCGGCCCCTGCTTGACGAATCACCCCGAAACTTTCAGGATAGGAGCGGACCGGAGTGGGCCATAAGTTTTGAGAATCTCGCGAAGATTCGACAACCAGCGCCAAAGTTATTTCAAATAGAATGCTGCGGATTTCCTATTGAAAATAGGTCCTAACTATAACTAACTACTGGCGACCGCCAGTAGATAATATACATATACATATATATATATATATATATATATATATATATATATATATATATATATATATATATATATATATATATATATATATATATATATTACCTACTGGCGGTCGCCAGTAGGTAGTTATAGTCAGGACCTATTTTCCATAGGAAATTCACAACATTCTATTCCCAATAACTTTGGCGCCGGTCGACGAATCTTCGCGAAATTTTCAAAACTCGTGGGGCGCTCCGGTCCGCTCCTATATTGAAAGTTTCGGGGTGATTCGGCAAGTGGGGGCCGAGAAAAAAGGGGGGTCCCAAAACGTGTTTTCTCCATGTTATTTTCCATAGGAAACTTTAGACAAAGCTACAGCCCGAACTGCTGAACGGAATTACACCAAATTTTGCAAAAGGTAGCCCTTGGTTCAGAAAGAGCCCTTTTGTTAAATGGTGTAAATCCGTTCAGTAGTTGCTGAGAAATTCAAAAAATAAGAGTCAAAAAATCAATTTCCCATAGGGAACTTTGTGCAAGGCTACAGCAGAAACTACTGAACGGATTTACCCCACATTTGGCATAAAGGAACTGCTTGGTGCAGAAAGCGACCTTTCCAAAAATGGTGTAAATCCGTTCAGTAGTTTTTTAAATATTAAAGGAAAAATAACTTTATATATCTGGGCGGAGCCTAACCACACGTCATCGTGAGATCTGATTGGCTCTCAGCACTTCATCCAAGAAGTGTTGGCAGCCATCTTGGGACCAATATACATGATAGCACCCCAATGAAATGCATTGTAGTGAATAGAAGATTTTGAGGGTCACCAAAAGGAGAACTATAAAGGGTGATAACAGACTTTAGTTACATTAGAATTCATTTGTTGATGGTACCATACTAATTTTAGGAATTGTGGTGTGTTCTAGGGTGATTTCACCCTGTGAAAAACCTTCTGCTGGGATTTCATGAATCATGTTTGAGAGAAAACAATTTTCTCATGCTTGTCCCACAGAGGTTTGGAAGGTGCTCCAGAAGCTAAAATGAGAGCATATTTTCTGTAAATTCACATGATCTTTCTCAGTCATGTGAGAATGAAATCTGACATTCTCAGTAAAACATGTAAATCCAACAAGGGCAGAGACTGTCAGTTGATTCCTTTGTGTTCTACTGCAGCTTCCCAGAGTTTTCTTAAGAATAACTAGAGCGCTAACAACCTTACCTATGACAAAAGTATGGCACACCTGAAGCCATCTTGATTGGAATAAACTGGTAACACTTAAAACATTTAATTTAAAAAGGAACAAAATGATGGTGTTCATTTTGTCTTAGAAATTATGGTTAGTGCTGTAGAAAGAAAAATTAGGACATGTTTTAAGTGAGATCTCAAATATCTTCCTGTTATATTTCAACAGGAGCAGCCTGCCAGTTGATTCCTTTGTGTTCTACTGCAGCTTCCCAGAGTGTTCTAAAGAACAACTAGAGCGCTAACAGCCTTACCTATGACAAAAGTATGGCACACCTGAAGCCATCTTGATTGGAATAAACTGGTAACACTTAAAACATTTAATTTAAAAAGGAACAAAATGATGGGGTTCATTTTGTCATAGAAATTATGGTTAGTGCTGTAGAAAGAAAAATTAGGACATGTTTTAAGTGAGATCTCAAATATCTTCCTGTTATATTTCAACAGGAGCAGCCTGCCAGTTGATTCCTTTGTGTTCTACTGCAGCGTCCCAGAGTGTTCTAAAGAACAACTAGAGTGCTAACAGTCTTACTTATGAAAAAATTATGGCACACCTGAAGCCATCTTGATTGGAATAAACTGGTAACACTTAAAACATTTAATTTAAAAAGGAACAAAATGAGGGGATTCATTTTGTCATAGAAATTATGGTTAGTGCTGTAGAAAGAAAAATTAGAACATGTTTTAAGTAAGATTACAAATATCTTCCTGTTATATTTCAATAGGAGCAGCCTGCCAGTTGATTCCTTTGTGTTCTACTGCAGCTTCCCAGAGTGTTCTAAAGAACAACTAGAGCGCTAACAGTCTTACTTATGACAAAATTATGGCACTCCTGAAGCCATCTTGATTGGAATAAACCGGTAACACTTAAAACATTTAATTTAAAAAGGAAAAAAATGAGGGGGTTCATTTTGCCATAGAAATTATGGTTAGTTCTGCAGAAAGAAAAATTAGGGCATGTTTTAAGTGAGATCTCAAATCCTCTTCTATTTCATTAGAAAATTCTGACATGCAGACTGAAACAATCACTTTCAATACCAGCAGTAGACTTCCAGTTAACTCCCTGGTGAGCAGTAGCTTTACTACAGTGATCTAATGAGCAACTAGAGTGCTAACATTCTGAATTTATGGCAAATGTGTGACACATCTGAATACCTTCTTGATGGAATCAAAGTAAAAAACTGAAAGCATTTCCTACTGAGGAGACTGCAGTAAATGAGGCAATTAGGAAACTTCATAACAAATAAGTATCCCAAGATGGCCACCAGAGAAAAAAAGAGCCCAAATGTAGCACACATATCACCCACATGTAGCCCACATATAGCCCAATGACAGAAGTGTGGAAAACACTTTTTATTTTTAGTTTTTTTGCAGTTTTATGTAGTGCAGACTGGTCAGGTATTGGAGCGTTGCATCTTACTTGGACCCCTTATTGCGTATTTTGCACGAAGTACATGAGATTGATCTTGCGAAACATTGAACTTTACTATTCTGTTAACCTGAAGTTGCTCTGAACCGGGCTTTGTAACACCCGTTTTTACCTACTGGTTTTAATTAATTCTCACTGTATTGTATTAAGAAAGAGGATTTATTGTTTTTATGTACACTTTTATGATCTATGTTTCTAAATCAGATCGAATAAAGTTTAATGAATGTAATTGAAGTCTCCCAAGATGGCCACCAGAGAAAAATGAGCCCAAATGTAGCACAAATATCACCCAGATGTAGCCCACGTATAGCCCAATGACAGAAGTGTGGAAAACACTTTTTATCCTTTGTTTTTTGCAGTTTTATATAGTGCAGGCTGGTCAGATATTGGAGTGCTTTACATGAGCATTGATTACATCATACAAGGACAAACTCATTTTGGTTGTAGGCATGGGGAGATTAAGTGATTTGACCAGAATCACAGAATGACGAGCTGAAGCAGAAACTCCAACTTGGTAACACCACATTTTCTCCCCTAAGCGTAACATTTAATCAAGTGGTCAACTGGATAAAAAACATAGAGATAACAAATAATTCAAAAGTGCTTTGTCGCTATTTGAGAACTGCTTGGCTCAGAAAGCGACCTTTTAAAAATGGTGTAAATCCGTTCGGTAGTTGCTGAGAAATTGTAAAAAAACAAATATTGATATCTAGAGGCGCGGTGGATCCGCGAACCCTCCCGACCACGAGCTTCATTTTAATTGGCTGCCAACACTCCAAACCAGGAAGGGTTGGCAGCTATCTTGTGACTCGGTAGAACCGAGTCACAAGAAAACAGGGAAACAAAGGTGAAAAGAAGAAAAGGGGCAGGGTAGGA
Organism: Calotriton arnoldi; assembly: GCA_963921515.1. NCBI lineage: Eukaryota > Metazoa > Chordata > Amphibia > Caudata > Salamandridae > Calotriton > Calotriton arnoldi. Next base: position 550,766 of record CAWUFW010003912.1, on the reverse strand, counting down.
ACACCCTGACCCCCTAGGCCTGCTCAGGGGTCCCACAAGGACCCCAGGGCCCTAAAAAGCAGTTTTTAAAAAGAAATTGGCGAAATTCGCGCTGGGGTCGCGAATCCCGCCAAAATATAAGAAAAATGAAGCGCAGGATACCGCGCTTCATTTAATTGAGACTCCGGGTGGGCCAGGTCCCGGGGCATTGCCAACAAATATATGCAGGGCCCGCGGGGCCCCCGCAGCCCCGGGGACCGCCACCTCCCGGGGCTTGTTTTTTAATGTTTGGGGGCCTCCAAGGCCCCCCAAGCCCCGGGGGCCGCCACCGCCAGGGCTTTTATCAAATAGGGACCCTCAGGATTCAAGGGGAAATAATCCTCCAACTTACCCTGAGCACTACTGATGCAGTCCAGCCATCGCCCTGTCACTACCCATGCACTCCTCCAATCAACCAGCGAGCACCATGTACTTATCCAATCACTCCGCCAAAACACAAGCACTTATAAATTCACCATCCACTCTACTTGCAGGACTCTAATCATCCAGTCAGTACCCATGTACTCATCCAATGACCCAGGCACTAACTCATGGCAAATACAGAGGCGGTCATGCTAATCACAGGGGTACCCCAACGCATAGTGTTCCCTAGTGTATATAGGTGTTTTCACTGTATTCTAAGTGTCTTTTACCACCAGAGACAGAGTCAGTTACCACCAGTACCCATCAGCAAAAAGTTGGGGGCACAGGAGTACTTTCTACTCCTCTGTTGGTTCTTTCTACACATCTCTTCCTTCTTCTTGCACTTTTCTTCGTCTTTCTGGACTTCTGTTGCCTCTTTCTGGACTTCTGTTGCCTCTTTCTGCATTTGTCTTCCTTCTTTCTACGCTTTTCTTCTTCTTTCTTCACATGTCCTACCTCTGTAGGCATAGTTAGAAACTAGCATTTAAAAACCTTTGAAATTCACTTAAAAAACCATAGGTTTCAGGCATGTTATAGTTAGAAATTAGCATTTAAAAACCTTTGAAATTCACTGAAAAACCATAGGTTTCAGGCACATTATAGTTAGAAATTAGCATTTAAAAACCTTAGAAATTCACTGAAAAAACCCATAGGTTTTAGGGAAAGTTATAGTTAGTTGGACATTTCACTCGTACAAAACCAGAGAAATTCCCCCGTTATAGTTAGTTCAGCTAACTATAACTCGCGGTCCCGCAATGCACTGCTGATGATGTCACATATGACATCACTCATGACATGGTCAGTGACATCACTGATGACATCTCAAATGACATCACTGATGACATCATCCATGTGATAATTTGATGCATCTTCTCACACCCTAATGTAACCTTTGATACACCAACTCTAAATAACAGACTGCCATTCTCAAAACCATAGACACTCCAGCAGCAATAACTACATACCCACTCACTGATTCTTAGGTCTAAACACATATCCACTCACTCACGCACCCGTACAGTCACTCATACTTGCAATCACTCAGTACAGGACTATCATATGCACTCATATGCCTATATAGACACTCACACACCACCACTCATCCATAGAGGTACTCACACACCTAGTCATGTCATGCAAATATTTAATCACACTCCCATTTACTCACCTATACAGTTATACACACACCAGCTCACTTACTCATACAAATACTAGGACATTCTTACGCTCTTATACAATCACTGATACAAGCACACACTCATCCATACAGTCACTCTCATAATCACACACTCTCACTTATAGCTATTTATATATTCCAACACACATATATACTGCCTTTCACATATGTAGTTACTCACACATGTACCACTGAGATATACATTCACTCACTAACACACCCATACACACACTCACACACCCATACAGTCCATCACAGATGCACTCTTGAAACCATGCACCCAGTGAATCACCCACTCACACATCTGCACAGAGTCCCACACACCCCACCCATACAAACACTCAGGCATCCATACAGATACTCAGACAACCAATCAATAACCCATGTAGACAGTCATATAGCTATTCACAAACCCATGCAGCCGCTTACACACCAACAGACAGACGGATACAGACATTCACACAGTTTAGTCAATAACCCGTACATTCAGTAAGATACATTTAATCACTCACTTATAGAGTCAGTCACACACCTACTAAATCATCCATTCAGACACTTATACACCCACTCATTCTTCAATACGCCTTTCTCTATATATATTAAACATATTTAAACTTTACAGAAACACACAGTCACTAGATGATGTAATCAGAGATGTCATTTGAGATGTCATCAGTGATGTCATCAGTGATGTCACTGACCATGTCATGATGATGTCATATGTGACGTCATCAGCAGTGCATTGCGGGGACGCGAGTTATAGTTAGCTGAACTAACTATAACGGGGGAATTTCTCTGGTTTTGTACGAGTGAAATGTCCAACTAACTATAACTTTCCCTAAAACCTATGGTTTTTTCAGTGAATTTCTAAGGTTTTTTAAATGCTAATTTCTAACTATAACGTGCCTGAAACCTATGGTTTTTTTCAGTGAATATATATATATATACATATATATATATATATATCAGCCAACAAACGTAGGAGGGAGAGGAGGGTCAAGCACCACAAAAATTACCTCGAGAGGGAATGCGCGAAGGAATTGGAAGAAGTGAAAAGTGGCATTCCGAATACTGTCATCAATTTAACGGATACTATTCTATCTAAGGCTGAAACACAACTTTTATCACTTGGTCTTTCCTTTTGTCCTGAACACCGCTTCTCATATAACCAGGCCAGGATTGATGTGTTTAAGTTCATTAGGAAAATAAAGTTAATCAAACATTTTCAATTAAACACAATCACCGGCAGACCATCAACTATTGTTCCCAGTCACATCAATACAGATGAGACATTACAAGTTAAAGATATACCTAACTTGCAGGTACTCTATGACCTAGCGCATGAATCTAGTGGTGACAATTCAGCCTCTACCAGCCAAAACATTTGCCTTAAGAAGACAGCTCCAAGTCCTTTTCGTCCTACGTCTACGTTTCTTCCGGTTATGCCGAAAGATGCAGTGGATGTATTTAGTGACAGAGTCATTACTGAGCTAAAGTCTCTAAACAGAACTGTATCTCTAACTCAACGTCATAGGGACTACAGAAATACACAGTATCATACCCTGATCGCTAAACTTCAAAAGAACCAAGACCTTATCATCAATAAATCAGATATGGGTGGTAACACAGTTTTGTGGTCCCATAAAGACTATCTGGCAGAAGCTGACCATCATCTCTCTGACACTCTATGTTACAGAAAATCAACTAAATTTGAGATGAGAGCAGCAGAAGACAAAACACGAAAGCAAATTCATCAATGGAGGAGAAACGGTTTGTTGACTAAAGAAGAAATGAATTTTTTAAATATTGAACATCCGGTTACTCCTATCCTTTATTTTCTGCCGAAAGTACACAAAAAGATCACTCCAGTACCAGGTCGACCAATTATTTCAGCCCAAGGCAGTATGAACGTAAATCTCTCTAAATATGTAGACTTTTTCCTGCAACCACATGTGACCACCTTACCATCATACATAAGAGACACCACTGACTCTTTAAACAAGATTAAAAATGTAATTTGGTGTCCCAATTATTTGTCAGTGGTCATGGACATTGAATCGCTCTATACAAGCATCAATCATTTGAATGGCTTGAATGCAACCAGACATTTCTTGGAGAACAGGGACATTAACATGAAAGAACATAACAGTATGCTGTTGGAAATAATTGAACTATGTTTAATGACTAACTATTTTTTATTCCAGAATGAAATATATCAGCAAGTGCGTGGTGTGGCGATGGGGGCATGTTTCTCCCCCAGTTACTCATGTTTGCATGTAGGCTGGTGGGAGAAGCATGTCCTCAGAACCAAACACCAGCACTGGTGTAGTCACATAGTTCATTATTGGCGCTACATCGATGACATATGTTTGGTCTGGAGCGGCACAAAGGAGGAGGCTGTGAAGTTTGTCAAGATATCAATTCTAATGATTTGAATTTAAGGTTCACAGCCTCCATAGATAGCTCCAGTGTTGAATTTCTTGATGTTCTGCTGTATATAAACGAAGGTACCTTACACACTAAGTTACACAGAAAAACCACTGTTGGTAACTCAATTTTACATGCAGAAAGCGCACACCCCGCCATTTAATTAACAGCATACCATATGGCGAATTCATTCGGATTCGGAGAATCTGTAGTTCCGAAGCTGTCTCCATTGAATGTCAGAGGGAAGCATATTGTAGATTTCTTGATAGGGGCTATAAGAAACATCTTCTAACTTTAGCCTTGAATAAAGCCAATAGAATGCAAAGCGATATCCTGCTTCAGCCCCAATGCAAAAGTGCTGCCAACAAAGATGCATTGAACGAAGGTGTACATTCTATTAGTTTAATAACCACATTCAGCACGTAAGATTATTTATTCAGAATGGCCAATTGTACTGACTGACAACATTCTTGGTCCAATTCTACCTAGTCTGCCTGCTATCACCTTTAGAAGGGCACCCTCTATGAGGGATGCCCTTGTGAAACCAATGCCAGAGGTTAGGCCTAAAAGCACTTGGCACACTAAAACAGGTTTCTTTAAATGTAACTCCTGCCGTGCTTGCACGTTTGCTAAGAACGGTACTCACTATAAGACAGCATTTAGTGAGAGGGAGATAGCCATTCAAGAATATCTTACTTGTCGCACTGAATATGCCATTTATAAATTGAAATGTACCTGTAACCTGGAATACGTTGGCAGCACCAAACTCCCAGTGCATAAACGCATCCTCCAACACGTAAGGGCCATTGTGAATTCTGACCATAATTATCCGGTCGCCAGACATTTTAAATCAGTTCACGACAACAAACTGGAGGATCTGGAATACACAGTTTTAGGGTCAGTTCCAAACCCCGGACGGGGAGGAAATCGAGATAAGCTATTAAGGCAACGTGAATCACATTTCATTTTAGCTCTCGATACAAGAGTCCCTTACGGCCTAAATATGAGTGAGGAATTGCACAACTTTTTATGATGATAACTAGAGTCTCTCTACTTATAAACAGAGATTCACTTTTGTCAGTTATCCTCTTTCTTTTTTCAGGTAGCAGTGGGCTTTGTTTGTTCATATGTGATGAGAATTCTGTTTATTAATTTCGTCATGTGTCTGTAATCAGTTTTATGCTCACTGTAGATGTGGTTTTATCTGTGAACTCAATACTATGTGTTGCACTTGCACTTTATGATCATTTAGGCTTAAATGATTTAGGGTTTTTCCCAAGCTGCTAGTGAACCAGTATTTTGCACAGCGCGATTTTGCACTTTTTTCACTTTGCACTTATCTTTTACACAGACTATTTAACACTGTTGGCATCAGGATTAGTTATTCGCTTATTATGCATTTGTTACAACTAGATTTTATCCAGTTTTGATCTTTTTAGTAGCTGGTCATTATGAATTTGACCGTTTGAGATATTTTTGCACTTGCACTTTAATAGGAAATGATGACACTTTGTATCCTATCAGATGTGTATATGCTGCTATATTGATTGGTGTATTATTTGTATCCAATTGCTTTAATTTGATTTTGATTTTTTATGCCTGAAATGTTTAGACAAGATGCCATTGTCTTCATGTGGCACTATCGATTCCCTAGTCATATTATGTCTTTACGATATTATTCTTAGAGTGGTGCAATTTCATTTATCATTTTATTGGGCACTTGCCAATTATAACATGATAGTAATCCTGACCGTTATTTAGGTTGATGTATGAGTGGTTTCATTATATTTACTGCATTTTGAAGGAATTGTATTTTAGTTGCATTTTTACCACTCTCATGATTTTTTTCACCATACTCTGCTTTTTAATCGTATTTGTATGATTATTTATTTATTACAACTGTGTATTTATTACATTGACTAGGATAATGCCATAGTATGCACAATTGAGCCAGGCGAGTTTGTGTTTACAGGCGGTTGTGCACACTTTCACTTTTTAAAACGTCACTTAGAGGAGACGCATCATGTGATCAAGCTCCCAGTGAGGAGCGAAACGCGTCATGGCAGGCATTGTTCCTGTGGTTATTGAGGTTTTGAAACAACAAATAAAACCGACACTGCTTCACCCACCTATGCTGTGTGGGAGTTTGTGATTTTCTTGAGGAGTATTGAGGTCCGTGCCTGGAGTTCCGCCGGAGTGAGGGGCGGACAGGGCTTTAGCTATATATATATATATATATATATATATATATATATATATATATATATATATATATACACATATATGTGTATATGTATATATATATATATATATATATATATATATATACACATATATGTGTATATGTATATATATATACATATATATGTGTGTGTTTATGTATATATGCATAAATATATATTTATGTGTGTGTGTATGTATATATATATATATATATACACATATATATATATATATATATATATATATACATATATATATATATATATATATATATATATATATGTGTATGTGTGTAGACCAGATGAAAGAAAGAATAGATAAACATGGTGGAAGACTTGGACAGATGGAGAACTGCATATCTGAAGAAGACTGGTCACCTTCTGAAAATAAGTACCTGCTCTGTATGGAAAAAGTATTAGTTGTTGTCAAGGCCAAGAATAAAGATTTAGAGGCCTGCCCCAGCATATTAATGTGCATATCCTTGGCCCTCCTGAATCTACAGCTATGGACAGGATGGAAGATTATATAGTGGCGATATTCCGCTCACGCCCATGTCCTCTGCAGAGCGAGTTCATCATTCCCTGGGCCCATGCCCCCACCCTCTGGGGGCATCTGTATGACCCATAATTGCCACGCTTTCTGAACGAAAATGGCAATGACACTGTATTGCGCTTAGCAGGGAAACGTGGCTAGATATAGTCCTCTGAGAGCCACTTCTATATTTAGCCAGACTTCAAACTTGCAGTTCAGGCAGAGTTGCAAGAGCTTCTCCTCACCAAACAGATGCTAATGAAGACTAGCATCAAATATGCACTGGCATACCATGCACAGCTGCCAGTCCACATGAATGGCGAGCCCCACTTCTACACAGATCCCAAGAAGACTGTCACCTTCTGTCGTAGGCATGCTTGTGCCTCTACCGCAGACAGCAGTGCACTGGATGAGGACACTCGAAGCCGCCTTAGAAATAACAACTAGGTAATTACACCATGCTGAAACACTTTAGAAGCTAGATTCATGCCTTCTTCCTCACTCTGAACTGGAAATACCGGCCACTAGCCTGGTAGACTGTATGAGCATGCCTAGTTGCGATACTGCCCAATGATGCTTGACATTACTTCCTCCAGATTACCTTCTCTATATCTCGACATGCCTGTATTGATACCCATGGCTCACATTTTCCTACTCTAACCTTGTCTCGCCCAACTGTCTTCTTGTGAGATGACATGTGCTTCCGCTTCTGAGGCCACCCCAGGTATAAATCCCAATGACTGGCTATGGGCATGGCTGATTGAGGCACTGCTGTGGCTATGTTGTGTTGCTCTTGTTGTTGCATTTGGGAGGGTGGGTATAATTTCTTCAAGAGGTTTGGGTTGTTGGAGTGGAGAAGGAAGTTGGATTACTTTACTCTGGATGCATATAGCCACGATACCACTACCGATCAGTATTCCATGACACACGTCATCTGTGATACTTTCATGTTCACAGTCAGCATGATCACGAGTCACACCTCTAGCAGAATCTGTGCATCATGCATGCTATTACAAGAATGCACTCCATTAAACCAATGTTGTGGAATATATTCAGGGGTTGAATGACCGCACAAAGCGAGGCAATATTTGCTTGCCTTATATTCAAGATATAGACATTGAGCTGCATCAGGAAGAACACCTGACAACTGTCACACAATGCAGGCTTCGGGTTGGCTGAATAGCCAAAGCCCATACTGCTGCAATTCTGTTTATGCCAGGGGAGTTTCAGTGGTGATACACAAGTGTATTCCATGGTACGCGTTGGCATCTCTCTGTGACAAGAAAGGTAGATATGAAATTGGTTGCTTTATGGGCATACAGTTACTGTCGCATCCATCTAAGGGCCCAATGTTGATCACCCAAATTTCTTTCTGGAGACAGATACTCAGTCTTGGTGCCATTCTCTGAGGTTGGGATTTCAATGTTGTGCTAGATGCAACACTTGTCAAATCGGGTGCAGGCAGAAAACTGCACGCACGGGCTGCCCTCTAGCCTCCATAATGTCTGATAAAGACATCTTAGATATCTGGCACTTCAGCATTTAAACACCCAGACGGGCATGTGTATCTCCTAAGCACACAAGGCCTGGTCCAGAGTCGACTATAGGCTAGTTACCAGGGATATGGAGGACGAGGACTACAGGGGTAGACCACCAATCCAGAAACTCCCTGATCACACTCCAGTGCACCTGGAGCTGGCTTTTTGGGGGCAGGAGATTGGGCTTTCACCTAGAGACTCCCACTGAATGCATCACATGACCTGCATTACATGACCTGGTCTTCAGGGAAGAAATTAAAAAAGAGATTCTTCACTATTCTGCGCACAGATTCCAGTGAGCAACCTCGGCAGGTACATTATGGGAGGCTTTCAAAGTCATCATCAGGGCTTGCGTACATGTTTAAGCAGGTTAGGATGCTAACATCCTTGAGGAGGCAATTGTCTGCACTCAAGGGTGACATCAAAATTCTAGAATTAGAGTGTTATGGTACCAGTGAAACTGGATATTGGAAAACATCGGAAAAAGTTGGCTGAATATGACGAGGCAGCGGTGAGGAAGCCTCATTATTTGGGGAAAGACACAGTCACCAGAAATGCGGCGAGGTTGACAGGACCGGAGAATGCTAGCCTGGCCCTCAACTGTATGCTAGCTCTTACATTACCAAGCTCATAGACGGGGATGAAGAGGTCTATACTGATATGGGTAATGTTTCACGCACCCTCTTGAGTTACTACACTGACCTATATCAAATTAGTGCACACCCCAGTTCAGAGCACATACTGGAGTTCTTCGACTCCAAACAACTTCTTTGGCTAGATGCTGCACACTGGCATTACCTCGAGGTGTACTTCATGCTGGAAAACGTGGAACAGGTGATACAAAGCCTTCCTGGTGACTAAGTGCCTGGCTCAACCTGTCTGACATCTCCCTTTTAGAAAGAGTACTCACAAATTCTAGCTCCACATTTAATTGCTATGTATGAAGAGGCCTGAAGAACAGGTACTCTGCTGCCGTCCCTACGGGAAGCCCTAGTCATTGCCACATTGAAATCTAATAAGTTCCATGAAAGTTGTGACCTTTGTCCATGATAAACATGGGTCATAAAATTCTCGCTAAACTAATCCCCCACAGGCTATTCCCACTCCTGACATTGTTTGGCCTGATCAATCAGGCTTTTAAAAGCAAACACAAGGAGATGATGGACGGAGCGCTGAAACTTTTCAGACATTCACCCCCAGCCACAGATCTGGGTTGAATCCATCATCGTTCTTTAGCTCACATCGCCACCCCAGTACAGACCCAGCTATATGCAAATCAGTCTTGACCCTGTTCCTCATGGGAACAGTCCAGCCCGAGCTGCCAAGCCAGGTCTTCCCTGGACCAGAAACAAGCATCCTGGGACCGGTTTCAGGGTAATACCCCTCATCAGCCAGGCTAGCTTGAATCCGGTGGCAAAGTGAGCAAGGGACCCACGTCTGGGCATACCCTGCCAACTTAGGGTGAACAAAGCAAACACAAGGAGATGATGGACGGAGCGCTGAAACCTTTCAGACACTCACCCTAGTCACAGATCTGGGTTGAATCCATTATCGTTCTCTAGCTCACTTCGCCTCCCTGGGATTTATACCAGGGCACTCCACAGCCCATAATTTGCATACTTTATTTGCGCTGCTACATTCCTTAGACACCCAGGTGCCGGTCGCTGCTATTTTCCTCCACAATACACAGGCATTCAATTTGCTTGAATTGAAGTACCTTTATCTACTGTTGGAGAGAACTGGCCTAAGATCTCAGGTTATCAACTAGATTAGACTTATTCATGCACAACCTACCACCCATCTGAGGATACATAGTGTGGTAACCTCTCTGTTTCCCATTGCCAGGGGCATCAGGCAAGGTTGCCCGTTGTTGTCTCGCCTTCTCGTGACAGCTATGAAACCCCTGAAGCCAAGCTATGCCAACACCACTCCGAGAAAGGTTTAAACTATACAACCAGGCACTTAGTTGCCAGTGGACGACGTCAAGCTCTATATTAAAAACCCAGATGCCAATACTTTGTCTATACATAGGAAGTTCACCTAATTCAGTTGAATTACTGGTATATTCATTAACTGGTCCAAATTGTTCCTCCTTCCCTCACTGACATTACAAACACATTTTTACTTGAATTCCTTTTAAAATGGTGAGATACCGCTTTAAGTACCTTGGTATATGGATAAGCAGGGAACTTGATGACATAGTTCGAGAAACTACAACAGAGCATTCTCTTGGCTCGGAGACCAAGTGCCCCTATCTATTAAATTGACCTTATCTAGGGCAGGCAGGATAGCAATTGCCAAAATGGTAATCTTCCCCAAGTTTCTATACTTTTTCGTCAATGTGCCTGTCCCGCTCTCTAGACCATTTTTCAATTGCATCCGCTCTTGCCTCGTAAGCATTGCCTGGGCTGGCAAGCAGCCTAGAATAATATGGGAAGTGCTCACATGGCCATTTGACCAGGGAGGATCTCTGTCCCAGACATGGAGCTGTATTACTACTGTGCTCAATCGATCAATCAATCACGGCATTTATAGAGCGCGCTACTCACCCGGGAGGGTCTCAAGGCGCTGGGGGAGGGGGTAAGTTACTGCTCGAACAGCCAGGTCTTGAGCTGCTTCCTGAAGGAGAGATGGTCCTGGGTTCGCCGAAGGTGAGTGGGGAGGGAGTTCCAGGTCTTGGCTGCCAGGTAGGAGAAGGATCTTCCTCCGGCGGTGGCTCTGCGGATGCGTGGTACGGTGGCGAGGGCGTGGCTGGTTGATCGTAGCTGGCGGGTGGGCGTGTAGAAGGTCATGCGGTCGTTGAGGTACTTGGGGCCCAGGTCGTGGAGGGCCTTGTGTGCGTGGGTGAGGAGTCTGAACGTGATTCTCTTGCTGACGGGGAGCCAGTGCAGGTCTTTCAGGTGTCCGGTGATGTGGCTGTGCCGGGGATGTCCAGGATGAGTCGTGCGGAGGCGTTCTGGATGCGCTGGAGTCTTTTTTGAAGTTTGGCTGTGGTTCCGGCGTAGAGGGTGTTCCCATAGTCCAGTCGGCTGGTGACGAGTGCCTGGGTGACGGTCTTCCTGGTTTCAGTGGGGATCCATCTGAAGATCTTGCGGAGCATGCGCAGGGTGTTGAAGCACGAAGATGAGACGGCGTTGACTTGTCTGGTCATCGACAGGGAGGAGTCCAGGATGAAGCCCAGGTTGCGTGCGTGGTCCGTTGGCTTGGGCGCGGTGCCCAGGGCCGGGGGCCACCAAGAGTCGTCCCAGGCGGAGGGTGATGAGCCCAGGATGAGGACTTCCGTCTTGTCTGAGTTCAGTTTAAGGCGGCTGTTCCTCATCCAGTCGGCGACGTCTCTCATCCCGTCGTGTAGGTTGGCTCTGGCGGTGGTGGGGTCGCTGGTGAGGGAGAGGATCAGCTGGGTGTCGTCGGCGTAGGAGATGATGTTGAGGTTGTGTTGGCGTGCGATGGCTGCGAGGGGGCTCATGTAGACGTTGAAGAGGGTTGGACTGAGTGAAGATCCTTGTGGAACGCCGCAGATGACTTCAGTGGCCTCGGATCTGAACGGGGGAGGCGGACTCTCTGGGTTCTTCCGGCGAGGAACGAGATGATCCATTCCAGTGCTTTCTCTCGGATTCCGATGTTGCTGAGGCGCTTCACTAGGGTGCGGTGGCAGACGGTGTCGAACGCCGCGGAGAGGTCCAAGAGGATGAGGGCTGCTGTTTCCCCATTGTCGGTTAGGGTTCTGATGTCGTCGGTGGCTGCGATAAGGGCGGTCTCGGTGCTGTGGTTGGCCCGAAACCCGGACTGCGAGGGGTCGAGGGATCCATTCGTCTCGAGGAAGGCGGCAAGCTGTCTGTTGACGGTCTTCTCGATGACTTTGGCCGGAAACGGAAGGAGCGAGATGGGACGGTAGTTCTTGAGGTCGGTGGGGTCCGCCGTTGGTTTCTTCAGGAGGGCGGTAGCTCGGGCGTGCTTCCAGCTCTCCGGGAAGGTGGCGGTGTGGAAGGAGGAGTTGATGATGTCCCGGAGATGGGGTGCGATGGTGGCGTCGGCTTTGTTGAAGACGTGGTGTGGGCAGGGGTCGGTTGGTGATCCGGAGTGGATGGAGTTCATCGTGCGGGTGGTGTCTTCGGTGCTGATCGGGGTCCAGTTGCAGAGGGTGGTGGTGGCGGGCGTTGGTTCGGCGGTAGGGTGCGTGGTCTGTGCGTCGAAGCTGTTATGTATGTCGGTGATCTTGCGGTGGAAGAATGCGGCGAGTGAGTTGCAGAGGTCTTGCGAGGGGGTGATGTCGTTGTTTCCGAGCGCTGGGGTTGGAGAACTCTTTGACGATGCTGAAAAGTTCCTTGCTGTCGTGGGCGTTGTTGTCCAGTCGTTCTTTGAGTGCCGACTTCTTGGTGGCACGGATCATCTGGTGGTGTTTGCGGGTGGCGTGCTTGAGGGCGGTCCTGTTGTCTGTGGTCTGGTCGAGTCGCCAGGCTTTCTCGAGAGTGCGGCAGTTCTTCTTGGATTCCTTGAGTTCGTTGGTGAACCAAGGGGTTTTCTTGCTTCCGGGTCTGCTGGGAGGGTTTTTTAGTGGCTCAAGAACAGTTCCCACATTTCTGGCACCATCCCAGACCCTTTCAACCTCACTTTGCCATTGAGATTGAGAATATGGCACCATGTCCACTGAACAGCATTCTCTGCTCCCCCGTCAGTCGTCCCAGAGTGGTTATCAACATGGCCAGGTGTTCTGTATGGGTCTGGGGAGCCTAAGAGAGTGAGCTAAGTTAGATTGCCTAGAGGATGCAGTGCTTCCTACACTCCAGAATCAGATGCTGTAGCAGACAGCAGACAGAGCTGTATGCCTTCAACTGAGGTGCTTAAAATGGACCTCCCTTGGGGATCTGTACCCTGATAGCAGATTCGTCACACTGCACTCACTTCATTTTTATGTATTCCAGACTTATAGTCACATGTAAAGTTCTGCATAGCATGGGTCTTCAACTCCTAGGAAGCTCATTACACATTTATGTACAACCATGCAGGGCAAAACTCCTTTATATGCTCCAGAGGCTCAAATGGCATTGGCATAGGGACCTCGACTACGCCCTATTGGAAAAACAATGACGGTACTGCTATGCCCAGACAATCGCCCTTTAACCCAACAATAGACTACAATTAATACAAGTTAATACACATTTAATTTCTCCACAGAATCTATTGTACCCTGTGACACTACACTTGTGGACAGTTTGCGATGAGCACTCTGCTGGGCAGTGAGTACAGACTTTATGCACTTTGCTTAGAGAATTTTGTCTGTATGTATTGGACACAATTAATCTCATCACTGATTCTCATATTTGAGGGACCCCATTAGTGGTGCTCCTAGGGTATACTGAGCATGATGCCAGCTGTAACCCGATGACTCACCGCGTTATTACTTACTCTTGCTAAGCACAGAATGGATATACACTAGGACTGAGGTTTGGATCCCCCAGTTCTTGACCGCTTGAAGGACATAGCATACTGCCATAAACAACTTGAAAATTACTGGGACCTCATGCTAAACAAATCCCACCATAAGGGTATTTGGGTGCCAGTTGTTTCTTACCTGACCTTGCAGCATGGGTGAGAGCTCCCCACACTGGCTGAGGAGCTGCAGATCCGGCTCAGGTGTCCACACTGGTGGACGCGCTACGTTAGTTTTGCATTCCTGCATGCATGACACCCCCAGTTGTATATTTACTACATTACTGCCTCAGTTATCCTGTGCTCACCCTCTGGTAACTTGGCACAGAGCAGTCAAGCTTAGCTTAAGAGGCAATGTGTGAAGTATTTGTGCAAAACTTCAAACAGTAACACAGTTAAAACACCACAAAAAGACTCCACACCAGGTTAGAAAAATAGATTATGATTTTATAAATAAAACAAGACCAAAACGACAAAAATCCAACAAGTAGAAGTCGAGATATGAATTTTTAAAGAATAAATGCACCATAGCGCTTAGAAGCAATACACGATGAACTGGGATATCTGGTCGCGCTAGACTGGGGCAAATACAAACGTTCAGGCCGACCACAATGGAGTACAGGCCAGATACAGGAACCCACTTGGGCTCGCTTAACCAAAGTACCTTGATCCGGGTTGTGTTGTTGTCGATGAAGATGCGAGATGCAGTCGAAGTGGTGCATCGGTGTTGAGCTACGCAGTGGACAAGATGCAGCGATTTCCTCCATGCAATTGTGGTGATGTGTTGGTTCTGTGTGCGAGGTGCTGGTTATGAATCCGATGAGCGACTGCTGATCCCGCAGTAGGCGATGTGTCGATTCCAAAGGCGATGTGCTGGTTCCGAAGGTGCCGGGTCTGCTCCAAACAATGACGAGGATGCGCTGGTACCAACTCATGCAAAGGCAAAGATATGACAGTTCCGTAGAGGATGCATGGGTTCTGGATGTATAAGCAGATTAGGCCTCACTTCAAAGGGTCATGGACTGGGATGGCACCACTTGGCAGGGCAGACTCACAGCTTGTAGAGTCCAGATGCAGGTAATAGAAGTCTATGATATCCCTGAGACTTAGAACAGGAGGCAAGCCAGCAAGCCCTTGGAGTCACTCTTGGTTCAAATGATGCAGGTTCAGTCCTTCTCACCCAGGCAGGAGAACAGCAGGCAGCAGGGCAGCTCAGCAAAGCAAGAGTCCAGCAAAGGAGCAATCCAGCAAAGTTGCAGTCCTCCAGCAGCACAGCAGCTATTCTTCCTGGCAGAGTACTCGCAGGTCCAAAAGTGTACTGAAGTCATGGCATCAGAGGTCCAGTACTTATACCCAGTTGTATCTTAAAAGTGGGGAGGCTTCAAAGAAAGCTTTGAAGTGCACAGAGGTCCCCCTCCTGCCCTGGCTCCAGACTCACTACAGGGGGTATGCAGCCTTTGTGTTTGGACAAGACACAGCCTATTCATGTGTAAGTGTCAGCCCCTCCTTCCCATCCTGCCCAGGATGGACCATCAGGATGTAGATGATCCATCAGTCACACCTAATCCCCCTTTGTGTGTGACTGTCTAGAGGGAATGCACAAGGCCCAGATATGTATTAAGAGACATGCAGCAGGCACAGAATGGCTTATGCAAGTAAATGCCAACTTTCTAAAAGTGGCATTTGCTAAACTGCAACTTAAAATACAAGTTCACCACCAGTTGTGATTTTAAACTGTACGTTCAGTGAAACCAAACTTGAAAAGTCTAACTCTTCCAGAATTGTGAATTACACTTAAAACATGTAATAAGGTAATCCCAATCTTATCCTATGGGAGAGATAGGCCTTGCAGTAGTGAAAAACGAAATTGGGAGTTTTTCAGTACCAAGATAAGTAAATCTTAAAAGTATATGCCCTGTCTTTTAAATACATTGCACCCTGCCCTGTGAGTCATACAGGGCCTACCTTATAGGGTGACTTATATGTATAAAAAGGGACGGTCGAAGTGGCAGTGTAAAACAGGCTCTGCAATGGCAGGCCTGAGTCATAGTTAGAGGGCTACTTAATTGGGTGGCACAATGAGTGTTGCAGGCCCGCTAGTAGCATTTAATTTACAGGCCCTGGGCCCATGTAGTGCACTTAACTAGGGACTTACACTTAAATTTAATGTGCCAATTGGGGGTTAAGCCAATATTACCATGTTTAGGGGTGGCAGCACAAACACTTTAGCAGTGGTCAGCAGTGGTAAGGTGCACAGAGTCCTAAAGCCAGCAAACATGAGGATAGGAAATGAAGGGAGGCAGATAAAAAGTTGGGGGAAGACCGCGCTAAGGCTTTCCAGGTCAAGCAATGATGTAAGGTAGCCTGTTATATTACCAATTTCAATATCAAAGACTATCCTGAAGAAGGTGTAATTTATTAGTTGTAAGCCGATTGAAACGCGTTGACAAAATTTTGCACTAGGTTTACACGGTGATGACTTAACAGCATTTAAGTAGGAATACAAATCACATCCACTGAATAGGATCGTATATGTACCAGGTGCCCTTTTGTGAGTGATCTGAAAGAGGGCTTTTTATATCTTTGTGTAATAACTGTGGATCTTGTACCATTCAAAGAAGGCGCGGAGTTCCAGATCCGGCCAGGACACGTGTATAAATAAACATGTTTTGGGCAATGGCGCTTGCATCGCCCACTACGGTACAGAGACGCGGGGAACACCTATGCCTTCTGTACTCGGGTGAGTTGGGACCGGGACACTGTTTTTTACCAGTCTACTATTTAGCTATTTGGTTTGGGGACTTAGTGGGTACTACCCGGGATACAGGGGTTTGGGGTTGTACAACGTCCCAAAGGCCCAGTATTTCGTTAATACTACATCGTTTTTATGGTTTTCACGTGGATTTACGGGAATGCATTCGCCCTATTTTGGTTTCGAGTTTTGTTTATGGCGATATTGGTGGTTTTATATTGCGGTACCAGCAAGATGTGACTCACATGGGGATCACTTTACTGTTTTAAGTTTACACGTCAGTGTCCTTTATCGTATACTTTGTAGGCACCATTGATGTAAGTGTCATAATAATATTAGTGACACTTTGGCCAAGCGAGAAGTGACTGGTCATTTATGTAGCTGTATGGCAGGCATATATAACGTGATAGATAGATACTTATTCTTTACCTTACAGGAGGTGCTACTAGAAATATACAAGCTTACTTTATTTTGACTGTGACTCGATCTGGAATCAGCAGACAGGATAAACACACCAGACGAGGTATGTGCTGGGATTTTAATTCATGACCTAGCACCAAAACATGTGATGTATTGGCACATGATGACTCTTATCTTTTATTTTTTCCCTCATCCAGACATACGCAGAATTTATACAGGTATTTCTTATAATTCATTAGCTGAATTAAGAACACAATACCCAGTTTCTTCTTCCCACGATATTATGCATGGGGACATAATTAATTTTCTATACTTTCTTGGTGGCAGTGACTATTATAAATATCAGGTCATTACTTTATGTAAAATGACACAAAGCATGTACTGTTTCTTTCATCTGTCACAGTTGTGATGTAAGAGTACTTCACTTAATGAATGGTGGCCTTAGAGTGGCAGCGAGGTGCCTCTAGGCTCCTGAGGAATGTGGTAAACACAGACTTGGGTTTACACCATCACCAGTGGTTAGGTGTTACCGATCTCAGAATTTGTATATTGAGACCATGTCGTATTGATTGACTAATTCCAGCCCTGAAGAAGTCATAGGGTGACTCAAACCCGAAGACGAAACACGTGTTGGCTGGTGTGAGGCTGTTCTATATCACCAGAATAAAGTGAAGACTGGATGAAAAGAGGACGACTAGATGACTATTTCTTTACTTCTTGTTGGACATTATTGGTGTATGTGCTCAGGGCACTGGTTAATGTTTGTAAATTTTAAGGACGCGGGGTTGACATCCTTACCTCTTAGAGCACTACCTACGTTTAGATTCTATAATTTGGGAAGACACAGCCTGAGCGCCTGATTACCCCGTTCACCCCTTCAGCTTTCAAGGATTATAACTGTGATACTAACTATATCTGAAGGGCTTGGTATACATATTATTCTTGTCCATTGAATATGTGTAGATATGTTGTTATATTTGGGGAAACAAGTTGTAGAATATTAATTTAGTGGAAAGTCTTTTGAATAGGTTGGGTTTCTTTTCTGACTATTGTGTTACAAATACCCCTCCTTGCTATTTATTATTGGGGATCCCATTTTTTTATTTTTTTAGGCCAAATGACCCCATTCATAGCCTAACTTCTTTCTCTTCCTAGGCTGATGCTCCTTCACTTTCACTCCCTTGCTCCTCTGATCTTCTCTGCCATCCTCCTGCCCTTCCCTTCTGCTTTCTTTCCTCTCTTCCTCCAGTTCTTTCCTTTCTAGCAATAAATTACAGATGGAGATTCACAGGTTGGGGGCAGACAAACACAGAGAAATAGGGACAGAGAAACAGGACGTATGGGACTAATTCTGATGATATTACATGGTCCAAAGAAACACAATGGGACTGGAGACTTTCATTCCAACACTGCTGAAAGCTTGCAAAATGTCTGGGTGAAATAGGACTGAGCAATATTTTTCTTATACTGCCATAATCACGCATAATTTCTAGGCCTGGGTGAAATTTAATTACACTGGAGTAATCGGAAATATTTCGGTAATTACGCATTACTATTGTGATACAAAAATTGCTGAAATTACTCAATTAAGCCAGCTTGAATAATTTGGGGCAAAAATCCTACAGCAGAAGTTGAGGAACAATGATGTAAGAGAAAGCGAGTGGCTGCTGGCTACTGCTATTCGTGTCCTGCAGCATTTAACGCTATTTTCTTAGCACAAAATGCATCCTCTAGCCCATGGTACTTGCAAACATTTGCGAGTACCAAATGTTTGGTCTTTGGTGTGACCGAGGGCCGCAATAATGCCAGCAGGGTGGTCAGGGACGGCTCCTCCATGTGGGCAGAGGAGCGCCGCTTCACTACTTCTCGCAGTGCGAGAAGCAGAAACATAAAATGGTATTATAAATACCATTTTATGTTTCTGCTTCTCGCACTGCGAGAAAGCAGAAGTGTTTCGTTGGGTGCGGGTGGGTGGGTGCATGCATGCAGCAGTCTACATGGAGAAAATGGCCTTCCCATAGACGCCTGGCTGGTTGGCATCCCGACCAATGACAACGCTGCAATTGCAGCTTTGTTCCAAGAGGACGATGGATTTAGGCCCAGATCTCTGTACTGGGGTGAATGTATGACATTGTTCTGCATTCTGTCCATCAATTGTTCTTTTTGCATTTGTCACCCCGAGTGGGACGGGTATGCCCAGACGTGGGTCCCGTGCTCTCCATGCCACTGGAGTCAAGCTATCCTGGCTGATGAGGGGTGAAAGCCCGAAACCGGTCCTAGGATGCTTGTTTCCAGTCCAGGGAGGACCTGGCCTGGCAGTTCGGGCTGGACTGTTCCCATTGGGCGCAGGGTCAAGTCTGATTTGCATATGGCTGGGTCCAAACTGGAATGGCATGGTGAGCAAAAACGATGGATTTAGGCCCAGATCTCTGTACTGGGGTGAATGTATGACATTGTTCTGCATTCTGTCCATCAATTGTTCTTTTGCATTTGTCACCCCGAGTGGGACGGGTATGCCCAGACGTGGGTCCCGTGCTCTCTATGCCACTGGAGTCAAGCTATCCAGGCTGATGAGGGCTGAAAGCCCGAAACCGGTCCTAGGATGCTTGTTTCCAGTCCAGGGAGGACCTGGCCTGGCAGTTCGGGCTGGACTGTTCCCATTGGGCGCAGGGTCAAGTCTGATTTGCATATGGCTGGGTCAAGGCATGACAGGTGTACCCCTGTATGCATATCACCCAACAACTACCAGCCTATCAAACGTATCAGCCCTGACCTAGTTTTGCAAATTCAACACATCACGAGAATTGGTTTTTCCAATATCTGGTTTTTCCAATATAATGAGTCAAGCAACTTGACTCATTACATATGCATATGTATCGTCTCGCATACCTGAAACAATACAGAGACTACATACACATGGTTTATGTGTTCTTTCATTTGGCAAATTACAATACGCAGTTAGGTATTTTTAACATTTTCTTTTTCCACTCCACAACACTGCACTACACATTTTCTCACATAAGTGCTCCTACGTAATCTCGCAAGTCGCAGCACGCCTCAATCCGCAGCGGATTGAGAGTACCCCTATAATGAAGCATGTCACCAAGGGGAAACCCTGGTGAGTGAGGGGACTCAAGAAAGAAATTCTTCTTTCTTGATCAGTAGACTTTATCACTCCACTTGAGCAGAAGTCTCTCATCACCCATAGCTAGGTTCTAATTCCGGTATTCCGGTTTTTCTGTGTTCATTACTGTAAGGAGGGTGAACCTAGCCTAATACCCTCTACCTCCCCCCTTTTTTGAGTGTTGTTTTTGAGTGTCTGTTCCCATTGGGCGCAGGGTCACGTCTGATTTGCATATGGCTGGGTCCAAACTGGAATGGCATGGTGAGCAAAAAAACGATGGATTTAGGGCCAGATCTCTGTACTGGGGTGAATGTATGACATTGTTCTGCATTCTGTCCATCAATTGTTCTTTTTACATTTGTCACCCCGAGTGGGACGGGTATGCCCAGACGTGGGCCCCGTGCTCTCTATGCCACTGGAGTCAAGCTATCCAGGCTGATGAGGGCTGAAAGCCCGAAACCGGTCCTAGGATGCTTGTTTCCAGTCCAGGGAGGACCTGGCCTGGCAGTTCGGGCTGGACTGTTCCCATTGGGCGCAGGGTCAAGTCTGATTTGCATATGGCTGGGTCCAAACTGGAATGGCATGGTGAGCAAAAAAACGATGGATTTAGGCCCAGATCTCTGTACTGGGGTGAATGTATGACATTGTTCTGCATTCTGTCCATCAATTGTTCTTTTTGCATTTGTGTTTATTTTCATGTCATGTTCTAAGTTCTTTTGGCAGTATCTGTGGATAATTCTAAAGATACTTCAGTTGCATCTTGAGCTGTCCAGGCTGCAGTCGCATTGCTGTGCTGCAAAAATGAACTACAAGAAAACTTTAATTTGTGTGGATTCTTTTTAACATTGGCGATGAGCGGAGGAGGCACTCCTGTCAACATTTGCAGCACAGGAGCGAAGTGTTTTGTGTACCCAGAAACATGTTTTTTTGGGGATATTTGTGTTTATTTTATTTCGTTGGAATCCCCTGCCTACATCAGGAGCGGTGACCTTGTGGAGTACCACCTGTCCATTGCAAGCTGTCTGGATTTGCTACAATATTCTATTTTACGGGAGTGTCAGGAGAGTTTTAATGAGGTTCAACCAGACCGGAACACATCGCAAGCTAATTTTCATAAGAAAATACCTTCAGGTTTGTGCGCGCTCCAGTTGAGCCACCGTGCGTTCATAAGTGAAATTTGTCTCTCAAGCTACCACTGGTGCAGCAATGGAATTCTTCAAAGAAGTGTTTGCACATGAAGGATGTCCTTCTACGTTGGTCACTGACAATGGGGTGTAGCTCAAGTCGATGGAAATGGAACCTTTTCTTAGTCATTGTAGCATAAAGCATGTGATGACTTCATTGTACAAACCTCATGAAAACAGTCAAATTGAGAGGTTCAACTGAGTGTTGAAGGGGTATGTAGTAGAAGCATTTAAGCATGGAAGCGATTGATTGGAAGAGCTCCCTTACAGAAAGATTGCGGCTATATCGCATTACCCCACATACTATTACTGAAGTTCGTCCATTTAAATTGTTAAACGGAAGGGATCCAGCATCTAGGGACGTAGCCTCTGGCGGTTCAGGGAAAAGTGCAGGAGAGTAGGAAAAATAGTGATTGTGTTAAAGAAACTGCAATGCAGGTGAAGAGGAAGCAAGATAAAGCAAAAAAATGGTATGATGGTAATGGAAAGAAAATCAAAATGAGTTCAAGGTAGGAGACTGTTTAAGAATCCTAGGACCAGGTCTCATCAGTAAGGGAGCAGCCAGATTTGAAAAAGCCATGAAAATCCAGAAAGTTTTCACTAACTGTGTTATCACCCAAGATGGTAAAGTTTGGAATGTTAGGAGAGTAGCCAAATGTCCTGATGGGTACATTCCCAGAATAGATGAGGAAGAAATGGAAGAAGATTTCTTTAAGAGTATACAACCAAGTCCAAAGTGGTGATCAAAACGGGTTGTGTGGAAATCGCTCAGAAGTGCCATGTAATAGTGAGGGTACAGTGGCTTCAAGAGCAGGGCTGGACTGGGAATCGAAACCGGCCCTGGCAAACTGTTGGGCCGGCCCCCTGGGGGAGCTGAGGGCCGAGCTGTTTGCAAGGGCCGGTTTTGGCCGATTTTGTTACCGGGGCCGATATTGCAGGCCCCCGGTAACAAAAAGGCCCCCCCGGGCCCAAAACCGGCCCCCACCCTGGCGGCCCACCGGGGAAACGCCCGGTGCCCGCTACGGTCAGTCCGGCCCTGTTCAAGAGTCAAAGGAGCAAGTCGCTTCAGACAACTCCCTAGAAGGGTCTGTGATTATGTCAGATAACCTGCATAACCTTTATGTACAGCTACTGATTTAATTCTATATCTCAGTAATTTTTTGTTGTTGTTTTTGTTTCTTTCTGCTCCTGGTTGTTTACTTGTTGTGTTGTCAAATGAGGGGATGTGTTGCATCCTCATTGTTCATTCAATGCATGCGCCATCTCATTCTTTACCCCACTGCAGATTCTGTGCATGTGCTGTGCTTATTTTCATGTCATGTTTTAAGTTCTTTGGCAGTATCTGTAAATAATTCTAAAATTCAAAAAATTCAGTTGCATCTGGAGCTGTCCGGGCTGCGGACGCATTGCTGTGCTGCAGAAATAAAACTACAAGAAAACTTTTTATTTGCGTCAATTCTTTTGAACATTTACTAAGCTTTTACATCGTGCTTGCATCACAAAAGTGATGCAAACTGGCACAAAATCTTTTTTCCGATTTACTTTCCAGCAATAAACTTGGTTGCTTTGATATACCTAGCGCCTAGGGGCATACCATGGATGGTGCATGGACGTTCCCATGCAACCACCCAAGGTTTTGGATACTAAACCCTATTTACTAAATAAAGTAGATATAAGGCAATCATTCTAGTACAAAACCTACGCTAGACTCACGGAGACACACTAGCACTATGGCACAAAGTTATCTCCATGGCACACAGCAGCTGATTTCGTGCCGGCTCTAGGGAAAGGGGACGAGAGTGCCATATTTCTGTAAATATAGCGCTCTCCTCTTCTCTCTCCTTTTCACGCAGCGTAGCATTTGCAGCTGCTGGACTGTGCTGCATGAGTAAGTGATAAATCTGGCCCTAACTGTTGTTTGTGCCCCATTTCAACCTTAATACAGCCAAATGCCCCTCCCCTATTATTTCCCTAGCTTTAGTAGTGCTTCTGCCTCTTCGCCTTCTGGGGAGTTAGCATAGTCTGACATCCATCCTGCCTGGGAACAGTCCAACCAGGCAAGTGGTGATGGCAGAAGGTAGTGTGGTTGTGTTTTTAGACATAGGTGGCGAGCTGTGGGCTGGAGAGTCTGGTTCCAGCAATTACCCAGAGGCTGGACTGCAAGTCAAGACAAGACGTTCTGAGTTTCCATATGTTACCTGCCTGCCAAGGAGCTCTTCTGGGGAGTCAGCATCTTTAAGGATTGCTGCCGATTTGTAACACCTGAACTCCATGTACGTGTTGATGAAAGGTGGAGGACTGTGATGTCCTCCTCTGGGAGTAGAGCACTATTCAGCAGGCTCCAGCCGCTGTGTACCTCTAGAGAAGGGATCTGATGCAAAATCTTGGATCTCTGTGTCTCTCTGTGACTCCTTAAGTTCTGAAGCTCGTACACACCTGTTGATGCCCCTCACTCCTTTCAGTCCTCTGTGCTCCTCCTCCGGCGGCATTTGGTTTGGTACACATTATGAGTTTTCAGTAAAAAACAGACTAGAGATCAAAGAAATTAAAGCCATAAAGCAGCATTTATAGTTTGAAGGGTGTGTCAGAAAAACTCTGAGGGGAAGGAAGGCTCCACTCTGCCAGGCCCGCAGTGACCCACACTTCAAAACCTAGAGTCCCTCGCCACGCTGGTGTGGAATTTTGGATGAAAGTTCTCTCCCACCAAAGCAGCATGAGATCCTCAAGTAGAACTGTAAGGCTGGCTCATATGTATTTTTTGTGCAAACAAGCCATCAAAGTGAGATTTGTTTCTGAAAAACAAAAAATGCATATCCCTGACATACTGGAACTTTTTGCCCAGCATGTGGAGGACAGTTTGGTGTTTTTCTCATTTGTGACTACCATGCGTTCGTCACAAACAAGAAAATAGGGTTTGTCTTATGCAGTGTTTAATTTGAGCCAGTGTTTTCTGGTGCTCAGCTACGGCAATTAATCATCAGCACCGGCGCTTTTCATGAGCACCAGTTAAGGACACATTCATAAGTGATTTGCCCAGAATCACAGGATGCTGAGCCGACACCGAGACTCTGAGCCTGGCTCCCAGCTCCGAGGTCGACACCACTGGTCAAATCCTTGCACCTGCACGTGAGGAGTGACGCAGGCCCTTTCACATGTTTTCAGACACGCTCCAGAAATTGTGCCAATTTGCGACTACAGATACGGCTCAGGAATACTGACATATCTGTAAATCCTTGCGCCATGGAGCGCCATACAGCAAATACGGCGTATCCATGATGTCACAAGGATGGCTAGTGAAAAGTGTTGCATCGCTGGTTTCCCTGCGATGCAACACTTTTCATAAATGAGGCCCTTCGTCTTTTTTATGGTGGTCCTTGTGACACCATGGCCTGTTGGAGGGTTTTTCCCAGTAGAGGCAGCTGAGGCTGTGCCTTTGGAAACCAAGTGGTACACCCTCTTCTAAATGATACAGGAAATTAAGATGTTAGTGGACTGATGTATCTGCTTATTTCTTCAGATTCCTCAGCTATTACTCACCTTAAATTACCCCATATACTAAAATTATTGACAAACAAAATATCAACCTTTCATAAGTATCTTCCCAGCAAATATTTTGACCTCTATTAAATTTCGAAATTGCGCCAATTTGTAGCTGTTGTTGAACTGGGTTTATGCTCTATTCTAACTCCAGTCCTGACATTTTGAGGCAGATGACTGATTTAGGTGCATGTCAATTTTTTGGAGACCGGTATTTATGGGGCTAATTTAGAGGTGGCTGTTAAATGTGGATTTGTACTATAATGGTAATTGGCAACTGGTCAAACCTCCACTGGATAGCAACTCACCAGCGGAATGAATTGTTAATCCATGGAAAACTGCTGGTGGATTAGGGGCATATTTATCAAAGTTTTGCCTCACCCTCGCGCCACACAATGTAGTGCAAGGAGACGGAAACCTAGAATAATATTTACCAAGCCACGCAAGACCACCTTGAGTGGTCCTGCTTGGCTTGGTAAATCTGGAGTTCCGCAAGGCAGCGCAAGTTTCTGCCATGCGTTACTCTGTCCGTGTGAGGCATTACACAGATAGAGCATATCTGGGAATGCATCAAAATGCTACGCCTGTCCAGGGAGGCGGAACGAGGAAAAATATCTATATTTCTCCCTGTTTTTTCCTCTTTCTATGTGTGCTGCATTCTGCAAACTCAGAGGATTGTTTTTGTGCAGGAAGGTGTCCATTCCCGCACAAAAACAATACTGCCTGCAACATAGGCTCCCTTGCACGATGGAGCAAAGGGACCTACGTTGGCGCTAGGCAGTAGTTTGTGCGCCAGCGCAGGCAGAGAGCAGGAATGCACCATATCTTTATAGATATGGACCATCCCTGCCCACGCTCCTTTCATGCCGCACAGCAAGGTGTATTGCGTTGTGTGAAATAATGATAAATATGGCCCTTAGTGCCTTTCTTCAGGCTGGGTTCAGGTTCGTGGCACTGGTGTACATGGCTTTTAGCCCATAAAATCCGAGTTTGAATTCGACGTAAGGAATAATTTGGAAAGTCACAGAAGGACGATGCAGATTTTTCACAAAAATGTAAAGTTGAAAATGCAAATGACATGCAAAACAAGGGTCACTTGAGAACTGTGGGTGTTCTGCAGTCATGTGGATTATCTTTGAGTTAGAGGATTTCAAGGGCCAGGTATTCCACAGGAGTGACATTCAGAGGGTTTAAATTGTAATAATTCTCAGTTATGAAACCTCATCTTTGTTCACAGCATGCTAGATATGCAAGAGCAAAAGCACAAAACATGGCATTCTGCAGTACAAATGATCCACACCAACGTTTTTGGAAGTATGTGTACATTTTCACGCATTGCTTAATTTGTGCAGGCACTTGCAGGTGCAGGGCGCTGGCATTCATTTTTGGCAGTGGGGACATATTTTTAACTGTCAAAATTTGACCCAGAGAAAGGACAAGAAAGCCAGAAAAGTGAAAAAGAAGAGGAAAATATGAAGACAGTGTCACAATAATAAAGTTGTGATGAAAAATAAAATACAAGAGTGAAGAAGCATAAGGCGGTGAAAGAAAAGGGAATGAGCTGGAATCAAAACTAGTATTCTGCAACCCCATCATTCATCTGCACCGGTGCCCTTCTCGTAAGAAAAACTTTAGGCCCTTAGACTTAACATTTCTAAAATTAAGCACTGTTTCCACACGAAATCACCCATCATCCATTTAATAAAACTCACGCTTACATTTTGAGAGCATTCCTTTTTAATGTTTTCTGCTCTTTCGAAAATCATCGATTTTCGATTTGACATTTTTTTAATCTCTGGACAGTTCAGTTTGATCAATCAATTCACCTATATCGAGCCAAGCAACTTCGTATCTCTGAGGACAGAACACACGTATTATTCCCCCAACCCTCCGAATCTACCGCTTTATTCCCTAAAAGATAAAGGGCCAGATGTACGATCATTATGCATGCGCAAACAGGTTTGCGAACCCGTTTGCGCATGCAAAAACAGCATGGGCCATGTACAAAGCCTATTTTGCGACTGGCGATTTTTTGCGAATAGCAAAATAGGGTTTTGCGACTTGCTATTAGGAAGGGGCGTTCCCTTCCTAATAGCGAGCGCAACCGTATGTAAGAATGTTTTGCGTCCGCAATTGCGGGCGCAAAACACTCGCAAATTACCACCCTCTTTAAGAGGGTGGTAATGGGGTCGCACTACCACTACCTGCCCTTAAAAAATGAAACGAAAACGTTTAATTTTTTTTCTTTTTTAAATGCATCCCGTTTTCCTTTAAGGAAAACGGGCTGCATTAAAAAAAAAACTGCGTTATTTAAAAGCAGTCCCAGACATGGGGGTCTGCTGAGCCCAGCAGGCCACCATACCTGGGAGGGCCTGCCATTCCCAATGGGGTCGCATTGGGGTCGCAAATTTGCGAGAGGCTCACAATATTCATGAGCTCTCTATTTGCGACCCCATTGGGAATCGCTAACAGTGTGAAAAACACTGTTGTACATTGAACTAGCGCCACAAATTGCGAGTCGCAAAAACTCGCAATTTGCGAGGCGCTATTTCCACGGTCGTACATCTGGCCCAAAGATTTTTAGGAATAAATTTCCATATCTTTGACATCACAGAAAAAGACATCACATAGACCTCATGGCGCGCCTGATATCAAAGGAAATGTCATCTCTTGACACGTGACCTAGATCAGATGAGAGGAGAAGATGTGTGCCTTCCACACAGGGGCCATCATCATGGTGTTGTGAGACTGTGTTAACATTTCTTATTGTTTCTCATATAAACGCAACAATTGATGACTTCTGTTTGCAGTGAGTTTAGCAATTTATTACCCATTCTTTATTCATCAATCATACTTGGTCTCTCGGTTCGCCTTTTCCAAAACCTTTACTCTCTTTATCCTAGGATATTGTGCCAGTTTTCAACTTTCTCATGCTTACAAGACCCTGCACAGTCGACAGCTTCACACTTCTTCACTCATTTCCAGCACCTCTATTTTTATTTTCGTGAGTCTTTAGGTATAATGTAAATGAATGGAAAGAAGTAATCTGAGCATGAAACAGAAAAAAGATAAAGGAAGAGGAAGAGGAGATATGCTGAGAAAGGGTAAATATGAGGTAGGAGATGAGAGGAAGACAAGAGATAAGGAAAGGTATTGAGAAAACAGAGAAAGGAAGGAAGCGGAACAAGGTTGAAGGAGAGAGAGAATGGAAGATGGCAAAGGGAAGGAATTGAGGGAAAAGAGTGAGGGGAACAAGAAAAAGGAGATGGGGAGTGAGAAGAAGGAGGGGAAGAAAGAAGATGGAAGTAGCATGAGAGAAAGATAATAGTGTTCGTAGGAAGATGTAGGCAGGATAAAAGAGGGGTAAGATAAGGTTAAAGAAACGGTTAGAAGGGTCGAGTGAAAAGATGAGACATCAGAATAAAGTAACAGTGAAGGGCAAAAGGAGACGGAGAAAGAAAGATTGATGAATGGCGGCTGACATATGTCTAAAAAGAATGTTGCAAGTGAGTAGAATATATGAAAAAGATGAGTGAGGGGATAACAGCAATGAGTAGACTGGACGGAAAGGGGTGAGGATGAAAGATGGGGAGAAAGGAAATAAGGTGCCAGGTGGATTAAGGGAAATAGAGGAGGAGAGAGAAATCGGATGATGAAGAAGAAAAACTGGAGCAATAGAAGGCGAAACCGGGAGAGTGAAAGAAGTGGAGGTAGAATGAGAGAAAAGAGACTGGCAAAATCGGAGACTGAGGGATAATAAGGCAGAGAAGCAAAATAAGGAACGTAATGAATGAAGAACGAAAGAGAAGAGGCCATACAAAAGGAGGCAACAAAGCAGGGAAGGAAACACGAGTTGTAAAGCAAGACATCGAAAGGAGGACGTGGCAAAGAGATGCATGAGACATAAGGAAAGATATAAGAGTGAGCTTGGAATTGACAGTCACATAGTTAGCAAAACATTGTCCTAAAGTATCCTCTGGCCTCATTTGCTATCATGGCAACCACCGAGGTCAGCAGGGAGAGATGGAGAGTTGACTGAGTGCCCTGCTGTTTTGCAAGAGATGAGGTTTAAAATTAAATTGTTAAAAGTACAGTAGATACGTTTAATTAGTGATCACTCCAAAGTCGTCTTTGCACATGATAGAGCGCGATTGTGCTCTTTCATTTGTAGGGGTGCACCATAATCACGAGAAGTTTGCACCTACGTATATTTTCTTGTTATGTTAACATTTGGTTATTAGAATGTGTAATGTAATAACGTGTAAAGTGAAGTGATAGAGACATTTTGTGCAACGTGGAGAAGGTAATGTTGTAATTGTGTTCTACATGATGTTTAATGTTCGATTTTACATATGACTAATGAGAAACTAATTTGTTGTCATGTAACACACTGATTTAAACGTGCACAGTAATAATGTATATGTGTGATTAATGAGGTTTCATATTGATTCTTATGTTAGCCGAGTTTGTAGGCCTCATGTGTATTTTTCCCTGGCCCTCTAAAATGGTTGTTCGTAATATTCATGTGCATGTAGAATCTTTTCTTTTAAACGTTTCTGATACAGGTGGTGAAATTCATCTGTGTTAGTTAGAATAACGCTTTTGTTTTAGGAGCTAGGCTTAGGGAGGAGAGGATACATTTGAACAAGCGGTGCTGATAGTGTGGGACGGTGTACTTTTCTCACAGGAGAAGGCCTGGGAATCAAGGTCATCAAGCCAGAGACTGGAAGCATCAACACCTTATGGAAAGTTACCTACGAGGAGGTGTCTAGCTGGATGGGATGATCGCGTGATGTGACGATGGGTGTGTCCTAGGATTTTGGTGTTGGGGTTAGGGACAGTGCCCCGGGTAATGGAGTTAGGAGAGGAGATCTGATTGGAAGAGAAGAAGGAGCATCTTAGAATGAGCTCCGTAGCTTTATGCTACTTGACCCATTCAACGTGAGCGACTTCTTAGGAGGTCTTCACGCGCTGACACCTTTTCTTGAACTTGCCTGGGAAATGCTAAGTAGAGATGTCACGTAAGTGGTAGTGTAGGGACAGACTAATGCTTTTCACTTACGAACCTCCAATGAAGAAGACTCTTGATGTCGGCGCAATTATCTTCTGCGTCTTGATTCTAGAATTGGTTATTTTTTGTATGCTTCACATACTAAATTTCACCCGTAGGTTTGGCTTTGTATTAGTTCCAATGTATTTTTACACCCTCATCTTGAGGTGCTTGTATGTCCAATTGTTCTTGGCTTTGTAATAAACTAGCTAAACTTAGAACCTGGAGTCAGTGATTCTTCGGAGTCATGGTTTGTTGGAATTGTGAAATCTAATTGGACAAGATATTTCTCCCCTCTACACTTTTAAGAAGGAACCAACGATCCATCAACCAGGGGTTCCAGAGTAAATCTAGAATGTGGAACCCGGCACCATCACACGTCATGGTGGTGGACATATCCAAAGAGCACACCAACATACCCCCATTTTGTGACTCTTAAATTTGGTCAGCGTTAGTCAGTGTTATATGTTTTGTTGTTCAACTAACTGATGTGTCTTTCATATCTGTTAATGAAGGTAGGGTCTTTCACTGCACACAATGCCTTTGGTGGAAATGAAGATAATGACCATAAGTTAAAAGTGCCTGAGTTCTTCCCACAGCAGCTGAACCTGAGCTAAGGGCACATAATACGGCATAAGGCAGTCATTCAAAATGGGTCCCTATTCTGAGGATATGCGGTAAAAAAGTGGGGTACAGAAGGCACTTCACAACTTCAGGACCATGTACCGCTGCACTTAATGCTTCAGCATTGATAGCTTGGCAGTTGAAACAAAAGCCTATCTTTGAGTTTGCCATTATCCGAGAAAAACCGACACCAAGGGGAAATAGCCTTTACAATGTGGCAGTTACCACACAATACCTTTATCGCGCATCCATTACAACACATATGCCTTTACTATTCATGTCTTTACTCACACAAAATTTTACCATTCATATGCCTTTACCATGCCATTCATGCAGTTACAACGAAAGGTTCCATGGATCGTTACAATTAAGGTCAGATTTCACTCATACAAAATCATAGAAAATCATCAGTTATAGTTACCTGAATTAACTATAACTTGCACCCCCAAAATGCACTGCGTATGACCTCACATAGTACATCACTAATGACATGGTCAGAGACATTACTGATAACATCACTGATGACATCTCAAATGACATCACTAATGACATCATCCACAGAACCACTCGCTCTCCCATGCAACATCTCATACACCCAATCACACACTAAAACAACCATTCACATACCCATTTACAAACCTATACAAATACTCATCCACTCACTCACTCATAAAGCCACTCACACACCCACTCATACAGGCACTCACACAACCAGTCACTCACCTGGGTCTGTGAGTCATTGTGTGAGTCTCTGAGTAGGTATGTGAGTGGCTGAGAGTGTATGAGTGATTCTGTAAGAGGGTGCATGAGTGTCTGACTGGGCCTGTGAGGTGGTGTATGTGTCTGAGTTCATCTATGAATGGGTGCATGAGTGCCTGAATGGGTCTGAGAGTGGCTGTGAGAGTGTCTGAGTTGTTCTGTGAGCGGGCGCATGAGTACCTGAGTGGGTTCTGCTAATTTTCTGCCTTTTTTCTGCTAACATCTGACCTTTATTTTGTCTCTTTCTGCTCATTGCTTTCATTTATTTTTCCTCTTTTGACCTTTATTTTGCTCTCTTCCTGCTCATTTCTGACCTTTATTTTGCCTCTTTTTTGCTCGTTTCTGACTTTTATTTTGCCTCATTCTGCTCGTTTCTGACCTCTATTTTGCCTCCTTCTGCTAGTTTCTGATCTTTATTTTGCTTTTTTCTTCTCATTTCTGATCTTTATTTTTCTTCTTTCTGCTCATTTCTGACCTTTATTTTGCTTCTTTCCGCTCGTCTCTGACCTCTATTTTGCCTCTTTCTGCTCATTTCTGACCTTTATTTTGCCTCTTTCTGCTTGTTGCTGGTCTTTATTTTGCCTCTTTCTGCTCCTTTCTACCTTTATTTTCCCTCTTTATGCTCGTTTCTGACCTCTATTCTGCCTCTTTCTGTTAGCTTCTCACCTTTATCTTGCCTTTTTCTGCTCGTTTCTGATCTCTATTTTGCCCCTTTCTGCTCATTTCTGACCTTTATTGTGCCTCTTTCTGCTCGTTTATGACCTTAAGCTTGCCTCTTTCTGCTTGTTTCTGACCTTTATTTTGCCTCTTTCTACTCATTTCAGACCTTTAGTTTACCTCTTTCTACTTGTTTCTGACCTTCATTTTGCTTCTTTCTGCTAGTTTCTGATCTGTATTTTAGCTCTTCTCATTTCTGACTCTTATTTTGCCTCTTTCTCTTCTTTTCTGACCTCTATTTTACCCTTGTCTGCTAGCTTCTGACCATTATTTAGCCTCTTTTTGCTCATTTCTGACCTCTATTTTGCCTCTTTCTGCTTGTTTCTGACCTTTATTTTGCTTCTTTCTGATCGTTTCTCACCTTTAGTTTGCCTCTTTCTGCTAGTTCCTGACCTTTATTTTGCTTCTTTCTGCTAATTTCTGATCTTTATTTTGCCTCTTTCTGACCTTTATTTTGTTTCTTTCCGCTCGTTTCTGACCTCTATTTTATCTCTTTCTGCTCATTTCTGACCTTTATTTTGCCTCTTTCTGCTCGTTGCTAGTCTTTATTTTGCCTCTTCCTGCTCCTTTCTACCTTTATGTTCTCTCTTTCTGCCCGTTTCTGACCTCTATTCTGCCTCTTTCTGTTAGTGTCTCACCTTTATCTTGCCTCTTTCTGCTCGTTTCTGACCTCTCTTTTGCCCCTTTCTGCTCATTTCTGACCTTTATTTTGCCTCTTTCTGCTTGTTTCCGACCTTTATCTGCCTCTTTCTGCTCGTTTCTGACCTTTATTTTGCCTCTTTCTACTCATTTCAGACCTTGAGTTTACCTCTTTCTGCTTGTTTCTGACCTTTATTTTGCCTCTTTCTGCTAGTTTCTGATCTGTATTTTAGCTCTATCTTCTCATTTCTGAATCTTATTTTGCCTCTTTCTAATAATTTCTGACCTCTATTTTGCCTCTTTCCGATAGTTTCTGACCTTTATTTTGCTTGTTTCTGCTCAACGCTGACTTTTATTCTGCCTCTTTCTGCTCGTTTCTCTCCTTTATCTTGCCTCTTTTTGCTTGCTGCTGACCTTCAATATGCCTCTTTCTGCTAGTTTCTGATCTCTATTTTGCCTCTTTCTGCTCGTTGCTGGTCTTTATTTTGCCTCTTTCTGCTCCTTTCTACCTTTATTTTCCCACTTGCAGCTTGTGTGGCACCTTCCCTCTTTCTGATCATTTCTGACCTCTATTCTGCCTCTTTCTGACCTCAATTTTGCCTCTTTCTGCCTGTTTCTGACTTTTGTTCTGCCTCTTTCTGCTTGTTTCTGACCTTTATTCTGCCTCTTTCTACTCATTTGTGACCTTTGTACTGCCTCTTGCTGCTCATTTCTGACCTCTATTTTGCCTCTTTCTGCTTGATTCTGACCTCTATTCTGCCTCTTTCTGTTTGTTTCTCACCTTTATTTTGCCTCTTTCCGCTCATTGCTGTCCTTTTTTTTGCTTCTTTCTGCTGGTTTCTCACCTTTATTTTGCCTCTTTGTGCTCATTTCTGACCTTTATTCTGCTAGTTTCTGACCTTTATTCTGCCTCTTGCTGCTTGTTTCTGACCTCTATGTTACCTATTTCTGCTCATTTATGACCTCTAGTTTGCCTCTTTCTGCTCGTTTCTCACCTTTATCGTGCCTCTTTCTGCTCGCTGCTGACCTTTAATCTGCCTCTTTCTGCTCGTTTCTCACCTTTATCTGGCCTCTTTGCATAGGCCAGCCCTGTGGGGGTGGTGGTACCCTGGGCTGTATATAGTCCAGGAGGGGGGCCGTGCAGCTCCCTCCCCATTTTTTAAAAAGGAACTGGCCCTGGGGAGGCAGTGGTCCCCGGGGCCGGGGGGGGGCTCCACGCAACCGCCTGTTAATTTATAACACTAGCCCCGGAGAGGTGGCTGTCTCTGGGGCCCGGGGGGTCCATGCGGCCTGCAAACTTTTATCAATAGCCCCAGGGAGGTGGTGGTCGCCGTGGGGGGGTCCTTGCGGCCCCCTGCTAAATATAAACATTAGCCCTGGGGATCTAGTGGTCTCTGAGGTAAAAATAGCCATTGTAAACCACACTTGTTTTCTTATTTTATTTTTGCCACAGATTTGCAGTTCTGTGGCGATTTTGTGGCAAATTTGTTTTTAAAAAAAATATTTTTTTGTCCTGGCGGGGTAGCTCTGATACCCCAGTACCAGAGCTAAGGGGTCAGGGAATTCCTACCCTGCCCCCTTTTCTTTTTTTGTTTTTGCAGCATATTTGCAGCTCTGTGGCGATTTTGTGGCACATTTGTTTTTTTTTTAAAACGGTTTTGTCCTGGCGGGGTCGCTCTGGAACCCCAGTACCAGAGGTAAGGGGTCAGGGTATTCCTACAGTGCCCCCTTTTCTTTTTTTTAAAAAAATTTCAGGAAAAAAATTCACAATTGAAGTCTGGGGCACCCATAATGGAGTTAATCACACGGGCCCTGCATTGTGGATTTTTTCATAGCCATGGCCAGTTGAGTGGAAGCAAGGCTGGACCACGTGGCTAAGCTGAATTTGAAGGCTTGTGTTCTCTCCATTATGGTCACTGTTAAAACCATATATTAACTCCACTTTAATATATGGTTTTAACAGTGACCATAATGGGGAGAACACAAGCCTTTGGGCCCTCCTGCTTCATGGAATTATTCAGGTCTATTTTCTCAGTTGGATGACTTCGACATCCAGGTTGCTCCTTCACCTTTCTAGTCCTGATGAAGACCCGCGTTTGAGACATTCAGTGGCCCCCTTCCCCTCCCCAGGTGTCGGGACGAAATGTTGACGCTCTTTCATTAAGCCTGGATCGTTTGGATATCTGTGCAGACGCCAATAGTAACTTAACAACTGTACCACTTCTAGATGCGACATATGTTATATAGAAATTGTATACCAGACAGGCTTCCATATACAATAATATAATTTGTGAAAAGGTCTAAAGGACCCCCTCCTTTTTTCTTTTCCTTTTTCTCCTCCTTATCCACACGAGCACCTTCTCTGAGCACTCACCTTTATCACTTTATCCATTTGTGGAGCTAGGAGTTTTCGATACAATGTGTGAATATTAATGTTGTTTGAGACTGACTTATGAGTGATTTAACTAAACTTTCAGAAATACAATTATGTGTCTTAATCTTCCGTTTTTTAAATCTTGTCTGCTGCCTGCTGCCCTAACCTCGTAACTGTGGATTGAATCTATGATACTGTTATTCTTTTCCATATAGTGGTAGGAAATCTTTTGATAAATTCAGTTCTCCTATGCCTCTTGTTGCTTTTTCCGATCGGACCATTGTTTGTCTGTATCATAAGTTACCCAGGTCCTTCGGGTTAATTATGGGTTACCCCATTGTTCTCTGACTACCAATCAGATCTCAGCACGAGATCGGAAGGGTTCACGGAGCCTTCTCATTCCTGTATATCTAAATTTGGATTTCTTATAATATCTCAAGAACTACTGATACAGATTTACACCAATTGACAAAAAGGTCACTTTCTGAACCAACAGTGGCCTTTCTGCCAAATTTGGTGTAATTCTGTTCAGCAGTTTGGGCTGTAGTTGTGTCTGAAATCTCTTTGGGAATTTGCATGGGGAAAATGTGTTTTGTGACCTACCCTTTTTCTCGGCCCCTGATTGATGGATCACGCCCGAAACTTTCAAAACAGTGGCTGAAGTGAGCGTCGTACTAATTTTGAACATTTTCACGAGGATTCATCAAACAGCACGTAAAGTTATTGGTGTAAAGAAAAATTCTCTTCCTACGGAAACAAGGTCCTACTATAACCACCCACTAGTAGGTAATATATATATATATTACCTACTGGCGGTCGCCAGTAGGTAGTTATAGTTAGAACCTAGTTTCCATAGGAAAAGCATTTTTTGATTTGCTAATAACTTTGGCGTCGTTTGACGAATCTTTCTGAAATTCTCCAAAACAAAAGTCTATCCAGGTCAGCTCCTATCCTGAAAGTTTGGGGGTGATTCGTCAAGCAGGAGCTGAGAAAAAAGGGGGGTCCCAAAACTCGTTTTCTCCATGTTAATTTCCGTAGGACATTTTGCGACGAGCTACAGCTCGAACTGCTGAACGGAATAATCCCAAATTTGGCAGAACGGTAGAGCTTGGTTCAGAAAGCGACCTTTTTTTTAAATGTTGTTAATCCGTTCAGTAGTTTTTGAGAAATTCAAAAAATAAGAGTCAAAAAATCAATTTCCCATAGGAAACTTTGTGCAGGGCTACAGCCGAAACTACTGAACAGAATTACTCCAAATTTGGTAGAAAGGTAGTGCTTGAGTCAGAAAGCGACCTTTTTAAAAATGGTGTAAATCCGTTCTGTAGTTGCTGAGAAATTAGAAAAATAAAGTTTTGATATCTGGGCGGAGACTAAGTCGCGTGCGCGAGCTTCACTGTGATTGGCTGCTAGCACTCTAAACCAGGAAGTGTTGGCAGCCATCTTGTGGCTCGGTAGAAGCGAGTCACCCGAAAACGGAGAAACAAAGGTATAAAACAAGAGAAGGGGGCAGGGTAGAAAAACCCTGACCCACTAGGTCTGCTCAGGGGGTCCCAGGAGGACCCCAAGAACATTTTAAAAATCATTAATAAACAAATCGGCAAAAATTCGTGCTGGGGTCGCGGGTTCTCGCGTCTTATTTTAATAAGGCCCTCGGGTGGGCTAGGTTGCGGGGGAAATTCTTAAAAAATAATAGCAGGGGCTCGCAGGGGTGGCGGGGGGCTGCTGGGGTCCACGCAGCCCCAGGGCTTCACTTATGTTGGGAGGGGTTGCGCGGCCCCCTTCTGGAGCCTTGTATGTGCTTGTAACTTTGGCGTCGTTTGACGAATCTTTATGAAATTATCCAAAAGTTTCTCTTTTTTGGATTAGCTCTTATATTGAAAAGTTTGGGGGTGAATGGTGTAGGAGGGACTGAGAAAAAGAGGGTCCTAAAACGTGTTTTCTCCATGCAATTTCCATACGAAACTTTACAGAAGACTACAGGTGAAACTGCTGAACGGAATTATGCCAAATTTGGCAGGGAGAAAGGTGATGGTCCAGAAAGCACGCTTTTGATTAAATGGTGTAAATCCGTTGAGCAGTTTTTGAGAAATATCAAATTTTACAGATATCGATATTTGAGAATTCTGACATGTGATTGGCTGAGGGGTTACAAGCAGCAGTTTGCGGCTTATTGGCTGTGAATGGTTGAAACCAGGAAGTGTTGGCAGCCATTTTGTGATTTACTCCGTCAGCTCGCATCTCTCTGTGTAGAAGCCATCGGGTTCGTAGTTTTACCTCTGCGAGGCAACACTGGCATCTGTGTCTGTGTGAGATATGCCTTTCAGGCTGCCTCTCCTCATATCACCAGGTCGCTGCTATGTCTTTAGAAGCCCATCCGTCGGCTCGGAGCTCTGTGAGTCAGTCTGTCGGCACGACCCCCTACACTACCCAAAGACTACCCAAACACCACTGCGCTGTCGTAAACTCGAAAACACTACCCCAGCACGATCCCCTACACTACCCAAACACCAGTGCACTACCCTAAACCCTAAATCTACCCCCAGCACGGCCCCCTACCCAAACACCACTGCACTACCCTAAACCCTAAAATACTACCCCCAGCACAACCCCTACACTACCCAAACACCACTGTACTACCCTAAAGCATAAAACAGTAGCAGTCCGTCGGCTTGCAGCTGTGCGTCTGCGAGCCGTCATGTCCCTAGCTGTACATGTCCGAGTGAGTCCGTTAGGTGATAGGTGTGTGTCTGCTAGCAGGGCGGTTGGCCCTTTGGTGTCCCTTTGCGAGTTAGACCGGAGCTCTCCCTCTGCGAGGCAGCACGCTGGTGTGCGTTTGCGAGCCGACGGCCCGTAGCTCACACTGTGCGAGCTGAGCGGATGGCCCGAAGCTCTCCCTGTGCGAGCTGAGCCCACGGGCCGCAGGTGTCCCTCTGCGAGGCTGCTCGACGGCCCGCAGGTCTCCCTGTGCTAGCCGGATCGCAGCTGTCACTCTGCGAACCGATATTGGGAATATAAGGCGGCTCTAAAAAGAGCCCTTGTGTTTATTAGTTGGAGCTACATATAAGTGAGGATGCACAGCTTCAGGTTATTCAGAAAAACTCGATTTCCCTGATCTGTGAAGTGTACTCCATCACTTCTGTAGATATCAGCCATATGAAAACGTATGTTATTGTTGTAGATCGACCCCATTCTATGGTCTCTGAGGTATGCAGACACAGCTTTGTTGACATTCTTCCTAGATTTTTCAATCTGAGGACAAAATTGGTTTGACCATTTCCACTTCTGTCTTTGGCATATATTGGAATATATAAAGACAGTTTGAGGCAAAAGCAATATCAATTGTCGAAAGGTGTCCTTCATTAGCATTTCCAAACCTACCCCAGTCAATGTGCCTAGGTCGTTTCCACCACAGTGCACAATCATGAGGTCAGGGTGTTGGAGATGCAAACAGGTTTTAACCAAAGGCAACAATTGGTGCCACTTCAATCCTCTTTGTCCAAACCATTTAATGTCCACATTTTGTAAACCTAGGTCTAAGTCAATACGTCTCTGTTCTGCATACCTCTTGCACCAGAAAACATAGCTATGTCCTACGATCCACACTAGCATTTTGAAGGTATGGCTGGGAGGAATGGATAGATGTCTGTAGCTCATGCAGTCCGTTCGTAGAATAAGAGATATGTTTAAAGATGGGGAACTACTTTTTTTGCCATACAAAACGATACCTGATTGGGAGATGAAAAGCATTGTTTTTTAAAAGTAGGGTGCACATTCGTTTGGTGGAAAAGCATCTTTGTGATTGGTTAAGAAAAAGCAGTTTAAACGTGAGTACATATCATAGGATAAAATTTGCTCAACTCAACCACACCTGCTACTTGCATTTGGAAGGCACTGTTCAAACTTAAAACAATCGTGAACTTTTAACCTGCACGTGCCGTTAAATGTTTGAGAAAATGTTGCAAAAAAATATCGTTAGGTTTAAAAAATTGATGAACTTTTAACCTGCACGTGTGGTAGAATGTTCTAGAAAGTGTGTTGATAGAATACGTTGCACTTCTGACTTCTATGTGTCCTTGAATATTAAAAAAACTGTTTAAATGGAAAATTTACAAAAAAACAATAGAGAGAAGTTTTGAAACCTAAAAGAATCAAGGAACTATTCTAATTTGTTCATTACATGTATTTATGTGTGGAGCAACAAAATTGCAGACACAACAGCACCAGGAAGAGGAAGAAGCAGGGAGTGGGTGGACGGGGGAAGATGGCCACAATGGTACACATGCACAATTAAGTACAGCACAACTATAGACAAACCATGGCCAAAATGAAACACACCAACAAGGAGCACAAGTCACACAACCCGCCAACATCACACCACTGAACAAGCATAGAAGTGAAAACCACACTGCCGGAAAGGGAGAAGGGTGAACAAAAGCTCACATGAAGGGACATCTCACACACAATGCAGCACACACACATAGGAAGCAGAGTACACCAACATCCAACACAATGTTGTCCAAACACAAAGATTCGCACAATCGAACACAGTACACAAATGCACTCGCCTGAGGCGGATAAGCGTCCAAAAGCATCAGTACGAAACAGGCACATGAGAACGCATAAGTACAAACCCACAGTCCGGTTGGGGTAGCAATTCACGTATGGCAGGCAGCCAGAGAGTCCGTGACACACACATTGGCATACAAATGAAGACACTACACATTTGGAGACAAGTGAAAATGTGGAAACTTTATAAAAAAAAGTGCGTGTCAGTACGGCCAAGAGTAGTGCCACGATATGCAGAGAAATACAGCAGCATGGCTGAGTAAGGAACGTAGGAAAACGTCCATGTTCACCTCAGGGTAGTCCATCACCAACACACGTCAGTGTCAAGCAGCGTTGGTTGTCCGCGCTTCGGACATGATTCGACGCCAATGCAGCCATGTCCACTGTTGTTTTGGGACATGTGACCAGATGTACAACGTGCAATGATGCGGACGGACACGTGCAATGTGGCACATCGAGTCGTGGTTGGAGGTGCCTTGTCACTCGTCCATGAACGCGAGTGCAGCTGCGTAAGCCACTATCTCTAATGAGTGATGGTTGGCCACAATATTTGACATGTCGTCGACGTAATCCATCAGCTGACCGGGACAGATGTGCTGACTCCAACCACTGTACCCAATGTGCACCAAAGCAGAATCGGGAAGTGGGTGAATTTGCTCACTGCATACTACGACACGTGCAATCTCCCAGGCCCAGTTCCCAACATGCATGCCAAACATCCATGCATGCCATAAACGGGCATCACCATGACAGTCCTGGTCGTGGGCCAACAGGGGCGCACACACCTGTCGTAATCCATGTCAGCTACCCACTCGTTGGAGAGGCACACGTCCATGCACCACTCGGATAGGCAGGTGCGACATTGCAATACAGGTTGAACGCAGGTGACGTCCGCAATGCGGAAGCACAGCCGGTAAGTGATCCGTAGTACTGCCAAAGGCAGTGCACCCAGGACATGCAGCAGACGTGCAAGGTATAGGTGGATGTGAATGGAGTCGACCATGTGTTTGGGATGCCCTGCCATTGCGTCAGTGGCTCTGCTTGTAGCTGCACTGGCTTGCCATGTGCCAGTCTTGTGGATGAAATGGCACAGCTTGGTGCAATGAGCCGGGTCTGTGTGCAATGGGTGCAGGGCAGGGGTGTGGTGGGAGTATGTGTGAAGGCCATTTCACGCACGCTAACTACGACGAAGGACTTTTGAGTGTGGGATGTGTACTCATTGTTCTCAAATCGGGCAGTGCGTAGTGTGGGAGACGGATGCAAATATTATCGTATCTGTCAGGGGGGCTGGCCACTTGCAAGTTCCTTCTCGGAGCAGCAGATGTGCTACTGCAAGATAGCTCAGACAAAGAACCTTTCATCCCTACAGTAACTTCTCCAGCTGCATTCATACAGGATGTGTACAAAGGCCGGTCGTGGGTGTTGTGGGATGTCTGCTACCCTGGTCATCATGGATGAGATGCCCAGCACGTGGCACATGGGCGGGTTCACTGTATGTTACGTTGCCAAACAGTTGCTCCTCCCTCCCACGAGCCCCCACACTTTTGTACGGTGCACTGTTGTATCCCGTGCACTCCTACGGCACACCATTGTAATGCCTATTCGCGCATGTCCTGCGGCATTCCAACCACACAGTGAGACTGCAGTTTGGAGGTGGTGCATGCCACTGTACAACATCGACTGCTGCAGCCCTTGTGGCGGCCACACCAGAACACAGAGACACACTTACCGCACTTCCTGAACACGGACATGTCCGAGACACCCCGTTCCCCTTGCCGGATAGGCAGACCCCTGCGCTGACCTGTGTACGCCGGACCAGCACACGCCGCTTGTGCATGCAGGAGGATGAGTGTGTAGCTACATGTCCAGGCTCACTGCCAACGCTGAGGTGACATGGTAACGTCCGCTGACACTGTGATGTTGCAGGGCCGGTGCCTATCATGCTAACACAATGACCACACGGACACACTTGCTCAGATGCGGGTTCGGGGGGCG
Source organism: Calotriton arnoldi (assembly GCA_963921515.1). Classification (NCBI taxonomy): domain Eukaryota; kingdom Metazoa; phylum Chordata; class Amphibia; order Caudata; family Salamandridae; genus Calotriton; species Calotriton arnoldi. Next base: position 509,258 of record CAWUFW010003912.1, on the reverse strand, counting down.
TTGGCGGTCCTGGGGTTGTTGCGATGAGTGTTGTGGACCTCATGGGTATCTGTGTATCATGCTCATTGACTGTATGGCACCTGTGGGTGTTTCAGTGTGGCTCTTGGCTGTGTTCCCTTTCATGCTGCAGGTAGTCGTCCTGCTTAACACCAGCAGAAAGCAGGTGTAAAATCCCTGGTGCTAACGCGGCTTATCGCCGGAATTTGTTTCACATCGCAGTTGTTGTCAAAGTTGTGATGTGGTTTTTTCGTGTACAGAAAAATAAACGAACTGGGCAGTGTATCCCGTCAAGATCCAGCACCTGACCCACTATTCCCAATCAATATAAATACAATGACATTTCTTCATTGATTTTGTGTGTACACTGTAAGTGCACCCACTACCACAGTGCAATTCAATACAGGATTTTAGTATTTAGAATAAATCGCAAAGGTGCACCTCGTGTCTTTTTGCACGGGAACGCCTACTCTGCATTTCATTATCAGCACTTTAATGCAACTAATGTTGAGATAAATATAACACACTATTCAGAAGCTGGTGCAAAGTGCAGACATCACCAGTATTCCCGTGATAACTGCCCCAAAATTTAACACCATGGTGGACACCACGAAATAACAGTAATAAGAACGAGAAAGAGTCACACAGCACTTAAGTAACAACCAAAAACTTTATTGAATTTTTTTCTTTTTTTAATCAAACTTAATTTTTTTGTAAACGTATATATAAAGGATAAACTAAATTTAACAAACTGAACACAAAACAACAAGGTGGAAGACTCCTGTCGGGACCATGAATGTCGACGACACAGCCTGGAAAATAAAGCACAAAATAAGGACGTGTGTAATGTGCATATCAAAGGAGTGAGACACAGAGAAGGAAAAAAAAGCCAGAGAGAAAAAGAGAGGGAAGGAAAGAAAGGGAGTGAGAAAGGGAGAAGGGAGATAGAGAAAGAGAAGAAAAGGAAGGAAGAGAGTGAGAGAGAGTGAAGAGAGGGAAGTGAGAGAGAGAGAGAGAGAGATACTGCCGCCCCTGCGCATCCATGACCAAATAATTACCTGCTGCCACCGAAGTGTCTACCAGTGGGCACTCCACGTGCCCGTTAAAGCTCTGCGGCCCGGCAGATCTCACAGATGTCGCTGAGTCCTGAGTCATGAATGGCAGAGACCACATCAGCTTCTCCGCGGCCCGGCAGATCTCACAGATGTCGCTGAGTCCTGAGTCATCAATGGCGGAGACCTCATCAGCTTTTGGTGCCGCTAACCCTGTGCAACGCAAGTCAGCACCACGTGGTGGTAGGCCGCTGACGGCCATACAATTTAGGGTGCGACTAACCCTGTGCAACTCAAGTCCGCGCCACGTGGTCGAAGGCCCCTGACGGCCACATTAGCTTCGGGTGGCAGTAACCCTGTGCAACTCAAGTTCGCGCCACGTGGTGGTAGCTCGATATTAGTTGCCCCAGGTGGCCGTCGTTAAGGCTTCTCGGTGTTGGCTGGGTACCACCCAGTGCAACTCAAGTCCTGCGCCACGCAGGTAGGCCTGACGTTAGCTGCGGCAGTGATTTCGTGCCACCAGTTCACGCCACGCAGGTAGTAGTCAGATGAACCGCTGGGCAGCACACTCCTGTGGGAATTGTCCGCGCCACGTGGTAGTAGGCCCCTGACGGCCATAGAGCTCAGGGTGCGACTAACCCTCTGCGCAACTTTTCATGAGTCTTTATGATTGCGACCCGTGGAGCATCCGCCATCCAGTCACCACCGGCAATAAAGGATGAGACGTTGTGGATCCATTATATTTGCGTGGTCACATGGCCTGTGACGCATGTGCCGGATGGATGTGGTGTGTGTGCAAACCTGCCCTCAGGGAGTGGCCGTGACATGTTGACAACTAGACCACTGACCTGCACACCAACAGCGAGTACGCCTGCGACAGGTAGCTATGTGGGGGGGGTGAAAACGTGTTTTCTCAATGGATTTTCCATAGGAAACTTTAGACAAGGCTACAGGTCAAACTGCTGAACGGAATTACGCCAAATTTGGCAGGGAGAAAGGTCTTGGTCCAGAAAGCACGCTTTCTCGCATCGAGTGAAAATATAAAAGAAAGGTCTCGGGGGCAATTTAATATACCGGAGCTCTGTTTCTGCGAGATAACTCTTTCACGCTCCGTCTGCCCAACATCACCACTTCGCAGCTATGCCGTTAGAAGCCAGTCCGTCGGCTCGCAGCTCTCTACGTTTGCGAGCTAGTACGCTACTGTGCCTGTACCTCTGCGAGGTACTACGCTGCTGTTCCTTTGGGAGCGGACGGGTCGTAGTACTGCGTGTGTGAGTCGAGCAGACGGGCCGCAGTTGTCCCTCTGCGAGCCTGGGTGCGAACTGTTCATTACTCACACTACATAAGCATTGAAAAACCATTTTGTGATTCAGTCCGTCAGCTGGCATCTGTCCGAGGCATTTCTGAAAACATATCGGAGTTCTTTCTGTGAGAGATACCCCTTTCACGCTGCCTCTCCCTACATCAGCAGGTAATGCACCCTCTTCCCACATTACCAATATACCCCCAACAACCTTCTTGGGCCCGGAAGTGTCCCTGTGCGGTTGGACAAACAAGAATCTTAGTCATGTATAGGTTTACATATAAAACATTTTATTTAAAGAAAACAACAACAAATAAAACTGAAGAGCCTGGTGATGTGGTCGCTGCCACGAAGTTGGGGTCACTGCCATTCAGGACTCAGGACACAGTTCCACATGTGGGATCGGCTTGTATTGAACAGGGTTAGTGGCACCACGTGTCGCGCCTTGTGTTGTACAGGGTTAGTGACACCATGTGTCGCCGGCCTTGCATATGGAAATATGCCTCACTAACCAAAGGGAGTCTGGTGCTGTGGTCGCTGCCACGGACTTGGGGTCACTGCCATTCAGGACACAGTTCCACATGTGGGATTGGCTTGGGTTGAACAGGGTTAGTGGCACCAGGTGTCGCCGGCTTGTGTTGAACAGGGTTAGTGGCACCACGTCTCGCGGCTTGCGTTGAAAAGGGTTAGTGGTACCATATGTCGCAGGATTGTGTTGAACAGGGTTAGTGGCACCATGTGTCGTGGCTTGTGTTGAACAGGGTTAGTGGCACCACATGTCCAAAGTTGGAATTGCGAGCTCTGCTGCCCGCAGTGTAGACTGCTAATGAGTGTTCGTTTGCACTTGAAAATGAATTTGGTGATTGTACTAAAGCTTTAACTGATATAAAAAATGTTCTTGAAGAAAGGATACTAAAAGGATATTATGTAGATTTTAGGCCTGTGATAGTTACTTGCCTAGTGGACTCTGTAATTAATGAATCAATACTTAATTTTAATTGTGAGCCCTACTGACCGCAGTGTAGGTGTATCATGAAAAGATGAAATAAGTATAGAATACACTGACGAAGTGTTGTATTTTCTGAGTACAATCTTCTTGTTAGAAATTAGCATTTAAAAATCGAATTGCGAGCTCTGCTGCCCGCAGTGTAGACTGCTATTGAGTGTTCGTTTGCACTTGAAGATGAATTTGGTGATTGTACTAAACTATGACTGATATAAAAAAGTTCTTGAAGCAAGGATATTAAAAGGATATTATGTAGGCTTTAGGACTGTGATAGTTACTTGCCTACTAGACTCTGTAGTTAATGAATCAAGAAATAATTTTAATTGTGAGCCCTGATGACCACAGTGTAGGCCAGAGGTAGCGGTCAGCAAGGGCCCATAGCCACGTGCGTTGAGTTGAGGTGCACAGTTAGTGGCACCAGAAGCATTGAGACTGTATGAGCCTGTGATGATGCTTGGTGCGGACGGGCCGCACTGGGAGCAATGTGTCTTGCCTACTGGTCTGCGTCATGTGCAATCGGGACTCTATGTGAATTGTGAGGCCTGCTGACCGTAGTGTAGGCCAGAGGTAGCGATGAGCAATGGCCCACAGCCATGTGCATAGGTTGGTGGCCCCACCGGCCTGCGTAGTTCAGGTTCAGTGGCACCACGTGTTGCCGGCCTTCCATGTGGAAATATGCCTCACTGATCGAAGGGAGTCTGGTGGTGTGGTTGCTGCCACGGACTTGGGGTCACTGCCATTCAGGACTCAGGACACAGTTACACATGTGGGATCTGCTTGTGTTGAACAGGGTTAGTGGCACCATGTGTCGCCGGCCTTCCATATGCAAATACGCCTCACTAATCGAAGGGAGTCTGCTGCTGTGGTTCTCTCACGGAGTTGGGGTCACTGCCATTCAGGACTCAGGACACAGTTCCACATGTGGGATCGGCTTGTGTTGAACAGGGTTAGTGGCACCACGTGTCGCGCCTTGTGCTGTGCAGGGTTAGTGCCATCACCAGTAGCCGGCCTTGCATATGGAAAAATGCCTCACTGATCGAAGGGAGTCTGGTGCTGTGGTCGCTGCCACAGACTTGGGGTCACTGCCATTCAGGACTCAGGACACAGTTCCACATGTGGGATCGGCTTGTGTTGAACAGGGTTAGTGGCACCACGTGTCGCGGCTTGTGTTGAACAGGGTTAGTGGCACCACGTGTCCAAAATTCGAATTGCGAGCTCTGCTGCCCGCAGTGTAGACTGCTAATGCGTGTTCGTTTGCACTTGAAGATGAATTTGGTGATTGTACTAAAGCTATAACTGATATAAAAAAGTTCTTGAAGCAAGGATACTAAAAGGATATTATGTAGATTTTAGGCCTGTGATAGTTACTTGCCTACTGGACTCTGTAATTAATTAATCAAGACTTAATTTTAATTGTGAGCCCTGATGACCGCAGTGTAGGCCAGAGGTAGCGGTCAGCAAGGGCCCACAGCCACGTGATGTTGACTTGAGCTGCACAGATTGGGAGCATACAGTCTTCTTAACCGATTATACTCTCTTACACAATTAGTATCGGCACTAATCTTGAATTGTTAGCCCTGCTAACTGCATTGTAGGCCGGAGGCAGCGGTCATCAAGGGCCTACAGCCATGTGGCGTTGACTTGAGCTGCACAGAGTTAGTGGTACTTGAAGCACTTAGCGTGTGCGCAGTCAGCGATGATGCGTGGTCCGGGCTGGCCGCACTAGTAGCAATGTCTGTTGCCTACTGGACTGCGTCATCTGCAATCGCGAGTCGCTCTGAATTGTGAGCCCTACTCACCGCAGTGGAGGCAGGAGGCAGCGGTGAGGAAGGGCCCACAGGCATGTGTTGTTGACTTGAGCAATGTCTCTTGCCTACTGGACTGCGTCATCTGCAATCTCGACTCCATCTGAATTGTGAGCCCTACTGACCGCAGTGTAGGCCGGAGGCAGCGGTCAGGAAGGGCCCACAGCCATGTGTTGTTGACTTCAGCAATGTCTCTTGCCTATGGGACTGCGTCATCTGCAATCGCGACTCGATCTGAATTGTGAGCCTTGCTGTCCACAGTGTATATCGAAGGCAGTAGTTTGTACAGACATAAGTCCGCAGTGCTGTGCCACTGGGGGCCTGTGTGGCGGAAGCCAGCGATCGGCTGAGGAGGCTGGCGGTCATGTTGGCGGCCTCGTGGCAGGGTGCGGGGCGCCGCCCTGGCAGACGCTTTGGCCTTCCCACAAGTGAACCACGCCCAGAGCTCCGGCCTATTTATTCACACTCCTACGCTGAAGTGGCGTACGTCGGACCAGCCCACTCCGGTTATGCTTATGCTTACAGGGGGGACGACACAACTACATGACTGAGATCTTCCCTAGTGTTTGACGTAACATGGTTAGGTCCACTGTCCACAACACTACAAGCACCAGTAGTATTTGTCCACATGGAGAGGTGTGTGTTCTGCATACTGAGATGTGTCCAGCACATCGCCGCTACACTTTGCATTGTGTGCATTGTTAAATATGGGTGAATTGCTTCCTTCACATATAGTTTGTTCACACCTGTCCCAATATTCAGCTATTGTGTTGCTGAGGGGCCATGCCGTTTTCGGAAAGTTCGCTGTCTTGTTCTGCGCTGCCTCGGTGGTAGAGGGGGGGGGCCTGGGGGTGGTGGTGGGTGCTGTGGCGTTCTTGGTGTCGGAGCTGCTTGATCAGTAGGTCTATGACATGTGTTGGTCTTCAGATGTGGCTCTGGGCTGGGCTCCCTTTCATACTGTATGTAGTTGTTTAATATTGAAAAAACAAGAAGACATTATATAGTTTAAATAACAAATAAAAAATTACAGTAGGGAGAGAGGTAGTACGGGGGAGGTCCTGAGGGTTGTGGCAGTGGGTGTTGTGTCCTTCTTGGGTGTCGGAAAAAACTATAGGTTAAATAAACATTATAATTAGAAGTTAGCATTAAAAAAACATTGAAATTCACTGAAAAAACCATACGTTTCAGGGACGTTATAGATAGAAATTAGTATTTAAAAAACCTTTGAAATTCACTGAAAAAACCATAGGTTTCAGGCACGTTATAGTTAGAAATTAGCATTTCAAAAACCTTAGAAATTCACCGAAAAAACCATAGGTTTCAGGGACGTTATAGTTAGTTTGACATTTCACTCATACAAAACCATAGAAATTCCACCGTTATAGTTAGTTCAGCTAACTATAACTCGCGCCCCCGCAATGCACTGCTGATGACGTCACATATTACATCATTCGTGACATGGTCAGTGACATCACTGATGACATCACTGATGACATCTCAAATCACATCACTGATGACATCATCCATGTGACAATCTGATGTACCTCGTCACACACTAATATAACCTTTGATACACTCACTGTAAAATACAGACTACCATTTTCGATACCATTGACACACTAATACCAGTTACTACATACCCACTCAGTGATTCCTAGGTCTAGACACACATCTACCCATTCACCCATACAATCAGTCATACATGTAGTCACTGATCAATAGAACACTATCAAATGCACTCATACACCTATATAGACATTGACACACCAGCACTCATCCTAGTCAGTTATGTACTCATCCTAGTTACTCATGCAAAGAATCAATCACAGTTCCATTTACTCACCTACACAGTTATACACACACCACCTCATTTATTCATACAGATAGTAATGCATACTTAGTCTCTTATATAATCACTAATACAAGTATACACTCATACATACAGCCACTCTCACAATCACTGACTCTCACGTATAGTCATTTCTATACACCAACTCTCACATACACTGCCTTTTATATATGTACTTAGTTGGACATGTGCACTGAGACATCGATTCACTCACCAAGACGCCCATACACACACTTACCCACCCATACAACTGTTTCCACATGCACTCTTAAACTCATACACCCTGTCAATCAACCACTCACACATCTATGCACAGAGTCGCACACCCCCCACCCAACCACACACACACTCAGTCTCTTATACAAATACGCAGGCAACTAATCAATAACCCATATAGACATTGATGTAGCTACTGACCAACTCATGCAGCAGCTTACACAACAACAGACAGAGTGATACAGACATTCACACACTTTAGACACTAACCCATGTATTCAGTAAGATACATTTAATCATTCACTTAAACAGTCAGTCACACACCTACTAAATCCTCCATCCAGACACTTATACATCCATTCATTCTTCAATACAGCTTGGTATATATATAATACATATTTAAATTTTAAAGAAAGCTACATTCACTGGATGATGTCATCAGTGATGTCATCAGTGTTGTCATCAGTGATGTCACTGACCATGTCATGAATGATGTAATATGTGACGTCATCAGCAGTGCATTGCGGGGCGCGAGTTATAGTTAGCTGAACTAACTATAACGGTGGAATTTCTATGGTTTTGTATGAGTGAAATGTCCAACTAACTATAACGTCCCTGAAACCTATGGTTTTTTCAGTGAATTTCTAAGGTTTTTGAAATGCTAATTTCTAACTATAACGTGCCTGAAACCTATGGTTTTTTCAGTGAATATATATATATATATATATATATATATTTCCATGAAGCCTATGACAAAGGGCAGGGGCCCGAAACGCGTCGGCTTGGCATAAAGACTGTATGCGGTATCCTGCCGAATCCTGCTGCAGCTTTCATTAAATCATGTGGCAAAACTTACCTTTGTGGGCTCTTTCGTTTTGAGGCAACTTAGTTAGATGGATATGAAACGGCAAGCCTGGCCGTGGAAGAAGCCCCGCTGTGCCTTAGCAGACCTGGGAGGGTGCCAAACGCCTTTCTTCAGCACAGGACTGGTGCCGGTAATGGAAGCATTATGATGTCAGCGGTGCAGCGCAGGATGCGCTACACCCCACTTGGGGATTTTATTGAAATTGATTGTAGCGAACTTCATGCAACTCACTTGAGGTATACTTGGCACTACGAAGACCAAGAGGCCATGCGAGCGGCCACGCCCACATGGGCAGGGTCTCTTTTATTAAATCCAGGTGCTGTAATATTGCAATGACTTTCCGCATTTTCATGAAGCCTATGACAAAGGGCAGGGGCCCAAAACGCGTCGGCTTGGCATAAAGACTGTATGCGGTATCCTGCCGAATCCTGCTGCAGCTTTCATTAAATCATGTGGCAAAACTTACCTTTGTGGGCTCTTTCGTTTTGAGGCAACTCAGTAGAGCCGTCTTCGCTTTGGGATTTCTTTTGAATATATATATATATATATATATGTATATATATATATTTATTTATTTAAAGGCTTTATACTTACCTGCAAAATACTTACATTTTTGTTGTAGAGTCACATGTGTGGTAAAGTTTTGCATTGTAAAGGCATGCGTTATAAAGGCATTAGCATTGTAATGGAAGCATTGGTAATGGCATGCATGGTTTCGTCATACATCAACACCAAGGTGTTCAAGAGTTACAGCACATATCAGAATCTATTGACCCACTTGTAATGAGGGCCCTTATCTTTTAAGAATCCATCATCATTCTTTAGCTCACTTCGCCACCCCAGTTCAGACAAAGCTATATGTCCATCATCTCCTTGTGTTTGCTTTGTTCGCCCTAAGTTGGCAGGGTATGCCCAGACGTGGGTCCCTTGTTCACTTTGCCACTGGATTCAAGCTAGCCTGGCTGATGAGGGGTGTTACCCCGAAACCGGTCCCAGGATGCTTGTTTCCGGTCCAGGGAAGACATGGCTTGGCAGTTCGGGCTGGACTGTTCCCATGAGGCACAGGGTCAAGACTGATTTGCATATAGCTGTGTCTGAACTGGGGTGGCAAAGTGAGCTAAAGAACGATGATGGATTCAACCCTCATTTGTGACTGGGGGTGAGTGTCTGAAAAGCTTCAGTGCTCTGCCCATCATCTCCTTGTGTTTGCTTTGTTCGCCCTAAGTTGGCAGGGTATGCCCAGACGTGGCTCCCTTGCTCACTTTGCCACTGGATTCAAGCTAGCCTGGCTGATGAGGGGTGTTTCCCCAAAACTGGTCCCAGGATGCTTGTTTCCGGTCCAGGGAAGACATGGCTTGGCAGTTCGGGCTGGACTGTTCCCATGAGGCACAGGGTCAACACTGATTTGCATATAGCCGTGTCTGAACTGGGGTGGCGAAGTGAGCTAAAGAACAATGATGGATACAACCCAGATCTGTGACTGGGGGTGAGTGTCTGAAAAGTTTCAGCTCTCCGTCCATCATCTCCTTGTGTTTGCTTTGTTCGCCCTAAGTTGGCATGGTATGCCCAGACGTGGGTCCCTTGCTCACTTTGCCACTGGATTCAAGCTAGCCTGGCTGATGAGGGGTGTTACCCCGAAACCCATCCCAGGATGCTTGTTTCCGATCCAGGTAAGACATGGCTTGGCAGTTCGGGCTGGACTGTTTCCATGAGGCACAGGGTCAAGACTGATTTGCATATAGCTGTGTCTGAACTGGGGTGGCGAAGTGAGCTTAAGAACGATGATGGATTCAACCCAGATCTGTGACTGGGGGTGAGTGTCTGAAAAGTTTCAGTGCTCCATCCATCATCTCCTTGTGTTTGCTTTGTTCGCCCTAAGTTGGCAGGGTATGCCCAGACATGGGTCCCTTGCTCACTTTGCCGATGTATTTAAGCTAGCCTAGCTGATGAGGGGTGTTACCCCGAAACCGGTCCCAGGATGCTTGTTTCTGGTCCAGGGAAGACATGGCTTGGCAGTTCGGGCTGGACTGTTCCCATGAGGCACAGGGTCAAGACTGATTTGTATATAGCTGTGTCTGAACTGGGGTGGCAAAGTGAGCTAAAGAACGATGATGGATTCAACCCAGATCTGTGACTGGGGGTGAGTGTCTGAAAAGTTTCAGCGCTCCGTTCATCATCTCCTTGTGTTTGCTTTGTTCACCTTAAGTTGGCAGGGTATGCCCAGACGTGGGTCCCTTGCTCACTTTATCACTGGATTCAAGCTAGCCTGGCTGATGAGGGGTGTTACCCCGAAACCAGTCCCAGGATGCTTGTTTCCGGTCCAGGGAAGACATGGCTTGGCAGTTCGAGCTGGACTGTTCCCATGAGGCACAGGGTCAAGACTTGATTTGCATATAGCTGTGTCTGAACTGGGGTGGCGAAGTGAGCTAAAGAACGATGATGGATTCAACCCAGATCTCTGACTGGGTGTGAGTGTCTGAAAAGTTTCAGTGCTCCGTCCATCATCTCCTTGTGTTTGCTTTGTTCGCCCGCAGCTGGCAGAGTATGCCCAGACGTGGGTCCCTTGCTCACTATGCCACTGGATTCAAGCTAGCCTGGCTGATGAGGGGTGTTACCCCGAAACCGGTCCCAGGATGCTTGTTTCCGGTCCAGGGAAGACATGGCTTGGCAGTTCGGGCTAGACTGTTCCCATGAGGCACAGGGTCAAGAGTGATTTGCATATAGCTGTGTCTGAACTGGGGTGGCGAAGTGAGCTAAAGAACAATGATGGATTCAACCCAGGTCTGTGACTGGGGGTGAGTGTCTGAAAAGTTTCAGCGCTCCGTCCATCATCTCTTGTGTTTGCTTTGTTCGGCCTAAGTTGGCAGGGTATTCCCAGACGTGGGTCCCTTGCTCACTTTGCCTCTGGATTCAAGCTAGTCTGGCTGATGTTAATGTTAATGTTAATGTTAAGAATGACTTATAAAGCGCACGTACACCGGGTGGTTTCATGGCGCTGTGATAGGCTCTGTCCATTACCTATGGAGACGTCAATTGTAGGCTTGTGCAAATAGCCATGTTTTTAGGGACCTTCTGAACTTCAGAAGGTCAGTGCAAGACCGGATCTCCAAGGGGAAGGAGTTCCACAGTCTAGGGGCGAGGGTTGCAAATCTGCGGCCTCCCTGACGTCTCCGCTTGAACGCCGGGGTGGAGAGGAACGAAAGGTGAGCTGGGCGCCGGTTGCGAGAGGGGGTGTGCCTGAATATCAGGTTGTTTATAAATTTGGGGATTTGACCGTGCAAGGATTTGAAGATCAGGCAGCCTGTTTTGAACGCGCAGCGTTGAAGGATGGGGAGCCAGTGCAATTTCCTTAATAGAGGAGTCTCTGATTGCCATCTGGGTTGTCGAAGGATCAATCTGGCTGTGTGATTCTGGACCACCTGCAGCCGTTTGAGCAAATAGAGTGGCATGCCCAGGTACACAGAGTTGGCATAGTCCAGGTGTGACAGGACGGTAGCTATCACAACCTGGGTCAAGGCTTCCTGCGTGAGTAAGCGATGAATCTTCCTGATCTTCCACAGTTGGAAGAAGCATTTAGAGATTACCGACCCAACCTGTGTTTTCAGTGAAAGGTCACTGTTTAAGGTGACCCCTAGTGTTTTAGCCGAGGGGGAGGGAGTGGGCGGGGATCCTAGCTCTGACGGCCAGTAGTGTGGGCCCCAGAACTTATGGCTGTCCCCTGTGAGGACTAGCTCCGTCTTGCCAGGATTTAACTTAAGGTGGTTGTGGTCCATCCAGTGTTGAATGTGCAGCATGGTGGCCTGAAATTCGGTGACTGAGCTGTGTGAGTTATCAACCGTGAAGACCAATTGCAGGTCATCCGCGTAGTTGAAGACACTCACCTTCCTATCTTTGAGGGACTGGATCAGGGGGAGAATGTAAAGATTGAAAAGGTGAGGGGAGAGAGCGGAGCCTTGTGGAACACCACACATAGTTCTATGTTGAGGGGCCGTGAAATGGCCTTGGCGAACGGCCTGGGACCGGTCCTCCAGGAAGGAAGAGAGCCAACTAGCGGCTGCACCTTGAATGCCAGCGTGCCTGACACGGTCTACCAAAATAGTGTGGTCGACCGTGTCAAAGGCGGCGGAGAGATCCAGCAATACCAGTGCCTGGGGGGAGCTTCTGTCGGCGTTGTCAAGGAGAGTGTCCAGGACAGCTAATATTACAGTTTCAGTGGAGTGTGCAGGCCGGAACCCCGCCTGGTGAGGGTCGAGGTATTTAGATTCTTCCAAGAAGTTGGACAGGCATCTAGCTACATGGGCCTATAGTACTTTCGCCAGAAAAGGGAGCAGGGAGATGGGACGATAGTTAGGCAGAATCATAGGGTCAGCTCCAGGTTTTTTCAGGAGAGGAACCACGATGGCTTCCTTAAAAGCCGTTGGGACTTGGCCGGAAGAGAGGGACTCGTTCAGGAGGGCGAGGGCAGGGCCCGGAAAAGCTGAGAAACAGTCTTTAAGTATGTGAGGTGGACAGCAGTCCGAGGGGGCTCCTGATTTGACTTTAGCTAGGAGGTCCTGAAAGATCTCGCTACTGATGGCTGGGAAGCAGCTGAGCATGCAGTTGTTGCTGCGCATGGCGGAGGAAGTCATGTTGGGGGAGTGTTTAGGAATGCTGGCTTTGATGGTAGTGATTTTTTCAATAAAATAGTTATTTAGTGAGTCGCACAGTGCTTGGGAAGGCGTAGCCTTTGGAAGGATTCTGTCTGGGTTGGACAGCTCATTCATAATTGCAAATATTTCTTTGGAGCTTTTATTGGAGTTAAGGATACGTGCGGAGAAGTGGGCAGCTTTGGCTGAGAGGATGGCCTTCATATATTCTTTCCGTGCTGTAGTGAACAGAAGTTTCTTGTCAGAGGAATACTTCTGTCGCCACTGCCTCTCTAGTTGGCGCAAGGCCAGTTTCTGAGATTTAAGCTCGAGAGAGAACCATCTCTGGGCGTAGGAGCGGCGGGCCAGTTTAACTTTTGAGGGGTGCGTGCTTGTTGCTGGCCTCGAGTAGCCAGTCAGGAGAGATTTGCTTCAGTTATGTTGATGTCGAGAACAGGTGGCGGGGCTGTGCTGACCAAAGTATCAAGAAATTCCTTTTTGTTTATGGCATTCCATTTCCTAGCAAATCCGCCTTCAACCGTGCAGGTTTTATCAGTGGTGGGGAGTATCAACGTAAATTTTAATAAATGGTGGTCAGACCATATGCAAGGGACAATTATGGGGGCAGATGTTATCAGGCAGTTCGTCCAGACTTGGGGGCCGATTCCGATTCGGGCCGGAAATCTCTCTGACCGAGCCGGACCCGGAGCGATTTCCGACCGAATTTGACCCTAGTAGCCCCACCGAACGAGTACGATGCGTACATATGCTATCGGACTCGATTCGGTCGGACTCCCATTGAAGTCAATGGGAGCCAGTCGTACAACGCATACGCGGGCTCCCATTGACTCAATGGGTGCGAGGCGAACAAGGGCGCCCCCTACAGCGGGTATGCGTCGAAGCGACTCGTGCCGTACATGCACAGGTAGGGGGGACCCCATGGGTCCCCCTGTGTGCGACTCGCGCGGCTACGCGCACAGGGGGTCCGACACGGACTCCCAAAGTGCGGCTCCGACTGCTCTTTGGAGCCGGACTGCGCAAGTCGGTCGGACTGCTCGAGGCGCGCATCGTACTTACCCGGCCGGGGAACGTCTCCATTGTGCGGTGCAAGTCGTGTCCGTGCGAGTCGGTCGGAGCAGTTGGGTCCCGCGAACGAAGTCGGTCGGGCGATTTCGCGGGCGCCGCATCGTGACTCCGCCGCCCGGACGCACGCTCGAATCGGTCGGGAAAGAGGGCTCCGAATCGGATCCGGTAAAGCAGAATACGATTCGGTGCCCTACTGGCCGAGATCGGAATCGGCCCCCTGGTCTAGGATGTGCCCTTTCGGATGGGTGGGAGAGGAAACCTGCTGGGTGAAGTTCAGGTTGGTGAGGAGATCGGTCAGCTCGGCAGATTGTGGTCCTTCGTGAGGGTCATTATACCAGTAGTTAAAATCGCCCACGAGAAGGATTTTGGCATGATCGATGACGAGGTTCGCAATCTGTTCGCTAAGCGATAAGGGAAATTGGGGCATCTGGTGCGGGGGCCTATAGACTAGCACACAGACGAAAGTATCGGCAGCGGATTCTAGTTGAATTACTATGTTCTCTACTTCAGGGAGGCAAAGACAGGTCAAGGCACTGAATTTGAGTTTAGTGTGGATGATGGCTGCAACCCCCCGCCCACCCCCCGGTTTACCAGGCAGGCGGTTAGCGTGGATGATATAATAGTTAGAGGGTAATGCCGCCAGCATATCAAGGGCGGAATCGGGTGTCAGCCATGTTTCTGTCAACAGGAGGATGTCAGGTTTATCAGTGAGCAGGAGGAGGAAAATGTCAAGCTGGTGCTTGACAAGGGAGCGTGTATTAAGGTAGTAGATTGATAGGGGCATGGGCCTGAGATTGACAGGGCTCTGTGCGATTTGCGTAGAGGTGGTAAAGTTCTGAATTTCTGGGAATGAGCTCCGTTCTATAAAGATTTCATTCTCAGTGGTTAATGTAATTATTTCACGGGAGAGGGCCAGGTGAGTGGAGTGCATCATTTTGAGGGCTTCTGATGGGTATGTAATGGAACGGGCATAGTGGCTGGTCCCTGGGCCCAGATGGGCGCAGACGGGCGCAGACGGGCTTGCCTTTGGCGTGCCTTCAGCACGCCGCAGGCGCGCCCGCTGCGCGCGTCCGCTGCGCTCCCGCGCTGTGGGCTGCATTTGTCTCCGGTCCCCGCCCACAGCTCCGCCCTCTCACAGCGTGATTGGCTGCTAACGGGGGGAGTTGACAGGAATAACTAGGAAGCCGGAACAGCCGCATTATGCGCCGAGGTCAGTTTCAACAAAGGTAAAATCAACAACTTCACACAGTAAAACAGATTCTGAGGATAATTTTTAAAAAGCTAACAGCAGCGATTAGCGTGGCCTAAAAGTAGCGTTCTGCGGGTAGCGACAATAGCCTAATGAGACTCTCCCGCGCTGGGGGCTGCATTTGTCTCCGGTCCCCGCCCACAGCTCCGCCCTCTCACAGCGTGATTGGCTGCTAACGGGGGGAGTTGACAGGAGCAGCTAGGAAGCCGGAACAGCCGCCTTACGCGCCGAGGTCAGTTTCAGCAAAGGTAAAATCAACAATTTCACACAGTAAAACAGATTCTGAGGATAATTTTTAAAAAGCTAACAGCAGCGATTAGCGTGGCCTAAAAGTAGCGTTCTGCGGGTAGCGACAATAGCCTAATGAGGGGTGTTACCCCGAAACCGGTCCCAGGATGCTTGTTTACGGTCTAGGGAAGACATGGTTTGGCAGTTCGGGCTGGACTGTTCCCATGAGGCACAGGGTCAAGACTGGTTTGCATATAGCTGTGTCTGAACTGGGGTGGTGAAGTGAGCTAAAGAACGATGATGGATTCAACCCAGATCTGTGACTGGGGGTGTCTGAAAAGTTTCAGCGCTCCGTCCATCATCTCCTTGTGCTTGCGGTGTTAGGCAGTACCTTATTGTCGATATCAGTAGGGTGGGCTTGAATACATCTAATCAGGCCTCTGATTGGCTGAGAGCAAAGTGAGCAGCAGCTGATTGGCTGTAAGGGTCCTCTGAGTCCCAGGGAACCATCTGTACGTAAAGCTAGGAGGTGCTTTTATTTTTTATAGGAATTATACGTGTGTTTTGGAGAATCATTGGGATTCACAGAGGGAATAAACACCATATAGTGGCAATGCTTGCTAAGCACAAGATGACTCTTTTAACTACAGATCACTCACAGTCTGTGAAGGAGGAGGGTGGTCTAGCAATAAAGATATTTGAAAATGTGTTGTGACAGACTCCCTGTTGTGGTGGTGGAGATAAAACAGTAATTACATTCAAAAAGCATTCGACAGGAACTGTAGAACAGAAGCATTGGCTATAAAAGTGAAACACTAGGAACATTTCATGCTAGGGGTGCATAAAAGTTCTTATTACATGAGCATGGGTTGGTGTACTCCCTAAATTCTAGCGATTGCGCAGTTTGCAGTTTCCTTCTTTCCCTTCCCCTATGCCCAAGCAAAATTTTCCCCCACACTTTGACTCTTACATGCAGTAACACATGTCTCGAATAGCAACATGCTTTTCTTTTTCACTGTCTCTCTCATCTCCTGTTCTCAAAATAGGAAGCTGAGTGCTTGAAGATCATCTTCAGAGCTTGGAAAACAATTAAATTCCACTTAAAGTTGCAGCAGGAAGGACTGTCTGGACCAATGGAGGAGGGTTTCTGAATCTGTTTCAGTACAAGTATCAGAAGTCCTTGAGAATGGCAAAGCATTAGATATCTAAAGGCCAACAAGGGAAATATTGAAAGGTTTTGAGGGGCAAATGAAGGAAGAGGCTGCAGATAAAAGAGTAGTGGGCCTCTTTCGTCGATGGGGCATTGTAATGTGATAGTGTTGTCATTGGGAATGGGGCAGAAGAAATCAGAGGTAGGATTCAGTTTAGTTTATCATCTGTCTTTTCCAAAGGTTGAGTCTGGAAGTTGCTTATGTTGGCAGGAGTATTATTTGGTGGCTTATGCAATCATGGATCAGGAAGTGGTGCTTGCGAGGAAGTGAGGGAGGAAGGCTACAATATCAAAGTCAGACATGCAATCTGGGTGACTACTGCCACTGGTTCAACCTGAGGATTCTACTTGGTAATGGATTTGGTAAGAAGATTTTAGTCAACAAGACCATGTTGCTCTTTGTTGATTGATTTTTCTGAAAGATTTAGCACATTTCCCCAAAATATGTTCTCAACGTCAGCAAATGCTGAGCAAGTATTGCAAACCTTTATTTGTCAGAAGAAGTGATGAGCTGAGGAAGTCTTGCACTGTATTGCAGACTTTTAAGTAAGTGGTTAAACGCTAAAGTTCTGTTGGTGGCTTAGAAGGCAGAAGGTTTGAGGCATAGATTACTTTTTCTGGCTAATACTCTTGTCTCAGGAAGAATGAAGTTGAGGCTTCTGAAGAAGAAGGGTGTAACATTTAGAGCACGACCAAGAGTGATTTAGATATGATTGCTTCCTGTCTAGATTCGCGCAATTAGCAAAAATTACAGGTTCAAATGCAGCTTTAATCAGACTTTTGCAAGCATTACAATCATCACAGTTTGTTACTTCCAGGGGCTGCTGGGACACTTTAATTTTTCCTGCAAGTTGGTGGGGATAGGAGGGAAGGAAACATTTTGCAGCAGGATGGCAGACCTGCCAACTGACACAGTGTCACCGTGTGACACACGATATCGGCTACTTTAACACGATCACCTGTTGAAGAGCTGATATCACACCGGGGCAGATAAAACTAGCTGAAATCCAAAGTAAACAGTGGATTTTCAGCTCATTGTCGGAGGCTTTGAAGTGCTGTGGTCCATTAAGGGATGTAAAAACACCCCAGTATGTCGGCACCAGCCTCAGCAGACATTTTTTTATTTGGGGGGGAGGAGGAGGAGGCTGAGGTCAGGGCGGGTGCAAAAGTGCCTTTTAGGTATTTCTCCGCACGAGGCCCGCCATTTCAAGGCCCTGCCCCCTCTTCACACGATCAAATCTTTGTTGAAGTTGGCAGGTATTGGAGCGAGATAGTGATGTGTGGTGCACCAAGAAAAAAGATGGGCTTGAAATGTGTAGATAACAGAGATATTAGATTTTCGCTGACCTGGAAAACCATGTTATGTAACAACATGGTTATCGGAGGAGGTTATGGATAGTAGGTGCACATTGTTTTCAAATGCAGTGGGGGTTGAGGGGCTTGGTTTGTACTGGCATGGTAGGTGGCTCACAGTGGAACGGGTGTCAAAGAAAAAAACAAAAGCCATGGTATTAGATTCAGATTTCTAGACTTTCTGCTTGGTTGTCATGATTTTGTTAAGAGGAAAAACTAATGAAGGTGTTTTGTTCCTGGATAATTGAGGTGAGAAAGTCTTGAAACTTTTTGAGTCTTCATTTTATGGTTTAAATCTTTTTATTGAAATTTCAAACAAGCACCATTATAAACATGTGAGTATGGCTATCAAGTCGTCAATATCACGTGAGCCGGGTGCGTAAACAGTCAAGCACAAGTGAGTCTTCATTTTAAAGTGCAGACTTACCAAGTTATATTTTCTATTTTTTACCTGTCCCTTAGTGCCATACTGATGGTTGCAGGTTGGAAAAACATCTAAAATGCTATTGGAATGCCTGCTTATAAAGTGTAGGCCTTCCAAAGGAATATCAACTATCCATCCAGTGGCCATGAGGGTGTTTCTGACACCAGAGCTGACGTCCTCTGCTGTTGGAAGTAAGACATTTCTACCACCTGTAAATGAGGCCAGGGCACCATGAGATGGGTGAATGACATATCTTCAGTTTTTTAATGGAATACCTTTATTGCCAGCTCTAAATGAACATCTTATCCTTGTTTTAGGTAGAGAGTCTATCCCAAGTCTTTGGGAGACTGTTGACCAAGGAAGCTCTAGTAGTTTGGTAGATATTGAGGGGATTATGAAGGGCAATGTATCCTGGAAATGATGGGCCTTTGCCCGCCTTTTCATGTGGGCTGAGGATAGGGTTAATAGACCTGGAAACTGCACAGGTAGGCAAAGTTATAGGGGAGGAAAGGAAAGTCTAAAGGAGGTTGAGGGCTTTCTGGACCTGTGGTTTACATAAATTGGGGTATGTAGAGGAAAAGTACAATATCAACCAGCTATTAATTGACTTAGTGTTTTACCTAGTGCTTCATAAAATAACTCAGTGTTCGTTTTAAGTCTGACTTAATAGCACAGCCGTCCAGATAACCTACTGTTACCAATTCTTTAACATATACAGTCAGCTTCAGCTTTTCTCAGAGGAGTATTACTTTGTAAACACGTGCTATTGGCTGTTAGGTGTATAATTCCACCTCCTACGGAGTGCTTGCATTACTATAAATGGAAAATTATATTACCTCTCAACAGAACACAATGGGGCATATTATCAAGGGCTCTATCGCCGCTTTAGCGGGACTTTTTCCCGCTAAAGCGGAGATAATTCTAACGCCCTATTAGCAAGCTGTCGCTAACTGCTGTTAGCGACAGCTTCTAGGCGATAGCGACCGGGTTGGGTGCCGCTTTGCATGCCAGCGATATTTATCGCTAATGGCATGCAAAGTAGGCGTTCCCAACCTAAAAGCGACTGGAAACAGTCGCCTATTAGCGAGGCAGGGGAGGTGATTAACGAACACGTTTAGCGCTGGTTTGTTAACGCCTGGTCTCACCCTGACTTAGCCATGTAATCCAATGGGAGGTGGATTACATGGCTAAATCCCCCTCGCCCTATCGCTAGCTAACACTGAGTCACAGTGTGAATATCGCTGTTTTCAAGCCGATATTCACACTGCTTCTCCAGGGTTTCTATCGCTTTGGAGATAAGCGTTGCTGATAGCACGCTATCTCCGCGATAGAAACTCTAGTGAGTAGCCAGCGATAATTATCCTAGCGCTAACTGCGCTTAGCGATAATTATCGCCGGTTATTGCTAATAGGCCCCTAAATCATCACACATTAAATTCTTCATAGAGTTGAAGCATGGTATAGAGAAGGTTATAGTTTTTTGGTCGTTTTGTTTTCTTTTTCCAATGTTACAGGCTTTTTTAATTGTCTTATTCAGAACTCAAAATGCAAGCCAGACCTATTGGTTATGACATTGCTTGTAAACTCCGTTCTAGATTTGAATTAAATGTGGGGCAATTGGTATATAACATTGCACCAAGCAAGCTAAATCAGGAAGTGTGTTATGCTTTTTAGCCTATTAATATTGCACAAGATATATTTGTTATCTGATGTTATTTTGAAAAGAAATAAACCAGTCACTAAATCTAATAACTACCGGCCTGCAGAGCAGACCTGGTGTCAAACGGAATATCTGGATTTCAGGAGGCGACCGACGCAGACCTAAGCAAGAAGTCATAGGCAGATGCACACAAAATGTACCATACAACTACACGCTGGAAGCAAGCCCAGGAGAAAATAAAATGAAACATTGCTTGCTGCAAATGTATATGTCATCAATAATGTAGGGATGCATAGTGCAGGCAGGCGGAATTGAGGACAGCCGGCGTTTACTGCTAGCAAAGCACGTGACATCAAATGAGGCCGTGCAGGGTTTCCTGCGAAGTACGTGGGTAAGAAAGAAAAGTAACAGGGGTCACCACTGGGTCAACAATGAGTAGTTATAGTTAGGTGAGCGTCCATAGGAAACGCGTTTTTTGTTTTGTGTTGCTAATAACTTTGGTACCATTTGACAAATCTCCACAAAACTTTCCAAAGTGCTCTGTTTGTCCTAGTTTTTGCATGAAAAGTTTCGGGGTGATCCGGGATAAGAAAAAAGGGGATCCTAAAACACAAAATCCCAATGCATTTTCTATAGACTTCTTTAAGAAGCGCTACCACAAAAACCGCTGAACGGAACTACACCAAATCTGGCAGGAAACTAGATCTTGGGGCGCAGATTGTGATTTTTGTTATTTGGTGTAAATTGGCCCAAGGGACACCATCCCCAAGGGCTGTCATGAGGTCCCATCCCTGAGCCTTTACATGGCCCTGGGGACCCCACCCCCTGGAGATAGCAGTTTCCCTGCCTGCATCGGGGAGGGAAAATTGTGTGTGCTCCTGCCTGGTGGGAGCATTGTTAAAACTACCACCATGCGGGAGCAAACACAAAGTCTGCTCTCAGCAGGTGGAAGCTTTTAAAAATTATCTCTTTGCTGGGAGCAAGCTTGATATCTGTTTCCCTGTCCGCACTAATGCGGGCAGGGAAGCATATCAAGATACTGCTTCCTCCCAGAGAAAGCAGCATAAATAGCTGCTTCCAGCAGGCAGAAGCAATGCGGCTCTCGCTGCATGGAGGGAGCTGGCTGAGGCCATTGGGGCAGTGGTGGCTCGTGGAATTTCAAAGTGGTGGGCGTAAGACAAAACCATGAATTTGCTTGAGAGAGTACAGTGACTGAGCATACCTCTCCCCAGGGTGGTGGTAGGGGTCTCGCCCCGAGAGAAAAAGTATATATAAAAAGGCACAAAATGTGGCCTTTATCAGCATGGTTTCTTTATTAAAATTACCTAAAAGCAGTAGTTTTTACAGGAACACTCATACAATATTTGAGAAAATTCCTAATTTGCCTCCCCAGTGGTGCAGTTACCAGGAAAAATTACTTGGGATCTCCCTTATAAAATATTTGTAAAAATGTGTTCTCTTACCTCCATGTGCATGCAGATTAAGTGGCATGTGAGGACAAGGGGAGCTGGTCAGAAAGGCCAGGGCTGCTCAATGCATTAGTGACTTGCACAAAGAGACCAGAGCTGCCTAATGTGCAAGTGAGGTGAGAGGGAAAAATACTTTAAAGTTAGTCCTAAAGATTCAGGTCATATTTTTTGCATTAATTACAGATATTGCCTTGACAATCCTATGAATAACCACACTGCCCAAAACAACATACCTTGCTATGCCAGTTTACTCATTGTTGCAATCTACATGTACAAATGTGCAGCAGGTTAACTAATTCTCTTGAGCAATGCTGCTTGGAGTCTAAACTACAACCTTCAAGTTTCAGTGGATCTCTGGGGATGGCCCCTACCCTGCTGAGCTAGTTAATTAGTATGTTAACCTTTGACCTGCAGTTTGCACGCAGATTACTGCAGCAGGAATGTTAACCATCTGACCTAATTTACCTGCATTTAATTTTGTGACGGTCACAGAACTCTGTAGCCAGTTCATTCATTGACTGAGTTCAGTGCTTTATTTATAAAAAGCATAACTGCAGGTTAGCAACGTTTTTATTTGCAGCCCACTTCAAGTGTTGCTAAATGCTGAGGTTGCCCAATAACAAGACTTTCATCCACCATCCTACCCTTCCAGTCTCAATATCTCAAACTTGTTGGTTCCTTTTCTATT
This sequence comes from Calotriton arnoldi, assembly GCA_963921515.1. Lineage (NCBI taxonomy): Eukaryota > Metazoa > Chordata > Amphibia > Caudata > Salamandridae > Calotriton > Calotriton arnoldi. The sequence goes on along the minus strand of CAWUFW010003912.1, from coordinate 487,174 downwards.
TCTGCTTTCTCCCCTTGACACTGACTTCCTATATTTCGTGTCCTCTTTTCTCCCTTTTCTACCTTTCTATATTTAGCTCTGGGCCACAATGTGTTGTATAATTAGCCCCCATCCCAAAAAACGAGTGCCAGTGCCCACCACCTGCAACCACAGAATAAATTAATGACTGCCAATTACAGACCCTGTAGATGAAAAACAGTGCACACACAATAAATCAATCATTATTTATAATAGATGGGAAAAAAGCCCCAGCCACGGAATGCCACTCAACAAATTATGCCCTCACAGCCTTAATTTGTTGAAATCACACTTTCACCCAAGTTTTCAGTGTGAAATGTGCCAGACTGAGATTCAGACGAATCTTTCCCCTTAAAGTTCAGCTAACGACTGGTAGCACCGTAAATAAGACGTTGAGCATTTTAAACGAAATCCTGTATGAAACATAATTATCTGAAAGTATTGTGGGGAAAACACAGCTTCCTTTCAGCTTTTTAAATGAACGGCTCCGAAGGAACCGTGTGACAAATTTATAAGAGAGGGGTAAGGGCTAGAGATATATGTGCAAGATGCAGCCTTTACAAGAGAGAAGCCAGGGCTCCAGAGACACATTTGATTGGACTGGTTCTGCCAGAGGCCATTGGGGGTTAATAATGGGGCAGAATCTAATAATTGATTGTAATGAACGGAAAATACATTTTTACCGAGTGCTTCCTTATAACCATGGCAAGGCGTCACATTATTGAAGAAATGGTTATAAAGCTGAGAGGAAGACGCTTCATAAATGCAGCCCTCATTTCCCAGTATAATCCACACAGCCACCCCAATTCCCTTCTTTCTCTAGGCAAATGCTCGTACTCCAGTCCCGGCTCGCACTCTCGGGTGGGGGGATCGCGCGTGGGTTATTGCGTGGGGGTTATCGCACAGGGGTTACCGCGAGGGGTGGGGGGGTGGCTGGCTAAAATAAAACTTACCTGACCAGTCCCGCGCCGCCTCTGCTCCTGGGCCGGGTCCGCGTTTTCCTGCTCCTGAACAGGAACAGGCATGCTCCCTGGTTTCCTGTAAGCCAATCGCAACGCTGCAATGGCAGCGTTGTGATTGGTGCGGAGTCCCGGACAGCGCCCAGCCGGGCACCTGTAGGGAGGCCATTTTCTTTATGTAGGCTGCATGCAGCAAACATAGAGAAAATGTAGACTGCACATGTCTGCTTTGGTCGGCCCCAGGGCTGACCAAACAGTCAGGGTACTCAGAGTGGTGCAAGCCCCTCCTCCCCCCCGCCCACCAGCCCGCCCCCAACCAGGCATATCCTCCCGCCCACCCCCAATCAGGCATACCCCTGCCTTCTGCTTTCTCGCAGCGCGAGAAGCAGAAAATAAATGGTATTTAAAATATCATTTTATTTTCTGCTTCGCTCTGCGAGAAAGCAGTGGGCGGCGCTCCTCCACCCTAATGAAGGAGCTGCCCCTGCTCGTACCTGTGCTGCAGATCAACTCCAGCCCTTCCCTTTGCCAGCCTCCTGTTCTCAGTGCTGCCTGGCCCGCTCTTATCTTTAAACCCCTGAGGCCAGCTCTCTAACTTAGGAAACACAATGCCAGGCCTACAGGAGCACCCTGGGCATCTGGATGCTCCCTGTGGTCACGTCATTATCACACTATAACCCCACCCTTTCCTAAGTCGTCACAGGCTGGAGTGGGGTCAGTGATGTTTGCTGACCCCACCCCAGCCTGTGACGTCTTGAGAAAGGGTGGAGTTGGTGATTCATGGATCGATGAGTGATGCGCAGCCCAGAAAGTACAGGGCTGATGCCCTATGTGACAGTGCAACCTTAAAAACCGATGTTGCTGCAACGTCAAAAGGGGGAGGTTCCGCAAGGCCCTCAAATAGAAGGCCAGAGCTGGTGTAAGGTAAGCCCTTAGGCCTAAATCAAATTATAGGAAATGACAAGCACATGCGCACTGGCGCAAGTCTCTGAGTAATGAGCATGGCTGCCTGCCCTCGCATATGAGAGGTTCGGAGAGTGTGCAGTGACAGGAGGACAATAAAAGTATTTAGTTCTGCCACAATACTTTCTACTTCTTGTAGACCCATTAATGAAAAAACAACGTGAATGGTAATTGCTTTTAGCTATTACCATCCCCAAAATGATTAAAATTGCAAGGGTGTAGCCCCTCTGCCCAGAGAAAGCAGCCGCCACTGCATTGGGGCCTTAGGACTCCCCACTCAGTCCTCAACGTTCTGTATGGTGGGCACCCTGGGTGGGCACCAGGGCATCCACCTATATGAAACTCAGGCCCCAGGAGATGGGGTCCCCGGGGTCAAAATATGCTTGGGGAGGGAGGGCTGCATGGTCCCCCTCCCCTTTGAAAATAATACATTCCTTTGGGATAGGGTCCCCAGGGCCTAATTAGGCTAAGAGAGCCCCCTCCCCTTTTCAAAAGACACCTTTCGTTTATTGGAGTGCAATCTCTACCGCAGACCAGGCCTTGTTGCCAACCCCCTGCGGACAAGTCCCCCGCCATGTATGGCTGAAGGCTGTGCGCAGCAGGGGGTTAGCTTTACATATAGTGATATAATATTACTTTAGGTTAAAAAAAACTAGGAATTCAATGAAAGAAACAAAAGGTAGCATCATAGTTAGGTGTGATAGAAAGATCTGTTTTAGCTTTAAAAAAAACCTTAGAGCTTTAGTGAAAAAAAACCAAAGGTTAAAGTAAACGTAAAGTAACATCATAGTTAGGTGAATATGTCAGTGACAGCATTAACGTTTTGAACTGAAAAAACACATACATTCATCTCTTATAGCTAGCAGAGCTAACTATAATTTGCACCCCAACCATGCACTGCCTAAGACCTCACATATTACATCACTCATGACATGACATTGATTAAATCAGTGATGACATCTCAAATGACATAATTGATGGCATCACTGATGACATAATCTAAGCTTCTTTTGTACAAACTACTCTATAAACTAGTATGGTAGTAGGTTCAGTAAGTACAACACAGTTCAGAATATTATGAGACATCATTAATGCCATCCAAGATAAACTCCCTTAGGTGTAGCAAGCATGTGTTATGTACACTATTGGCCCTATACTATACTCTTCATGGGTAACCTAGTTCACATTAGCAATCAACCACAGATATGTGAGAAACACTCATTGCATATGGTGTTCAATATGCATACACTTGTTGAGGGAAAGCCAAGTTACTCATGGTACCCAACATCTGTTCCATAATTAATGCCCTACTACGGACTGCTTTTATCTGTATCAAACCCCTCACAGTCACCAAACCTACATTGAGAAATGAAGTTGATAGTAGTAGAAAAGTGGGTGCTGTAAACAGTATTTACTTAATGGAGAAAGTTTACTCTGTACCACCCTGTTTGCAGACATTGAAACTCATGAGAAATACACCACAGAGTATTACAAATTAATACTAAGACCAGTGTACACTCTATGCAACACTTGTCAAAAAAGAAACTATTTTCTTAAAATAACCAAGGTATGAAAGAGTTAAAGATTATACTACCTCCAGCCTTCATACTGGTTTGAAAATATTACAAATAGCCCATCTTCTGAAGCAAAAGAAGCATATGTACATAGGTTAGTACCTGGTGCATACAATCTTTGATGTTATGTAGAAATTGTCATTCTGGGATGATTCTGTCTTATAACTCAAGGTTGCTTACAATACTTAGTATGTAGTACGTAAATTTGTGTGGAACCTGCTGAAACACATGTCGCCAACTCTCACCTGCACACAGAGCTACTCTTCAATGAAAAGATTTATAATGTGTTCAATACCTCTGCACACTAATTAGGAGCACATGCATTTTGTAGACACATCCATTAGCTGGACACAGACTGCACAAAATTTGGTAGAAAAGTCATATGATAGCTACTCGCCACTATATAAACTATAAAGCAAACTAACACACTCATTGGATGATGTCATCAGTGAAGTCATCAATTATGTCATTTGATATGTCATCAGTAATGTCATAAATATTGTCATAGAATATGTCATGAGTGATGTAATATGTGAGGTCATAAGCAGTGCATGGCGAGGGCGCAAGTTATAGTTAGCTCTGCTAACTATTACTAGTGAATTTCTGTGTTTTATTTTTGTTCAAAACGTTAATGTTGTCACTGACATATTCACCTAACTATAATGTTACTTTACCTTTGTTTTTTTCAGTGAAGATATATACATACAATATGCAGCACACACATTTTATACAAGGTTTTTATGGATATTCAAGGGCACAGTGTTGGCACTTTAAGAGCACTCAAGCACTTTAGGAGGACTGAAAATTTTGACAGGGATATAATGCCCACAGGGGCGATATTTGATGGCAAGCATGAGTTTGTCCAGAAGGTGTCCATCAAAGGAGGAAGCAGGTAGCTATTGTATTACATAATGAGAATCAGCAAGAGCCTAATGTTTAGTGGGGTAAGAACAAACAAGTTACGGTATAGAGAAGAGAAAGGACGCTGCAATATATTTTAATCACAAATCAACAGATGGCATGTTATATAGTATGCACTATGCACTTTATATAGCAGAAGTTTGCACAAATGGTCCTATTAGGGTATATGAATTATCAGAAACTTTGATGATTGGTCATCTTTTAGAATGGTCTATTTGCCTTTCTGTAATTTAACTGTGTAAAGTCTATACAGAAATGATGTAATACCCACTGACCAATGTCCAACAATAGATGCCATGTTGTTACATAAAGTCATTTGAGATGAAAAAATTCAAATAATTTGTTTTAACAGGAAATGCAGTCAACCTGTCTCTATATTTTGTATATATGTTTTAAAGACGATGGCATTACACATCTTAGCTGTAAATTATATGAGAAGAAACTATGCAAAATACCTGTGCTATTCCTTGTAAAGGGCATTTAAGTCTCCAAAAATAACGTCTGAATTTTGGTGCGGGTTAAATATGTAGTCTGTTGTTTACATTTATTGAAATAGCGAGCATAATGTCACTTTACATAGGAGAATACCTTTCAATATGTCATGTGATCAAGGCCTTCTTGGCCGAAACGCGTCATGGCAGATGTGTAGAAAATAAAATAACTTGCATTGAAAATCTGGGTCTTTGTCCCGACGCCTCCTTGAGGGATTGATGCAACGGGTATCTAAAGATATATATATATATATTTCTTTGCTCATAGAAAAGAAGTGCGTACTCCAATATTGGATGCAGCATATAAAATTTATTTCACGGATAATGTAATTTTGCCACAATGCTCCCACAGCCTTTCGGCGAACAAGTCGCCTTTAATCACGGGACCCGTGATGCAAGAAATATTGGAGTGCACGCTTTTTTTCTACCAGCCAAGAAAAGGTGAACTTTGCTGTTATTTCGGAGCTCATGTCTGAACGTGCACCATGATATATATAATGTGATCAAGGCTGCATGTCTGGCAGCCGAAACGCGTCATGTTGGACCTTTTCTGATGTGTGAATAAACTACCATCCTGTTTCCACACCAACTGTTGGAGTCTGTGCCCGTGTGTTGCGCCGGAGTGCTTGTCGCAACATTGGGATTTCTTCGCGATATATATATATATATATATATATATATATATACCCCCCAAGAACCTCCTTTCCATCACAAAGAGTCCTTGCACTCAAGGGAGGGTGGGGCAATGAACTTTATTGATAAACTGTTCCCCCAGAGACGCGTTTCACCATTCACTGCCTTTTTCAATCTGGATCAACACGTGTTTGCACTTAAGTCAAATGTGCTAATAAAACATCCATTTGCGTAAAAATGAAAACAAAAACTCCTCGTTTTGGCTTTAACAACAGACTGGCGTCCTGGTTGACGATAAATCCCCAGCCTGCACGGTGAGTGTTTGTAAATGTCAAGTTAGTGCAGAAAGTAGCAAACACGTTAAATGTTCTTTCTTTTAAAAAACAGTACATCAGGTTGCAAGTTCACCTCCTTTTCGAGTTGCTGCTCACCCTCATCTCCACTGCCTCTAATCAGTGCCCTGCTCCTTAATCCTTGTTATGTGAGCAGACTTTGACCGGCTCCGTAATGAAGTGCCTGCCAGTCAAGCTTGCGAGTCGTAGTCCTCTCGCTGCTGTGGCCGGCACCTCTTGACACGTCCTAAAGTTTGCCTCAGTATCAGGTACGGGGGCTGGACGGTTGCTGCTTTGCTTTCACTGATTTCAGCGGTCTGCCGTTCTGCGCCTGAACGCAGGTGGTGCTAAGAATGACGCATACCGCTCTGCGCATAAATATACCAAGAACCTCCTTTCCATCACAAAGAGTCCTTGCACTCAAGGGAGGGTGGGGCGATGAACTTTATTGATAAACTGTTCCCCCAGAGACGCGTTTCGGCATTCACTGCCTTTTTCAATCTGGACCAACACGTGTTTGCACTTTAGCCAAATATGCTAATAAAACATCCATTTGCGTAAAAATGAAAACAAAAACTCCTCATTTTGGCTTTAACAACAGACTGGCGTCCTGGTTGAGGATAAATCCCCAGCCTGCACGGTGAGTGTTTGTAAATGTCAAGTTAGTGCAGAAAGTAGCAAACACTTTAAATGTTCTTTCTTTTAAAAAACAGTACATCATGTTTCAAGTTCACCTCCTTTTCGAGTTGCCGCTCACCCTCCTCTCCACTGCCTCTAATCAGTGCCCTGCTCCATAATCCTTGGTATGTGAGCCGACTTTGACCGGCTCCGTAACGAAGTGCCTGCCAGTCAAACTTGCGAGTCGTAGTCCTCTCGCTGCTGTGACCGACACCTCTTGCCACGTCCTAAAGTTTGCCTCAGTATCAGGTACGGGGGCTGAACGGTTGCTGCTTTGCCTTTCACTGATTTCAGCGGTCTGCCGTTCTGCGCCTGAACGCAGGTGGTGCTAAGGATGACGCATACCGCTCTGCGCCTAAATATACCAAGAACCTCCTTTCCATCACAAAGAGTCCTTGCACTCAAGGGAGGGTGGGGCAATGAACTTTATTGATAAACTGTTCCCCCAGAGACGCGTTTCAGCATTCACAGCCTTTTTCAATCTGGACCAACACGTGTTTGCACTTAAGTCAAATATGCTAATAAAACATCCATTTGCGTAAAAATGAAAACCAAAACTCCTCGTTTTGGCTTTAACAACAGACTGGCGTCCTGGTTGACGATAAATCCCCAGCCTGCACGGTGAGTGTTTGTAAATGTCAAGTTAGTGCAGAAAGTAGCAAACACGTTAAATGTTCTTTCTTTTAAAAAACAGTACATCAGGTTTCAAGTTCACCTCCTTTTCGAGTTGCCGCTCACCCTCCTCTCCACTGCCTCTAATCAGTGCCCTGCTCCTTAATCCTTGGTATGTGAGCAGACTTTGACCGGCTCCGTAATGAAGTGCCTGCCAGTCAAGCTTGCGAGTCGTAGTCCTCTCGCTGCTGTGGCCCGCACCTTTTGCCACGTCCTAAAGTTTGCCTCAGTATATGGTACGGTGGCTGAACAATTGCTGCTTTGCTTTCACTGATTTCAGCGGTCTGCCGTTCTGCGCCTGAACGCAGGTGTTGCTAAGGATGACGCATACCACTCTGCACCTAAATATACCAAGAACCTCCTTTCCATCACAAAGAGTCCTTCCACTCAAGGGACGGTGGGGCGATGAACTTTATTGATAAACTGTTCCCCCAGAGATGCGTTTCAGCATTCTCTGCCTTTTTCAATCTGGACCAACACGTGTTTGCACTTTAGCCAAATATGCTAATAAAACATCCATTTGCGTAAAAATGAAAACAAAAACTCCTCGTTTTGGCTTTAACAACAGACTGGCGTCCTGGTTGACGATAAATCCCCAGCCTGCACGGTGAGTGTTTGTAAATGTCAAGTTAGTGCAGAAAGTAGCAAACACGTTAAATGTTCTTTCTTTTAAAAAACAGTACATCATTTTTCAAGTTCACCTCCTTTTCGAGTTGCCGCTCACCCTCCTCTCCACTGCCTCTAATCAGTGCCCTGCTCCGTAATCCTTGGTATGTGAGCAGACTTTGACCGGCTCCGTAACGAAGTGCCTGCCAGTCAAGCTTGCGAGTCGTAGTCCTCTCGCTGCTGTGGCCGGCACCTCTTGCCACGTCCTAAAGTTTGCCTCAGTATCAGGTACGGGGGCTGAACGGTTGCTGCTTTGCCTTTCACTGATTTCGGAGGTCTGCCGTTCTGCGCCTGAACGCAGGTGGTGCTAAGGATGACGCATACCGCTCTGCGCCTAAATATACCAAGAACCTCCTTTCCATCACAAAGAGTCCTTGCACTCAAGGGAGGGTGGGGCGATGAACTTTATTGATAAACTATTCCCCTAGAGACGCGTTTCAGCATTCACTGCCTTTTTCAATCTGGACCAACACGTGTTTGCACTTAAGTCAAATATGCTAATAAAACATCCATTTGCGTAAAATGAAAACAAAAACTCCTTGTTTTGGCTTTAACAACAGACTGGCGTCCTGGTTGACGATAAATCCCCAGCCTGCACGGTGAGTGTTTGTAAATGTCAAGTTAGTGCAGAAAGTAGCAAACACGTTAAATGTTCTATATATATATGGTTTTGTTTCCATACTATGTGAAATGAGTAAACAAATGTAACAAAACCTTACGAAAAATGTTTTATGCACTCATTTGTGAAGTGCGGAAACTTTTGCAAAATCACTCTGAAATCAGTGAAGCATCCTTGAAACAAGGCTTAGGAATACTGCACACAACTGGAATGCAAATGGAGAACCAGCAAAGGGATGTGGAAAAGTATTCCTACAAAACCATCCAGAGGAGGGACCACCAGCTAATCTAAGAAACCAAGAGCAAGGCCCTAGCTGAACGAATAGGTGCCAGCTCTAACAACAGGAAAGAAATCTCCACAATTGTAGAAAACTTCACCACACCCTCAGCTGTCACCGGAAACATAAGCCTGTTAGACCTGGAATCCTTGGCGTGGGTCTCCCTTCTATTTTTCTATGATGCCTCCAATGTTATTGATCTGTTTTTGCTGGTTTAGATGTCTAGGCACTGTGCCACTGCTATTCAGTGCCACAGTGCAAGTGCTCCCTATTGTAAATTGATGTATGTATTAGTGGCTCCATGATTGGATGATTGGTTTACTTGTCAGTCCCTAGTACAGTGCACTGAGTGTGCCCAGGGCTTGTAAATCCAATGCTGCTGGTGGGCTTGCAGCACTGGTTGTGCCACCCACAGAAGCAGCTTGTAAGTGTGTCTCAGGCCTGCCATTGCAGAGCCTGTGTGCAGCCTAGGGCTGCCATGTCGACTCTGGTGAGTGCACCCACTTACCAGGCCCTAAACCTTCCCTTTACTGCATGTTGGTCACCCCTAAAGTAGGCCCTAGGGCAGGGTGCATTGTAGGTAGCAAGGTAGTGACATGCCCTGGTGTGTGTGGCATGTCCTAATAGTGAATTACAGCCATTTTCGTTTTTCACTATTGCAAGGCTACCTGCTCCCCATAGGCTAGAATGGGCAGTCTGATTATTACACCTTATAATCCTAACTGACCCAGGGCACATGGTAGAAAAACGAATTTAGTATGCCTGAACTCAGGATGATAAAATACATTTTTAGTAAAGTTGGTTTTAACATTCTGTGTTTGAAAATACCACTTTTAGAAAGTGGGTATTTTCTTGCCTAACTATCCAAGCCTGCCTCTGCTAGGTTGTGTATTCCTTGTCTGGAGTTTGAGTGACAGGGGCTGGGGGGTGGCTATAGGAGACAGGGTGAGTCAGCACAGGGCTGAATAGAGAGATCTGCATTCAGAGTGGAGGGAGGAGTTGCACCTGGGTCTGAATAGGGCTGTGCCTGCCTTCCACAATGCTGGCTCCACCTCCTGCCGGGCAGCTGAGCACTCTGCCCCACATTCTGAAAGGACAGAAAGAGTCCTGTAAACAAAGTGCTCCAGGACTGACCAGAACTGGTTTTGGACTAGGCAAAGGCCTCTCTGCCTTCAGAGAACAAAGAGAAAGGGTGTATAAAAAGGGGACCCAGACCCCTAGGAAATTAGATCACTTTTGGGAAACAAGAAGAAACCTTTGCTGAGGAGCGGAACCAAGAAGAAACTGAGGAGAGACTATCCCTAAACCTGAAGTGCTGCTTGAGGGATTGGCCTGCAGTGGTTTGCCTGACTGCCAAAGAAAGGAGAAAGGAACTTTTGCTTTGCTGTGACTTTCATCAACTTATGAAGGATCTCCAAGGGCTTGTTTGTAGAGCTTGCCTCCTGCTGAAGTCTCAGGGACAACAGACTTCACCCACCAGCTCCCCTGTTTTCCCTTGCTGGGAAATTGGACCTTCTGACACACTTGCGTGTCTCTGGGAGCTGGAAGCGCGACTCAACACGAAGAAGCGTGTCGCCGCAGCCGCTGAGTATCGCATCGCCGGAGAAGAGTGTCGACGTCGCAGCAGACGCCGGCGCATCCCCGAAGAAGCGCATCGCATCCTTCGAAGCGCCTCGCAGCACCGGAGAAAAGTGTTGCCGTCGCATCGGATGCCGTCGCATCCCCGGGCAGAGCATCGACCTCGCATCAGACGCCGACGCATCGCAACACGAGGCGCGCCCCGCATCCCAGGAGAAGATCGTCGACTTTGCATCAGACGCCGTCGCATCGCCAGGGAAGCGTGTCGCAGGGCCTGTCGCGGCTCCAAAGACTCATCGAAATCGCCGCACTGCCATCGGGCGTGCATGCATCACCTCTTCGTTGTCGCAACCTCAAGAAGACGCCAATTTGTTTCTTTTGCACCAGATCTTCAACGCATCACTGTCCTTGCGTGTAAGGGAATATCGCATCATTCTTCCCTGCAACACTTTTCGCTTGCCCTGCTTACGCATCTCAGGTACATTGAACTCAAAGTGTCGCGTTTCATTTTAAGAGACTCAAGCTAATTCTACCATCTTTAAAGTACAGTATTGTGGATTATTTATGTCATTTATGGTCTTGTGGTAAATCCTATATAAAAGATACTTATTTTATAATACAACCTGTGTGGTGTCCATTTGTAGTGTTGTCACTGGATTACTGTATGTGTTCACAAATGCTTTACACACTGCCTCTGAACTAAGCCTGTCTGCTCGTGCCAAGCTACCAAGAGGGTGAGCAGGGGATATTTCAGGAGTGTACCCCCTTACCCTGACTAGAAGCAAGGGTCCCTATTTGGACAAAGGTACCTACCTCTGCCAACTAGAGACCCCCAGTTCTAACAAAGCCCATCACAAGATTTGTGCAATGACCTCTCATACTTCTTCTGCAGCAAAATCGGAACCATATACAGCAACTTTCCACTGCAACCGGACCCCGTGGCCCTCTGCAGAAGTCTCCCAGTGATGAAGGAAGTCAACACAATCACTACATGGGATACCATTAGCATGGAGGAAACCACAAGAGTCATGAATACCATTTACTCCAGTGCCCCCGGTGGACCCCAGCCCCCACCATACCGACGACAAAGGCAATCCCTATCACCGAGACCATCAAACCTACCCTCAATGCTTTTATCAGTACAGTCACCTTCCCTGAGCCATGGAAACAAGCATCCATCAACGCCCTTCTAAATAAACCCTTGGTTGACCCAACGAAACTCTCCAATTACCAACCAATATCCCTCCTTCCGTACCCAGCCAAAGTCCTGCAAAAAACATTAACAAGTGCCTCTCTGACCACCTTGCCAAACACCAGCTTCTTGACACCACACAATCAGAATACGAACCCAACCACAGCATGGAACCTGCCCTTATAGCAGCAACGGAGGACATCAGGATGATCCTCGACAGGGGGAATCTGCAGCCCTCATCCTTCTAGACCTATCAGCAGCCTTCAACACTGTCTCTCAGCCCATCCTAATCCAATGACTCTATAAAGCAGGCATCCAGGGGCTCGCCCTTGAATGGATCTGCTCCTTCCTCACCAGACCCGTCAAAATGCCCCCTACACCTCTGAAGCATGAGATCTTATTTGAGGGTCCTGCAGGGCTCCCCTATCAGTCCAATGCTCTTCCACATCTACATGACCCGGCTGGCCAATGTCATACGAGCTCACAACATAAAGCTCCTCACTTACTTTGATGACATGCACCTAATGTAGTCCCTCTCTGACAAAACACTCAACACCAGGAACAAGTTCACCACATGCATGACAGAAGTAGCAACCTGGATGAACTCCAACTGACTCAAATTAAACTCAGACAGGATGGAGACGGAGGTGCTAGTCTTCGGGAAGAATGCCTCGCCATGGGACTCCACTTGGTGGCCAACAGACCTTGGACCCACCCCCACGTCCTGTTCACAAGCGAGAAAACATTATAGACATTAAACTGGGCATGTCTGTCCAAGTCAAAACAGTCGTCTCGGCCTGCTTCAATACACTAAGAATGCTGAAGAAAATCTTCAATTGGATACCATGCAACATCAGGTAATCGATCACCCAAGCCTTCATCACCAGACCAGGCTATGGAAACACCCTGTATGCATGGATTACAAACCATCTCACAAGAAGACTGCAGACCATACAAAACACAGCAGCCAGACTAGTCATCAACCTCCCACGCCTAGCCCACATCACACCACACCACACCTTGGTGAACTCCACTAGCTGCCAATACACAAGCATGCACATTTTAAACTCCTCATCCACCCCAACAAAGCTCTCCACAACACTAGCCCTGACTACCTAAACTGCTGTATTCACTTCCACCACCCTTCCAGAAACCTCAGTTCTCTCACTAGAACACACCCCACACATACACAACAGCAGAGCAGGGGGTCACACCTTCTAGTACCCAGCTGCGAAAGCCTGTAACAACCTCCCACAACCCATCAGAGCCGCCTCATCTCATCTTGACTTTCACAAGATGTTGAATACCTGGCTATTCGAGTAAGCCCCTAGGGCTGGCCTCACACACTTGCTACAGAGCACCTGGATACCCTCCAGGGTGATAAGCACACTATAAAAACATGGATAACAGTTCTGCAAACCATGTGGTGAAATAGCCAAATTGCTCTGCAAGCAGAGTTCGACTGTTTCATGCTACAGTGGAATGTTTCCGCCAGTACTAGGTAGGACAGTGCTATGCAAGTATCTCACAAATACACACAGAAATATAACATTAGAGGAATGGGTTTGGATTTTTTTAAGTAGGGTCATGTGTTTAAAATTGGCTCTTTAACCTTAGTGACTTTATTTTGGTATCATCAGGCAGCTGTCCTATCATGGGGGCAGAATTCTGCAGTAGAGGAAAGGCAAATTATCCAAATTTACAGCGTAATTAAACTAAGTTTCGGAGGCGTATTCTGTGGCATTATTAGCTATATAATGAGCTTTTTTGTGTGCTTACTTAGTGACATTAAAAAAAATACTTTGCTAAATACATGGACCCTTTTATAGGTTTCGCCTGCACAGCACTTGTGCTGTGCTTGCAAAATCTCTTGTAACTAAAAATAAAATCTTAAAAGGGGCTTACGGCCCGCCCATTCTTTACCATTTGTTGGCCTGCTGGGAACTCTTATTTCCTTGCTTTTTATTGGTTTTAGCATGTCATTTCCTTTCAGTTTCTGGTTTCTTTTCATGTGTTTATCTTTTCTGTGGAGCCTGGACCAAGTACTCCTTCCTTTTGAAGTCTTCTTCCTCTTTTTTTTTCTCAAGCTACTTTTTTCTTTGTAATCAAGCTCATTTGTCAACTGCAAATCTTTTTTGTAGCTGTGCTTTTTTCGGAACACATCAACTGTGTTTCATTGTATATGGACTTCATTATTTTTTCCCTCCCATGCACACAGATTTCAGTATTTGTCTTTTTCCTTTGTAATCAAGTTTGTTTGGTGACTGCATGTACTTTTTGTATGTTTTTTTCCGGTTCATTTATTTATATAGCGCAAACTCGACACAAAGGTATTGGAGCGCTTTACATGACTACCAGTTACAAACAAGGAGGAAACTGACCAGGTTTCGGCCTTTCTCATATGATTAACAAAGAAGACTGCCATCTGCATAGCATATCTCAGCATACTCTCTTGAATCAGTACAGACTGTGTTAATTACCCACTTTACACAGGCAAACACAGGCATGCACATACACTCACATACTACAACCCTTAATCTCGACAAAATAAAGGTCCCTTTGTTCTACCATACATCCACCATATTCCAGATGCTTCGTCTCATGTCGAAAAATCCCAGGGTGCAGTACATAGTGCCCAGTGGTGCCTTTGTCTTGTTTCTTCGCAAACAGCTGATATGAACAACTCACATCACAGTCTCTCATTATTACCTCAGTGATTAGCCTTTTGCATTCCAGTGTAGCAGGGTCCATCCGAAAGCGGCTACATTTTGCTACACAGAATCAAGCACTTCATTTTTCTCAGTCTGCTCTTCATTTGTGGCTGGGCAGATGTGCTAACTCAAGCCTCTTAAAACCCCTTACCCCTCCCCCTCTCTTCCCACAAGCTTGTGAATCGACCAGGTCTGAGTATGTTCAAAAGTTGCCAGTAAAAAATAATTTGTAAGAGCTCAAAATTGCATGGGAAAACAGCCATCGAACTTTTTTAAATTAGACTTTGCAGAGAGAATGGAATGTCTCCAATATATATATATATATATTTCAGTAAATCACTTGTTAATTTAGGCGATTTTCCACACGCTACTAATTTAATTTTCTCTAAATCAGAAACTCAATGTACACAAAGTGGACTGGTGTTAATGTGCCTTCATTTTGGCAGAGCGAATATCGTTTTTCTGCAAAATTATTGTAAAGCTACCATATTTTTAATTGCATATTAACGCTCCTAAAAAGATAAGACAGTTGTAGTTGGTTGAAAATAAAATCAGAAATTCCGGTGAGTGAGTTCAGGGGTATAAATGTATGACTAACGCAGCGCCATTTTTTACTGAAATGTTTAGTTGTATTCAGTGGAGAATGAGTATATGTTCCTCTTATTTGTGCAGTTGTCCTATATGTGATTGTAACCTGTTGATTGATCGTAGTTTACAATCACTGCACCACAGGATCTGACCCTATTCCAGTTTAGCCAACAAATAGAATGAGGACAACACAGTGCTTACACACAAGTATAAAACTTGCAAAGTAAAGAGGATACCAACATGATATAACCTTGGGTCTAGTGTTCTTTAAATGTGTATGTTCCTAATTATTTGTTAATATGATACGTTTTGGAAACCTCAGATCAAATTAAAAAATGCTAAATAGCAGTTCGTCTCGAAAAAATAATACTACCGCACATAAAAATAAAAGCAACATGAATCCCAGCATTAAAAAGAAAGGTGGCGTTCTACAACTGTGTGCGGGTGGAATGTAACCATTAAGCAGATATAAACGCGGTATGTTTACTCAGCACACAAAATACGGCAATATTTTACCTCGAGGGTTGTCAGTCAGTCCCGTAACCTGGGAGATGGGATCTCCATAATTGAATGTGCCTGTAGCTTCGGATGTAACCTCTCCCTCTCCCAAACTGCACTCTTGTCCTTTGCTCCTCCCCTCCCCTCTGCCCCCTCCCCTCCCCCACAGCTGTAGCGTCTTCCCCAGCCCTGGGGCATGCAGATGAAGTACACTACGCGGGAGCTGTAGTTAAACACTTCTTTATTCCTCAGCATACACTCATGCACTGCGCATTACATCATACTTTTCAGATAACCACGACTGACACCTCCCAGCATATTACGCAGTTCCTGTCTAGAGTCCGCCCCAGAACCACGAGGGTCCTGGTGCATATAACGCCAATATGCTACAACAATCACTACAGATCTCAGAGATGGGGAATGCCAGAAAACCAGGGCAGGTCATTGCTCACATCAATAAAGCTGATTTGCACCATTTTGCTAATTAAGGACAAGCTATAACATCTATACTCGCATGGCTGTATAAGCCTTCCTACACCAAGACTTTTTTTTTCAGTTCAGTGTTCAGACATGGAAAAGGCTCAGGTTACTTGCGTACAATAGGAGTTTTGCTATCACAAGTCTGTTTAATAAGCATTGGCAAAGCCAATAGGTTTCGCCTATGCGACATCTATTGGGTTTGGTAATGTAGTTTTAGACATGGTGCACAGCAGAGGCTGCTGTGCAACATGGCTTAAAGAAAAACGTCATATCGTTTTTTTTTTTTTACTTAATGCCATGTTTCACAACAGCACCTGCTGCTATGCAACATGTCTAAAAAACAATCACAAACCCAATAGATGCCATGCAGGTGAAATCTATTGGCTTTGCCAGTGGTTGTTTTAACGTGTTTTGTTGCCCTCAGGTTAGCTAGGTTGACAGTTCCAGATGTACACTCTGGAAAACATGTTTCATTTCCTGTTTCTGACAATCTACAGGCATTTCATAATGAATGATTCTACATTTGTATAATTAAACAGGGTAACTTGCTCTCGCCTTTGTGCTATGGTACATTTTTTTTTTATTGTTTTGATCCATTAGGAAAATATTTTTCCACGTAAACTCTGTCACCAATTTTGTGTGTGTTTCTTTTCAATTCCCAGCCTAAAAAGTGTCCATTTCAGGGAGGTAAGTGATCGATGAAGAGCTTGAAAAAACACAAACTCTAAATGTAGGAAGTGTTCAAATAGGGCCTATGGAAATTCCCTCTGGAAGACTGTCTCCCTACACTTGGAGTGGGATTTACTCATACGCAGTATTAAACCCCTGCGGGGTACAAATGTGTGTGAACAAATAAATTTACAACTGAAAGATCATCTTTTGTCAATTCCATGCTGGTATAAATCCATTCCTTTGAGTTTATAATTCACACTTGAATGCTCAATTGGTTCTTGCGAATCAGCTCCACAGTCTTTTTTTAAGAAATAACGGGGCATATGTACAAGCCCCTATCCCCACGGGAACGTCACTTTTTCCGATGTTCCCGTGGCGATAGGGGCTTTGCCTTATTTACAAGATAGCGTTAAGCCACTTAACGTGGTTTAACGCTGCCTTGTAAATAAGGGCCCCTTTCACGCTATGCTTAGCGTGAAAGGGGTGGGCAGTGGGTGTTGCGGTGGGTGTTCCACCGCAACACCCATTGATTTTGACGCTGCCCCCTATTTACAAGGGTGGCGTAAATAGGAGGCAGCGCTAAAATTAAGACCAGGGAAAACCTGGTCTTAACTTGGCAAAACAAGGAGAAACGCTTTATTTCTCCTCGTTTTTACGTTTTTACTGCCTTGTGCAGCACACATGGAAAAAGCAAAACGCCCTGGATTGTTTATGTGTAGGAAGGTCCCCCTTCCTGCACATAAACAATCTTCCCCTGCACGCAGACACCCTTGCACTATGGTGCAAAGGTGCCTGCGTTGGCGCTAAGCTGCTAAATTTAGTGCCAGCGCAGGGGGAAAAACAAGGCAACACCATATTCTTGTAAATATCGAGCAGCCTTGCTTTTCTGAAGTGGCGGAGTGAGATGTTAAGCCATGATGGCTAATGCCTCACTCCACCACTTCTTTACACATATGGCCCAAATTATTCAAATTCAGCATGCAAAATACTTTTTTTTTTTTTAATTTTTTTTATTGAGCGGAGCATTAGGTTCAAGAAATACACAATATAGAAAACATTATATAAAACAGTTTCTAAAATAGATCATTATGACAGCCTCTCATTATAAAAATGAACTAAAACTTATAGCAGCAACTCATCATATAGTCATTCACAAAGCAGACTACCAGTTCATTTTTAGAAATAGCAGCAGTGAAAGTGCAATAAAAGTGCCAATAAAGTGCTAGTGCTTTAACGATTCATTTTCAACTTTAACCAAATTACAAGAAATTCAATTAAATAGATCTTGGAAAGTGCGAGTGCTACTAAAAATGCAATAGAAAAAAGTGCTAATACATTTGATAAAAACTACTTTGTTGAATTACCTTCCCCAATGTTACTAACTTTCTTTAAAATTTTCTAGTTCATTAAAAAACCTCCAGTTTTTCCCAAATTTTCTAGTCGCTCCTACCCTCTTAGCATAGACTTCTTCAAATTTTTGTGTTCTTTTCATCTTTTTAAACCATTTCAAATGCGAAGGAACTTCCCTAGATTTCCAATTTTGTAAGATTAGTGAGCGAGCAACTGTGCAAGAGATAAATATAAAGGCTTTTTCGGGTTCGGATAACCTTGTTTCATCTCTACAGATTCCAAACAACACCGCTTCGGCTTCGAGCACAATGCTCCTTCCGATTGCCTGCTTAATATCCGTAAAGACTGCCTCCCAAAAAAGGCTAAGTCCTGGACATGCATAAAAAGTATGGAGCCACCCACCTTCACCATCCGTCTGGCAGCGAAAACATCTGTTTTCAGTTCCAGGAAATCTTTGTTTAAGGCGGCCGGAGTCAAATACGAAAGCCATCTCGCTAGGAAGGTCATCCTTTGAAAATTTGCGGCACGCAATGATTTGCTTCCTAAATAGCAGATGGACTCCCATTCCATCTCGGCCAGTCTACTTCCGGTCTCCCGGGTTATCTTATCCAAATGGTTTTCTATCAGGTAGCTTGTCTTGATTTATATAGCAACCTATACCAGTTACCTACCCCTTTGACCTTAGCCCCATAAAGGGCTACCACCAGTTGGTTGGGAGTATTTAAAATACTGCTGATATTTTTTAGAAGATAAATAACCCGTAAATATTCGAGGAACGTTGGCTTTCGATAGGTCTCTGCTCTCATCATTACCTCTTGCCAAGAAATTGGTCTATTTTGAACTATAAAATGCCTTAGCTCAGAAAATCCACAATCTTCCCAGGTTTTTATATGTCTTAATTGCAGTTGAAGACCAAAGCTCGAACATTCTCTCAATTTTAAATACTGAAAACCTGACGAGCCAGTGCTTTTAAAAAGAACTGAAGTCTAAAAGAATAGTCTTTTAAAATCTTATAACGCGTTTTTTTGGGAAATTTGGAGGTCTTTAAGAACACTGGGGTTGAAGATCCGATTTCATGAGTCATTTCATCTATAAAGAAGCTGTCTCTAGAACAATTAGATCCTATCAGGCTGGACACTAAATCTAAGAAAGCGGCCTCGTAATATGTTCTTAACTGAGGCAGCACTAGCCCCCCAAGGGCTGTTGGTAATTGTATCACATTCAATTTCAGTAAATGCAAATGGTCTACTGAACAAAAAGAAAAATGGGGCTCTTATTAGATGGTTATCCTCTTTTAATCCCCAAGTTGTGTTCTTACAAGAAACACATTTGAAATCGAATTCCCTAAACTTTTTGTACCCAAAGTTTTTTCTAAAGTTTTTTTGCATCTTCAGGCCTAGCGGTTAGAGGAGTAGCTATTTATTTTTCGAATAAGTTACCCTGGGAATTTCTGCAAGTACACCGGGATCCACAGGGGAGGTGGCTCTGGGTAGCAGCTAAGATACAAGGTAAAACGTTCAATTTTATAAATTATTATGGCCCTGTCTCAGATGATATTACATCCCTGGTCCAAATCAATGATTTATTACTAGGAGTTCCCGGGCAGGTGATATTTGGTGGGGATTTTAATTTTATACAGAATATAAGGAAAGACACCTCGAATAAAAACAAAAACAATTAAAACCAAATACAAAAAAAATAATGGGAGCCCTTATATTAGAACTTCAATTGGTGGATCCTTGGCGGGAAATCAATTTAAATAAGGAATTTTATACTTGTTATTCACACCGCTTTCGGACAGCATCTCGAATAGATTTCTTTTTGACCTCTAGATCCCTTCAGATTTATGATGCTATTATAGGTTGTAATCCTTTTTCAGATCATGCCTATGTCGGGCTTGATATGGAGCTTGGGGGAGGAGGTTGGGAATGTCCCAGGTGGCAGCTGGATCGTCTCCTTCTACAAAATGAGGATTGGGTTGAGAAGTTTAAGGAGTGGACTCGGGAATACTTTCGGATTAATGAGAATACAGCAGCTCCCTTCGCGGTCTGGGAAGGGTTTAAGGCAACAGCTTGTGGTCAGATAATAGCCTATACAGCTGCTCAGTCTAATTCTCGGAGGACAAAGATAGCGCAAATGCAAGCTGAAGTAAATCAAGAATATGCTCTCCAGCTTCAACTCCTCCCAAACCAATATGAGCAGGCAAGATCTGTACTGAAGGATTTTTTTATTTTAGAGGAAGTGTGTAGTTCACAAACCTTCCAACAGAGGGTCTACGAGGAAAGCCAGTTAATCGGCAAATTCCTGGCAAATTCTACTAGGAAAAAACAGGAATCAGCAATAATATCTAAGATTCGGGACCCTCAGACAGATCAAGTAGTAGTTAATGGCAGTACCATTTTTAAGACCTTCATTGATTACTACTGCCAGTTGTATTCTACTGAATATGCAGTGGAGGAGGAATCAATCCAAAATTATTTTTTTAACATGAATGTTCCCAAACTTTCTGAGGAACGGATTGATAAACTGGCAATGGAGGTTGGAGAAATTGAGATTTCAGAGGCCATTAAATCTACAGCCGGGGCGAAAGCTTGTGGACAAGATGGCTTTCCAATTGAGTTTTATAAAGTGTTTTTAAAGGAACTTTTGATCCCATTGAGAAATTTATTTAACTTTATAAAAAAGGGCGGGCCCGTTTCTGTAGCCTTTAAAGAAGCAATAATTGTTTCTTTCGTAAAAAAGATAAAAATCCAGAGGATGTGAATTCATACAGGCCCATAAGCCTTTTGAATTCTGATTATAAAATTCTGATGAAGGTATGGGCAGAACGTTTTTTACCTGCCGCTCAAGAAACAATCCATGTAGATCAAACGGGTTTTATAGCAGGCAGATCAATGGCGGCCAACACCCAGATTTTAATACACGCTCTGGATTATTTTAATACAAATCTTATCCCGGCGAGTATTTTAATGGTCGATGCGGAGAAAGCCTTTGACCTTGTGAACTGGAGCACCTTATTCATCACTTTAGGTCGATTCGGGTTTCCTGCACAGGTGATTAGTATGTTACGAAATATCTACCAGGGAGCTACAGCCCAGGTTATAATAAACTCAAATCGTGCAGGCACCATAAAGATTAACCGCGGAACCAGGCAAGGCTGCCCGCTTTCGCCATTGCTTTTTACTTTTTTATAGAGCCCTTGGTTTTAAAAATACGAAATAATGCTGCTATCCAACCCCCGACCCCTGGCAAGGCTAAGCAGAAACTCTTTGCAGACGATATTATTTTATACTTGATCCCTACTAGAAAAACCTTGAAACAGTTTTGATGGAATTTAAGGAGTTTGAACAAATAGGAGGGTATAAAATGAATACTAATAAAACCGAAGTTTTAGCTCTTAATACCGACTTGAACTCTTTTCCACCTAGTTTAAGGACACAAGCTGCAAAAACTGACCCTATAAGATATCTGGGGGTATATGTTTCTAAACAGTACCAGCAGCTATTTGAATTAAATTATCTAAGACTGAAGGGAAAGATTAAAAACTGTTGGAACAATGGACATTACTTCCCTATCGATAGTGGGTAGAGTTTCACTGATTAAAATGTCCATACTCCCGCTATTTATGTTTCTATTTACTAATGTCCCGATCAAAATAAATCAGTCATATTTTGGGGAAATTGATATCTTATTAAGGGAGTTCATCTGGAGTAAGAAAGTTCCAAGAGTCATGCAAAATACTTTTAATGTAGTTTTACTGACAGATTTAAATAAAAGATGGACCAGGTTTACCCTCGGAAGAGCTGGGCACAGAAACAGAGAAGCAATCACTGATCACTGTCTCCTAGTGGTGCTTTCTCAGGGCCTGACTGGGGAACCAAAGCAGCTCTGGCAAACACGCTCAAATCAGCCTCTCCACCATTAATCTCCTTGCACAATCTCTCTCTTTCCATCCATCCATCCATTCTCTCTCTCTCTCCTTCTCTCGCCTCTCTCTCTTCTTTCTCTATGATCGCTTTTTCTCTACCTTCCACTTCTATTTCTCTCTCTTTTGAAGCCTCCCAGCCTGCCAGGGGCGGCTCCTCTGTTATAGTGGAGGAGCGTCGCCCCACTGAAAAATAAAATGATAATAAACCCGTTTTATTATAATTTTGTTTTCCTTACTGAGCCATTGCCCGCCTTAGGGCGGGGCAGGGCCATTCTCATGGAGCGTCATGTCATCAGCAGGGAGGAGGAGTGGTGAGCACTGTAAGAGCATATGGCGGTTTGACCGGCCGTCTTAGGATGCCCAAACCGACATGCACACTTATATTTCTCCAACCCGAGCTGTGTTGCACAGCCGAGTGGAGAACAAGCACAGGCTCCCTGTGCCTGAGCGAGTGTCAAGTCAGCCCACTCAGGCCAATCACGCCACTGCTCTCATGCTGGTACCAGCATGACAAAAGCTCCGTGATTGGCCCCTGGAAGCCTGTGCAGTGTGCACCAGCGTAGGGAGAGGAGCACGAAGGCGGTGGCCGCAGTGGCAGGTAAGCGGTTTAATTTATTACCTACCCCCACCCCCCCCTGCGAAAGTGTTGCCCCACCACTGAAGTGAGAGAGTCACCACTGCTACCTGCGGCAAATAACCTTGGCGAGCTGGTGAAAGTAAAAGAGGCACCAGGAGCAGCCCCTTCCCAAAAAAACAGCCCCTAGGGGCTCCAGCCAACTATGGAAATGGTGGAATAAAAGGCCTGTCGGCCTAGCTTTAGAAAATGCAATTGCATAAAAACTGGCGCACAGATGTGCCCAGCGGGTACGAACACCTTCATGATATTAACAACCCCGCACCCACCATAAAAACTAGCACCAAAAATAGTTAAAAAGTACTGTTTGCATTAGAAGATCCACATCTGAAACGGGCTTCAACCTGGATAGTGCTAGTTTGTTCCTTTGTTGACCTGGTCTAAATGAGGCTGTTGCAGTATTTACCTGGGCAGGAATGTATTTATTTATCTTTTTTTTAATTATTATTTCTATAGTATTAGGTCGATCCACACAGCAATGTTTGAGTAAAACCCTTCTACAAAAACTAAATTGTTCAGGCTGTCATTTTGAACCACATTCAAAAATACATATTTTGTTGCTGCTGACACCAGAGCACAAAAGAGCCTAATTTTAGTCCAGCAGCAGCCATGTTCCGGCTTTTAACGCCATTTTAAGAGACATTCTAATCGATTCATTGTGAATACTAAAATCGAGCATGAAGGTTGATCAGTAAAATCAGCAGTGCGAGAATTGGAATCCCCTTTCGAAGGCAATTAAAAAACAAAAATAGATCAATTTGACCTAGAAATACCTAATGCCGAAGTTAACAGAACCTACATATACGATGCATTAATTTGCATATTTTAATTGACATTCTTACCTGAAAGTCCGAGGTCTAAACCCCTGCAGTGCACAGGTCTGCTGCATGTGGGCATTCAAACCACCAATATTTTTTGGAGCTGAAAGTTGTTTATATTCATTCTTTGTGCTTTTTTCTTCATAAAGTTGTGCTCAAAGTGGTCCCTCGGTTGTGGGCTTCCCTTTACCTGTTCAAAAAAAATATTTTTAAATCTCCTTTTGGTATGTTCTTTCAAAATTATTTACGTAGCACAGCGAAAAATGGCGTTAGTTTGCTTTAAAAATTGGTATCTTAGTTTACAAAACATGAGATATTAAATACAAGGTTTTTACAGGCATATACTTCCTTTTGTTATATGTAGTATAAATCTTTCCTTTAACCATGCGTTCATGCTAGACCTGTGATCTTCACTGGAGTGTATGATTTTGCCTCCATTTGAGATCAATGAACCGCACTGCAGTGTTTGAGCACCTCTGTGTGGGCGTGAGCTCTCGGTGCAGGTGTGCAGGTCTGAGCCACCAGAGCACATGAGGAGAGGAAGAGAGGAAATGAGAGAGCAGGATGGAAAAGAGAGAGAGAAGAGGGACCAAGAGAAAGACTCAACTAAAGAAGCATGCAGTTTTATTCACGAAAATGAGTCTGTCAACTGATTACTATCTTCTGTTCTGTACAGGGGAAAGAGGTAGTGACTAATTTGTAAAAATACAAGAGCCACGGGCTGCTGGGTTTCTCAGAAGGCACTAGCCACTCTCCCTGGTACCTCTGCCAAATGTTAACCATCACACAATACAAGTGTGCTTCAATAACAGTAAACGCTAATCGCATAGCAAAGATATCCAAAGGTGAGTTTTGGACAGTAATCAAAAATCTCTCCAGAGTAAACGGTGTGAGGTACCTGAAATGCAAGGCCTCCCTCCACTCATCCTCTGATACAGTCTTGGGATAATAGTGAAGTGTTTCCCTATTTAGATGCGATACTTAATGAAGCCCTAAGGCATGTGGTTTTAAAGTTTAGGTGTGATGTGAACCCAGTTTCTGTCTGCTCTGCTACCAAGAAGGTTATTTTAGACAGTAATAATATTTGTACTTGTGGTTTAAATATAAAAGGTAAATTGGTCATATTTTACTAGCTTGTCAATGTTTTTTTAACAGTTCTGACATCATTGCTGAGACCTATACTAATGAAATATGGAGAATTAGATTGGAGACTACGGGCATATTTATGAGAGGGTTGGAACGTTTGCACCACGCAACGTGGTACATGCGGGGCACAAACCTCTAAGTCAGATGTTTGAAGCCACGAAAAACCACTTTGAGTGGCTCCAAAAGTCAGGAGTAAAGCAACGCAGCGCAAATCATTGGTTGGGTTAATCTGCCCTGGAAAGGCGTTCAGTGGGTGTTCCCATGCAACTCCCATGGTTTTTGATGCATTCCCAGATTTGCAAAACCATGTAAACATGGGAATATGCCAAAAAGATGCGCCTTCCCAGGAGAGATGTAACAAAGACAAATATCTTTATTTCTCTTCATTACTTCCTCTTTCTATGTGTGCTGCATTCTGGTATGCGCCGTATGCCTTAAATATGGCGCATTCCTGCCCTTTCCCAGTGACGCAGCGCAGCAAGGTAACTTGCTGCGCTGCTCTGCACCACTTTTTCATAAATTTGCCCCTTCATTTCTCTAAGGAATACGAGGTGCCTTGGTGTAACATGTGCACTGGGGAGCTATTTTGTGCAGGAAGTCTTAAAGGGTTTTTTATGAGGGATGACAAAAGGCTAAATTATTCGGGATGTGCAATCAGGGGGGTAACTGTGTTAATAATCTGCTTCTTTTATACTTTACTATATTTTTTCTATAAAAATATCATATCTTGTTTTAATATTTGAAATGTTTAAAGACCGAGGTCTAAATAAACACATTCATTGACTCACTGACTGACAATACAAATGTGGCAATTTGGACTATTCCATGTCACCTCGAGCTGTAAGGATGGCCTGGAACCACTGGATTTATTACTTTTTTAAAGTATAGTGAATGCTTTGTTGTTGCGCTCTGCTCAGTAGCAACAGACAGCACCACCATGTGGTGGCTTTCATAAACAGTTGTCGGTGTTTAGAAATAAGTGCCGGAGCCAAGCAACCGCAAACACCAACACAAACTAAGCACCAGTTAGAGGATGGATAAAGAGAGTAAACTCCAGAAAGGAAACAGGGCTCAGAGAACCCTGTGTACTTTTTGTTCCTGTCTCAGTCTTCATGAAGCCAGAGGCCCAGGATATCAAAAGTAGCATCAGGTGTTAGCAAAAGGCAGCCAAGTAGAAGCAGCTGCCACCTATGGCTACCCAAATTTGATATTAGTGGAACAAATGACAGAAATTAAAATGGAACAGAGATGAATGGAATATAACTGAGTTAGAAATGAGAGGCAGAAAACCGAGGCAGGGAAATAGATGAAAATAAATATAAATTTGAGAACAGAGGACTGTGCTAGACAATGTAAAGAGAAAAGCAGATAAAAAGGTAACTGTGAGTTAATATATCTACTCTTATATACACTCTGCTTGTCACAAGCCTCAGTGGCACACCTAATGCAAAGATCCACATGTGATTTGCTGGCCTGTGGCTTCAGGTATTGTTAGATAGATCAGTGGGCTACCAAAATTACCAAAGAGACCTATGGGTATTCTGCATGTCAGTGATTTAAATTCTAGTGAGACAGATCAATGCAGTTACTGCAGACATCTACACATAATCTGCAGGTCAGCGGTGGTTGTCCTAGTGAGATAGGTTAGTGGGTTAACATAATTACTGCAGAACCCCAGTTCTTCTACTGTGAGATAGATAAATGCGTTAATATACCCAATGTAAAGATCTGTGGGTAACTTGCTGGTCACAAGTTCTAAGTCCTAATTATATATATCTTGACCAGCAGTGAGCAGACAGTTCAAGCTAACAACAGAACCCTAAAGGCATGTGTTGGACTTGGCCCTTTTGGCAGGTTCACCCCTAAACTTTTTGCTCGTCTCCTAGCCTTTTCCCTGTGTAGTGTTGGTGGTTTTAGGCCTCTGCGCACTTTAGCCCTGTGTCCCAGTGTAAAGTGCGTGCGCACTCTGAGTGCGTGTGGTGAGATTGGCCTGCCCTCCCATAGGAATGCATGGGGGATATGTGTGTCCATGGTAATTCCTGGTGTGAGAGTAGGGCAGGGGCGAGTTTAGTATGTGCGAACTCGTGAGAATAAATGCTGCGCAGTGGTGTGCGCAGATTTATTGTGACTAGTGGAGAAGTGCCACTTTTAGAAGTTGGCATTTATGTGTGCTCTGTGTCTGCCTGCCTGATGTGAATTGCATGTCTGGCTTTGTGAGTGACAGGGGCTGGGAGGTGTGTGTGGCTCCAGGAGGGGCAGGGTGAGTCAGCGCAGGGCTGAATAGGGAGATCTGCATCTAGATGGGAGGGAGGAGTTGCACCTGGGACCTGAATAGGGCTGTGCCTTCCCTCCACAATGCTGGCTCCACCCCCTGTGGTGCGTCTGATGTCCCTAGCCTGTCCTGTGAAAGGAGAGAGGAGCTGAGCAAAACAAAGTGCTCCAAAGCTCCCCCAAACCAGTTGCTATCTGGTTATTCCCCAGCCCTGTGCTATGTGACAAAGGAAAAGGGTCGTATAAAAGATAGGGGCTGTGACCCCATGAAAATGTTCAGTTCTGCTGTTCTTGTGACTGGGGGCTTGTTGCTGTTGCTGGGTTCCAGGAGGAACCGCCACGAGGGACTGCCTCCCTGCTGGAGGGCCCTGTGTGCTGGCCTGCCTGGGCCCAGCCTTTGCCCCCTGGACCTTTGGACTCAGCGCCTCGTGAGCGCTATCTTTGTATTGCCAGCCCAAGAGTGCTGGTGGCCGGCAGCGCGAAGCTGCAACGTGTGGGATTCCCCCACACTGCCCTTTATGTTGCGGGAGCCCACCCCGCAGTTGTGCCCTTTATCGGGAGCCCACTCCGCGTTCTGGCCGCCTTTGAATTTATTTGGTAGGCGGGAGCCCACCCCGCATGGCCGAGATCAAAAGAGATCACCGCCGCCAGCCCGATTCCCGTGGAGAAACGTTGCCGGGCCGCTGCAGACGCGACCCGGAAGCCAGGCGGCCTTGCCTGGTTGTGGGCGGGGCCACGTAACACCAAGAAGGAATCAGTCCGGAGCCTCGCAGGCTCCCTACCGAAGTCCCGGTCCCGAGAAGGGGGACCGGGTGAAGCGAGGCGAAGTCGAGGCGGGGCTCCCATGTGACTGAGGAGAGCCCCGCGAGTGCTGCAGTCATCTGCCAATAGAGGCGGAGGGGGCCCGAGGCACATGGTCGGTGCCTGCCCCCGCCGCAGAGGAAGACGTGCTGCCGCCGGAGCCGAGAAGCTCAACAGAGAAGTCCGGAGAGCCTCCGCAGTCTAGCCCGGTGAGTGGGGCAGAGTCGGGAGTCCGGTGGAGGGGGTGTGTGTGAAGGCGCCTTGCCGGTGCCTCCCCCTGCAGTAGTAACGTGGCCGGGGCTCCCGTGGCCTGAGGAGAGCCCCGGGCTCCAGCTTGAGAGTGCCCATTTACCGAGCGGGCCCGCAGGAGAGCGGGCCGCTCCAACGTTGGGGGCAATTGTGTTTAGAGAGCCCCAGAGCGGGGCCCCAGAGTGCCGGTACAATTTCGCCACAGCTGCACAGCGTTCACGGGCAGCTGCAGCGTTTGGGGCAATTGGGATGATTAGAGTCCCAGTGGGGGCTCAGAGGGTACAATAGTACCAAGGCATTTCCCCAGCTGCCCCACCTGACAGTGGGCAGCTGCAACGTTGCGCACAATCATTTAGAGACCCCCAGTGGGGGGCCTGAGAGGCACGAGGAGTGCCGGACTTTGTCTGCGCATTTTTGCCAGCTGTCCTGCGAGAGCGCAGGCAGCTGCAACCTAGGGGACAGTTTCAGTTTCATTTTAAATTGCGAGTCCCAGATCGTGTTCATTTTCACAGCTGCCCAACAATTAGTGGGCAGCTGCCACGTTTAGGTTGTGCAACTGCGCACTTGGCTTTGCTGCTGTTGCAGCCCGGCCTGACATTCTGGACGTTGGGCATTTGAGCCCCTGTGAGAGGCCAGTTGGCCTGGGGCCAGTTTTAGTGCGTTGTGCCCCCGATTGGGGCACACTGTTTGTATGCCAATTATTTCCTAAGGTGTTCATGCTTGTGATGCCTACTGTAATGCCTATTGCGTAATGTATGATGCTAATGAGGTTTGGGCCTAATGTAGTTTTATGCGCAAGGTGACTTATGCATCCTATGTTTTACATTGCAGGTTCCCAGGCTTAGTTCCTAACTGTACCAGTAGTTACTGGTTGTGCGCTACATTTATTATTTGTGCTACATTTACAATTGGTGATTTGTGATGGTTATGACAGTGGCCCCATTGGCCCTGTCGTGTGTAAATAGTCCCCTGTGAATATTGCCTAGTGCCAGTTGGCACACTGTATATTACGTGGTTATGTTTCTAATGTATTTATGACAATACAAAGGCTATTTTTATATAACCTTGTGTGGAGTTTCTTTTGTGGTGTGCCTAGTTTGTTGCTGCTGAGTGTGTGTTGCGCAAACGCTTTACACATTGCCTCCGGGATAAGCCTGACTGCTCGTGCCAAGCTACCAAGGGGGTGAGCAGGGGTTATCTTTGGCGTGTAACTCCCTTGCCCTGACTAGAGTGGTGGTTTCTGCCTGTCTTTGGCGCAAGCCTTAGCCAACCAGAGATCCCATTTCTAACATTGGTTGTCAGCGGTGAGGATAGGACTTGCGTTTGCGCAGTACCACAGCGACAACTGGTTGCACTACAAACTCTACATTTAGATAATCACGTGTGTGGGGATTATTGTTCTGAGTTTTGTTTTAATTCTTCTCCTAAAAGTGTCATTTGTAAATTGTATACTCTTGCTTCAGCTCAGAAACCTAGGTCTCCTGTGTTGCACGTGTCCCTGAGCGTCCTGCCAAAATGGAGTCTGCTTTTAATTTTTGTGGTCTGTTTAGATACAGCATGTGGGAGTTGGTGGACTTCTGTAAGGAGAGAGACATAGCAGTGAGTGGGTCGGACACCCAGTCAAAACTGAGGGACAACCTGATCCAATGGCAAAAGGATGAATGGGACTGTGAGCGCAATGAGGAGAAGAGGGCCCTGGCCGCACGCCAAGAGGGTGGTGGGTCTGAGGGGAGCCCTGAGGAGTCTGAAGAGGAGGAAGAAAGTGACAGGACAGGGACGCCAGTAGATAGTGAGGACCCCATAGATAGGGAGTCCCTTGCTGGGTCCAGTGTCGGGGGCAGTGCCCCATCCCTTTTCCTGTCCCCAGAGGAGTGGGTGGATAGGAGGGAAGAAAGGGAGCATCAGCTGGCTTTGGAGAAGCTCAGGTTAGAGCATACCAGGGAGATAGCGCAGCTGAGTGTGGAGGAGACAAAGCTAGAGACCGAGAGGGTCTTAGCGCAGGAGAGGATGGCGGAGGCTGAGAGGGCCTTCGCCAGGGAGAAATTAGCTCGGGAGGGTAGATTATCCCCTGAGTGCAGTTTTAGTTTTCTGGATTCCCCAGTGAGGGTGGAGTCCAGTGGTGGCAGCAATATACAGTCCAGTGCAGGAAGTCCCATTCCCAGTTCCCAGAATATGGTACTTGGCTCCCAGGAAGAGGAGTACAGGTTGAAGTTCAGGGCCAGTAGGAAACTGTCTCACCAGTCTTGGGCGGAGTTTTGTGGATGACTGTAATGATGCACTGGCTGATTGGGTAACAGTGTAACACGGAACAGGATTTTGAAGGACTGTTCGATCTGGTTCTCAGAGAGCACCTGCTCAGTTGTTGTTTGCCAGGGTTGCGCCAACACCTGTTGGAGGGTGGGCACTCTGATCCATGGGAGTCTTGCACGAGGAGGCAGACCTCTGGGTGGAGGCCCAAGGTTCTGATGAGGCATTGGGGAGTGATTCCGAAAGTAATGGTTCAGGTATCTTCCAGTCCTGTATTGGGGAAGAGGTTCAGTGTAGCCCAGCTAGGTCCCAGTGTAGTGGGAGGGGTGTAGGGGCTCACGTCCTGTCTCAGTGGAGTAGGAGTGAGTGTGGGACTGAGTGTCCCCAGGTGCCCGAAACCCAGTCTCAGAGCCTGGATGGTTTCTTCAGGGAACACCAGGTTGGGAGCCTAGGCTGTCCTGTTAGTCCATTTGAGGAGGATCTCCTAGTGTCTGGAGAACCTGGAGCGTCTGTAAATAGAGCTCCAGTGGTTCTGGTGTCTGGCAGTGCCGCTCCAGTTGGGAGGGTACAGAAGTCCGGATTGAGGGGTGAGAGGGGGATGTGTTCCCCAGTGGAAGAACCAGTGGGTCAGGGGCCAGCCAGAAGGGCTGAGTCTCCTAGAAGTGACCATGGTGACACCACTTCTGTCGTGGGGGATCTCTGCGCACTGTCAGATGGACAGGGGTCGGGAGGTCTGCGCCACGCAGACTGTCACGCAACACATGAGTCATGTGTTACCCTCTGGGGGCTGCTGAGTGCGCCCCGGAAGTCCTGGTGTGCCAGGCAAATGCTCAGCCGTGGGGTTCAGCCCCAAGGTTGGGAGGCCAGGTTCAGGATCCGCCTGATCTGGAGGAAGGGACATCTGTAATCAGTGTCCTGACCGGTTCATCTTCCAGGGGTACCGCTCCAGTTGGGAGGGTGCAGAACTCTGGAAGGGGGTGCAGAGGAGGGAGTCCTCGCCTCTGACCCCGGTGCAACCTGAGGGGTTAGACCCTAGGTTGGGAGACCAGTTCTTGGAGAGAGGTCCTGAACTGGTGGGAGAGTTGTGTTCTGAGGGTGCCTCTCCAAGGAGGAGAGTGCGGAGCCCTAGAAGAAGAGGTAGGGGGAGGAGAGCCTCACCCGTGACTTCTGGTCCGCCTGAGGGTGCAGACCCTGGGCTGGAGGATCAGTGGCAGTCTAGACCTGCCCTGATGAGGGGAAGAGTGGAGAATGGCTACTATGTGCCAGGGGTTACTACCCCCACTCTGTGGATGGGCAAGGACCAGTGGCATCCGGATGGCCTAGGGCCTGGTCCTGGCCGCGGACAGCTAGGGAGTACCAGTGGGGTAGCCCAGTTGCTCCGGACAGCTTTTTCAGAAGGAACCACATGGGTTCACCGTGGCGTAGAACAGGAGGGTGTCCCTGCAGTTGCGGGCCCGCGTCCGTGTTCTATCGCCTCAAGCAGGGAAGCCCATCACGGTGGTGATTGGTCTGCCCTGCGTTTTGGCTGGAAGGGGGTTGTGTTGGACTTGGCCCTTTTGGCAGGTTCACCCCTAAACTTTTTGCTCGTCTCCTAGCCTTTTCCCTGTGTAGTGTTGGTGGTTTTAGGCCTCTGCGCACTTTAGCCCTGTGTCCCAGTGTAAAGTGCGTGCGCACTCTGAGTGCGTGTGGTGAGATTGGCCTGCCCTCCCATAGGAATGCATGGGGGATATGTGTGTCCATGGTAATTCCTGGTGTGAGAGTAGGGCAGGGGCGAGTTTAGTATGTGCGAACTCGTGAGAATAAATGCTGCGCAGTGGTGTGCGCAGATTTATTGTGACTAGTGGAGAAGTGCCACTTTTAGAAGTTGGCATTTATGTGTGCTCTGTGTCTGCCTGCCTGATGTGAATTGCATGTCTGGCTTTGTGAGTGACAGGGGCTGGGAGGTGTGTGTGGCTCCAGGAGGGGCAGGGTGAGTCAGCGCAGGGCTGAATAGGGAGATCTGCATCTAGATGGGAGGGAGGAGTTGCACCTGGGACCTGAATAGGGCTGTGCCTTCCCTCCACAATGCTGGCTCCACCCCCTGTGGTGCGTCTGATGTCCCTAGCCTGTCCTGTGAAAGGAGAGAGGAGCTGAGCAAAACAAAGTGCTCCAAAGCTCCCCCAAACCAGTTGCAACTGGTTTTCCCCAGCCCTGTGCTATGTGACAAAGGAAAAGGGTCGTATAAAAGAAGGGGCTGTGACCCCATGAAAATGTTCAGTTCTGCTGTTCTTGTGACTGGGGGCTTGTTGCTGTTGCTGGGTTCCAGGAGGAACCGCCACGAGGGACTGCCTCCCTGCTGGAGGGCCCTGTGTGCTGGCCTGCCTGGGCCCAGCCTTTGCCCCCTGGACCTTTGGACTCAGCGCCTCGTGAGCGCTATCTTTGTATTGCCAGCCCAAGAGTGCTGGTGGCCGGCAGCGCGAAGCTGCAACGTGTGGGATTCCCCCACACTGCCCTTTATGTTGCGGGAGCCCACCCCGCAGTTGTGCCCTTTATCGGGAGCCCACTCCGCGTTCTGGCCGCCTTTGAATTTATTTGGTAGGCGGGAGCCCACCCCGCATGGCCGAGATCAAAAGAGATCACCGCCGCCAGCCCGATTCCCGTGGAGAAACGTTGCCGGGCCGCTGCAGACGCGACCCGGAAGCCAGGCGGCCTTGCCTGGTTGTGGGCGGGGCCACGTAACCCAAGAAGGAATCAGTCCGGAGCCTCGCAGGCTCCCTATCGAAGTCCCGGTCCCGAGAAGGGGGACCGGGTGAAGCGAGGCGAAGTCGAGGCGGGGCTCCCATGTGACTGAGGAGAGCCCCGCGAGTGCTGCAGTCATCTGCCAATAGAGGCGGAGGGGGCCCGAGGCACATGGTCGGTGCCTGCCCCCGCCGCAGAGGAAGACGTGCTGCCGCCGGAGCCGAGAAGCTCAAAAGAGAAGTCCGGAGAGCCTCCGCAGTCTAGCCCGGTGAGTGGGGCAGAGTCGGGAGTCCGGTGGAGGGGGGGGTGTGTGTGAAGGCGCCTTGCCGGTGCCTCCCCCCTGCAGTAGTAACGTGGCCGGGGCTCCCGTGGCCTGAGGAGAGCCCCGGGCTCCAGCTTGAGAGTGCCCATTTACCGAGCGGGCCCGCAGGAGAGCGGGCCGCTCCAACGTTGGGGGCAATTGTGTTTAGAGAGCCCCAGAGCGGGGCCCCAGAGTGCCGGTACAATTTCGCCACAGCTGCACAGCGTTCACGGGCAGCTGCAGCGTTTGGGGCAATTGGGATGATTAGAGTCCCAGTGGGGGCTCAGAGGGTACAATAGTACCAAGGCATTTCCCAGCTGCCCCACCTGACAGTGGGCAGCTGCAACGTTGCGCACAATCATTTAGAGACCCCCAGTGGGGGGGCCTGAGAGGCACGAGGAGTGCCGGACTTTGTCTGCGCATTTTTGCCAGCTGTCCTGCGAGAGCGCAGGCAGCTGCAACCTAGGGGGACAGTTTCAGTTTCATTTTAAATTGCGAGTCCCAGATCGTGTTCATTTTCACAGCTGCCCAACAATTAGTGGGCAGCTGCCACGTTTAGGTTGTGCAACTGCGCACTTGGCTTTGCTGCTGTTGCAGCCCGGCCTGACATTCTGGACGTTGGGCATTTGAGCCCCTGTGAGAGGCCAGTTGGCCTGGGGCCAGTTTTAGTGCGTTGTGCCCCCGATTGGGGCACACTGTTTGTATGCCAATTATTTCCTAAGGTGTTCATGCTTGTGATGCCTACTGTAATGCCTATTGCGTAATGTATGATGCTAATGAGGTTTGGGCCTAATGTAGTTTTATGCGCAAGGTGACTTATGCATCCTATGTTTTACATTGCAGGTTCCCAGGCTTAGTTCCTAACTGTACCAGTAGTTACTGGTTGTGCGCTACATTTATTATTTGTGCTACATTTACAATTGGTGATTTGTGATGGTTATGACAGTGGCCCCATTGGCCCTGTCGTGTGTAAATAGTCCCCTGTGAATATTGCCTAGTGCCAGTTGGCACACTGTATATTACGTGGTTATGTTTCTAATGTATTTATGACAATACAAAGGCTATTTTTATATAACCTTGTGTGGAGTTTCTTTTGTGGTGTGCCTAGTTTGTTGCTGCTGAGTGTGTGTTGCGCAAACGCTTTACACATTGCCTCCGGGATAAGCCTGACTGCTCGTGCCAAGCTACCAAGGGGGTGAGCAGGGGTTATCTTTGGCGTGTAACTCCCTTGCCCTGACTAGAGTGGTGGTTTCTGCCTGTCTTTGGCGCAAGCCTTAGCCAACCAGAGATCCCATTTCTAACAGCATGTTAACACTGCCTCCCACCGCTCCCACCCAGGGACCTCTGATGGTCTCTTCTATGGATTTCTTTGCCATAAATCTGCCAGTGCCACTCTCTGTGGTTGAGGCTCACACTGCCCACACATACTTCCCAATACACATGGCTGCCACAGACCACTCTGCCTTTATGGAGAATAAGTCTATGGAGAAAGATTGCAAGAGAGGTGAGTACTGGCCTTGAAAATGTTTACAGAGTTTGCCCCTGCAGATGGACAGTCACTTTACTCGAGCTTTACAGGGTTTGCGGACCCGCTTGGACAATCGAAACTGGGAGCGATGAAAGTGCCATGGCATAGCACAAGATAGAGATTCTTCAGTATTCAGGGAGACTCATAAGCAGTTCCCCAGATACTGATCATAGAGGACGAGCACCTAACGGTACAATTGTGGTCCTGTCCTGCATGTGTCATCCTACTAGAATCGCTACTAGGCGCTATGAATGCAGAGCTTAGACAAGAACTCTGTAGATTTCAGTGGCGGCTGCTGCAGAACAGGGGTGGTGAGGTGTAGGGGATAAAAAAAAAGGAATACTTACCTGTGAACAGACGCCGCCTCTCCTCCATCCTCTTCTCTTCCCGGCAGCACAGAATGGAAGCACACAGGCTTCCAACTCCTCTAAGCCGATCACGACGCTGCTGTCACCAGCATAACACTAGCGTTGTGATCAGTCTGAGTGGGCTGTTTGGCTGTTCGTGCAGTGCCTGGGAGCCCGGGACAGTTCTACACACGACTGTGCAGCATAACTGGGTGGAGAAGTGCTAAGTGTGCATGTCTGTTTGGTCGGCCCAAGACGGTTGGCCAAACTGACATGTGCAACTTTGTTGTACATATTTCCTCCTCCCCATGCCCTTACAGCCCAGCCCCACCCCACCCTCACCTGGCTCGGAGTCGGCACTGAAAAAAAAAGATATTAACATTGTGTAATCGTCATTTTATTTTTCCTTTTTCGCACTGCTCAGGTGATACTTCTCCACCTTAGCGGAGGAGTTGCTGCTGGTAGTTTCCTTGGCTCCTCTATGTAGTGTATTTTATCTGGGTTTAAGATAAAGAACTACAAAAAACCTAGTGTTAGAGCAATAGTACTCCACTGTAGTAGAAACCAGCAATAAATGTCCTACCGCTATAGGAGTTATAACACAAATATCACCAATGTCTGTACATAACATTATCCCCTCTGTGGGATTCATATTGTAGCGGAAATGCCACAACTTCAATAATGCAGCAAGAATTAGTTCCAAAGAAAGCCATAAGCCTCTAGCTTTTAGGGTTCTAAAGTTATGACCATAAAAAGTTGGGTAAAGCTGGAGGCTGTGCCCCCTTAATATAAAAACCTCAATATCAATGGGACACAATATTGGTGACAAAATATTGAAAATAAATTATAGACAAGTAAAAAAAAGCCTACATTTTCTCAACCTAATTATAAATACATGTACCTACGCAGTACATATATCTTCAAGATACATTGTTGTGGAGTTAGGAACAATAAGGGGCATATTTATTTGTGATGCCCTTGCGCCATGCATGGGGCACAAGGATGATGCAAAACCTAAGTCGGATTTATCAAGCCATGCAAGGCCAACTTGTGTGACCCTGCAGGACTTGATAAATCCAGTGTAACGCAACGCAGTGTACATCGCTGCGTTGCATTACTCTGCCCCAGGGAGGTGTTCCATGGGTGGAACGTGGGAGTTTTCATTCATCCACCCATGGATTTTTCCACATTCCCAGATTTACCAACAATGGTAAACCTGGGAGTGAGTCAAAATGGTATGCCTTCCCAGGAGAGGTGTGCCGGGGAGATATTTGTTTATTTCTCCTCGTTTTTTCTCTTTCTATGTGTGCCGCATTTTGCAGCACACATAGAAAGAGGAAAATGCCTCAGGGGATTGCTTTTGTGAAGCAAGGTGTCCCTTCCTGCACAAAAGCAATCGTGCCCGAGGGAGACATTCCATGGGTGGAGCCTGGGTGTTCCCATGCATCCACCCATAGATTTTGCTGCATTCACAGATTTACCAACAGCGGTACACCTGGGAATGTGTCAAAATGCTATGCCTCCCCAAGGGAGGTGTAACAGGGAGAAATATGTTTATTTCTCCTCTTTTTTTCTCTTTCTATGTGTGCTGCATTTTGCAGCACACACAGAAAGAGGAAAATGCCTCAGGGGATAGCTTTTGTGAAGGAAGTGTCCCTTGCTACATAAAAACAATCCTGCTTACAACGCAGGCACCTTGCACCATGGTGCAAGGGTGCCTGCATTGGTGCAAGGTAGCACATTGTGCACTAGTACTGGGAAATGACAGGAATATGCCATATATTATTAAGTACTGGGCATTCCTGCCCCTTTCCTGTCATGCAGCACAGCGCAGCAAGGTGTCTTGCTGCGCTGAGTGATTTCTTAATAAATATGCCCGTAAATCTATACTTCCTCAGACGCACTTACTTTTCAGTATAATTTCCTCCATATTCTTGTACCACAATATTGTTGGTGTCGATATTCAGTATTAGAATCAAACTGGAGATTATGAGCCTCAGGAAACAATGAGACAACCTTATTCTATGCCTGCAGTCTTACCCAACGAGGCTTTAGCAGCCGTGGCCGCTGCAGGTAAGAGCAGTGGGGCGGTGGGGCCGGCTGGGGGGGATTTCGAGAGATGACCACGAGGGAAAATTAATTATTTATTAAATGTTCCTTGGTGGCCGTCTCTCGAAATCCCCCCAGCCGGCCCCACCCCTCTTACCTGCAGCGGCCACTGCTGGGCTTTAGCAACCCGTAAGGCAATATTTCGCTGGTGTGTTAGTGTGTACGCCTGCATGTGTGTGTCATTGTGTATGTTACTTTTTTATGATCTGGAGTTTGTGCACGATGTGGTTGTGTATTTATTTCTTTGATGGTGTTTTTGTGTGCGTGTGTTGATGCTTCTCTCTTTCTCTTGGAGAGTGTTCGCAGATGACATTTATATTGTGCTTCTATTTCTCTGGTGGGCATAATGTTCCTGTTACTGTTTATCTCCTCTCTTTCTCTTGCAAGTGTTTGCCTATGATAGTGCTATTGTATGTCAGTTTCTCTGGTGGTGTGTTTGTTTAGGTCTTACTGCTTCTTTTTTTCAGTTTCCCTAGGTAATTGTTTGTGCACGATGTTGTTACTTTGCTATTGTTTCTGTGGTGTGTGTGTGTGTCTATTTGTGTGGCGTTCGTTTGTGAACATTTACCTTATCTGTTGGCGCGTGTGGTGCGATTTGTGTTTTGGTGTGATTGTGTTACCCCTTATCTTATCTGTTTTTCTGGAGGAGTGTTTGCGCGTTATTATTCTGTGTACCTGGTTCTTTGGTGGACATGTGTGTTTTGTATATGTGTGTGCATGTGCTACTGATTGTCTTATCTGTGTTTCTGGAGGAGTGTTGGCGCACGATATATTTTTTTGTGCATCTGATTTTTTGGTGGCATGTTTTCGTGTTTCCAGTGAAAGATGAGACAGACCAAGGGTGGGGATTATCTCTCGCTGTTTCCCTCCTATCGTATCTTGGAAAGCCTTTGTGTTTGCATGTTTGAAATCGGAAGCTGAGTAAATTCATTTTCTCCAAACAAATTCATCTCGCCTGCACAAGAATGGAGAAGGGATTGAAAGTCTGAGACTGTGCAAATGGACTCTTATGGTGGACGAGGGAGAGGCAGAGAATAATGCCATGCAAGAATCATCTTTTGCAAACTGATAGTGTGGCTGGCTGGCAAAAGGGGGGAGGGAGGTGGCAACCAGTGTTAGAAGGGAGAAGAAGAGCAGCACTAGTGAAAGAGAGGACATTGGGAGGGGGGGAACTGAGTTCAAGGAGGGACAGACTGTGGAAAGGAGGTAGCACTCAGATAACAAAAGGGGACTTGTGAGGGAATCAGAGCGCAAAGAAGGCTGTGAGGAGAACAGAATGAAGGCGGAGCTCATAGCGGTGGTATGCCTACCTGGTCACCCCCACTCAAATCCCAGTAGTGGTGACCACACTCATTAGTTTGGAACAGTAAAGGCAACAGTTGATTGGCTGCTTGTATTTACAAGCAATACACTATCCAGACCATCAAGAACACTGCTGCAAGACTCATACTCAACCTCCCACGCCACACCCACATCACACTGCACCTCAGGAAGCTTCACTGGCTCCCCATTTACAAGTGCAGCCAATTCAAACTTCTTGCGCACACATACCAAGCCCTACACAACTCAGGACCAGAATACCTGAACAGCTGCATACACTTTCACCAACCCACCAGACACCAATGCTCTGCCTCACTCTCATGTGCACACATTCCCTGCAACCGCAAAAGCAAAATTGGAGGACGCTCATTCTCCTACATCACACCCAAGACATGGGAAGACCTCCCTCAACACATAAGAGCCTCCTCCTCACTTCTTGAGTTCCGCAAGAAGCTGTAGACCTGGCTCTTCGTATAAGCACTTTGGGGACTACAACCCTACACGCCTACCCAAGCGCCTGGATACCCTCTTGGATGATTAGTACGCTATACAAATAAATATAACATAACATCATATTTTGTTGTGTTCTCTATATTCAAAGTGCCAGTTCTGATATTATTCCCCCACCCAGTAATCGTTCACTGGTATCTACTCCAGTTTATCATGTAAATAGGGTGGCCATATACTTCCCGTAGCTACAATTCAGTCAGTCGGGCACACTGGGTGACCTGTCGCTTCCGGTTGCTGTGTTTCAAGGGCCACAATCATATATAAGTCATATTTAATTCCCACCAGTCAATCAAGCGTACAAGGTGGGCTTCCACTTTCGGGTAGTCTTGCCTCAGTCAGTGAGGCATGCCTGGTAAACCTTTAACTTCTGGAGGCCTTGCTTGAATGGTCATCATCTTTCAGAAATCAGGGGGCATATTTACAAAAAATGTCAGAGTGCTGTGTTACTCCAAAATTGGTAACGTCGGGATGCGCCATTTTTACAAAAATAAGGCGCACCCCTGTGTTTCTCCTAGTGCTGGTGCTAATAAAGCTGCCTAGTGCCAGCGCAGGCACCCTTGCGCCATGTTGCAAGGGTGCCTGCGCTACAGGGTCAGTTGTTTATGTGCAGGAAGGGACACCTTCCTGCACATAAACAATCTTGAAAGGCGTTTTTCTATGTGTGCTGCAGAATGCAGCACATACAGAAAGAGAAAAACGAGGAGAAATTCATTTCTACTCGTATCGCCAGTCTAAGACCAGGTATACCCTAGTCTTAGTTTTTGGCGCTACCCCAGCCATGTAAATATGGGGCAGCAGCAAAAAGCAATGGGTGTTGCTGCGGAACGCCCACCTCAACACCCATTGCACACCCCTTTCATGTTAAGTGAAGTGTGAAAAGGGGGCTTATTTACAAGGCTGCGTTAAGCAACGTAAAGTGGCTTAACTACGCTTTGCAAATAAGGAGGAGGGGATATCGCCACCAGAACGTCATTAAAAGTGACGTTCTGGTAGCCATATCTCCTTGTAAATATGCCCCCAGGTTTCATAACCTTCAGTGATTCAGGCACATCGGGTGGCCTTCCACTTCCGGCAGCCGTGCCTCAGTCAGGCATATCAGGTACCATTCACTTCCCTTCTGTGCCATATTTTTGGAACCAAAGAGAGGGTTCCAGAGGGCAGTAGTGCTTTAAATACCTTCACCTCCAGCCTTTGGAGGATGTGGGTGGAGTCCCTGTACCAGCCAGAGATTGGAAGATGGGGGCTGGTCCTTGCAACGCATGGGTGAGGGGTGGTCTCCTTCCAGGGACACATTGCTAATAATGTCCTGGTCCCTTAAAGTCCTCTCTGGGGATAGGCCTTGAGCAAAGGAGGCAGAGCGACAAAAGCAGAGTTCAAGGAAAGGCTACTATGAAGGATGGAGAGCTGAAAAGAGGCAGTGTGAAGCAGAGCAAAGCTTTAAGAATGGAAAGTCCGGACGAAGCAGAGCTCAAAGGTGGCAATTTGAGGGAAGAGGAAAAAAAGAGACAGCAATTTGGTGGATGCGGAGCTCAGAGAAGGCAGTGTGGGGGAGCATTGCAAAAAGAGATGGCAGTGTGGAGGAAGCGTAGTTCAGAGAAGGCAGTGTGGGGAAGCAGAGCTCAGTGAGGGAAGTATGAGGAGACCAACACTTTGAGAGAGAGGCTAGTATAAAAGATGCAGACCTCAATGGGGGTGGCTTGAGGGAGCAGAGCTCAAACAGAGGGCAGTGCGAAGGAAGCATAGCTCAAATAAGGCAGTGTGTGGTGAGCTGAGCTCAAAGGAGTTGTGAGGTGAACAAAGCTTTAAATGAGGCCAGTGTGGAGGACGCAGATCTCAGTGGAGATGGTGTGAGGTAGCAGAGCTAAAAAATGGTAGGGTGAAGGTAGGGTTTAATTCATAAAATAATAAATGCTGCTACCCATGGAGTTCTCAGAATCTGGAGGCCGAAAGTCAAGGTTGTTGAATATCAAAGCTGCATAGTCCTGGTTCCACCTCAAGCCTCTTTCATCCATCACCAAGCATTCCCTGTCCCTATACTTCACTCTTGCAGGTTATTTTTTTCCCTGATCTCCTCCTCCTCCTCACTATTCATCTTTTTTCTTTCCCCTTTTGGAGCCTTCTCTCTTTCTCAGTGTCAAAGTCTTACAGAAACAAGCATTGGCATAGCCAATAGGTCTCGCTTTTGGGACCTTATAAGTATTTAGTTATGCAGCACAATATCCTTAGTGCAACAACATCAACTGTTGCATGGCTAAACACTTATAAGGTCCCAAAGGCGAGACCTATTGGCTATGCCAATGCTTTTTAGTATGTCTTATGACTAGATGTCTGGGGTGGTGGTCCTGGCTAGCAACGAAGTCTAAAATAGTCAAATTTCAAAGGACCAGTACGAGGGGGTGGGTGGGGTAATAGTGCCTGGAATGAGATGCATCAAGGCTAACTGAGGAAGAGCAGCAGCAACGTCAAGAACCAGCGGTTTCCCGAGACGTTTGAGACTGGGTCCCTTCAGTGTGGAATGCCCCACGGAGAGTATAAACAACGAGTATAAACCACGCATAAGGAGGCATCCATGACATAAAGGGCTTACTTCTGATATACTTCTGCCCTTGGAATAATGGTGTTAATTCCAGGCACACTGTCTGCGTCCAAGGCATGAGGGTGATGAGGCCTAAGTGGAGACAAAGACATGGCTTCACAGAGTTTGGGTTCTCAGACAGTGAAATAAGATAGTGCCCCCTAAGGGAAGTTGAACTTCAAGCACAGCACAGAGCTCAACCTCACTAGTGACCTTTGCATCCCGCTACATACCTCTAAGAGGGACTTCTATCCAACAACTCTGGCTGCACCACCGTCTTCTCTGGCTGC
Organism: Calotriton arnoldi; assembly: GCA_963921515.1. Taxonomy (NCBI): domain Eukaryota; kingdom Metazoa; phylum Chordata; class Amphibia; order Caudata; family Salamandridae; genus Calotriton; species Calotriton arnoldi. The sequence continues at coordinate 445,510 of CAWUFW010003912.1, read as the reverse complement.
ACCACCATCTTCTCTGGCTGCACCACCGTCTTCTGTGGCTGCTGGTGCCCCAGCAAAAAGGTTAACAACTGTATTGCAATATTTTGAAATCAGAAACCGAGAGCGTAATATGCACACCATGCAGTAGTTTGCTAGTTGAAAGAATTGCAGTATTTTTCTGGGACGTATTTAAAATAATCTAAAAATCTGGAATTTCAGATGTGCTGGGTATCTTGTTCACGCCAGTCCCTTCAGGGATACAACTTCAATTCATGCAGAACTAGCTTTGGCGTAAATATACATCTTATCCCCCAGCTTTCCAAATTCGCTAAAGATTTTGGATGTTTTGTTTGATTTTAGAATTTTAGAAATTGCCTGCAAACGTCCTATCTCTGCTTGAATTTTCAGGAGCATCAAAAAATCAGACAGGGAGGTGGAATGACTTTGACCAAGGAGACACTTCCACAGTAGCAGCTATTTCCATTGATACGTGAAACTGCATACCCATGCCGAGATACTCACTCATGTTAAAGCAGCTCAGGTGAACTGCAGATTCCCCCGTTGCCCTCAGCTCCAGGGCCACTGCACCGCTCACTAATGTTACCTACACAACCCCGGGCACCTGCATGTCTCAACCTCGTTAAGAGTTTGCAGGTAAACTGCCCAGCACTGTTCACTCAGTCACCCAGTGACTCCTATAGCCTACAACTGAATGCATCAAGCCAGAGTACTCTTCGAGTCTTACAAACATGCTGAGCTGGGCCTGACTAAAGGCGTGTAATTGTGCAGGTGTCTCTAGGTCAGGACGCAGAAAGGCTGCTGGCTGGGAGATGTGGGCACGGGGATGCTTGAAGGAGTCAGTGACGTCCACATCACGATTCACAAAGGATAGCTGAGGAAATGTGATGCGTGTGCGACTGGAACCCTTCATATTTTAAGACGCTTATATTGTAATATATGTCAAATGTTAAACATAAACACACGAATGCACGTTAACGTGCATTTCTCATTATCTTTATTAGTATGATTTTCTAGCGTCGACGCTACATATTTCACTTTTCCCCTACAGAAATGTAAAAAGAGGGCAAGATTGTTGCCGCAATTTGGACTGTTCTATGTACTGGTCACAAGATGTTAGTTTAGTAAAGGCTACGAGAATGTTGTGGCTTTTCGCACAGGACGCAACCGGTATTCGAAAAGATCTCCGCAGCAGGACTTTCACCCACCGAGTCATGTTAAGCATACCATTGCCATAGCTGCCAAGGTTCCAAATTGCTATGTGTGACATTTTCATAATTTCAGTGTAAATATGAGTGACATTTCAACGACTATGAGTGACACTTTCTCACGAGCAATATCAAGCAATGAAGACAAGGGTAACATATAAATAGCAGAAATTACACCCATTTCAGCAACAAAAAACTCTAAGAAGATCTTAAAACCACTGAAATGCACAAGAAATGGAAGGGCACTAACCATGACTGCCGTTCTCACTTAAAGAGGGCAGGCAGGCAGGCACTGCAGCTGGTCTGAAGATGATCTCAGTAATCTGATGATTCATGACTGTGCGCTAGCCTAAAAAAAGCACATTTTATAGCATAGCAAGTACATAGCAAGTACAACTAGGAGATTATACCATCACGCAGGCACTTACACATAGCTGCCAAGTTTTCAGACTTCTTATGTATCACATTTTCATGATTTCAGTGTACTTAGAAGTGGCATTCAATGACAACATGTGTAACACTTAGATTGCCACTTTTTCGTAAGTCAAACCAAGCAATGAGTGCATTGACAGAAATAAATATCAGAAATTACACACTTACGAACAATGAGACGCTCTAAAAGATATTGAAACTGCTACAAAATACCTGAAAAGAAGTTCACTAACCTCCTGCCCCTTTCTAGGATGATCATACTGTCATCTGTCAGGGGCTCAGTGCTGCAGAGAGTTGTGGCATACATTACACTCGACTGCTGTCCTTTAACTTTGGCATCAGTGCTGGTGCTCACTGTACTGGACAGGCTGAGGCAGGAAATAGAACATCGGACCTGCGCTAGTTTGACACGTGTGTTGCCTGCGGGCCGGCAGAAAAACAATGAGACCATCCTTCCTTTAGCCAGCCTACGCCGACTGGGGCCCTGGCTCCTACCCTGGCATTGGCAATCAATAATATTCGCATGATGCATTACAGCCCTTGGACTCCAGGCCGCTCTGTGTCCCACGTAGGACCCGGGCAGGGGGCCAGGCTGCCACTCGAGTTTCCAAGAGGATGTGAAAGGCCCCAAACACGGTCGGATCTCATCATCAGCTGCTGCCTAGAGAGTCAGACTAAGTCAGCGGACTCACTCGAGCCGCCCGGTGCCACAGACAACACCGGACATTAAGTATCTGAGAGTCAGGGTTGACGAGGCTAAGACAGGCTGATCCACTCGTCAGTCACATTATAGGTCACAGCCAGGCAACCTCAGGCTGGCTGTATTTCAAAAACACCAAAGTTGTTAATGTTTACAGCTCACGGCTGCACTGCGCAGGCAGCCACCAGCCTGTCACACAGGCCCGGCCGCAACTGCACCAGATAACACAAGCTGCGCGCACGGTGCCGCCAGCAGCCACTCACTCACAGAGCTGCTGGGGCGTCTCTGCTCAACTTTAGTAACGGGAGCAAATTCATTTACAGCACAAGCAGCAACTTACTGTTATTAAATAAAGTAATTGATTCTCACACGGGAGGCACTTACTTCTTAGCACCGAGCGAGACGAGAAGAGCACTCGGTGAGGCCCACTAGACCCGCCGGCCGGCTGGCCGATTGCACCGCAGCATCGACCTCCATCTCTTTGCACGAGGATGTGAAACGCCCCCTCAGTGATCTTGCGATACCAACGGAAACAAGCACTGAAACACAAGTGCGGCCCGAGCCGCGAAAGTGAAACAGCACTCCGGGTGGAGGGGGTGGGGGAGTGCGATTCCTTGCGGGAGCGAGCGGCGCCAGGAGCGATAATTGCTACCATATGGCGCCAGCTGCTCGCTCCCGCAAGTGAATGCAGAACGTGCACGCGTTGCCATTGAAGGCAATGGAACGCGTGCACGTTTTTGGCTGAAAAGCCGAATCGCTCGCAAAAGGTCTTTTTGCCTATGCAGCGCATGCGCGCTGCATAGGCGAGACCTAAAAATAAGTGCCGGCCTGAAATATAAGAGCTGATGGGCTCACCTGCAACCATCGGCTCAAATTAAGCAAATGTGTGAAGGATGAACAGTTCAAAGAAGGCAGGGTGGGGAAGAAGAACTCAAAGGAGGTAGCATGAGGAGAGAAAAGCTTTAAGAGATGCCAATGTGGAGGAAGCAGAGCTCAGTAGAGGCAGTGTGAGGGAGCAGAACTCAAGGAGAGGGCATTGTGAGGGAGCAGAACTCAAGGAGAGGGCATTGTGAGGGAGCAGAACTCAAGGAGAGGGCAGTGTGAGGGAGCAGAACTCAAGGAGAGGGCAGTGTTGAGGAAGCAGAGTTCTAAGAGAGCAGAGCACAGAAAGTCTAGCTCAAAGTGGACATTGCGAAGGACAGCAAAGCCTTCATGAGGACAGTAAGGAGGAAGTAAAGCTCACAGGCGGCAGTGCTAGGGGAAGCAGAGCTCAAAGGAGATGAAAGGTTGTAGGACACTAAGAGAGGGCAGTAAGGAGGAAGAAGAAATCAGAGAAAGGCAGCGTGAAATGTGAACAGACATTAAAGAGATGTCACAAGTGAACATGACCATTGAAACACGTTGTAAATGTTCAAAAATGTGTAAGCACCATATTGTTCCACACATTTGTTCCTGGTCTTACTCCTAGAGTGCCAGTTCAGTTGCACACCTCACCTGCTAAACATTTTATGCCTCTATCCTCACTAGCATGTTTTTCTCAAGGCTTCTAAGTCCTGCCTTATGTTTCCTTATGGCTCTCGCTAGCCTACTGTAATTAAAGGTTAACGTGGGTCTCATTCGTAAACAACAAAATAAATATTTAATTAAATAAACCTACACATAAATGAACACAGAATTAAATAAATAAATAGATAAGTTAGTTCAGAGGCCCATAGTCTGTCTCATCAGTCTGACAGTGGCAATGCCAAATGCGAGATTAACAAATGACAAGGCAGCCTAGTCTTGAATCCAAGTCATACCTCTTTCTTCCACCACCCTACAAGTCCTCTCTTTTGATCTCACTCTTGCAGGTTATTTTTCATCCCTCTTTGTCCACTTGTCTCTGTTTTCTTATCTTTCGGTTCCATTTTTTTCTGTTCTTGCTGTGGGTCAGAGCCTGATGATATAAAATAAACCCCGATTCCCAAACCAAGCACAAAACTAGAACTCCGCTTGACATTCTTTCGAGGCAGGCCATTGATTGCCTATACACAGACTCTAAACTCCCACCAGGCCCAACTGGTCAGAAGTGACACGCTCTAGTAGACAAAGTAAAACAGGATCCAGAAGCACAATCCATCCAATTTAATAATGTTTTTGTATAGTGCTACATACCACATTTGTGCCATTTCTAAGCTCTAGAAATAGCGTTTCTTACTATTACCAATTTAAAAGTATAATCAATTTACTGACCTTCAAAGATACATCCCGCAAAAAGCTACAGTGCATCGCCTTTGGTTATACGGATATCACACATGTCTCATGGTCAAGCAGCAATGCTTATTCAGATCTCACTCTGTGCTAGTCTAAAATAACAGAGATGTTTGGACGTCACACACTGAGCCAAAACTACTTCAGTTCAGTTAGACGTGATGCCGCAGTGGCCTTTTTCTGAGTCCACTGGGGATTATATGTCATGCTGTCAGGACCAATAGGCCTTATATGTCATCATAAACTGCGAATATGCCACTACACACCGAAGCCTTCTTCTGCATCATATCATTATCGTAATAGGGTGTTGCACATGTACAGGGCATGTCCTACATCAGTGCAGCTATATCTCATCACACGTGCAGGCCTAGTCCTGCGTCAGCAACACAAAGCCTCATTTATGGGTATTTTGCCATAGGGCAGCGCAGCACGCCTTGCTGCTGCGCTGCCCTACGGCAAAAGAAAAGGGCAGGAATGCGCTGTATCTATTAGATACAGCGCATTCCTGTCCTTATCCCTTGCGCCAGCACACAATGGGCTGCCATGCGCCAACGCAGGCACCTTTGCAACATGGTGCAAGGTTGCCTGCGTTGCGGTGATGGTTATTTTTATGCAGGAAGGCAAACCTTCCTGCACAAAAACAATCACAAGAGGCTTTTTCCTCTTTCTATGTGTGCTGCACAATGCAGCACACATAGAAAGAGGAAAAAAGAGGAGAAATAAAGATATTTCTCCTCGTTGTGCCTCCCTTATGCCTCTCCTGGGGAGGTGTACGTTTTTGACGCTGCCGCAGACTTACAATTTCTCATAAATCTGGGGGCAGTGTCAAAAAGCCATGTATGTTGCTGGGAATGCCACCAGCAACACCCATGGAACGCCCCTTTCACGCAGTTTTCTGCATGAAAGGGTCACATATTTATAAGGCCACGAAAAGCCACATAACATGGCTTTACGTGGCCTTATAAATATGCCAGTGGCACATTGTGCCATCAGAACGTCAAAAAAGTGACGTTCCGGCGGAGCAATAGTGCCGGTAGGGCCTCATAAATGAGGATCACAATGTTTAATCACACACAGTTGCCTACCCGTGCTATTGCACAAAGGTCCCATCCTACATCAGCAGGGGTTGTATGGACCAAAGCCGGCTCTCCTGCATTGCACTAGTTGTTAGGTCTGGCTTGACAGTGCAGCTGTCTGAAGATCTATTGTTACCAATTGTTTAACATGTGCATAACCAGTGCTTAATTTGAGCCAGTGGTTTCCGGTGCTCGGCACCGGCACTTAATTGTCAACACAGGTGCTTGTGGCAGTCTGCCACAAGGTGGCACTGTCTGGCTCATTTATAGATGACAACAACAGTTAATTTTTAATTCGATATACATTAAAAATTACTATTACCTGCCACCCAAGCCATTCTTATAGCTTTGGGGGCCTGGAATAATCAGAATTGTCATGTTGCTATCCTTGGCAGCGCTTGCAGGGGCAATGTGTGGTGTAAGCTGCAGTGGCCTCCTGATCTGAGCTCTGGCACTTATCTTTTTTACAAATTAAGCACTGTACATAACGTGGACCATGGCTACGTCTCAAGGGAGTATTACCCGCTTACCTCATGCTGGTGGATGCGGTGTGTCTCATTCAGCCTCCTAATGCATGCTCACATTACAATTCATAAGTGCCTATTTTACATCCCGAAAGCACAGTGAATCATCACACATTAAATTGTTTATCACCTAAGTGTATTGTATACAGAAAAAGAAAATATTTTTTGCTTTGTTTTTTCATTGCAGCAGAATTGTTTTAAATATTTTAGTCGGGGCTCAAAATACAAGGTAGAGCTGCTGGTTTTGCCAGTGCTTGTTCTGGCTGTTGCTGGGCAGATTTACAGGGAGGCGAGTCGAGCAGCTGCACGCGCAGCAGCTGTAAGTGAATTACTCAGCCCCTTGCAGCTGAGGAAATAACGAGGATGGTATTTTCTTTGCAGTTGCAATTCAATGTAGAACGCATTAAAGCCCCGGTCCCTTCAGATATTTCATAAAGCTGGGGTTACCGTGGGTCGGCTCTCCAGCGCGCGCTGGGAGGCTGCAAAGCGAATCCCACCTCCCATCTCCTGGCGCGAGGTAACGACACCCAGCTTCCTGTACACCTTGACGAGCAAGGCTGCTCTACACAACGTAATTACGTCTGAATACCCTCGTGAGCAAGGCCGTTGTACCCAGCTTGACTACGTCTGTATACCCTGATGAACAAGGTCGTCGTACGTACCCAGCTGAACTTTGTCTGTTTACCGTGTTGAACAAGGTCGTTACACCCGGCTTAAGTACGTCTGTATATACCCCGATGAACAAGGTCGTCGTACCCAGCTTAACTCTATCTGTTTACGGTGATGAACAAGGTCGTTACACCCAGCTTAAGTACGTCTGCATACAGCGATGAATAAAACCATTGTACCCAGTGTAGCCACACCGTGTACCTTGATGAACAAGGTAATTACACCCAGCTTAGCTACGTCTGTATTACTGTGATGAGCAAGGTCGTATCACTCAGTGTAACTACACCCTTATACGGTGATTAACAGGGGTGTTGCACCCCATTTAACTACGTCTGTATATATTACTGTGATAAACAAGGTCGTATCACCCGCTGTAACTACACCCCTATACCCAGGGCTTTAAGTGGGATGAAAAAACTGGGGGGTCTCTCATAGGAGCGTGGCCGATGTAATTAAGGGCGTGGCTTAAAACACTTAAGCTAAAAATCTGCACTTAGCATAGTGTGTTGCCCAGGGCCGGACTATGAACCAAAACGGCCCTGGCAAACTGCTCGGCCGGCACCCCCTGTGGGACAGTGGGGTGCGGCTGAGCTGTTTGCTAGGGCCGGTTTCGGCCGATTTTATTACAGGGGGTCGATATTGCCGGCCCCCGGTAACAAAAAAAGGCCCCGCAGGGGCCCAAAACTGGCCCCCACCCTGGCGGCCCACCGGGGAAACACCTGGTGCCCGCTACGGCCAGTCCGGCCCTGGTGCTGCCCCACTCGTATTTTGCTGCCTGTGTCCATTCATCCAGATATATAACACAACAAGTAACATTACACCTACAACAAGCCAGGGCTACTGGCTTTGTCAATGGTTGTAAATTACATAAGATCAATAAGCAACAACTATGACTCCGTTGTATATAATATTGAAAATGCTTCTTTCTTGTGAGGAGGTTGTGGCGCAAGGCTAGAGCTGCTGACTTTCGAGCTAAGAAAGCAGGCTCGAGCCCTATCTGGGCTCAACATTCTGTGATTCAAAACATGAATATGTCTTTGTGTAGCGTGATTGGTGCTCATATTAGCACTATCTCAAACTGAAAAATGAGTAACTTTGAAGTTGCATCAAAAGCAGTGACGGATGGTACTATTGCAGAGTTAAGCTTTTTTCCCTCCACCCTGAAGGTAAAAATGGGGAGCCCGATATCGGCCCATCTCGGCACCTGCTTTTAAGAACTGACGGTGCTGAGCACTGGCAGGACCCGGCCAACTTAAAGCCCTGCTTATACCGTGATTAACAGGGGTGTTGCACCCAGCTTAGCTACGTCTGTATTACTGTGATGAACAAGGTCGTCTCACCCGCTGTAACTACACCCTTATTCAGTGATTAACAGGGGTGTTGTACCCAGTTTAACTAAGTCTGTATGCTCTGATGAACAAGGTCGTTTCACCCAGTGTAACTACACCCTTATACCGTTATACCCAGTTGAATTACGTCTGTATGCCCTGATGATTAAGGTTGTTGTACCCAGTTTAACAACACCTATCTACATTGATGAACAAGATAATTGTACCCAGTTTAACTACGTCTGTATACATTGATGAACAAGGTTGATGCGCATAGTGTTACCACACCCATATTCTTTGATGAACAAGGTCATTTCACCCAGCTTAACTGCATCTGTATACCCTGTTGAACAAAGTTGTTGTACCCAGCTTAACTATGTCTGTCTATCATTATGAACAGGGGCGTTGTACCTAGGCTAACTACATTTGTAAACCGGAATGAACAAGGTCATTTCTCCCAGCGTAAATACGTCTGTATATTGTGGTGAACAATGCTTTTTCTCCCAGCTTAACTACGTCTGTACACTGTGACGAACAAGGTCGTTGCAACCAGCGTAACCACAGCAGTATGTCTTGAGGAACAAGGGAGCATATGTACAAGGGAAGTGGCGGAGCGTGTCGTTAGCTTTCTTGGCTTAACGCCACCCTCCGCCACTTCTGTAATGCAGGGCTGCACCATATTTACAGGAATATGGTGCAGCCCTGCGTTCCCCCCTGCGCTGGCGCTAAGTTTAGCAGCACACATGCAAACAGCAAAAACGAGGAGAAATTAAACATTTCTCCTCGCTTCGCCAGGTTAAGACCAGGTTTTCCCTGTCTTAATTCTGGTTTTGCCTCCTATTTACACCTCCCTTGTAAATATGGGGCAGCGTCAGAATCAATGGGTGTTGCGGTGGAACGCCCACAGCAACACCCATTACCCTCCCCTTTCACGCTAAGTACAGTGTGAAAGGGGTCCTTATTTACAAGGCAGCGTTAAGCCACGTTAGTGGCTTAATGCTGCCTTGTAATAGAGCGAGTCTCTATCGCCACAGGAACTTTGAAAAAGTGATGTTCCCGTGGCGATAGGGGCTTGTACATATGCCCAACGGTTCTTTCATCCTGCTCTACTAAGTCTGTATACCCTGATGAACAAGGTTGTTGTACCTAGGATAACTACATTTGTATACCGTGATGATCAAGGTCACTGTACCTCGATAAACAAGGTTGTTTGTATATATGCATGGCTTATTAAAAGGCAAATACGACTGGTGACTTCAATAATGACTGCGTAGTAGTCGGGTGGATCGACACGAGCAGGTAATGTTGCCAGGATGAGCAACACTATTTTTGGTCTCCTGATAAGTTTGTCTTCTTAACTCCCATCATCACCCCCTGTTTGTGTCATCACAGCCAATCAGGACCTTCCCTCTCCCAGTATCTGCACCTTCCTTTCTAATGAAACAAGACTGAGGCATAGATTCCAGGGGACTGCTGAGCTGGCTCCCGGTGATGGGCCCATCTGCTTATGTTATTTTCACTGTAACCCAGAAAGCAGAATGCTGGAAGCATCCATCTTATTATTCCTGAAGCTGAGCCAGATTCATCAGCTGAGCTGTTGCTGGCTCCTGATCTGTACATGCGACAGTACCAGCGGTATCTGCTGCACCGGTAGCAGAGTCGCAGCGAGTTGGCCTCACTCTTGCTTTTGCCATGACTTCCTAATTGACTGACAAGAATTAGGATTGAGGATAGGCAGGATGTGGGCTGCATCTTTCACAGGGTATAGCACATTCGTAAAAGGTACTGTCCACTTGGCCAATGTGGTAGCATCAATATTAAATCAGCTCTTAAAGGCACAAATATTGCAATCACACTGCCTGAAGGTCTATATTCTGTCATAGAAATTGTCCTCATTTGCATAGAAAATGTAGTGTTGCCAGGGCCTGTCTGTTGTTTCAAATGAGTTCCTCTTTTTTAGGTCCATGCATATTATAGATTACAATTTTATGTGGGCCAAAGCTCTGAGAAGTGACCCGAACCACGTAACTGCCAGGTCTGGTTGCTCAGTGGACTAATGCGTCCACTGCCGGGGCCTGTGTTCAACCTCATGGTCACAGGTTCAAATCCTGGTGGGTCCACTGAGCCTTTCATCCATCTGAGGTCAATAAAATGAGTGCAGTTGGGTAACAATCAACATATGTTATTCAGTGCCAAGATACCTATAGGTGACCGTGCATTTAACAAATGCATGTTATGTTACTGTGGACAATGTCATCATAATCACAGCACCCTATAGATCTACACCCTGCCAGGGGTAATTTAGATGTGTTATCCCTTTTGAGAACACTATCATCACAATCATGCCTGTATATGGTGTACCATTTCTTTATCAGCACTAAGAGCTGAATCGGTGTTTCCTCAAGGAGTGTGCTCTTTGGTAAATGCTGGGCAGTAGTTTTGGGAGTCTTACATCTCAGTCTTAGAGTCTTGTGTGGTCTATCTTCTTTCTATGCCACTTGTTTCTGTTTTGCTAACAATATCCAGCACCATATTCAGGTTAGAAGATCAAGTCTTAATCTTGCTACTAAAGACCTGCTGTTACAAGCTGGAAGAGAGAATTACAATTAGGCACAATTATGCATTTTCACCAACTTGTATGATGGGTAGATCCTTCCCTTTTCAGATAAATCGCTTGTGGTACGGTATCTAAATACTGCACCCTGGAGCGGACCTGTCCTGCAGTTAGACTGTGCCCAGTACTTGCTCCCTATTTTCCTCTATTTAGATCCTGAAAATGCAGATCCATCCAGCAAATATCGTCTGCCGTACTGAGAAAGGATTAATAGGGTTGTGTAGACCCCTAACACAAATATGGTTTGGTTTCAATGTCCCGGAAAACATTAAGGGGCCTATTACAATGTCGGTGGGACTAACACCGATGTGCCATCGGTGTCGGTCCCACCGACATCTATAACCGCAGTCAGAGCGCCGCATTACGATGTGGTTGGTTGGACCGCAGTGCCCCAGGGACCGACCGACAGCTTCTGGCGGGCTCAAGGAGCCTGTCGGGTGGTCGGTCGGATCGCATTCCACACAAAGAAGGCGGTGCCTTCTCAGGCACTGCCATGGGGATTACGATCCACCTTTCCACCAGCCATTTCACATTGGTTCTTCTGACGTGAAAAGCTTTTTTGGGGCCCCCTAGCAGGGCCCAGTCCCCCGTGGCCCTCCGCTATGGGCCCTGGGGGCACTTGTGGAGCCCCCCTAAACATCCCTGCATCGTTTGGCAGGCACCGCATGGTGCCTGCCACAGGGTGCAGGGATGTTTACAAACATGTCTTTTGGCACTGGGGCTTGTGCTACGGCCCTTTTCCAGGCCGCAGCACAAGCCTCAATACAAAGAGGCATGTTTCCAACTGCCTCCACGGCGGTCAGATCATAATTTGGCATGCAGGACCGCCGACTACCTGTCGGCTGGTCCTGTTCCCGCAATGATGGCAGTCGGATGCTCATCCGGCCACCATCATAATCAGCCCCTTAGTTCACAAAGCAACCTTTAGGACAGTATTTATGGTGAGATTGTGGTAGAATTCTTCCCATTCAGCATATTTCTACACTGCAAAAAGGAGTGGCCATAAAGGACTTCATAAGCAATAATCCTGCAGAACATCAGCCAAAGCATGGATTTCGGTGGTCATTTAGAGATTGAAAGATGCAGGCATTTACCAAAAAATGCCAGAGGCCTTCTCCCCCAAACTCACTGTCCCCTTCCCAATTTAGAGGTATGGGAACCACAGTGTAACTGACAGTGAAGTCTCAGCTAGCTCTGCCGGCACAAACCCTTGAACTTGTGGTCCATCCACCCCTGGGTCTGCAGGTCACGTTGCAGAAAGCCCTGCCATATCTAGGGCAGGTGACTATCACTGGATTTCCTGACCCAGTACAGGCATGCAAGACGTAGGGGACCCAGGCAAGAAAAATAATCAATTGCCATGATGTGCAGAGAGAAAATTACCTGTAATGCAGGTCATTGTATTTTTGTATTTCAGAAACAAACTTCCTTATTTGGAGCCATGACCCTTTTCTGTTGACCTATGGGCAAAAGTGAATTGCTAACAGTGACTAGCCACTAGGGAAGATGTGTTATGTTATTCTGAGTTCTGTTGTGTTATGCTGTGATGTGTTCTGTGATATTTTGGATATTCCGAGAACATCTTAAGACCTGCAGGGGTTAACTCCTCTAGTACAGAAATATAAACCACAAAAAGAACCCCCTGGGTCTAAACCAGAAGGAACATATAAAACATAGGACTGGTGGAGTGTCCCTTTTAAAGGACAGATTCGCTCACCCACCCAAAGGTGACATGCTTCATCATAGGGTAACCTCCTCGCACCGTAACCAAGTCACGGTGTGGGCTACAACCCACTCTCTGAGAGGGAGGAGCTCAGGGATGGTTTTAGGGAGAGATATACAAAATACCTTAGATGAGCTAAGTGTGATGAGGGGTGCAGAGCAAATTAAAAAATGAAATGTGATATCTAAAACTAGCTCCAAGGTCTGAAAAAAATAATTGGAGCTAATTCTAGATAGCACATTTCATTTTTTTGATTTGCTCTGGACCCCTCATCACACTTAGCCCATCTAAGGTATTCAGAGAGGGGGTTGTAGCCCGCACCGTGACTAGGTTACGGTACGAGGAGGTTATTCTATGACGAAGCATGCCACCTTTGGGTGGGTGTGGGAAACCATCCTTTAAAAGGGACACTCCACCAGTTTTAGGTTTTGTATTGTCTTTCTGGTTTCAACCCGGGGGTTTCTTTTTGTGGTTTATATTCTGAGAAGTAGCCTCTTAGAATTAAGGATATGCACCTCAAACGCAGAGTAGATGTTTACTATATGAAGATCCTAGTCGATCAGCGCTGTAGATGTTCCTACAGTTCCAAAATTTCTGCCGGGATATACACTTAACTGTGGCAGGTTGCACTGGGAAAGCATTGCCACAGGAGTACATCTGTGACCATTCAACAAGCATCTACCTGGAAGATCTGGAGGTGACAACAAATGTGGGTGTTTCCTGATTTCCACATCATATGCATTGTGAGAATGGAGAAAGCATCCCCACATTCCGTTTGCAAGTGGTTGTTTGACAGAAGCAGTAGATGACCATCAATGGAAAACACTGTAATTATGTTGCAGAGTGAGGTATCATTTTTGATAACCAGGCAGGGTTGTACTGTTTACTAAATTCTTTCAGAATTTAAGATAATATAGTATGGCCAGGGCCATGAAATTCTTTGAAACTGCTGCTGTGCCATTTTGACACATAATAATGGAATTGCCACACTTGCCACATAATCTACTATCTAATGCGCAGTTTGCTGATTTCCACAAAAAATATTTTTGGATCAAGTTGTGATAAAAAATCACCAAGTGTGGTGCTGTGCAGTGGCAGACCTATTGCAAAGGTTAACTGGTTACATTTCAGTAGCTGGTTGCTGTATGCTGGTGTTATGCTAGTACTAGCAAGGTGAAACTTTTGCCAAGACAGTATTAACATGTGTTAAAATAGCAAAAAAGAGAGATATCATACAGTTTGAGAATGAGACACATTATGCTGTATCATTTGTTTTCTTGATGCATAATTTAATTCCACCCTGCTGCACAATGTGTTCCTTCATTGCCCCATAATGTCAATGGCCCAGGGAGCTGGGACATAACATGTACTGTTGGGTGATTAAAGAAAAGAATGGTTAGATGTAGTTGAGTGAGCACAGAGTGGTATGAGTACCAGAGGTGGAGCTGTGAAATTGATAAAATGGTTTTGGCAAAAGATATGTGAAGAGTGAAAAGGATATATGCGAATAAATGGAATTAGGGGCCACAACAGATGAAACGGTAAGAAGCTGCAATTGAGGTGTGTATATTGATACAGCAAGTGATAATGGAATTCAATTACAACTTATAAAACGTTGGGGGAGTTGTGTTGTATCTTCCAGTCTGTGAATTGAATCATTCTTAGCTCTTGATCCTCTTGGTCAATGATCTGTGAGTTGTAATTTCATCTTGAATTCATCAGGATCTTTGACAATTTGATGTTGAATGGACAGTCAAGTTACCCTGGGCTGTTATAGTAAACATACATCTATGAAGGTTGTTTTCAATTCGGTGGTCGTGGTAGGTGTAGTTCTCTTGTGCCAAATGGCTAGTTATTATGCAATGCTGCGTGAGTTGGTAGGTTGGTTCGGTGGTTGGTTGGAAGGGTAATGCATAGGAAGAAAGTGGTTGATGAGGATAAAAGTGTCAAGGGGCGGCTTGTTCGTTTAGTATATGGAGGAGAGTTTAGTTGATTGGATGTTGGCTGGTTAGTTGGTGAGGATGATGGTCTTTGGTTTTATTCTTTTGATTCGTGTATAGTGAAGGGATTATCTTCTGTTTATTTTTGGGTATGTCAATCTTAGGATCTGTTTGGTTAGCGCGGAATAGGGGTAGGATGTTGGCTGATGCAAATTGATGTTTATGGGGTAGCTGGTTAGTGGCTCTCAGAGAGCTGTAGAGTTGGCTGTTAGCAATGACTGGAGCAATTATGAGTTGATATTATCATTTTATAAACTTTCCCCATACATTGCAGGAACGATTCACACAAAAAGCGTTTGCATGTATAGCTGCAGGAGAACAAGCAATGACTGCAGATAAATCAACAGACAAGATGCAGAACATCCCCTTTAGAGCTGGCACGTGCGGCAAATACAGATCACGAGCACCTGCGCACTCGTCCCCTGACACTGGATGCAAGTTAAAAAAGAATGTAGGACTCTTAATGTTTCATAAGGATCCACGGAAATAGGGAATAGAAGATGTCAGCACTCTCTGAGGAGAGCACACTCACCGTGTAAGCAAGATAATGCAATCATGTTAAATGTCAGAAACCCTGGTTTCGAGCACAGAGGAGGGAGCCCGCTCCGCCCACAGCCTGGCCGCAGGAGAGGAAGATACAAGAGATGAGGGAGCAGGAATGAGGATTTGGAAGCGGGGTAAAGGAGAAGAGGAATATGGAGGAGGTGTAGGAGGTGGGATGCGTAAGGTGATCTAAGAGTACATGGGGAGAGGGAAATGAGGGAGGGGAAGGAAAGAAAATTAGGGGGAGAATGATATAAGGAAGAAAGTGGAACTATATGCAAAGAGGAAAATGGGTGGTTACGGAGTAGTGCAGAAAGAAATGGGGAGGGAGGGAGAGAAGGGACTCAGGAGGTGGTGGCGAAGGAGAAGGAAGGGTAAGGATAGGGAGGGGAGATAAAGGGTTTGAGAGTTGCTAGGTGGTGGGAAGAGTGAACAGAAAGGAATTAGGGAGATAGGGTGAAGATGGAGATGGGCGACAAGATAGAATTTGGAGACAAATGGGGATCAGAGGGATCCTATGAAAGAGAGTCAAGAGAGAGGTGAGGAGAATTAATGAAAATGGACACGGATTCTCGAAAATGGCAGGAGTAGTGAATGCTGCATCATTCACACTTGACCCCCTGATGATATCTCATGATGTTTAAACCTAGTTCAGCTCTTAGCTTCTCAACAACCTTCTACTTGCTGATGAGAAGCTAGCAGAAATTTAAGGTGTAGCAACCTTAAAAAGTAAACAGGGTTCTGAGACCCCTGCTTAATTTATGTTGCTTCCTTCATGACCTCTCAGACCTGAGATTGCAAGTAAAGGCGGGTCAGCGATTGAAAGTCGAGCCAGATGCCTGGACATCACTCAGTTTGAGATCCTCTTAGATCCTCAAGTCAAAAACGAGCTGAGTTTTCATGTGGCTTCTGCCTGGTACCCATGCTCTAACCTTATGGACAAAGAATAAAAGACTAAGACTAAGAGTGAATGAAACTGAGTGTGAACCAGTAAGGGTGTGAGTCTGTGAGAGTGAGTGTGTGTGTGTGTGTGTGAGTGTTTGCGTGTGTGAGTGTGTCTATGAGTGAGTGAGAATGTGTGATAGTGAGCAAGTGGGAATGAGTCTGAGTGAAAATGTAGACGTGAGCATGAAAGTGAGTCAGTGTGCATGAATGAGAATCAGTGTGAGTGAGAATGAAGAAGAATGAGTGAGAGTCAGTGAGTGTGCAAGAGTGTGTGCATTTGAGTGAGAGTGAGAATCAGTAATTGAGAGTGTGTGGGGTGAGCATGAGTAATTGAGAGTGACTCAAGGAGTGTGGATGAGAGAGTGTTAGGGAATTAGAATGAGTGAGGAGGAGTTAGAGCAATTTAGTATTAGCGAGAATGAGAGTGAGGGAGAGAGAATGAGCATAAACAGTGTGAGTGAGTTTGAAACAGTGAGTGAGGGGGAGTGAGTGAATACGAGTGCGAGTGGATGTAGGGGTGTGTTTGGCCTGTGAGTCTGCTACAGACCATGGCATTCTTAACCCCTTGTATGCTCACGACGGCTCCCAGCCATCATGCGTTACGGTTGCCGTGTGCTCACGACGGCCGGGAGCCGTCAGAATCCCCGCCCGCTAATGCAAACCCCCGCACAGCGCGAAAATTTGCGCCGCATGGAAGGGGTTAAGGCTATTGTTGGCTTATGGGGGCGCCAAAGACAACATTGTGGCACTAGGATATTCCAGGTAATTCGTGGTGTAATTTAGAGCACACATGGCAACATCCAGGGGCAGGCATACAGAAGACAGATCTTGCTATATGGGCAGCTATGGCAAAATGCTGGTGTTGGCATATTAGAGGTCATTCTTGGGCCCATGGAGAGTAACCATGCATGGTGGGGGGAAACAATGAGAAAATGCTGATCCTGACATACTGGAGATAATTTTTGAAACATAGCTTACCCATGGCATGAAGTAGCATCAATGGCAAAATTATAAGCATATTGTACATACTACTTGGCCGAAAGGGGCGCCTAATGCACGCGTGGCATCTGTGACAAAATGCTGGCAATGCACACAGGAGGTAATTCTTAACATAAGTTGGGTGGCATGGCAAAGTTTATAAAACATTCGATGAACTCGTGGTAAGCACTGGACTTTACTCACACGCCATAAAAGTACTAAACTGTTTCATAGGTACTCTGCTGCTTTTTATCAAGTTTATGTGAAAATTCTAGATTAAAATGCACAATGTGATTCAATATTTTTCAAAATGCGTTTGGGGGCAGAACCCTCCTCCCCCAAACCCTTATAGAAAGTGAGGCTCCCTTCACTCACCCACTAGATGTGGGAGCCAGTATCACGCTCCACCATTTTTTCATGGATCATCAGCCGCCACTGCCGCAGAGGACACAAGGTCTGCGAGGGCATCCGTGTAAGATGTCTTCCCATCGCAGGACACCGGCTGGCAGCTCTCAGAGTCTGCGTGTGGGATTTAAAAATGTAATGTAATTTAACCGATGTCAGTATTGATTGGGCATTTTGCTCCCTCAGCAGCCAGCAGATCTATGAGAGCAATCTGACAGGACAAGCAAAGCGCGTGTCCAGAGTCATCCCTCCCTCTTCCAAGGACTCCTTTAACCCTCCCTCCGAATGCAGCAATGCACGCCTTGTAATGCTGGGGGTCGCGTCAATGCCTGCATGCAAGGGCCGGCGAGCATTGTAGAAGCTGTGCGCGCGCCTCGATGCAGAAATATCAGAAATGTGGGACAGTCACAAAGATCTGGGAGGATAGAAGCGTGGAAAGCAGACACTGCTGCAGGGAACATCTGTGGTGCATCAGAAGAGTGTCGTGTGAGGTTCTAGGTCCTACAATCGTGGCGAGTACTCCAGACCAATACTGTAGAAATGAGTAGCATTTTTTGGGGGTCAGTACTGGAATAACAAACTTTGCTGCAGATCTAGATTAAAGTGCATCACCAGCATCTCTGGTGCAAGGATTTTTGAAGCCTTAGGCAATATGACAGTTTGCCATTTGAGCGCTCCCACTCCTCTATCAACAAGGACAATTTTACGCAATGTATTGCTGAGTGCCATCATCTTGTATCCCCGTGTTAAGGCACTTTTAGACAGATGCCTATAGTTGCCTTACTTGCCCCTAACCCTTACCAGAAATTCTGTAGAATGAGGCAGTAATGCAATAGCAAGCATTGGTGCATGTAAGGATTGTGGTGCAAAAGGAGAGTTGTGTGTGAGCGAGGACAGTACGGCGATAGAATGCGGGTATTCATATTAGGCTGGAGGTGCATCAACAGAGCTGCGCGTAAGGACCACATACAGGCAGGGCCGGCTTTAGCACTGGTGACCCCAGGTACAGCAGTCTTTTTTGGTGGCCTCTCAATGATCTCCTTCTCCATAAATTCCCTCACTACCACCAACCAACAGTGCCCCTCATCGCCCCTCTCTGGCACACATTCATTTTATTATAGCGTTCACTCGCACTCAGTTCTGTGATCTACATGGTACACGTTCTTTGCAGCAGGTACATCAACCCTCTGTGCTACTGTGTGATGAGTCAAAACTGCCACTAGCAAAACTCCGATCTCTCTCCAGCAACATCATTAATCACCAGAGCTATCTTGACATTTTATTGTTGCCTGAAAACTGCTGGGCACACAAGGAACTCTGGTGCTTTAAACCCATAAGTTATTTTTAAACACCGCGCCGACCCCGAGGTCAGCGTCAGGTGTTGCTGCACCGGTCACACCGACCTAAAGCCGGCCCTGCATACACACATTGAGGGCATTGCTGTATGACAGGATCGAGGTGTGTTACCAGAAGAGAGGGACCGCCTACCGGTGTAGACGTCACTTCTGTAAGCCAGGATCGAGTTACGTCAGCAGAGCTGTTTGGCGAGACCATAGGATAGAGAGCGCTGCGGTTTTCGGGATCAAGGCGCATCGATCACGCCGTTTTTTGAGAGGGTGAAGTGCAGGAATAGCAGATAGGCGGCTGTCTGAAACTACAGAGCTGTGGTACATACTGGAAGATCAGACACGACTGAGGTGCATGCGCAGTGCTGTGTGTGTCCCACTACTGGAATAACACGTAGTGCAACGTCTCAGAATTCACAGTGTTTAAGGATTTAAGGGGGCCCCGGGCAAGACATTTTTAGGGCCTCCTGTTCGTAATTTGACTTCCTATTTTCTGTGAATTGAAGCCCTCATTATGTCAAACAAACTTTCAGAAACGGGGTTCACACATAAACAGTGGAAATATGTCTTTTCAGGGTCCCCAAAAATCCTTAAGATGCCCCTTGGCAAAGCGAGAGAGACTCAGAGGTAGGCAGGGAGGAGAGAGGCTGAGATGTAGAAATAGACAGAAGGTGAGCTAGATAAACTGGACAGGAAGTTTAATTTCCCAAGGGGCCTCTTGGAAGGTGGGAGTTCTGGGCAATTATCCAATTTGCACATGCCTTAAAACTAGTGGTTAATTTGTGATAAAATAAGTGCTGGGGCTCTTGTCAGGAGGCAGCTTCCACCAGATTAGATTCTCCTACTAGAGCCACCTATACCAGAACTTACCAAAACCCTACAAGTGGTGAGCGGATGTGGTATAAGGGCCAGAGCTGCCGACTTTGGAGCTGGGGAACCAGGTTCAAGTCTTGGTGTAGGCTCAACGCCCTGTGAATCTGGGCAAATCACTTAGGGCCTGATTACGAATCTGGCGGTGAGAGCACCACCAGACTCACAGTGGTGTGGCAGTGGCAGTCCAGCCACCGCCGCACCAGCGGTCCGATTGTCTTATTACGACTTGGACAATCGTACCGCCATTGCACCGCTGCTGATCCTTGGCAGTGGCGCGGCAGTCTTGTGGCTGCAATATGCTTGGCGGGACTGCAGCGGTCCTGCAAAGCATATTACGAGTTTCCTCTCTGCCAGGGTTTTCATGGCGGTTCCAACTCCATGAAAACTGTGGCGGAGAGAAAACAAAGGTGGCCCTATGGGGTGCATGCAGGGAGGCGCATTATGCCCCCTGTGTGCATACACCCCAGTATATGCACGGCATGGACTACATCAGTCTAAACCGTGCAGTTAATGCCTTTGACGTTCCCATGGCAGTACCTATTTCAAAGACACCACCATGGGAACACTAAAAAAACGCCTGCCAGTGACAAAAAAAGTCATAATCGGTGCGCACATGGGTGTGGCGGTGCAGAAGCTGGATGCTGGCATGGTGGTCCAGCTCCCACTCCGCCAAACTCTGAATCAGGCCCTTAATCTCCCTGGGCCTACAAAAAATTAAAAATAAATATAAGCGCCCATGTTTACGATTAAGTGCCGGTGCTGAGCACCGGAAACCACCGGCTCAAATTAAGCACTGCTTGAAATGTCTCTAAGAATTCAGTAAATTGGGAGAGATGCGCAGGATACCCGTCCAACACTGTGCAAGGCGACTGCAGGGCGGAACATAGGCAGAGCTATGTGTGGGCATATAGTGCTAAAAGTACAGGAGGGCCGCATAGCTGGATTAAGGTGCTGGGTGACAGAGACACCAGGAGCTGGGTGACAGGGCCACAGACTAGAACAGTAGACATTGTAGGATTGAGGGACATCAGTCGAGCTGCCTGTGTCCCACGGCATTGGTATAGATGTGTGAGGCCAGGATCAAACACTGCAAACGCAGGGGCTGCCACAGGTCAGGGGTGAGGTAAGTGCAGCCAAAGGCGAAGCACAAATTAGTTCAACATTCACAAAAATAAAGGTCGTAGACGTAAAAGTCTGACTGCTGCAAATACTTTTAGTGTGCGAGATTACAACAGGGACGCAATTATTTTCAGCAAACGGCCTTTGCAAATGCATGATGCATGAGCCTGTCAAGTGATACAGCCCTCTCGAAAGGCAGCGAGAGTGTACGGTATTTCTCCTAAGTGGCTGTAAATATCACTCAAGCCAGCAGGAAGGACATTAACAATACAAGCCTTGGTCAGCTGTCAGCAAGAAATGGAGGGCCCTGCCTGGCCCACCTCGGAG
Source organism: Calotriton arnoldi (assembly GCA_963921515.1). Lineage (NCBI taxonomy): Eukaryota > Metazoa > Chordata > Amphibia > Caudata > Salamandridae > Calotriton > Calotriton arnoldi. Next base: position 424,453 of record CAWUFW010003912.1, on the reverse strand, counting down.
TGCTATCCGTCTTTCTATATTTAAAACCCTATCTATCCCTCCACCTAGACCCAATTAAGTGTGCATCTTTGATACAGAAGCAAGCATACTTTGAAAAATCCTGAATATGGCCAGGCCCGTCATAAGGGGAGCTCAGCCAGGGCTCTTTGCCACATCCCCGCTCTACTGTGACAGCATTTTAAGTAATAAAGCAGAAAGCCTGACCAGTTCCTCCTTAATTTGGCTATCTAATAAGTGAAAACACTACTTAATGGCACCAAATACTGTGTGCCTCATTTATGAGGCCCTACCGGCACTTTTGCGCTGCCGGAATATCACTTTTTGGATGTTTCGGTGGCGCAATGTGCCACAGCATATTTATAAGGCTTTACGTGGCTTTTCATAACCTTATAAATATGTGCCCCTTTCACGCAAAAAACTGCGGGAAAGGGGCGTTCCATGGGTGTTGCTGTGGATGTTCCCACGCAACACCCATGGAACCTGACACATTCCCAGATTTACGAGGAATCGTAAACCTGGGTGTTAGAAATGGGATTTCTGGTTGGCTAGGGCATGCGCCTAAGCCAGGCAGAAACCACCACTCTAGTCAGGGCAAGGGAGTTACACGCTGAAGATAACCCCTGCTCACCCCCTTGGTAGCTTGGCAGAGCAGTCAGGATTATCCCAGAGGCAATGTGTAAAGTGTTTACAGGGGATTATATACATTACAGGGCCAATTGGGCCACTGTCAGGGTCATTAGAACATACAAGCAGTAAAACAACCAGTAACTACTGGTAAACGCTGTACTTGACATAAACACATTACGCATAAACCATATTAGGCATACACCCTAAATTTCCAGTGCACCACAATAACACTAATAAGGTGTGCACCTCACTGCAGGGCCTTACGCCCAACCAAAACATGGAGGCGATCTCCAGACTGACTGGCCGTAATGTCAGGGACCCGTCTTGGGTTCCCCCGCAATGCCCTCTGTCCAAAAGTCAGGGCTCTTCTAGCATGAGGCCTCCAACTGGCCCGTACTATAATGGGGGTGAGGGTGCAACTCACCCTTGTTTCTACTTCGTAAACAAAATGCCCCGACATTGCAGCTGCCCGCAATCTGGCGGTGCAGCTGTGTAAGCAAAATAGGCACCAACAGGGTGCCTTGTAAGCCCACTCACCGGGGCCTTTCTCTCCTCCTCATTACCGGCGAGTAGGAGGGACGTTAACGCAGGGAGCCCGCGAGGCTACGGTCCTTCCCTGGTGTCCAGCGAGCCTGCGAGGCTCCGTCTTAGTCTGGGCAAAGGTCTGGGCTCTCCTCTCTCCACTCGGCAGACACGCGGGGCTCTCCTCCTCAGTACGGGGAGCCCCGCCCACTGTCAGGCACCGCCACGCCTGACTTCCTGTCCCGACGCCGCTTCCTACGGCTGGCCCCGCCCACGGTCAGGCTCTCTCCGACTTTGCCTGACTACCGGTCTGGACGCTCGGAACGAGCGGAGCGGGAGTCCTCTTCTCGGGCTCAGGAGAATGTGCCACCGAGTGCCTGCCATGCACTCACATGGGCAAAGTGGAAGCCCTCTTCCTTGAGCTTCTGGGAACATGCAGGGCTCTCCTCGTCATCAAGAGAGCCCCGCCCCCAACCAGGCAACAACCGCCTGACTTCCTGCTCGGTGGCTCCTTAGCCACGGCGCGACAGCGGCCACCAGGCTCAACATCGGAGCCCCCTCCTCCGGCTCAGAGGGGGGCTATGAAAAGGAAGTGCTCATGAGGCGCTAAGGTGCCTATGTATGGCAGGGCAGGATCCCCAGCCCTGAGTGATCCCTGGGGAAGAGGACAGGGCCCAGGCAGGCCAGCACGCCTTGTCCCCTAGCATAAGGGCAGTCTTCTCATCCACCCAGCAGGCAGCAAGCAGTCCCCGGCGGCGGTACCTCCTGGCAGTATCTTCCTCCAAGTTCCAAGTAAGCACCAACAGCACACTTTACATGGGGTCACAGCCCCAATATTTATAGTGCAAATGTCTTTGTTCTACCCCCCTGGCACAGGCCTAAGCCCAGTCAAAACCAGTTCTAGGGGGTACCGCCATACATTTGTTTATAGTGCACAAACACCCTCATTGTTAGTGTAGGCTCTGGCCTCAGACACACCACAGGGGGGCGGAGCCAGCATTGTGGAAGGCAGGCACAGTCCTATTCAGGCCCAGGTGCTACTCCTCCCACCACTCCAAATGCAGATTGGCCTATTCAGCCTAGTGCTGACTCACCCAGCCCCTCTGGAGCCACTGCACCTCCCCAGCCCCTGCCACTCCAGAGCCAGACATGCAATACACAACAGGCAGGCACAAAGACACATAGCACACAGAAATGCCCACTTCTAAAAGTGGCGTTTCTAGAATAGTGATAATAAATCTGCGCACACCATTACGCAACATTTATTACCACTATTCCAAACATACCAAACTTGATCACGCTACTCCTCTCAGATCAGGAATTACCACTGAAACACATATCAGGGAATCCCCAATGCATTCCTATGAGAGGGCAGCCTCACAGTAGTGAGAAAACAAAATGGCTGTTTGTCACTACCAGGACATGCCACACAGTTAAGGTGATCCAGCGCTAACAATAAAAATTCTTCTCCTATATGACTCGGTCATCCAGGTACAACTATCTCTCCAATACACAGACTATATCCATATGACGGTGGGGCCCATTAACACCGCATATACATTCACTTACTCATTTATTCCCTGGATTACCTCCGTCCTTAACCTAGGAGAAAAAACAGTAAAACGATTCGCTGGAAGGAGACGGGATACCTCTTTTTAACACGACATAATGTTTCTCATTGCTTTTAAGGTATTCCGCTCATTGGTCGATGGACCAACTAGTAGGAATCAGTTGATGGTGATTAAGACCAGCTCAATCACAATAAACTCTTTAACATTTTACCTTAATTATTGAGCTAAAGAATCACTGAGTCATTTGTTTAAAGATAATAAAGTTTATATAAAGTTTTAGAAACAATGCATAAGTTTTAAGTTTATCACTCAGATTATTACATTTATCATCATTATAAGAATAAATTGAAATTACAATGCATACCTATTAGATGGAAGATAAAGTTTGTCACAGCAAGAACTCCAAAAAGATCTATCTATCTGTCTTGGAAAATCTAATAGCTCTAAATGAAAAATCTATCAGGATTAAAAAGGTTCTTCAAAAGCAGCATCTTATACCTAATGAAAATAGCAGCAGCAGCTTCGATCATCCGTAACAGCAACTCAGCACCCGCAACTCATCTATCAGCAATCTCAGCTCTCTCTTCTCCTAACAGTACGCTCGCTCATCATCATCAATAAAAATATAATAATAATAATAATCCCTCCCACTCGGAGTAGGTCTTCTTATACCCTAATTCTCGCTTACTAAATAAAATGTTGCCTCTTTATGGCGTGATTCTCTCTCATTGGTCCATTCAAGTCCATATACATTTTTATCAAACTTCCTTGTCTTAACCAGTTCTTTGTGGAATGTCCATGCTTGCATCGTTTCCCACAGTTCATGACATTACTCATCAGTTTCGATCAGTCCAATTTGTATCATTTTCTGATACTTTTTAGGTTCAACAGTTCCGTTTGTCCATTTATTCATTTTGACTTCTCACGCTTCTTGCTGATCATCTTGGCACACATTTGCTCAGTAAGGTCACAATAGCCTTGACCATACTTCCATCCTAGGCTCTCAGCACGAACACGTGGTCATTCTTGTTCACAGCCTTTCTCCTTTTCCACACGGCTTCTCGCACATGCGTACTCTAGCTCATGGCGGCCATTTTATATCGCTGCTCAACAGGCCTAAGCGCACTATTTTCAAAGATAAACAAAATATTGTTAAAATAAAGAATATAAACCCTTTCGTTTCCCTCCCGTCTTTCTACGTACCCCAATTAAGTATTACCTAGCAAAAAGCAACATATAAAGCCGTCCCTTACTTACCATCGCTTTATTTTGCCACCACACGTTTTATTTTCAAAGCACAAATCATGCGTTTATTATTTTATTAGTACGCAAATATTACGTTTATGTTAGCCACGTCAACAATTATAAGTAGATTAATTTGCACACAAAATAGCGTGTTACCTTTAACCCTTCACATGTAACATACATTGTTGGTTATTTACTTAACCGAACATGTTTATTAATTATTTTACGAAAAATTTTAGGAGGTTAAAATTTTTCATTTATCCTGCTCCATCAACTCCCCCCTTTGGTGATTTTTAATATCACCACAAAACCCAAGTTATACAATTCTCTCAGACAGCATATTTCTTTTATCCGTTTGCTTTTGTTAGTTTACACAACTGTATCCCTTTCAACTTGTCTCTTGGTCTTCTTGTACATGTTCTCTTTTATCTCTTCTAGCTCTATTTCACCCATTTCTCTCTCTCTCTCCTTGTTTATCATGTTTTCTTTTTCTATTTTATTCTGTCTTCTTCTTTTCTTTATACATGTAATTACAAGCTTCAGCACTAAAATTATTATGATTATCATGGTTGCTATTATTATAACTTTCCCTATTATTAATCCACTCATTCTTGTTAACCAATTTATTACTGAAGAAAACCCTTTACCAAGTTTTCCAAATGCACTTTCAACCTCCAGTGGAACAAGTTCTTTGTGCAAACTTGTAATATTCTTTATATACTTTTGTATATTTTCACTTTTATCTGGAATGTAAGTGCAACAATGTTGGACTTTCAGCATTCCACAGACTCCACCCTCTTTTGCCAAAAGAATGTCAAGGGCAAGTCGATTTTGCATTACCATAGCTCTCATGGCAACCATCTCGGTATTTACCATCAAGAACCCTCCAGCAGTATCTGTAGATAAACGATCTACCACTGTGGATAATTTCCGAATTTTAAATGCATTCAAAGATATTCCCACTGCTGGTATCAATGCTCCAAAAATATCACCTACTATTTCTGAAAAACTTTCCCTTTTTCTACGTGTAAAGGTATTTATCATTTTGTGTGTTCCTTTTTCTTTTCTATCCATATGAAAAATCTTTGGAAAGACCAGGCCTAAATAACATGACCCATACCAATGGTCCGGCAACCTGTAATAAGCCCTATTACCGCAAACATAATAGATCCCTGGAAATATTGGATCTTTTCCCCTTTGAATCCCCATCCGCCTAAAATTTGATAATTGTCATGGCAAATACTGGAACCCACAAAATAATTGTCATATCTTGTTCTATTTCTTCTAATGCACAACCTTCCCTGTTGGGGCCAATCCAGAGTCATAGCTGCATTTGTCTTTTTCTTGTCATGATTGTCTTCCTCAAACGCCCAAAGAGGTGTTTTTGTCTCTTCTATCACTTTTCTTTGAAATTTCACTCTTCTTTCTTCAACCATCTCTAAAAATACTTTTTCTTCCTTCTTTAACTCACAGGTAAGGTTGTTTTTAACTATATTATCTAATGTTAAAATCTTATCTTCTATGAAAAATTCACCAAACGTTTTTCCCTCTTTTATTTTGTTTAGTTCGGGAACTACAGAAACTTTCGCAAAAATCTTATCTATGTCAGTGTAATAATATTCTAATCTACCTGTTTTATAAAATAAACTTGCTAAAACACTACATGTTATTCCATACGTCAAAGGAAGGTGATGATAAGTCACACCCTCTGCTACAGACGCAGGCAATTGCATACAAACATAGCAATCTCTTACATCCATTGTTTCTACATACTCATATAATAATTTAGTAAAAACATTCTTTGAAAAATCTGTTATTGATTTGTCCTTATGTAATTCTGCACTACTTTTTAATATAACTGTTTCTTGAGTGTTAGCTCCTTTTTCTTTCTCTGTGTGATTAGACGTTTCTACTACAGCTAAACTAATTGGAATAGTGATTGCTAAAACCACCCATACTGTCATTAATAATCCTGTACAAAAGAAGCACATCTTACACCATCTACTTAAAAATTCACATCTACATTTTCTATCCTTAGTATCCTCCATTTTGTTTTATAACCTATTTATTTATTTTCAAGAAAATTGTGTCACTACACCTCAGAAATGACTTATTAGCCACTCTGCACTCCAATGTTTTTGTCTTCGTTTGGTACTTTCTTTTAATTCTTTTCAGAATTCTTTCTTTGTCAAATCCAGTATTTTGTCAAATCCGGTAGAAATTCGTCAGATCCAGTATTTTGTCAAGTCCGGTAGAAATTTGTTTAAATTTCTTCAAGTTTGTTGCACTTCACCTTCACCCATTAGGTTTCTTTGTTCTGGGTTCTCGTGAGTGTTCTTTTCTTCTTTGATATCAGTTAAAGCAAGGTACAACCATTCAGGTGATCTATACTTCGGATTTACCTTCTTTACTCTTTTCGTTTTCTGCAAGTGTTTTCCACCTTGTTTTTCTTGCTCTTTCTGACTTGTTATTTCATTCACTTGTTCAGCACTTTTTCCATCTAACCTTATGATCCTGTATCTTAATTTTCTTACTTCGTTGGGCCAATTGTCTCCTTTTCTTGGCCTTTTTGCCTCACTTCCTTTTTCCTCTCTTTCTGTTTTCCAATTCCTTTTTCTTGACTCTAGTTTTTGGTTTCTTTCTTCTCCACTTTCTTCAGACTCTGTTTCAGTTTTCTCTTTATTGTCTCTTATTTTGAATCTTATAATTTCATTTTCTTCCTCTACTTGTGGCTCTTTTCTTATCTTCCTTCGTTCACCTACTTCTGTCCCTCCTCGAGGTTCTTCCGAATTTGTGTCAATCTCTCTATCTGCTTCTAAATTTCCCTGTTCTTTTGTTTGGCTATCTGTCCCTATTGCTCCTCGGGGATCTTCCGATTTTTCTAACTTTCTGTTTGAAACTCTCCCTTCTTCATCTATTAATATTATCTCCGAAGGATTTTTACCACAACTTGTACTTGGTTGCTCACTGTTACTATCTTCGTGCTCAGTTTCTTCTCTTATGCTTTCAAATTTCCAATTTCTTTTCAGAATTTCCTCACAATCCGAATGATCTGTATCAGATTCTGAACTGGTATCTGATATTTCCAGATGTCGACTCACATGTCGATCTTCAAGTTCTGGAACTTCAGCTATTTCCTCTACTTCTTCTGTCGTTGCACTTGTAGTTGGGTCTTCCAGATGTCGACTTACAGGTCGATCTTCAGATTCTGGCACCCTGTTCGTTTCTTCTTCTGCTTCTGATGCTGAACTGTTATCCAACACTTCCAGATGTCGACTTACATGTCGATCTTCAGGTTCTGGAACTCTGATGGTGTGACTGGCATGCACCCAGTGTTTCACTCCTGCACATTTGACTGCAGTGGTTGTCACCAGGATCACCTGTCGTGGTTCGTCCCAGCGAGGAACCAAACAGTTTCTTCTCCTGTGGACTTTTATGCGGACCCAATCTCCTGGATTCAAGTCGTGAGCTGGTTTTCTTTCAAGAGTGGTCGCATCCGGTCCAACCTGATGAAACACAGAACGCACCACATCAGCCAATCCTTTGCAATAATCCAGCACCAGATCATCAGTTATAGTCAGTAGTTTGTTGACAGGTACATGTGCTTGTCTCATTGCTCGTCCCATAATTATCTCATGGGGACTGAGTCCAGTTTTCCTTTCCGGAATACTTCTGATTGTCATTAAAACTAATGGCAAGGCATCTGGCCATTTGAGTCCTGTGGCTTGACACATTTTTCCTAACCTGTTCTTAATTGTTCCATTCACTTGCTCTACTATTCCAGAAGCCTCTGGTCTGTATGCACAATGCAGTTTCTGTTTAATACTAAGTGCTTCACAAATCAGTTTAATTAATTCGTTTTGGAAATGTGTTCCTCTATCTGTTTCAATCGTGACTGGAAAACCATACCTCGGAATGAATTCTCGCAGCATAAGTTTTGCTACCGTGATTCCATCATTCCTTCTGGTCGGGTATGCTTCCACCCAACGGGAAAACAAACAGACGACTACGAGGACATACCTTAGTCTGTTGCTCGGGGGCATTTCTATAAAATCCATTTGCATTCTAGTGAACGGACCTCCTTCTCGTCCTATTGTTCCTAGACTCACTACTGTCTTCCTTCCTGGATTTAATTGTTGACAAATAAGACATCTTTGACAAAGACTCTCAGCTATGGCTCTGAATTTTGGATTATACCATGTTTGTCTAAAAAGTCTGATCATTGAATCTCTCCCAATATGGGCTTGTCCATGGTACATCCGTGCCATGTCAGAAATCATGCTATCAGGCATAACTGGTCTTTCATCTCTGTAAACCCAAACATCATTTTCCTCATGTTTTCTACATCCTGCTTTTATCCATGTATCTTTTTCCTCATCATCTGCTGCTTCCTGTAACTGTCTCACCTCATCCCATGTCTCAACAGGGTTAGTAAAAAGCAAAGGACAAGAAATATGCTCTCTTTCTCGGTTCCTGTTCAAAGAGACCACATTCTTTGCACAGTACTGTGCAATCTCATCAGCATACTTATTGCCGACAGTTATGTAGTCTTCCCCATTTTTATGTGCATTGCACTTCACAACAGCAATCTGTTTAGGCAGCTGTATCGCCTCAAGCAACTTTTTCACAAAATCTCCATTTCTAATTGGCGTTCCTGCAGACGTCAAGAAACCTCTTTGTGACCAAATCTGACCAAAATCATGCACCACTCCAAAACCGTATTGGCTATCTGTCACAATCGTAACCCGTACATTTCTTCCCAACTTGCAGGCTTGAATCAGAGCTACTAGTTCTGCGACTTGGGCAGACCGTATCCCTTTCAGACAAGATGCTTCCATTACAGTTGCTACTGTGCAAACTGCATACGCTGCACTTAGAACTCCATCATTTGTTCTCAAACATGAGCCATCCACGAACAGAATATAATCTGATTCCTTTAAGGGCTCATCTCGTATATCTGGTCTTGGTTTTGTACAATATTCAAGCACATTCAGACAATCGTGATCTACTTCATCCATTTCAATCACACTCTCTTCATCTGGCAATGATGTCGAAGGATTCACATTCATACATCTGTCAATGGTCACATTATCTGCACTCAAAATTACTTTTTCATACCTAGTCAGCCGACTATGTGTCATGTATTGTGTTTTCGTTCTTGTCAAGAGAATTTCCACAGAATGGGGAACATATACTCTCAGTGGATATCCCATCACTATGCCTTCGCTCTGTTCCAGACTCACACAAGTAGCAGCAACTGCTTTCAAACATCCAGGCAACGCTTTTGCTACAGGGTCTAAAACAGCTGAAAAATATGCAATGGGTCTTTTCATGGTTCCATGTCTCTGTACCAAGACTGAAAATGCACATCCATCTCTTTCACTGCAATACAACTCAAAGTCTTTCTCATAGTCAGGCATTCCCAATGCTGGAGCTTCACACAATTTCTTTTTCAGCTCTCTGAATGCTTTCATTTCCTCATCATTCATTTCAAAAGGATCTTTAACATCCTTCTTTGTCAGTTTTTGCAACGGTTTGGCGATCAACGAAAATCCGCTTATCCATTGTCGACAATATCCAACCATTCCCAGAAACATTCTTACCTCTCTTTGCGTCATTGGAGCTCTCATTCCTTGAATCATCTTTATTCTTTCAGTCGTTACCTTTCGCACTCCTTTCTCAATTTTATGCCCTAAATATTGGACTTCTTGTTGACAAAACTGCAATTTTGATGGGGACACTTTATGTCCTCTTTTGGCTAAATGATTCAGCAAAGCAATTGTATCATTGACACATGCTTCCTTCGTTTTTGATGCCACCAGTAGGTCATCAATATACTGAACCATCACTGACTTTTCTGGCATTTTTAAATCTTCCAAGGATTTCTTTAGAATCTGATTAAAGATCGAGGGGCTTTCTGTGTACCCTTGAGGAATTCGGCACCATGCCAAAATACGCTCTCCAAACCTGAACGCAAATAATGGCTGGCTATCTGGATGCAATGGAATAGAGAAAAATGCATGACATAAATCAATTACTGTGTACCATTCTGCTTCACGTGGAATCTGGTATAGAATCACAGCAGGGTTCGGTACTATTGGGCAACAAGGCACTACAATTTTATTTACCTTCCTCAAATCCTGTACAATTCTATATGTTCCGTTTGGCTTTTTCAGTCCCATTATTGGCGAATTACATGGACTGCTCATGATTTCTTTTAGAATCCCTTGTTCAACCATTTTATTTATTACTGGCGTTATTCCTTCAATTATTTCTGGTGTCAATTTATACTGGGGCGTATTTGGGTAACTCGTTCCCTCTTTTACGGAGATTTTAACGGGATCTACTTCTTTCATTAATCCTATATCTTCTCCTGTAAAGTCCCACACTTCCTCTTTCACTGTCTTTTTCAGTTCAATTGGGATTTTCTCTGCATCAAATACAGGAAACAAATCATTTACTTCTGGTTCTAAATTTACCAGTGTCATTTTATACAATACATCTTCATCTGGGGTCTGAAATGCAATTCCATCTGGAGTACAATAGATAGTGCAATTCATTTTGCACAATAGATCGCGTCCTAATAGGTTCACAGGACTACAATCGCATACCACAAATCGGTGCATTTCACTAAATGGACCAATCTTTACCTCCACTAATTTAGTAAGAGGCGTCTTAATTTGCTGATTCGATACTCCAACTACTTGGATATGTTCACCTGAGAGAGGAAGGTTTGGAATTTCCACTGACCTAACAGTAGAACGGGTAGCTCCAGTGTCCACAAGGAATGTTACATTTGCACCATTCACTTCTCCATCCACAAATGGACCAGACTGATCTACCTCTAGAGTTGCGCCAAGCACGCACTCTTCCCCTCTCCTAGGCACCGTCAGAAGCTTTCATCCGTTTCATCCTCATCCTGTCGTAACCAATATTGAGAAATGGCAGCTGCACGCGGCAACTGTGTTACCTGCTCTCCTCCGTAGAATCCTGTTTCTGCACTGAATTTCTGTTGGTTAACACTCTTGGGAAGTGGTGGTTGTGGCACCTGACTCTGTTGAGTAACTACCTCACTCTGCACCTGTGAATTTAATGATTGATTTTCCACATTAAGTTTTGGAGGAAATTTACACTCGTTTCTCCAATGCCCTAGCTTTCCGCAGTTGTGGCATGGCCACTTTTTCTTTGCCTCATCTATGCTCATTTGTCCTTTTCCTTTACCTATATTTGGTCGAAATCTAGCCTGTCCTGCTTCATTACCTGTATTACTCAATTGAGCTTCTTGTTTCTCTGCAACTTTCACCTGTGCCCACATGGCTTTTTCTTTCAATTTACGCTGTCTACTCTCAATATCATCACTGCAATACTTAGCATATCTCAAAACTTCATCGACTGTGCTATTCTGCCAACAAATCATATGCTGTTTAATCATCTCACTTATCTCTGGTTTCAACCCATATACAAATCTATATACAAAATGACTCATATCCTTCTCATTTAGTGTCTCATAACCACTATACTGTTTGAAAACTAACAACAGTCTCTCATAGTAAGCATGCACTGATTCTTTACTTTCCTGCGTGGTTCTGTCTATTTTTACCCAATCCGTTTCTTTAGGTGGAATCTTATTCTTCAAAAAGGTAATTACTTGATCGTACTTTCTCATCACTTCTGGTCCTGGCGCTCCTGTTTTAGCATCCCTTGGATATTCTACAGTTGGCCAATCAATAGTAATCTTACATTCTGTCCACAAATCAGCTGGCACTACTATATCAAACAATCCATCCAAGTCTATCCACAACACCTTTGAAACTTTAACAAATCTCTCCACTTGTCTGTACCATTCTACTGGCTTCTCTCTCAACTTTGGGAAATCATTTGTAAATGACAGTATATCCTGTCTAGACCATGGAACATGCACATAACTACCTCCTGGAGTTTCTCTCATCGGGTACTCCCTTACAACTGGTTCCTTATCTGTCACTGCAAAAGCCAAAGATGCTTTATCTGTTACTTTCTCATTCTTTTTCATCCATCTACTTCTCCATCTATCCACATCACCCCATTTTCTCAGCAAAACAATTAATTCTTTTATTTGGGTCAATCTTCCTGATGTGTTCAGATTCTCTATATCTTTCTCACAAAAATCTACTCTATATGGTTTCTGCAACATTCTCACTTTTACAAATTCTACTCCTAGTTCAATCGCTGTTTCTTCTAATTTGTCATGTAAATTTCTAGCTCTCCATGTTAGACTTTTGCACAAAAACATAATCTCATCATCCTGATAATTTTTTAATTTTTCTGTACCAATCGTTCCTAAAATTAATTCTTCCATGTCTATTTTTAACCTAATTACATCTAATGGTTTTACTTCTGTCTCTTTCGTTTTTAGCGTTTTCATCCATTCATTTAACTCATCTGGAGTCGGACCTACAGGCGTACTATTTAATTCTATCCAATTGTTACTTCTTTCTGGTGTCCCTGATGCAGACTCCGTTACCATAGGTATTCTCCTGAACTCATTCTCATTTATCGTCAAATTAGTAGGTGGGCTTGGTCTATAGGTACTAACCAAATGGTGTGCACCTTCATTGTCCAGTTCCATCCCTTCTCTTTTTCTTTGCAAATGTGAATTCATAGGAATCACTAAAGAACGTTCATCAATTTTCTGATTCTCAAAAATTGGCATTACTGGACCTATCGTTACTGGTACAGTTACAGCTTCCATATTCTTTGTCAATTCTCTTATTTTCTCAGTCAATTCTCTTGTGGTTTTTGCTAATTCAGTTGCATTGTCACTTTCTATCTCTTCATTTTGTGAAGTTTTTAATTGATCTTGTGACCTATTTATCTCATCTCTTCGTTCGGGAATTTTATTCCTCCCAGTTTCCATTGGCGGTGCATTAGGTGTCACCACCGCAGAAGTCTGTTGGTATGGAGGTGGGTTTCTGTTTAAAATATCTTCCAGCAATTCATCTTCCGTTTCACTACCACCATACCCATACTTTTCCATAACCACATGTTTCTTTTTCTCTGTACACTTTTTCTTTGCTTCTTCCTCAACTGTAAAAGCTGGAAACAAACCTCCTGTCATATTAGCACATCTCCAACGCTTTATTCTGTCCTCATGATTTACTCCCCATAACCTTCCAGGCACAAACTCATGATTCTTTAATCCTCTGAATCTCTCTCGTTCATACATCTCATCTTCCCATTCACTTAAAGCTTCAAACTGTGTCGGTCTAGGTCTAGGTTCTAACATTGCCATCTTCTCTCTCAAATTCCGTAGTACAGCTACACTAAATGAACCATTCTCAGGGAAAGCCAATGCTCCATCATTCTTGGTATATTTTGTCCAATTTTCTAACCATATGCATGTATGATATCCATATTTCAGCATCATGTGCGAAGCTGGTGATTTCGGCGGAGGAATTACTTGTCCCTCTCTAGTCACTACCTTTTTGTCTTTCTTAAAAAGTTCTTAACTTTCGACATCCATGACGTTTTCTCTCTACCATACTCATAATAAGACATGATTCACAATCGCTTTCTCTCCTCAAACGATCCGCAATTCAACACTGTTCTCTATGCGTTATTCCAACCAATACTAGCGCGACTCACACCAACACTCCAATCATAAACTTCCACGTCACTATTCTATCCGTCCAATCTTAGCGCGACTCACACCAACACTTCAATCAGAGCGGTTTCTGTCTACAGCGCACTGTCCAATCCCAGCGCGGCTTTTGTCTACGTCAGTTCTGCTCCTGTCTCTGTATGACTAGCGCACTGTCCAATCCCAGCGCGGCTTTTGTCTACGTCAGTTCTGCTCTTGACCCCTCCTTTACAAAATGTATCGGCAATTTCTTTTTCAACAATTCTTCGTTAGTTACAACATTTAAAACGCATTTCCATTGTCTGATTCACTAAACCAAAGAGATAGCTTTGTCCATTTACACAAGAATTCTGTATTTTCCAGTAGGCAGCGCTTACCTCTACCCTACCACAGAATTTTCCCGTTTCGCCGATAAAGTAGCACTTCCCTCTACCTTACCCTTCTTTCAAGCAAGCGGTAAACCCGTTTCTCTGGGGATAAGACACATGTGGAGACTATACTGCTCCTGAGAATTAAGGCCAGAGTTTCACAAGAAAACCGGTCACTATTTCACTTACACACCTTTTATGCGGAAAATGTCCCTATCATAACACAACCTGTGTTATCACCAATATGAACTCAGACAATGCACTATTCCATGTGACTTCTCTTGCCACACGTGTTCCACTTCCTACTTCCCGGAAGCGTGAAAACTTACATATAACATAACGTGACTCAACATAAAGTGTTAGACATGAACTTATCAATAATCAATAATCACCAAACTAATCTATAGTAACCATAACTCTGCTACCAAGAAATCTGATCCAGCGCTAACAATAAAAATTCTTCTCCTATATGACTCGGTCATCCAGGTACAACTATCTCTCCAATACACAGACTATATCCATATGACGGTGGGGCCCATTAACACCGCATATACATTCACTTACTCATTTATTCCCTGGATTACCTCCGTCCTTAACCTAGGAGAAAAAACAGTAAAACGATTCGCTGGAAGGAGACGGGATACCTCTTTTTAACACGACATAATGTTTCTCATTGCTTTTAAGGTATTCCGCTCATTGGTCGATGGACCAACTAGTAGGAATCAGTTGATGGTGATTAAGACCAGCTCAATCACAATAAACTCTTTAACATTTTACCTTAATTATTGAGCTAAAGAATCACTGAGTCATTTGTTTAAAGATAATAAAGTTTATATAAAGTTTTAGAAACAATGCATAAGTTTTAAGTTTATCACTCAGATTATTACATTTATCATCATTATAAGAATAAATTGAAATTACAATGCATACCTATTAGATGGAAGATAAAGTTTGTCACAGCAAGAACTCCAAAAAGATCTATCTATCTGTCTTGGAAAATCTAATAGCTCTAAATGAAAAATCTATCAGGAGTAAAAAGGTTCTCCAAAAGCAGCATCTTATACCTAATGAAAATAGCAGCAGCAGCTTCGATCATCCGTAACAGCAACTCCGCACCCGCAACTCATCTATCAGCAATCTCAGCTCTCTCTTCTCCTAACAGTACGCTCGCTCATCATCATCAATAAAATATAATAATAATAATAATCCCTCCCACCCGGAGTAGGTCTTCTTATACCCTAATTCTCGCTTACTAAATAAAATGTTGCCTCTTTATGGCGTGATTCTCTCTCATTGGTCCATTCGAGTCCATATACATTTTTATCAAACTTCCTTGTCTTAACCAGTTCTTTGTGGAATGTCCATGCTTGCATCGTTTCCCACAGTTCATGACATTACTCATCAGTTTCGATCAGTCCAATTTGTATCATTTTCTGATACTTTTTAGGTTCAACAGTTCCGTTTGTCCATTTATTCATTTTGACTTCTCACGCTTCTTGCTGATCATCTTGGCACACATTTGCTCAGTAAGGTCACAATAGCCTTGACCATACTTCCATCCTAGGCTCTCAGCACGAACACGTGGTCATTCTTGTTCACAGCCTTTCTCCTTTTCCACACGGCTTCTCGCACATGCGTACTCTAGCTCATGGCGGCCATTTTATATCGCTGCTCAACAGGCCTAAGCGCACTATTTTCAAAGATAAACAAAATATTGTTAAAATAAAGAATATAAACCCTTTCGTTTCCCTCCCGTCTTTCTACGTACCCCAATTAAGTATTACCTAGCAAAAAGCAACATATAAAGCCGTCCCTTACTTACCATCGCTTTATTTTGCCACCACACGTTTTATTTTCAAAGCACAAATCATGCGTTTATTATTTTATTAGTACGCAAATATTACGTTTATGTTAGCCACATCAACAATTATAAGTAGATTAATTTGCACACAAAATAGCGTGTTACCTTTAACCCTTCACAAGTAACATACATTTGTTGGTTATTTACTTAAACGAACATGTTTATTAATTATTTTACGAAAATTATTAGGAGGTTAAAAAATTTTCATTTATCCTGCTCCATCAAAGGCATATGTCCTACCTTTCACCTACAGCGCACCCTGCCCATTGGGCTAGCTACGGCCTGAGACAGGTTTGAAAGGCTACTTTGGTGGGTGGCGCAATCAGTGCTGCAAGCCCACCAGTAGCATTTAATTTACTGGCCCCGGGTATACAAGATACCACTTTACTGGGGACTGATAGATAAATTAAATACGCCAAACAGGTGTAGACAAATCTTACCATGTTTACCATAGAGAGCACATGCACTTTACACTGGACAGCATTGATAAAGTGCCCAGAGTCCTAAAACCACCAACAGCACCGCAGCACACATAGAAAAAGAAATAGCCTGAATTGATTGATTTTGTGCAGGAAGGTGTCCCTTCCTGCACAAAATTAATCAGCCCCGTATCGCAGGCAGCCTTGCACCATGGTGCAAGGGTGCCTGCATTGGTGCATGGCAGCCCATTGTGCGCTGGCGCTAGGGAAGAGGACAGGATGCGCCTTATCACATAGATACGGCGCATTCCTGCCCTTTGTTTTGACGTAAGGCAGCGCTACAAGAATCCTTGCGGTGCTAGCCTACTTTGAAACCTCATAAATGAGGCCCTGTGTTTTCACTTTCCTTGGAGACATATCTCCCTAATTAGGTGGGATCAGAAACCTGAGAGAGGCCCCACACATGTTTGACCCCAGGCCCCACAAAATCTTCTCACATGTCTAAGCTGAGGGGAATGTTTTTGGTAGACATCCAGTTGTGTTTGGGGGGGGGATATTGAGGATTTTGTTGTTATCATTTGTTAAATACTATGGAAATTGGATTGAAATTTCCAACCCAATGTGAATCGGGTGGCGGAGGGGACATTAAAGGTGTGCAGTTGTCCTCTTTGCGATTCACAATGCAATGTGTCAACGCTTCACGATTTCAATTGCTGGAGCAAACTGTTGACAGGTTCCCAACTAGTCAAAGCAGGTGGTAGTGACTCACAAACTGGAAGCCGTCTTTGCCGGAGGTCGCCCACTCAATATCAGCTGATGGAATCTCTGGGAGCACACATTGGTCCAGGGTACAACTTCATGCTCCCAACTCTGCCATTTGCAGAGTGTTTATTTCATTGTTTGTGTCTCCTTGCAAATGGTGGTTTTATGTTGTCTTGTACACCAGACATAAAGCAAAACTGAGTTTCGGTTGCCAATCAGTTTTGGTGTTAAAACACAGCAATTCCTTTGTGATAGAACCTTTGTACATTGGGAGTTCGCTTTTCTGAAGCTTCATCATGAAGAAACAGAGTTATTGGATGGTGAAATCCAAGTGATTGAGGCATCAAAATCTTTGGAAAATATCAAGTTGGGCCAAATCGATTCACTGACATAATACTGAATCCAGAACTATCATTCAACAGAAATATTGTGTCAAAAATATCAAGCACAAAAATATTGTTTTCCTTTGTATATATATATATATATATATATATATATATATATATATATATATATCGTTGTCATGTGATCAAGGCCGGTAACGGCCGAAACGCGTTATGGCGGAATTGGTGTGAGTGCCGAATAAACACTTCATGCACTGAAATTGGGTCCACTCTCGTTCTTTCTCCACGTAGGAGACACAAGCAGGTGAGGATTCCTGATATATATATATATATATGAACAAAACCACAATCCTGAATCACCATATCCACGGCGAGAATCAGGTACGGACCACAGCGTGTTGTTTTAGGAGAAATGCAGTGCTTTATTGCAGAAAGAAATCATCAGCATCCATTAGTGAAACAGCAAGTGCCCAGCATGATGCGTTTCGACCGCGTAACCACGGTCTTGATATATATATATATATATATATATATATATCCAAGAAAGAAGTGACTCAAACAGATAGATTCACCAAAGAACAAAAATATATTTCAACTACAACGTTTCAGCTTCCGCCTTCCTCAGGTAGTACAAGATGGTTTGCTCAGTGGCTGCACAGATGACACAGCTGAATTTTCAAAAAGCATCATGAGTGAAGATTCCATTTGGAATGTGGAATCAATGCAGTCCTGAGAGCTCTTGAGATATGCAGTAATCAGGTTGTATTATCAGTAATGTTCAGTCCATCTGGATGCAGTGATTTTAAACGGTACATCCAGAAGTTTTCTCTGGAGTCCAGTAGTTCTTCCTTTGAGACATGTTCCACGGGGAAAATCTTCAAATCTGATAGTAAATGATCCACAAGGTTAAAATGATTGGCTACAGGCTGGTCAATTTTCTTATTAATTATTGCCGATTTGTGGTTCCTGAATCGTGTACGGAGGTCATTCACTGTTTGGCCTACATATTGTTTTTTACAGCTTTGTTGTTGGCACTGAATCACATAAATAATGCATGTTGAGCGACATGTAAGATGCTGTCTTATTCCATAGGTCCTTCTTGTAACAGAACTAGTTACTGATGATGTTTGTAAAAGGTATTCACACGTGATGCACCTTTTAGAGTCACAGCAATGAACCCCTGCATTTGTTACAACTTGCTTGAGTTCAGCTCTCACAATAAGAGATCGTAAATTTGGAGCTCTGCGGTAAGCAATGACTGGCGGTTTTGGAAAAACCTTTTGCAATTTTTCACAAGTAGACAGTAAGGGAAATGTTTTTGCATTATATTTCTGTAGTTGGGAGCTGATGGATGATAGTCAACCACAAATGGAGTTCTGTCACTTTTGTTTCTGCCGTTGGTATTCCAAATAAGTGCTTCTCTGGGTAACTGCAAAGACTTGTCAATTTGTTGCTGTATGATATGCAGAGGATAGCCACGCATTTTAAATAATGTAGCAAGCTCCTGTAGATGGTCTTTACAGGTTTCCTCATTGCTGCAGATGCGTCTTATTCTGAGTGCTTGGCTGTAGATGATGCTCAGTTTAGTGTGGTGTGGGTGACATGAAGTCCAGTTTAGATACAAATGAGCATCTGTAGGCTTGTGGTACAGATCAGTTGTAATTTTTGTTCATGAATGGTGAGTAGCACATCCAGAAAAGGGAGATGATGCTTCTGTTTAGTATTGCTGCTGGTAAATTTGATGGTAGGATGGATATTGTTGATATAAGCTGTAAATTGTTCCAATGCTCTACTTCCTGCATTCCATATTATAAATATGTCATCAATGTATCTTAGCCATACCAGTGGTTTGATGCTATAAGTAGCAAGTATACAGTTCTCTAGTTTGCCCATGAAGATATTTGCATAGGATGGAGCCATCCGAGTGCCCATGGAAGTCCCTTGTATCTGCAGATAGTGTTTACCATTGAATGTAAAATTGTTGGATTTAAGGATAACTCTTGCAAAGTTGGTAAGCACATTTGTTGATGGCTTTTTCACAGTTCTTAAAACAGTTTTTAAACAGCATAAAAAAACCAGAAGATTTATAAGACAAAAAAGCTGCATAGCATCAGCCAGCTACAACCCTTCCAGACATCCGACCCAGTTATTGACTTGACTGGAGGGCTCCTATCACCAGGTGAATTGAACCTCTTGAGCAAAGGCCTCTATTTCTGTCCTGTACCGAAGGACCATAATATGGCCAACATGATGAGAGACCTAAAAACCTTCGAGAGAAGATGCAGACTTGCAGAATACTTTTACAATAATTCTAATGTTGGTCTGCCAAGCTACCTTCCAGATCCATTTAAGAAGTTCCGCCATCCCAAATCATGGACTCCTCAATGTGGTAGAAATCCTGTTCTTGATACATACATTTTATCCATCAACAAACTCATCAAGGAATCAACACCTAAGAGGATTTTTGATAACATTACCCGAGAAGAGAGAAAAGCTCTCCACCTCCTTCAACAGAGAATGGATGTCATTATAAAACCGGCAGACAAAGGTGGTGCAGTGGTTGCCTTGAAAGTAAGTGATTATATTGAGGAAGGAATGAGACAACTAATGGATACCAACACTTACAAACCTTTAGAAACTGATCCCACAGAAGACTTAAACAAAGAAATTAAGAACATGGTTGTAAGGTACAAGAGCTTAAACCTCATTGATGAAACAACAGCAGATATACTTGTTCATCCCAAACCAAGACCTGGGAGATTTTATATGCTTCCCAAAATTCACAAAATGAACAATCCTGGCCGTCCCATCATCTCTGGCAATGGCACAGCTACTGAGAGACTATCTTTATTTGTCGACCTGCACCTCCAGCCCATTGTACAGGAACTTCCATCATTTGTTAAAGATACCAGTCACTTCCTTCAGATTATTGAAAAATTAAACCAAACCTACACATTTGATGATGATACTCTTCTGGCTACATTTGATGTTACATCATTATACACCAATATACCACATGAGGATGGGCTTATGGCATTATCTGAAGCTCTTAATAAAAGAACTGTGAAAAAGCCATCAACAAATGTGCTTACCAACTTTGCAAGAGTTATCCTTAAATCCAACAATTTTACATTCAATGGTAAACACTATCTGCAGATACAAGGGACTTCCATGGGCACTCGGATGGCTCCATCCTATGCAAATATCTTCATGGGCAAACTAGAGAACTGTATACTTGCTACTTATAGCATCAAACCACTGGTATGGCTAAGATACATTGATGACATATTTATAATATGGAATGCAGGAAGTAGAGCATTGGAACAATTTACAGCTTATATCAACAATATCCATCCTACCATCAAATTTACCAGCAGCAATACTAAACAGAAGCATCATCTCCCTTTTCTGGATGTGCTACTCACCATTCATGAACAAAAAATTACAACTGATCTGTACCACAAGCCTACAGATGCTCATTTGTATCTAAACTGGACTTCATGTCACCCACACCACACTAAACTGAGCATCATCTACAGCCAAGCACTCAGAATAAGACGCATCTGCAGCAATGAGGAAACCTGTAAAGACCATCTACAGGAGCTTGCTACATTATTTAAAATACGTGGCTATCCTCTGCATATCATACAGCAACAAATTGACAAGTCTTTGCAGTTACCCAGAGAAGCACTTATTTGGAATACCAACGGCAGAAACAAAAGTGACAGAACTCCATTTGTGGTTGACTATCATCCATCAGCTCCCAACTACAGAAATATAATGCAAAAACATTTCCCTTACTGTCTACTTGTGAAAAATTGCAAAAGGTTTTTCCAAAACCGCCAGTCATTGCTTACCGCAGAGCTCCAAATTTACGATCTCTTATTGTGAGAGCTGAACTCAAGCAAGTTGTAACAAATGCAGGGGTTCATTGCTGTGACTCTAAAAGGTGCATCACGTGTGAATACCTTTTACAAACATCATCAGTAACTAGTTCTGTTACAAGAAGGACCTATGGAATAAGACAGCATCTTACATGTCGCTCAACATGCATTATTTATGTGATTCAGTGCCAACAACAAAGCTGTAAAAAACAATATGTAGGCCAAACAGTGAATGACCTCCGTACACGATTCAGGAACCACAAATCGGCAATAATTAATAAGAAAATTGACCAGCCTGTAGCCAATCATTTTAACCTTGTGGATCATTTACTATCAGATTTGAAGATTTTCCCCGTGGAACATGTCTCAAAGGAAGAACTACTGGACTCCAGAGAAAACTTCTGGATGTACCGTTTAAAATCACTGCATCCAGATGGACTGAACATTACTGATAATACAACCTGATTACTGCATATCTCAAGAGCTCTCAGGACTGCATTGATTCCACATTCCAAATGGAATCTTCACTCATGATGCTTTTTGAAAATTCAGCTGTGTCATCTGTGCAGCCACTGAGCAAACCATCTTGTACTACCTGAGGAAGGCGGAAGCTGAAACGTTGTAGTTGAAATATATTTTTGTTCTTTGGTGAATCTATCTGTTTGAGTCACTTCTTTCTTGGATATTTTATTTCTTTGTGACTCATTGTATCCTTTGGGATCCAGATTTTTGCCCTGGCTGGCTGTTGTTTTCTTGTGATCCTCCATCTTCAAGTATATATATATATATATATATATATAGGGATAAGTGCAAAAATATTGGAACAAAATATCGTTTTACACTAACATCGAAAATATATATACAAAAATATAAACTTTTAACATACATATAGTTAAAAGTGGTAAATCTTAAATATTTTACCATATAGCATTACTATAATGTAAATACAATATGTTTGAGTAATATTTAGAAATATATATAAAAAAATACTAATTTAAACAAGCACACATATATAGGTATGTGCATATATTTATATACACATATATCATGTACAACTATTTTTAAAAATATTATTTTTAATTTATATTATCATTTTTTTATTTACTAATACAAGTATTTATATATATATATATACATACAATTTTTTTTTTAAATGAACTGCAAAAACATTTAAAATTTTGTCAATTTAATTATACATAAAACGTAAACAATAAAAAAAGATAGACTTTACTAAAACTATCTTTAATATTACATAAATTTACATTAAATAAAAATATAATAATTAAATGCACCAGTACATAATAATAATATATATTTAAACAATTTTAACAAAACTATTAAACTCTGGGAACTATTTCCACTCCAATCCATACAACAGTAGGAAAAGCATTGGACTCAAGAGGGGTACAATTTACTATTCTCACTTCTGTCTGTGCAACAGGAGGGAAAGCACTGGAGTCAGGAGGGATAAAACTTACTATTCCCACTCCAGTCTGTGCAACGGTAGGGAAAGTATTGGAATGAGGAGGGGTACAATTTAATATTCCCACTATGGTCTGTGCAACAGTATGGAAAGCGTTGGACTCAGGAGGGGTACAATTTACTATTCCCACTCCAGTGTGTGCAACAGTAGGAAAAAGCGTTGGACTCAAGAGGGGTACAATTTACTATTCTCACTTCAGTCTGTGCAACAGGAGGGAAAGCACTGGAGTCAGGAGGGATAAAACTTACTATTCCCACTCCAGTCTGTGCAACGGTAGGGAAAGCATTGGACTGAGGAGGGGTACAATTTATATTCCCACTACGGTCTGTGCAACAGTATGGAAAGCGTTGAACTCAGGAGGGGTAAAACTTACTATTCCCACTTCAGTCTGTGCAACAGTAGGGAAAGTGTTGGACTCAGGAGGGGTAAAATGTACTATTTCCACCTCAATTCGGCGCACCAGTAGGGAAAGCATTGGACACTAAAGGGGTCAAATTAACTACTCCCACTCCAGTCTGTGCAACAGTAGAGAGAAAGTAGTTCACTTCCAACATATAACATATTTTAACAACTCTATTAAATACCCAAAAGTATAACATTCTAAATATAAAATTATATGTCTAAATTTTAACAAAAAGTAAACAAATTACATAGTTATTGAAATTTTTAATAAGTATTCTTAATTAAAACAAATATTAATAATTTAATTAAAATACCTCACTATATTCCCCAAAACATAGCAGGCAACAATTAAAATGTAAGTAAAATAAAAAAGTATAACACAATTGACACATTAAGTAATAAATAAAACAACTTTTAAAAATTAAATGAATACTTTTTAATTTATTATTACTTAAATATTTTCCCACCCTATTACAGTGCTTAATTTGTAAAAGGATTAGTGCAGGGCTCTCGTCAGGAGGCCACTGCAGCTTGCACCATACATTTCCCCTGCCAGTGCTGCCAATAATAGTAACACCGCAACTACTAACCATCACACCCTACAACTGTCACAATTTGGACTGTTTCAGACACCCAAGCTATAAGAATGGCTTAGCTGGCAGGTAATAGTAATTTTAATGTATACTGAATTAATAATTAACTGTTGTGATCATCTCTACATTAGCCAGACAACGCCACCTTGTGGCAGACTGTCACAAGCGTCGGTGTTGACAATTAAGTTCCGGTGCCGAGCACTGGAAACCACCCGCTCAAATGAAGCACTGCCTATTCCTCTGCAAACTAAACAACGCATACCTAAAATATAAGTTAACAAATATGATAATTTCACAATTTACATAATTATCAGTTAAAAATTAATAATACATTAATAATTAATAATCAATAAATTATTTAATAATTAACGTCTCGCCCTGTACCCCTACAAACCCAACAACCCGCACCTGAAATATAACTTAGAAAATATCTTAATTACACAATGAGCATAATTAATTAGCAATTACATAAATAATATTAATTGAAAAATATTAATTCATTAAAATTAATTAACTTCAAACCCTTTACACCTACAAACCCCAAATACTGCACCTAAATTACAACCTAAAAAACAAATTACTTACACAATTTATATAATTATCAATTAAATAATTATTATTTATTATAAATTATTTATTAATTAAATTTAATTAACTTCTCGCCCTTTACCCCTACCAACCCCACAACCCACACCGAAAGTACAACTTAAAAAAAATTCATTACACAATAAAAATAATTAATTATCAATTAAATATTTAATATAAATTACAAAATAATTAGTAATTAATTATAATTAACTTTCCACTCTTTACCCCTACAAACCCCACAACCCACACCTAAAACATAACTTACAAAATAAATAAATTGCATAATTTAAATAATTAATTACCAATTAAATAATTAATAATAAATTATTAATTATTAGGTTACTTCCCACCCTATACCCCTACAAACGCCACAACCCGCTACAACACTAACAATTACAATTAACAATTACATTGAATTTAAAAACAACTAAAAATGTACAATATATATTTAAAAATATTAACAATAATTATACAATTTATAACATAAACATTTAAAACATAAACCAAAAATACATAAAGATAATTAAAAAACAATATTCCTTACAACAATGTTTTTGTAAACGATATTAACAACATACATATTTTTTACATTGATATTACTTACCTTAGAAAAATCGATATTTTTGTCAATGATATTCCTGCATCACGATATTTGTGTATCACGATGTTAAATATCGACATTTCTGTGCCTCGATAATTTTAATTCGATATTTTGTCCGAATACTGGCTAACTCACCAGGACTTGCATGGTTCAGAGGATAATTTTTAGGGAATTTGCAAATGTCTTGGCTCCAATCCTGTAAAGGTTTTTTAAATAAATGTATGAAAAAGTTGTCGATTAAAACCCTACATACTGTGGACCTGCATTGATAAAGTCCCATCCATAGAGAAGAAACGCATGCCCGCTATCCATATCTTGCAGAAGATCAGGAGATTTTCTGAAACTTTCGACTGCTTACCACTGAAACTTCACTAGATCTATGTTTGTTAATTGGAACAACTATAAGCCGGAAATATATAGGCCAAGCATGCTGATTTTTGAGCAAGTGTACTTGGTAGATTTCCATATTACTGTCTTACTACATGCCTTGCAGTGCTTTCCCAAATCATTGTCAAACAAAATTCCCCAAATTCATCTTACTATATGGGCATTATTAAAAATTTCCCCAGCTCTAATTATCAATTGTTTTTAACTAAACCTACTCAATGACAATGACTGTCTGACTCTGGCAATGAATGTTCCCCGTGCGATGTACAGTCATGTTCCCTGCCCTGCGTGTCTGAAGGGCATACCTGTCATCCTGTTTTTTTATTTTTGTTCACGGCACACAGTAATCCTGTGTGCGCACATTGACCTTGGTCAGTTCTTTGACAATGATCAGTTCTGGACCTTGTCCTGAATCAGGAGAGGCGCACCAAACATCCTCTAAGAGTGAAAAGTGACTACCGTCTCGCCATGGGTTTCATGCATAGAGCGCGGTGCTGGAAACATACCATGTTTGATGAATTATCGGAAGAGACTTTTTCCTGTGAGATATGAATGCGTGCTTACAGGCCCATTCATCTAAAGTTCCACTACTCACAATGAACACAGAATCATGAATGCCGATATCCATTGCTTTGTACATGTGTGTGTGTGTACTAGAATTGCTAATGTGCCAGTGCACAAGTGAAACAGGATTGCAGGTTCCATTTTAGAAGTCCAAAGCCTGGGCCAGAGTACATGATGGAGGAGAAGTTGTTTTCTTCACACAGCATATGTGTATTGATGACATCTCGCCGGCGGAGGATGGACCAACAGACGCAATAGTGAGGAAGGAGGAGACAGGCTTTCCTTAGAAGTGCCTGGGCCCTTCCTGATACATTAGGCTGTAAATGACTCTGACTGCAGCTGGTGATAGGTATATGGCAAAGGTTGCAGAGTGAGACTTGCAGCATCTGTTATTAGGGAAAGGAGTCTTTTGAACTGGCACAAATTCTTGTCTTTCTTCCTGATCACTGTGAGGAGGGGTTTTAAATAGCAGGATGAGGCCTGCACACACTTCTTTGCACTTCTGTGGTGGGCACACCACCTGGAAACTGCCCTGCTTGGGAGAGCATCCTTGCAGACACAGGCCTGGCCTGGAAGGTGGCCTCATTAGGACACATGAAAAGGGAACCGGCCCAAACCAGTTCCAAGGAAGCAGACCTGGAATACACATCCTCTGTCTGCGAAATGGGTATAAAGATGGGCACTCAATGCCCAGCCTTAGTTTTTGTGGTTTCTTCTACCGCAGAGGAGGTACTCGCAGGGTACTCAGGGTCTACCACGCAGCCAAGGGTTGGTATTGCACTAGCAGTTGACTCCTCAGAGGTGAATGAACATCGCCTGGAGTCCGATCTAAAGGAGGAACTACTGGTCTGTCTTGGGTGCCAAGACATCCTGCCTGTGAGCAAGGGAAGAAAGGACCAACTCTGCAGGAGGAACTGATCGTGGATCGGACAGCCATAATTGACCCTGCCATAGAGTTCGTCCAACAGAGACTTGCTGAGCAAGTGCACTGAAAGAATCACAGTAGTGCCATTTCGAGCTGTGCAATCTCGGTCTTTTATCTCCATCATAGTTGCCAGGGCACCTGCAGTGGTGTGCCCATGTGGTGGGCACAACTGAAGCCAGGATAATCACCTGCTGGGGAGTCATGCACCCCAATAAGTGGATTGTGTGACCGCAGCACTGTCAAGTGTATCAATGGGTTGGGACCAGTCTGGAACGCTAAGTGACCAAAGAGGTGCACTGGGAGCACCTCGTGAAGAATCAAGGTCACTGCCACGAGACAGTGTGTGCCGAAGATAGCACCTGGCATCCACTGCATCAAATAAACGTCATTTTTGGGTGCATGGTCATCACGCTCAAGAGGAAGCACCAAGTACTCACCAAAGTGTTGGAGTGAGTAGTTTCATGAATCAAGTACCCACCAGAGTGTTGAAGTAGACCCCAATTTGCAGCCTGCTGCACAGAAGAGAGCCCACTCTTGCCACGACTCTCCAAGCGAGACACTGCAAAGTGGGCCACTGCGCAGCTTCTAAGACGACCGATGTGTGTCACCTGGAAGCTTTCTGCCACCTGTGAGATCCCGCTGCCAGAGGATGAGGGAATGGGCCCAGTGCTACTCCTACAAACTTGCTGAGAGAGTGAATAGGCTTCAGCCCAAGAGAATGAGAACTAAGACCAAAAGGGTGGGGGGGGGAGTACAAACTGCACCCAGAGATCTTCCACAAACTCTGAACCTGGGAAAGGTAGTAACCCAGTAAAGGGGGGACCTACTGGAAACAGGTGGAGGCCTAGTTGGAAGAGACCACTGAGAGAACAAAAGATTTGGGGACTGAATATTCGTGCCTTGTTGAATGTGAAGTGAAATTCTAAGTTTTGCGTATAATAAAGTACTTGTCTTTTCTGCAAAATAGCACTGGGCTGGATATCAATCTTTTTGGGCTGCTGGGTGGGGCGCGACAGTATTGATTCTTGAGCCTGAGTAACTCCCGCACTAACTTCCCTAAGAAGTCTGTGACTGTTCACTTTCACTATTACTGAGGGTGAAGTGCAGAAAGAGCTGTATTTGGCCAAGTTTGCTGAGCCATAGTAGGGCAGGCGCCAGGACAACTGTGGTAACCCGCCTTGGATGAGGCCCAACTAACTTTCAACATTGACCTCTGAACCAGGTCTGACAACAGTTTTTCAGTTCAGCAGTACCCAAATATAGGTTCTGGTGCTAAGCCCTGGAAAACAACTGCTCAAATAAAGAACTGGACTAAGGTTACCTTGTGCTCTTCCCTCTTCAGTTTTACAGTCACTATGAGCCAAAGTTGATGTGATGCGGCTGTTGATCTCATAATTATAATAATAATTGTCCTATCAACGATGTAAGCTGCAGTGTTACTTGTAACGCTGTGTGCCATGTTGTGAGGAGTGCATTTCGACAGCACCTAATGTTGTTTGGAATCTAACTGCCTCCTTTCAGGGTATCGGTATAGGAAAACAATGGTCCTAGACTATTCATTTAAAGAACATTATTTCAATCACCGGTATACAAATATATTTATATGAACAACTATATCCTCAAAAATACAAAGGCACACGATATCATACAGAATGGTAACTGTTTATTTGCTCAAATTGTTTTATATCATAAGTAACCTTATTCAATGTTAAGAGAAAGAGGGAGGTTGCTCCAAAGGGAGTGTGAAAGGAGGGGAAGAAAAAGTGCTCGTGAGGTAGAATAGATATGGATGATGGAAGGAAATCCAAAGGGTGAACACAGTATTCAATTAATTATACATTGTAGAACTGGTCATTAATCATAGTAGCACCAGTTTTTACATATAGGCCTGTCCCTAAAGGATTCACAAAATATTCATATAATTTTCGTTGGTGCACAGAGAACTTTCAGTGAAGAGGCAGGACGGAGGTAGCATCGGGTGCAGGCCCAAAATGGGGGGAAAATGTCGACGTTTCGACCCTTGTGCAATGAGGGTAAATTAGAACCTCTGCAGGCGGGTCTTCCTCAGGACGGGGTGAAGGGGGTGGGCAACCTATGGAGAGGTACAGTCAGTACAGCCCTTCATGTGGTAGGTCCGCATTCAAGTTGCGGCGTGGTAAAGGTTGTTAGGTTGAACTGTGGTGTTGATAAATCAAACAAGGGGAATAAATCTCCCACAGCATCTAATGGGTTGTTGATTAGCGAAGCCCGGGGGATCCCAGCTGGCCTCTATGGCTGAGTTTTTGACGAAAATGATAATACAAGTAAACATTAATGAATGCAATTAACGAGTTTTATAAATTACTAAAGTCTGACATCTATGAAACTGTGTACAGTAAATTTAATGTTAAATTGATGACTGATTCTCAATCTATTTTAACTTCAATATTTCTCTATCTGACTTGAAATCTCTCTAACTTTTTTAATTCCTTTCTTTCCCTGTTAAAGCTCCATATTTTTTCTATTCCTCACCTCCCCCATCTTTCTATCTCTATGCCCATCTCCTCTCTGCCTTTGACCTTTCATCTATAAACCCAGTCTGTGTTTCTTGGCGGGGATGTGTGAATCCTACGGGCATTAGCTGGCTAGAGACCTGCATCCCCAGCTTTGCCCACAGGGCACAGTTTATCTGTCACATCAACTGCAATGTCCTACAATCCTTTATAGCCGCAGCTCAAACCGTGCCAAGCTGAAGCATCTACAACGAAGACAAAACGAGACATCCAGATTGAATACGAGACATGAATCAGATTGAACAAAATCCCTCTTTTAAATACACTGCAGCATTATTAAATAGAAGCACATACCTCCCACGGCTCTCAAAAAAGAGATAGCCGTGATCTAAAATTAAGACTAAGGGGTCGATTCCGATTCGGGCCGGAAATTTCTCCGACCGAGCCGGACCCGGAGAGATTTCCGACCGAATCGGACCCGTGCAGTCCGACCGAACGAGTACGATGCGTCCGTATGTTATCGGACTCGAAGTCGGTCGGACTCCCATTGAAGTCACTGGGAGCCGGTCGCACAACGCGTACGCGGGCTCCCATTGACTCAATGGGTGCGAGGCGAACAAGGGCGCCCCTACAGCGGGTACGCGGCGAAGCGATTCGCGCCGTACACGCACAGGTAGGGGGACCCATGGGTCCCCCTGTGTGCGACTCGCGCGGCTACGCCGTACAGGGGGTCCGACACGGACCCCCAAAGTACGGCTCCGACTGCTCTTTCGAGCCGGAGTGCGCGGCTCGGTCGGACTGCTCGCGGCGCGCATCGTACTTACCCGGCCGGGAAACGCCTCCATTGCGTGGTGCGAGTCGAGTCCGAGCGAAGTCGGTCGGAGCGGTTCGAGCCGGGAGCGAGTCGGTCGGAGCGGTCGGGACGCCCGGACGAGTCGGTCGGGCGATTTCGCATCGCACTCGCTCGGCCGGACCCGCGTACGGTTCGGTCGGGAAACAGGGCTCCGAATCGGATCCGGTAAAGCCGAATCCGATTCGGAGCACTACCGGCCGAGATCGGAATCGGCCCCTAAGTATACACACTCTGATTGCGCCCTGTTGTAGCTGATATGACTGCACACTCTTCACCACTTCCTGCCACTACCTCTCTCCCTGCTCCCAGCAGCTTGAAGTGAGATGATTCACACATAGGGAACAATGAATCCACATGCGTGGGCGGTACCACTAGATGCCAAGAACGTACTTTTTTTCTCTTTTACTTTGTTAACAACAAAAACGCCGGTCTATCAAAGATCCAAGCCATGCTGAAGAGTAGGATCTGACTTGACAGTATCCCATCCTAATCTTTCCTAAACAAAGTGCTGTATAGGGACCAACCTACTAAGGGCCTGATTACGACTCTGGAGGTGCATTCCTGCCAAGCATATTGCGGCTTCCTGACCGCCGCAACACCGCCAGGGAACGGCGGTTCCCTGGTGGCTGTGGTGGGGCAATGGTGGTCCGACCACCCTACTCTAAATAGGACGGTCAAGAGACCGCTGCACCCCCAACCAGTCGTAATCGGCCCCTAAGTCTGTGACTCTGGACAGCTATGGACGCAGGACAGACATCGGCACTGATCCTTCTGGATCTTAGTGCCGCATTCGACACTGTGTCCCATGCTGTCCTGTTGCGCCGTCTGCAAGAGGCTGGCATTGGTGGTCTTGCTTTGAAGTGGCTGGCATCATTTCTGTCCGATAGGACTTTTCAGGTGATTGCTCCCCCTTTGACCTCGCCCACCTTTCCCATCAAGCATGGGGTACCACAGGGCTCTTCATTGAGCCCTCTGCTCTTTAACTTGTATGTACAACCTTTGGCTGTTTTAGCCAAGAGCAGAGGATTGACTGTGGTCTCCTATGCCGACGACATGCAGCTGGTGGTAGCCCTCTCGAGCAGCTCTAAGCACGACGCCTCAAAGTTTCGAGGCGATCTTGCTGCAGTTGCCGGGTGGATGACAGCTAACTGCCTCCAGCTGAATGCTAGTAAGTCAGAGGTGTTGCTGGTAGGTAGAGATCACGGGTTATGGAATGAGTACTGGTGGCCTACGAATTTAGGCACCCCCCTCCTCCTAAACAGGCGGTGAAGAACTTGGGGGTTTGGATGGACGCCTCTCAATTTCCAGACCCAAACAAAGAAGGTGGCGTGCACCTGTTTTGGTTTGTTGCGCGGTCTCAAACCTATTCTGGGCTTCTTTGATGCCCCGACCAGACAGATTATTATTCAGGCCTTGATCATATCGAGGCTTGATTACGCGAACTCTCTGTATCTGGGGGCCAACAAGGCTGAAGTACTCAGGTTACAAAGAGTTCAGAATGCTGCAGCAAGATCTCTTCTGGGTTTGCGTAAAGTTTGCTCGGTGGCTAATACAATACGCCGCCTCCACTGGCTGCCTGTAGCTCAACGGATTGAGTTTAAGGCTCTCTGTTTAGCTTTTAAAATTTTGAAGGCCTCCTCCCCCAACATTTTGATGGATTTGTTATCCTTTTATGTCCCCTCCCGTCAGCTTCGCTCTATGGGCCAACATTTACTAGTGGTCCCTCGGGTCAGGAGGACCCGGGCTGGAGGTCGCTCCTTCCGGTACAGAGCAGCTATCCTTTGGAACTCACTGCCTCTCCATATTCGTGGTGTTAGTAATCTCTTCGAATTTAGGAAGGCTATTAAAACTTTTCTATTTCCCACTGTGTAAGTCTCCTGGCTTCTCTTTTGCGCTGTTGTCTCCCATTTGCTGTTTAGCGCCGGGACGCCTCCTGGCCGGGGCAGCTGTCGCGCTCTATAAATCTCACAAATACAAATACAAATACTCACCTCTCCTCCAAGCTGATCCTTCACTAGACCCTGCTGCCCCCATTGTACAGCATCCTTGGACACCCTTGTCATTATTTGGTAGAGCCAGGTGGTAGGTGTTTTGATCAAGAAAATGACCTTAGTTTCTCAGAGGTGAACATATGTTATACCGTGGGTGTTCCCAGTGTACGTGCAGTCGTTCCCAGCTTTCATCAAGAGTCACATCAAAAGTTGGAGCGGCGTACACATATGGATCAGACCCTGAAACTGGGGAGAAACTAGGAGACACACCACCAAAAATGTTATTACAGTTTGTTATACAATATTAGTTCATGAGAAAATGAAAATGTATCTTCACCTATGGTTACGAGTAACTCCCTCGAGTACACATAAATCAGAGTACAGAGGATAGGCGTGAGATATGCATTGTTTATTGTATAAATTGCTGTCCACAGAAGTGAATCATGACTTCATGTGTATAAGCTGGTGTAAAATGTGTAGAACCAAATGTGGATGCCATATGTATGACTGTACATGTAGAACATATACATATATGCCAATAAAGATATAGTTAAAAAAAAAAGTTGGAGGGGCGTAGTTACCACCCAAATAAGAATAGCAACTTATGCTGCACCCCATGCTACCCTGTAGTGACATTGAGTGCAATGAGAAAGGCAGGGTTCTCTGTGAACAGTGCAGTTCAGCTGCCCTAGATCTACTACATGCACACGCACACACACACACACATGTCTCATCCTCTTAAATGATTACAAGGAAGACTAACAAGTTTACCTGACTGATAAGCAGTAGTGCAGACTAGGGGTGTGCAAAATACGCCTAATTTCCTTTTGTGTAGTTATGCAAAGTTTCTGGAAAAATATGCAACATTAAGTGTAATTATGCAAGTGGCCAAACCCGGCAATAGGCGATATGCTTTAGTGAAAAATGTGTAGTTCACTTCATTTTGTGCTAAAAAAAATTGTGCTAAACTGCACATAACGCAAATAGGAATCACTTGCGTTCTGTTTGTTTGTTTTGTTTCCATGCTCCCCCAATTGGATTTTACCCTGAACTGTGGCCTAATTACGCAACCTGGTGCAATGGTGTAATGTCAGGCATTTTGTGTAATAAGGGGCATATTTATATAGCTTTCATGCAGCACAGCACAGCAAGTCACCATGCTGCGCTCTGTGAAAGGGCAGGAATGCGCCACATTTAACATAATACGATACATTTCTGTTCTTTCCTTGCACTGGGGCTCTTTTGGCTGCCTAGGGCCAACGCAGGCACACTTGCACCATTGTGCAAGGGTGCCTCCGTTGTAAGCAGGATTGTATTTTTGTAAGAAGGGGCACCTTCTTTCACGAAAACAATCCCCTGCAGAATTTTCCTCTCTCTATGTGTGCTACAGAATGCAGCACACATAGAAAGAGGACAAAACAAGGAGAAATAAAGATATTTATCTTTGTTCCTGTCCTGGGGAGGCGTATCTTTTTGGCGCATTCCCAGGTCTCCCCATTCTGGTAATATGGGAATGCATCAAAAACCATGGAGTTGTGTGGAAACACCGACACTCCACCCATGGAATGCCTCCCTGGAGCGATTTGCGCTGCGTTGCATTACTCTGGATTTATCAAGCCACACAAAGCCACACAAGTTGGCCTTGCGTGGCTTGATAAATTAAACACAGAAATTGCATCACTCTTGCGCCCCGTTGCATGGCTCAAGGGCAACGCAACTCCTACGTAAATATCCTCCTAAGTGTAATGCAAAATGCTGGAAATTATACAAGCTTATGCCTGTGTAACAAAAATTTGGGCCACGCTTAGTGCAGACCTACTCAGGGCTCTGATACTTCCTATAAGATTACACGTTTGTTGATTCCTGAGTAGTTTGGTTTACTTGTCTTCAGTAGTGCAGTCAGTACAGCCTGGCTGTACAATGAAATACGAATAAGATATACTATTCTCGACAGCAAACTTGACACATCCATTTTTAAGTTTGTAGAAAATAAACAAGTTTACATTTGTTCATATGTGTGTGAGAGCCAACCAGTGCTTAATTTGTAAAAAGGTAAGTGCCAGGGCCGTTCTCAGAAGGCCATTGCAGCTTGCACCACACATTGCCCCTGCCAGCACTACCAATAGAACTACCAAAACAGCTACTAACCATTGCACTCTTAAAAGTGTGACAATTCAAACTATTCCTGGCCACCAAAGCTATCAAAAAGGCGTAGGTGACAGGTATTATTCATTTCTAATGTATATTTAATAATGAAATACTGTTGTTGTGCTCATCTCAAAAACATTCAGACATCGCAATGGTGACTGTCATTAGTGCCTGTGTTTAGAACTAAGGGGGTCATTACGATGGCGTAAAAATCGCCACCGCCGGGCCGGCGGTGGCGACAGTTACGCCATCGTAACGTGAATTACCCACTGCCATATTACGATGGCGGTGGGTATCGCGGCGGACGGAAAGTCCGTCCGCTGCTTTTCCGCCGGTCGGCAATCGTTACGATTGCCGGCCGGGCGGAGCAGGGGCCCAAATATGGTGGCGGTGCCTAGCTGGTACCCCCAGCCATATTAGGATGTAGAGATTTCAAGGCCTTTCCATGGCCGGGCTGCCGCCATGGAAAGTCTGGTGGGGATTTGCTTTGGGGACCCGTTGCGGGCCCCCAGGGGGGTGGAGGGGGCACTTGGGGGGTACCTATGCTAACCCCCTACATGTCCATGCACAAGGTGGCAGGCACCGCGCGGTGCCTGCCACGTTGTGCATGGAAATGCACAACATGGCATTTTACCATTGCGGCGGGTGCTGCAGCCAGCAGCACCCGCCGCAATGTTAAAATGCCAGATGCGACCGCCGCATTGGCGGTCGCATCATGATAAGGGATGCAGGACCGCCGCATGGCAGGCGGGCGGTCCCATTCCCGCTAGGATGGCGGGCGGACCTGAGTCCGTCCGCCATCCTAATAGGCCCCTAAGTGCCGAGCACTGGAAACTATCGGCTTAAAGTATGCACTTCACCCAATTACATACTTTACATAGGTTACAAAGAGTTTTTTAAATACATTTAAAAACTGTAAAAGTAGGTTTTGCGGGAAGTAACTACCAGAGGAACTCACTTTCAGTAAAAGTATTTTCTTCCCCCAAATTACACGGGGAAAACATTACCAGAAAAAAGCTTTTTGTAGTTATTTTCACTCTCAGCTGAAGTTTTGGGAAGATGCTAAATTTAGCAACTTCATGAAGCTGTAAAGAATTTCACAGGTGAAACTATTCTTGACTACAGGCCCAGGCCTCTTCCCTCATTTGCTCAGGGCTATTTGAAAGGAGGCTCCAGGAGAGACTGGGGCACCAGTGGGGTGCCAGAGGGGCATTGTAAGAACTCCAGGTATGCCCCAAATTCTGTCCATGTTGGAAGGGCCAGACTGTCTGCCTGGTAGTTCAGGATCAATGGAAAGGCCCTGGTCAAAGTAGGCCTTGGCATGCAGATCTAGAAAGGGAAATGGGACCAAGAGACCGACATGCATTATTTCCTGTAGCCAATGAAAATCTTTCCATTAAGAAAGCCATCGGGAAAGAGGCATTTTCTCGGTGTGGTGAGTTAGCAGCTATAGGACAAAGTCCCTTTATCTTCTTTTGACAGTTGGACTAAGGACAGTAGAGTACATGGAACTTGGCTGCCGGGGGCTTGCGTGTTTTTTCGGGTCTTTGTCCTCAGGGATAGGTTGTGAAAAGGCTTGTCCCCCTCTATTCCTTCCTGAGCCTGGGAGGCCATAGCGGGCACTGGGATTTTTCCCAGTGGGCTGGAAGTGTGGGGGCCGGTTTTGGACCTGTGGAGGCTGGTTTTATTACAAGAGGCCAGTTTTGCAGCAGTGCTGTAATATCGTCCCTCTGTAACAAAAGCGGCATCGGTGCAGCCCGAGTGGTGCTTCCCCCCGGGGCCGGTCGAGCTGCTTACCAGGGCTGGTTTCTGTCCCCAGTCCAGCCGTGATTGCTATTTGAAAATGAGATTGATGTGAACAGGATCTTCCCAGGACTGTGGTGGGATCCCAGATGCTGTGTTCTGTACAGTCGTGATAGTAAAACACCAATTGGCTTCTTCATCCAGCTGGAAACACCCACCTACCCAGCTCACGTCGTACTCCATTTCCTGTAGGGACCAGAGAGGCTGAGCTGCACACCTGTGCCTTGTGGATGGGGGGAAACCTGTAGCACAGAGCAGGGC
Source organism: Calotriton arnoldi (assembly GCA_963921515.1). Taxonomy (NCBI): domain Eukaryota; kingdom Metazoa; phylum Chordata; class Amphibia; order Caudata; family Salamandridae; genus Calotriton; species Calotriton arnoldi. The sequence continues at coordinate 388,140 of CAWUFW010003912.1, read as the reverse complement.
TATGGGTGTGAGCACCACAACAAATAAAGAGACCAGAGAAGCCAAGAAGACCAACAAAAAGGACTATTTACGTATTACATTGTCTTGTATGGTGTTGGCTTATCACTTTGCAACCACTTCTCCATGTTTGAATCCCAGTGGTGTTCGATGAAGCTTTAGTAGGTTAGGAAGAATAGTGTAAGATGTTATAAATTGGTTCTGAGCTCTGACCTGATGAAACGGTGGAAAAGCCTGGACGGGGATGGATCATTATATTGCATACAGTATATTACATGGCAATAATATTGTATCCACTTCATCAACCTACCACAATATTGTAAGTTAAGTATATATTTAAAGTTCTTAATTCAAATTGTTCTTACCTCCCAAGTTAAGTATGGGAGGAGTTAAGAACAATATATAGTTTCCCTACAATATAGAGGTAGGTCGATGGAGTGGCAGTAATATTATCATAGGTCGATATTAGGAACCTCAATATAATGTCATAGAAGGGCCTTGGCTACCTCTTCCACCCATAATAAACTATTCTGAGTCGCATATTCCCCAAATTTGAGCCCTGACCACTTGGAGAAGTCTCAGTGTAGCTTTTCAGCAAAGTGACCTTCAGTGTACCTAGATACTAGGCATGCCTCACTTACCTGGAAAAAGGGCTTATGTTTGATGGATCAATGGTCCATGCCCAGTCACACCCAGAGTCCGTCCTGATCTACTTGGTATTAAAGGCAGATTAACTTTGACATTATGGTCTAATAAAAAAGACTTCAAAGTTTTAGCTTGGAAGCAAAACTACTTTATTATTTCAAATATACCAGTAAATTATTTTTGTGCAGAAAGAGATAGATAGAGACAATAGTTATCAGATTTAGCCAGTAGCATCTGGTGACCAATAAAAGTGGTAGGGTGTAATATTTGTCTCGAATTCCAATGAGCAAGTCTGACTTGTACTCAGAGTGTTCAGTGGATTTGCGCGCTCTCACTTGATTCAGTCCTACTCTCTCACTCACTCTGGGTCTCATTCACTTACTCTGATTCACATACTCACTTTAACTTTCTCTGACTCACTCAGTCTCACTGACTCACGCAGTCTCATTCATTCTCAATATGACCCAAACAGTCTCACTCATTCTCACTCAGTCGCGCTCATCCTCACGGCTTCTGACTCACTCAATCTCACTTAGTCTCACTCAGTTTCACAAAGTCTCACTCACAGTCTCAATCTGACTCACTCATTCCCATTGAGACCCACTTATTCTCACTCACTGAGTCACAGTGAATCTCAGTTAATTCTAACTTGGTCTCACGCATTCTCACTGATTCACTCAGTCCCACTCATTCTGACTTACTCATACTTACTCAGTCTCATTAATTCATACTCATTCTGACTAAATCTTACTCTGACTCACTTAGACTCAATCATTCCCACTCAGTTTTACTCATTCTCAGTCAGTGTCATGCAATCACTCTCATTCATTCTCACTCTGACTCACTCTGTCTTACTTATTCTCGGACTCACTAAGAATCAACCAATCTATGACTTACTCAGCTACACTCTTTGTCATTCTCACGCTCATTCATAGGACCCGGAGCCCCCAGTTGTCCCCCGGCCCCGCCCCATCAGAACCCACAAATCAAGACTTGACGACCAGAGCTGTGGGTAAAATAGGCCATGTTTATTAGAAACCATCACATATAAACATGACAAAATATCAATCCAATTCAAATCTCAGACGACATATAGTTATCAACTTAACTTCAATAACTGCACGATATTTTTCCCTGCTACACATAACTTCATCATCCCTCAGCAGAAATGACAGGACTTAATTCATCGACAAAGACTGTTCTCTAGCGCTCCAGCACTAAGGGGCTTTCTGGCTTGCGCCACCCCAACCTGAGAACCACGCGAGGCGCAACCCACCTGCGTCCTTGAGAAGGTGAGCCCCTGCCATCTGGTCCTTGTCCGCGACCCGAGGGGCCCACCCCTCCAACCACCAGGCTGCCCATCGGGGCTCGTAGGGTATAACCAGGAGCGGATGCCCCCTGCCCTATTTTGTAAACTGGTGCCCTTGCCCCCAGCCGGTGTCTCCATTCTCTGGGGTGAGCTTACCGTACCTCCCCCTCAGTGCTGGCCTAGGGAGTATGCAGGAGGACTCCCCTTAACCATGTAAGGCAATTTATGTGGCCTCCTTACCGCCACTCTTAATTCAACTTCCGACACCTTCCAAATCTCTACCTCTAGGGATGGTGGGTGGGAGTTTCTTGAAGTCCCCTGCACACGGGGCCGGCGCTGTAAGGAAGAGAGGACGTGGGCCTGGGCAACGTGCCCTAAATAGGCCCCCCATCCTCTCCTCCCCCATTACCGGCCCCGGCAGGAAGTGACGTCCTTCTTGCCCCGGAAGTAGTTGATCCTGGCCGCGTTGACCAATCCCTCGGCAAGGAACCACGAGGGCGTGGCCGGGATCCCGGGACCCCGCGTCCTAATGGCGCGCTTCCTTATAGTACGCGCTTTCCATAGGACCCGGAGCCCCCAGTTGTCCCCCGGCCCCCCCCCATCAGAACCCACAAAACAAGACGTGACGACCAGAGCTGTGGGTAAAATAGGCCATGTTTATTAGAAACCATCACATATAAACATGACAAAATATCAATCCAATTCAAATCTCAGACGACATATAGTTATCAACTTAACTTCAATAACTGCACGATATTTTTCCCTGCTACACATAACTTCATCATCCCTCAGCAGAAATGACAGGACTTAATTCATCGACAAAGACTGTTCTCTAGCGCTCCAGCACTAAGGGGCTTTCTGGCTTGCGCCACCCCAACCTGAGAACCACGCGAGGCGCAACCCACCTGCGTCCTTGAGAAGGTGAGCCCCTGCCATCTGGTCCTTGTCCGCGACCCGAGGGGCCCACCCCTCCAACCACCAGGCTGCCCATCGGGGCTCGTAGGGTATAACCAGGAGCGGATGCCCCCTGCCCTATTTTGTAAACTGGTTCCCTTGCCCCCAGCCGGTGTCTCCATTCTCTGGGGTGAGCTTACCGTACCTCCCCCTCAGTGCTGGCCTAGGGAGTATGCAGGAGGACTCCCCTTAACCATGTAAGGCAATTTATGTGGCCTCCTTACCGCCACAAGGGCGACCAGGGCCAACCGCCCTTCGCCCTCCCCACCACCAGCCTACCTCTGAAACCACCAAGTTCCTTCGGTCTCCAGGCTCAGGAATGTCCAAATCCACGCCCGGCTCCACCAATCTGGGTCACAGGTAGAAGTGTGCCCACCAATGGAGTGAACCCTGCCATCCACATACCCACTTTGTGGGTGTTTTACCAAGCCAGCCCCAGCCACTGCTAGGCCATTCCGGCCTTCTAGGCACTTGGCCGAAACCTTACCAGGCATTTGACCGTAGTCTGGACTCCCAGTCTCACCATGAGACCACGCTATCATGGGACCGTCCTATCCCAATTGTGAGTAACCTGACAGAGCCTCCCTCGCAGCTCTGTGTCCCAGCCCCAACATATCTTTACCTCCTAACCGTAGGATACCAAGTCTGGGAACTGCAGTCCCCAATGGCTCACCGAGTCTTCCACCAGCTGGCGAATATGTGCGATCTGGAAGCCTGTCGCTTCCATACAATGAAAGGGAGACACTCTCTGCGCCCCCAAGTTTTAACCCTCAACACTGCTGCCAACCATAAGTGGCCCAATGTACGGGCAAGTAACCCACACACCTCTGGATGACATATTACCCTAATCTCGTCCAGTAGATGTCAGGTCTGCTGCACCTGTCGCACCCCCTTCTGTTTGAGTAAACGACTAGATCCATCCTCCACTGCCATAGGTAGTCCAACTATGCTACGCACCACTATGCAAAATCCTTCCACCTGAAGACAGATTCACATGTGCTCCCCAAGATCATCTACAGGCTCCCTTCTACCCCTTTATGTTGACTCGCGCTCCCCTATCGGTGGGGTCATGTTCGCACCTCTCCCTGGTAGTGAGCCTGACTGACCATCCCCGGAGTCCCAGAACTGCAGATCCTTGTCCTAATGGCAAGCCTCCTACAATGCCACCGCAAATGCTGCGGAAATTAAGGTACGCTCGTTAGCGCACCGCTCCCTAAGGGGAGGTTAGCCCATATGTATTCTGCTAAGTTTGTACTCCCCACGGAAGGATTGCCCTCATTTATCATGACCCAAACTTGGCAAAGACCCATCACCGCCCCTAGGGCTATCGCGCAAGACACAAGCTTGCTTTGCGATCCCGCTAGATGCCATCCCCCTACGTGGGCCTGCCTGCATGCCCCCTGCACTTTTTGCTTGGCCACGGGGTGCGCTCGTAGCGAGGCCCCTACCAACTAAGGTAGGGCCGGCATCCCATCCGAGGACCCAGCCATCTGAGCTTTTGCCTGACAGGAGTCCAGATGGCCCCTCGATTTCCGCCAATGTTATGGGCAAAGCTGGAACCAGCTAAGCCTCGTCTCTGGCTGGTATTACCCCTCAGAACAAGCACAGAAAATTTGCCGATGCAGCTGAAACTGTTCAAGTGTTCGCAACTTACCCCTAGCCCAGAAGGTTCTGCATATACCCGCGGAACCCCACCTCTTGGACGGGTGAACCGAGTCTCCCCTCCCAAAATAATGGATCGGTGTCGTCTACCAGCGTGCCCACAACCACTTGTCCCTGCAACTGGCAGCAGCTGTCAAATCCTAATCATTGGCTGACAAGGGACTCAAACAATATGATGGGCGGGGTCCACCAAAGTGTATTCCGTGCACTGTTACCCTAAAGAGAGAATTTCTAGCCTGGCCATGTGAATTAACTCGAGCAATGGACCCATGCACGGTCCCCTCCTGCGTACGCTGTGTGGGCCCGGCAATTACAAGAAACAGAAGAGATAGGGCTAAATGAACAGAATTAAATGCTGTTTAGATGAGCAAACGCTGTCACGCATGGTGGCCCCCGTGACAAGGGCTCCCCTGGAACCAATGAAAGAAAGGTACTGATCATGTTCCATGCCAGCCTTCATGCCTGCGTAAGCTCCCCATTGCACCCCTACCACATGAACGCTCTACACGGAAGGGGTAATGCGGCAGATGAGAATGGGACCCTCAGCATGTTCCCTGCTAGCATGTATCCCTGCTTTTAGGTCCCCATCGCGCCCCAGCACGAGAACGCCCCCACCCTAGAGGGAGTAATGCAGCGGATGGTGCTAACACAGGCCGGAGCACTGTGCCGGCTGCTAGCCCTGACTCCAGTCGGCCCTGCTAATGCCGAGGCTACCTTGAGTAGTAAACCCCGTCACCCTCGCCTGTACTGAGGAGCCACTAACTATTGCTAAGCCACTAAAATTCGGCCCGCCCCTAGCAATAACCCACTGCTAATACTAATTTCGCCGTCAGTAGTAATCGCTGATAATCTGGTGGCCCGGAGCAGTACATACCTACTGTACCACTGCCAATACCACCGGAAATGAACAGCATGGAACATGGCCCCCAATGCACCCAAACTACAGTGGAATACCGCTAGTACCCTGCAATAAACCCATGTTAGTGCGGTTCCTGGTACTACTGCAAGCTCTGATCAGCAAACCTGCTGCTCTTACAGCCTGTCCTACGGAGTACCACCATGCTAATACTTCTAGCCCTGAGCAGTAAATACACTGTTCACACTGTGGGCCAAGTGCCGAAGACCGCGCTGAGTAAAATGACCCTGCCGATACTACCCGCTCTAAGCAGTATATGTATTACTGGATACTGGCAGACCAATGACTCCTAACCCTGTCTGCGCCAGCCTGCAAGCATAACTCTTTTACTGCTAGATCCGTTCAGTAAACTCTCACCGAGCGGCACACCGACCGTGATAAACTGCCAGCACCAAGCAGAACACGTATCGCTGCTGAAGCACTCCGCAGTAACCACCCTGCTAGTCAGGCATGCCTCTATCAGTAAGCGCACTGCCGTACTGCAGTAAACCCGCCGCCAATACAGTCCGCCCTGAGCAAACATAATATGAATTTCGATGGGACTGAGCAGAAGACGTGCTGATGCTACTGTCGCCCCACAAGTGGCAAACACACCTTGCTCATACTGTCCACACTGAGCAGTAAACATCCCGCTGATACTGACAGTATCCACCAACCCGCTCCTAATGCCGCCTGCGCTATGCAGGGAAACCACCGCTAGCCCTACTGCAAGAACCATGTAGCACACTGCTTAACTGGCCTGCATCGAGCAACAAATGCCCTGCTAATACCACCTCCTCTGAGCTGGAAAACACCCTGCCGATACTGCCACCCTTGAACCTTAACACCCCGCTAATACCGCTACCATTGAGCTGTAACACCCTATTAATACCGCCACCATTGGGCAGTAACACTGCCGATACCGCGTTGAGCACTCAACCCACCGCCAATATTACTCCGTTCTACACACACTGCTCATAATGTTCGCCCGGAGCAGTACCTCCTGCTGTTACTCGCAGCCCCAAGCTGCCAATACTCTGCCAATAGCTCCTGCCCGGATAGCATGCCCATCCTGGGTCAAGGCAGGGCCTCTACTCAGAGGTAAGGTTGCACATGTGATCCACTATAAGCACCCCTCGACCCCCACCACAATCTGCATTCCTGCCCACGGGCATAAGGTAACGCCGACTACCATTGTATGGCACTTTCCACGTGGGCCAACTGCCCCCTCCCTACACACTCCACGCCTCTTAAAGGCTTGTCCCTCCGCGCACATTGCCACGACGCCAGTGCCAGGTATGAGAGGGGGGCGAAGTACCCAGCCACCCGGGCCCTACCTAGACCCGAGGGACCGAGTTATGGGAACCAAAGGGGTGTTTCCTCTACACACCGCCCCCTATCCAACTTAATTGACTACCGTTGTTGGTTCACTGCTGGTTCACCGTGAGATCGCCTGCTCCGAGTACGTAGGGTGACCGATTCAAGCACACCGGCCCTTTAGGCATAGCGCGCCGACCCCTGAGCCCCCTAATGTCAGCTCGCATGCCCTCCATTCGTCCCCCAAGACTCGTGCCCATTACCGAGCTATTACCTCGATCTCCGAATCCTATGGCCTGATTCCTACAACTCAAGAATAGCCGTCCCGTGAATAGCGACTGCAGAGAGGTCCCCGCCCACGCGCTGATACTACAGCAACCACCCGTGGTTATGTCCCTTCTATCCCGATGCACTAGTCCACGCAAGACACCAACAGTCTCCCTGAAATGGGCCCCAGGTCAAATGCCTACATTCGGCACGGCGCACTACGCCAGAATTCCCTCTGCCCGTTCTGAAACCCCGACACATTTCACAACTGCCAGATGATATTCCCCAAGCGGTCAATGTTAAAAAGAACAAATGTCCACACCACATTACATAGTACGAAGTACCTTATCCCCCTTTCCATCATTCATAGAAAGAACCTGGATTAAGCAGAGTTCTTACACTGTCCTACAGGCAAGAAATTACATAAAAAGGAAAAGTCCGCCACCAGGAACACCCTGCCTACATCCTGCGGACTATGCAGTTAAACACGGGGAGGGGCAGAACCGTCGCACTCCTCCCGTTCCGGCAACCAATTCCAAATCACCAATACCTTGCTTATCTTCACCAGATCCCGCACGACGACCAAAACCGGGCCAACCTGCCCCCGCACAACGCCGCCACGGTGCTTAACGCCCTACGAGGAAGGAAGGAGAAAGAAAAACTCCAACACAGCTCCGGATTCCCTGCCGTCCTCTCCCTTCTGATTCTGGTCTCTCGCCTCCTCCGCTCCGCGCCGGCATTGAGAAGTTTCTTGAAGTCCCCTGCACACGGGGCCGGCGCTGTAAGGAAGAGAGGACGTGGGCCTGGGCAACGTGCCCTAAATAGGCCCCCCATCCTCTCCTCCCCCATTACCGGCCCCGGCAGGAAGTGACGTCCTTCTTGCCCCGGAAGTAGTTGATCCTGGCCGCGTTGACCAATCCCTCGGCAAGGAACCACGAGGGCGTGGCCGGGATCCCGGGACCCCGCGTCCTAATGGCGCGCTTCCTTATAGTACGCGCTTTCCATTCTCACTTGTACTCACTCTTCCTATCACGCATTCTCAATCACCTTGACTCACTCATTCACTGACACTCTCACACTCACACACATACACACATAGACACAAAGACATGCTCACACATGCGCATGCTGTCTCACAATCTCACTCTCACGCATACACACACAGCATTAAAATATTTTTTTACTTACCTTGCTGCCTGTGCAGGTTCCTATTGGACTTCTGCCGCTTCGTTCTGCTTCCAGCACTTGAAACTGAAACCTCAAACCTCCACAGACACAGAGTCAAGGTTTTAGTCTGCTCTTTTACTCCACCCCTTCCCATTTCTTTGAGTTGGGAAAGGGTGGGGTGACAGGCCGATTGGCGTGTAGCCATGTGCACTGCAGGACATAAGCCTACAGCGCCCATGGCTACCTTTAACTGTGACACTTTACCACGTCTCGGATGGGGAAGCACTGAGGGATGCCAGGAAACTGAGGCCAGGGTTCAAACGACGGAAAAGGGAAAATAAAATAAATAAAACCACTTACCTTGCGCTCGCAGTATCGCCGAGTCGGCGATGTGGCGAGAGTAAGGTAATTGGTTTTATTTATTTATTTATTTTTACTATTCCGTCGTTTGTCACTTCCATCCACCCACCCTCCCCCGCCTCACCACGCTTACCTGCACGAGCCGCCACTGAAGAGTTATGTAATTAGGTACTAGTAAAATCCGTGATTTGTCTACGTCACTATGGCAGAAAACGTTGTACAAATAAACATTCGTTATTAATAACTGAATTAAGTGGAGGTTATTTCAGGTTCCGAAAATAAAAAAGAACTCCACATTATGGGATGTACCTGCCTTGCTTAAGGAGGGCTCTAGCAAACTTACCATTTTCCACCAAAATAATGTAATCAGGAAAGATGGCAAGCTACCCTTGAATGTGCCAAGCATCCCTGGAGCATATGCATGCACCCCGTTCTCCTGTGGTACTTTTTTCATAGGCTTAATACACATAAATTAATATATTATCAAAGCACCATACCTACACTTCCGGCCACTCTCTGTTCCTCTTTTCTCTCAGGCTTGCAGAAATGTATGCTCGGGGAAACAGTGTAGCTGGAATAACGTTTCTGGCTGGAATCCCAGCAAATAAATCTGGCTATTACAAATTAACACCCAAGGATGGGGAATAACTGGACTTCCCGGTAATGTCCAGTTGAAATTCTGTATGGAATTCCAAATTCTGCGGGTGATAAACCAGACGGTAAATGGGAGTGGGGTGCCGGTGCAGGAGTGAGGTGCAGGACTGGTAGTGGGAAAAGTGAGTCTGAATTGAAGTTGAAAAGGGGGGGGGTGTGGCCTGAAGATGGAAACATTACATACGCCTCTCATTCCTTATGAGAGGGTCGGTCAGTGGTCAGAGACTGATGCTAAGCTGCATTTACAGCCCAAGTCTAAGAAATATTACCGGCTAGACTTTCCAGCCAGTATAATCGGGCCCAGTCTTCCTACACCAAAAAATATGAAAAACCCATGGAATATGGCTACAGAAAAACAGACCAATTATAATTGGGCAAAGCGATATCCCACACAGGGACACCGCTGCCTCCAACTTGTACTCGTCCCTAATGTCAGACACTCAACCTTACAGTCTTTTGGACTGTTCTCAATTTCATCCCTTATTGCCCAAAACTTTAACTATTTCAAATCCATAATTGACCACTTTTATACCTCCTTAACTCTCCACTGCCATCAGTACCCCTTTTTACTTCCAGCTTTTAAATAACTTTCACAATTCTTGACTATTCTAGACGTTACGGCCTGCCTCTAACTTGCCTGTTATGTCCCCACTCAGAGAAGAGGAGCTAATATTAGTGCATAAGGAGGGACCTTGGCCAACCTATTGCATCTCACTTATGACTGATTGCATCTTGGCGCTGAGATGTGCAATTTGCAAACCAACTGGTTTGTAAATGGGAATGTAATTACAATTCAATTCAATGAAATGTACTAATGTGTTGCATCACAGATTGACCTGACTAATGAATATGAACTAGGTAGGTCACAGTTTGCGAGCCCCCTCCCCCCATGTAATTTGCTGCAGTTGCAAAGGGCAGAAGACCTGAATTTGCATCCCCAAAAGGAAAAACATTTTTTAAATCACACTGTGTTCATTATTTAGCACCAAAGCTGCTTTAAAAAGTTTCCTATTTGGGAAGACATTGCTGACAGGCACAACCACCCCTATGATTTTACCAATCTCTGGTCTGATGTAGAAACTGATTTTACAGTCACAATGGGCAAATTCGAGCCTATGCAACTGCAGAATGTTTTTTATAAATGTACCAAACCCAAATTGCAATTCGGTAAAATGTTATCAAATTGCAAATTGGGTTTCAGACAAAATAAGGAATTTGTATTTGGAAGGGGCATGTGAAGATCATCAGTTCCAAATACTGATTCACTAACCTATATATTAAGGTTTTGCAGCCAAAATCTAGTTGGAAAATATTAACATTTTACTACCAAATCCAAATTCGTTCTAAGGGACCCCTTCCCCTTCCTCTATGTGAATGTCGGCAAAACCATTTTTAAAGCAGGAAATGGTCCATAGGACCACTGTCCCCTTCTAAAAATGACTGTAAAATAATACATTTTCTGTTTTAAATAAATCCCATTTTCGTTTTTGAAAAACAAGCTGCATTTAAAAAAAAAAAAATCATAAAAGATTGCTTTATTTAAAAGCAATCACAGACACAGTGGTCTGCTGACCACAGCAGACCACCATGCCTGTGACTCTAACCAATCGTAGTGGGTCTCAATTTGCAACTTTCCTTATGCATATTATTGAGGTAGGTCAAATTGTGACCCACTAAGAATCAGAATTGTGTGAACCAACCAATTAATACATAGGTTGGTTCACAAAATACCAATGCATTTGGTCAGTGGCATAGCAAGAGCTTTTGCCGCCAGGGGCGATCCTTGAGTTTGCCGTCCAGTGCAGGTAAGAGCAGAGGGGGGGTGCTGGCGACAAACTACCACGAGCGGGGGGAGGGAGGGGGTTGGCGATAGACGAAGTGAAGCGGGTGGAGCGACAGACGACGTATTCCCTCTCCCCGCCAAGGAACGCCACTGCATTCGGTAGAAGCCGGTTGCACCCACTTCTACCGAAAATATTTTATTAAATTCCTAATAAAAACATCACAAATTGCAAATCATTATTTGATGGATTTTAAAATTTCTTATTGAGAATCTTTGAACACCAGACCCTCATTATTTGTATATCATGCCCCAGGTTCTCTTCTAGCTGCTTTCCTTGTCATCAAACGATCCTTTTATTTTATCATGAGAAAACTTAGAACAAACGCCAAACAATAAAAAAAAAAAAATAATAACAGTCAATATCAACAACTTAAACAGCATTTGAAGTCATATGTAAAAGAAACTCGTTATATAAGCAGCATAAATTCTAGAGCTCTCTTTTTCAACTAATACGTATCTTAATTAGGGGCCACTGGATCCCCTTGGAACACCACTGCCTGAAAACTCTTGACTGCCATCTGTTTTACAGATAACAAACATTTCATTACAGAAACACATTTAGATTCTGTACTAATTAGCAAGTCACTTAAATAACCCTAAAATAGAACTGGAAGACAGTGCTTGCTTATATTTTTTTAGCAGGACCTGCTCTCGGGCTATTCTGAAAATGAAACCAAAATAGCTGTTTAAAGTAAAATTTATAAAAACGTCCCTTTGCTTATAAACAGATGCAATAATAATAATAATATAAAATGTAAACTAGTTTGCTACATAAAAAGTATTATTTCCTTTTAACTTTTCACCTTAAGACTTTAAAGTTTGGTCATATTTTGTTAATACTTTTAGTCACAATATAGTTTTACACATTCCTATATAAAGTCATTTTTCTGCATTATGCTAATAGCTTTTAATATATTATGGTCTTTATTATGTATTTCAAGATTTTTTCAAATTTTCATCAATCCTTCTCAAAAGATGTCCACTGAAAGTATTTCCCCTATATTTGACCACCCCATTCTCAAATAACTTTTGAAGTGCCTTGTCCACCACCACCACCACCATCACCGTAGACTTGCACGCCAATACATATTCTCCTCATTGTAGCTCCTGACTAGCTCATTCTGCTGAAAGAAAGAGCCTTACTATCCAACGCTAATTATTTCATCTCAGTTTGTCATTCCAAACCCTCATTGATACTTATTTCGCTAGACCATTCTGCTGCTTTACACACTGTGATTTACTTTGTCCCACTATGCACACTTTAATCTTTCAGCATATATTGGACTGTTATTCTCTCGTTTATTTCTATGTCTCCATGCCTTTCTACTTATACTACCATCAGGGGTCCCTCAGGGGGTACAACATTGGTATCCCTGTGTTGGACTTGGCCCTTTATGCAGTGTCGTCCCCCCAACTTTTTGCCTTCAGTCCTCCTATTTTTCATGAATTTGTCTTTGTTGGCCTTAGGACTCTATGCCCCTTAGCACTGCTAACCAGTGCTAAAGTGCTTTTGCTCTTTCCCTAAAACAATGGTAGCAGGCTTGTACCCAACTGGCATATTTATTTACTGGTACGTCCCCAGTAAAGTGGCACTACATGTGCCCAGGGCATGTAAATTAATTTATACCAGTGGGCCTGCAGCACCGGTTGTGCCATCTATCCAAGTAGCACATAAAACATGTCTCAGGCCTGCCATTGCAGAGCCTGTGTGTGCAGTTTTAACTGGCATTTTGACCCGGCCAAATAAACCTTTTGAAGGCCTAAAATGTCCTTTTTAAATACATATAAGTCACCCCTAAGGTAACCCCTAGACAGTCCGAATGGCAGGGTGCAGTGCATTTAAAAAGTTGGACATGTACTTTTAAGTTTTAAATGTCCTGGTAGTGAAAAACTCTTAAATACTTTTTTCACTACGGCACGGTCTACCTCTTCCATTGGATAACATTTGGGATTCCTTATTACATTTAATAAGCTGTAATTTCCAATTGGGTGCTGGTGGCTATGTCATGTTTGGTATCTTTAGAATTGTGATGAGGAGCGTTTTTGATCACAATTATAAAAATGCCACTTTAGAAAGATGGCATTTTTCTGCCCTTAGCTCTTTTGTGCCTATAGCCTGGCCTGGATCACATGAATGGGTGTAACTGACAGTTAGGCTTTGTGAATTCCTTACAGACATCACACAATAGAAGGATTAGGTGTGTCTGGATAGGCCATCTGCTGACAGGATGGGGTGGAGCCAAGCATGGCCCCACTTACACCTGAATAGCCTGTGCTCTGCTTCACACAAAGGGCCTAATGACCCTGCATTGACACTTCAGCCAGCTTGGAGCCAGGTCAGGGGAGGCATAAAAGTCCATGCACTTCGAAGCCACTGTCTAGAAGCTTCTCCCACCTTCTAGAACCAGGGAACCGGGGTAAAGAAGTAGGACCTCAGACACCAACTCTTCGGCACACTTCTGGACCTCTGGATACTCTGCCAGAAAGAAGTGCTGCTGTGCTGATACAAGGACTGCCAATCTGCTGGACTGCTGCTCTAAAAGATCTACTACCCTCCTGTGCTGATCTGCTGCCCTCTTGCCTGTGGAAGAGAACTGGACCTGCAGCTTCATCTTGAACCCAGGTCCCCAGAGTGACTCAAAGGGCTAGTCTGTTGGCCTTCTGATCTGGAAAGAGCCTGTTGGCACTGAGACCGCACCGCTTGCACCGAAATTTAGCACAAGCCGCCACCGTCCCATCTCTTCAATCAACAAGCATTGATTGACCGTGGAGGACAACCACGATGAAGAACCAGCCTACCCATCGGCGACACTCGGCCTGCTCTTTGCACCACCCCGACCACCACCTGCGACGCTCTTCTTGATCTTCGCGACCATCTCCAATGTGAACTGGGCTGTAGGAATTAAACTTTAGAAGGTAAACCTTCAGCAGGACTAATGTGGGACTGTACCCACCCTGCGCACCATTGCAGCCAGCCTTAACTTTTGACTTTGACCTGGTCCAGCCCGACCAGTTAGCTGCGGTTGGTGCTTTGTGCTTTTAAGCACTATTTTACAGTATATTCTTTAAAAATTCATAACTGTGGTTCAACTGATTGGATTTTTGTCATTTTTGCCTTGTTTTATTTATTGAAATTTGGTCCATTTTTCTAACCTGGTGTGGGATCTTTTTGAGTGGTGTTTTCACTGGTTTAGTTTGAAGTGTTACACAAATACTTTACATATTGTCTCTAAGTTAAGCCTGACTGCTCTGTGGCAATCTACTGGGGGTTGACCACAGACTAATTTGGGGTTTGCTTGTGCCTTATCCTAACTAGATTTGTGGTTGCTGCTTGAGCAGGGCTCACACCCCAGTCAACCAACAACCGAATTTCTAACACCCTACAACCAAATTATGGGTTTCAGTAATTTAAGGTTATGGGCCTAGCATGAGATTTCAAGTTTGCCAGTGCTGGTCTCCTGATGATTGAGGAATTGCTGCAGGAATCGGTATTAGAGCATCTGGGGCCAGATGTACTATGATGGGGTTTGCAAAAAGTGGTTGCAATCTGCGCACAGACTTTTTGCGAATCCTATAGTAGTTTGTAAACCGACCTATTAGCACATAAAATACCAAATCACAGTAGGTGGCAAATTGACCTACCTTGTGAATATTAATTATGTACCTTCCAAATTATGACCTGCTACCATTCCCTGCCATCACAGGATGGTGGCCTGCTGGAGTCAGCAGACCACCATGCCTGTGATTGCTTTTAAATAAAGCAATCATTTTATTAAAATACAATCCGTTTCCCTTAAAGCAAAACAGCGTGATGTGTTTATAAAAAAGAAATGTTTTTAAATCTAATTTTAAGAGTATCCCCAAAAATGTTTTTTTTTTACCATTTACAAAGAGGACGGGCCCCTTGGTGACCGATTCTGGTTTGCGAACGGGTTACCACTACCTTTCAGTAGGCAGTAAAATATTAATGTTTTGCGACCAGATTTTGGTCCTAAAACATTAATACACACAATAAGGAATCACTATTTGGAATGGACACCCCAAACGCACTCCTTCCAAATAGTGTGTATGTGTGTGTGTGTGTGTGTGTGTGTGTGTGTGTGTGTGCGCGTGCCGCTGCCCTTTCTGTACCTAGGCTGAATGTGTGAGTGCATCTTGGTAAAATATTTCCACTATACAAAATCCCAAAAATGTATTTGTCAATTATTATTGTAAATGTGCTTGCTTGACCTCTGTCATCTGTTTGGGGTTTGGTTCCACTTAGAGGATTTAAGTCCACGTTAAGACAAGAAGGGTCAGTGATCGTCTGCTGTTGTCAGAAATGTTAAGACTGCTGCTTCAGCAGCGGCTTTCTTTGGACTCACAGTCCACATAAACTTTTCTGGGGTGACCCCACTGTTGAAGTGAGGGGTAATCACAAAAGAATTCTTACTTAGAATCATCTAAGCCTGCCTCTTCACGTCCATTAGAAAGGAGGGTGCTAAGATTAGAGTGACCAGAATTTCAAAACCAAAAACCGGGATAGTTCACAAAAATAGAAGAAGGACTACGATTTTACTTCAACCGAGCTCACAGAATGACAGCGCTACTCAGCAGAGACGTACACAAGAGGCCGTAAGAACATAAATAAAATGCAATTTTCAAAGCCAGTAGCATGCCTGTTAATTGCATTGCTTTCTTATAAAAGCTGCTGACTATTCCTGCTTTGCAAAACATAAAAAGGCTCCCCCACCGTTTTCAGTCGACCCTCTCTAAAAACCGGGACATGAGTTACATTTTCCGAAATCTGCCGGGACAGCTGGTGAAAAACCGGGACTGTCCGGGTAAATCCGGGACGCATGGTAACCCTAGCTAAGATGCATGTATCATTTCCATTCAACATCTTGCAACGCGGTATCTCCTTGAAAGCCATCCAGATCCTTCACCTATCGCCGCTGCAATCGACCTTGCTTCATGCTCCCGCCCTTCTGGCGCGCGCTCATCCTTCTTGCTTTCCGTGCTCCAGTCAGAGCTGCTGGAAGCTCGAGATAGGATCAGTCTATAAATCAGCCGCCTACAAAGGTATCAGTGACAGGAAAACTGCTATCAACATGCACAGACACCTGCCAAGGCACAGCCCACGTGTGCCGCATGAGCAGCACATTACATCTCCTCCGTTGCACACACCTTCCTTCCACCCACGTCCCCCCTACTGTTCTCCTCCTCTCTAGTAGCCCCCAACCTCGACTGACACGCAGTCATCGGAAAAATAATGCAGGGCGGGCAAGGGATTGCAATGCATGTGCATCACCCTTCCAGTGCCCACAACGCATGTGTACATGCACGCACACACGAGCATGCATGCAGACAGTTGTGGATGTTTTGTTATGAGACTCATACCTGCCAATTCACACGGTGCCATTGTGTGACACATGATATCGGCTCCCATCACACGGTCTCCCGGTGAGGAGCCGATATCACAGGGTGGCAGGGAAAACATGCTGAATACCACTGTAGTGGTTTCTAAACGCGTTTTCCAAGGCTTTGAACTGCTGACGCCCATTAAGGGGTGTGAAAACACTCCAGGACACCGGCACCAGGCGGCACCAGCCTCAGCAAGCTTTTTTTGGGGGGGAGGGGCTTGGGGGCAGGGTAGGGTTCAAAAGTGCACGAGGCCCTGCCCCCTCCAAGACCCTGCCCCTTCCTCACACAGTGAGATTTTTGTTCAAATTGGCAGGTATGGAGACTCATAGTAACTCTGCAACCTACCAACACATTTACAGTGCTTAATTTGTGCAAGTGCTTGCAGGTGCTGGACAATGGCACTCATTTTTGGGGACTTATTTTTCATTATGAGACTTTGACCCATAGCAAGAGAGAAAAAGGCAAAACAGGGAGAAAGAAGAAGGAAGAGTAAGAAAGGAAAACACTGAGAAAGAGAGAAAGCAGGATTAAAAAAAGAACCTGTAATGGTGAGATACAGAGACAGGAAGTGTAGGGTGGTGGTAGAGGCATGACATGGAGTCACAACTAAGCAGCTTTAGTATTTGTTATTTGGCAATTGGAGCCTTAAGCAACCCTTACACCAAGCAAACCTTGCATTCAGCAGCACTGGTGTCAGGCTCCCAAGAAATACTCCCCCCACCTTGGAATAATTATTATTTGTATTACAAATAAAGTGCTAAGGTTACTGTCTTCATTTTTGGAGCTCAAGAGCTGCAGATATTCACCCCTCAGCTCTGTCCAAAATGGCAGGCATGCAAATATTTCTCCCAAAAAATGTGTAAAAAAAATGAAAAGAAAGAAATTGTACATGCGGGGATACATAACCTAAAATCATCACGGTCACTATCCACAAGAAATGAAACTGCATCACTGGCTGGATTCAGGCAACCTCAAATAAGCATGATGATAAAACTGCTGAAAACAAAAATCTTCAACTCAATCTTCATCTGAGTTCCTGCTCTTTCATGGTTCTCGGTTGAAGAACATCGAAGAAGGTTCTATATCCCCGATTGTACTATAAGGAAGTGTCTAAAGCTCATTTTTTATTTCCAAGCTTTCAGCACTCTGAAGTAACCAAAAGGAGAAGAACAGTGTATTATGAAACTCACAAATAAATACATGTTATCACATGGTTCATCACACAGCATACAAATGTATAGCCCGTCCAATCAACTCCTCTCCAATCAATCCCATCCCACTCTACCCCACTCCAATCCAACTCACTCCACTCCAATCTGCCTCACTCCACTCAAGTCTATCCCGGTCCACTCCAATCTACCCCACTCCAATCATTCCTCTTCAATCTACCCCATCCAGTCTACCCCACTTGAATCTACCCCACCCCATTCCAGTCTACCCTGATCTATCCCATCCAATCTACCCACTTCACTCTACAATAATCTACCCACTCCACTCCAATCTACCCTACTTTGCTCTTCCTCGGTCTATCTTACTCCACTCCAATCTTGACTCCACTCCAATATATCCACCTACACTCCACCCCACTCCATTCCAATCTACCCTAATCTACTCTATCCCAATCTACCCCACTCCAATTTACCCACTCCTATCCACCCAATCTACCCCACTCGCCCCACTCCACTCTACCACACTCAATTCCACTTTAAGTAATGTACCCCACTCCACTTCACTCTAATCTACCACATGACACTCTCTAACACAATCTAACCCACTCCACCCCAATCCACCTCATTCCACCCCACTAAAATCTACCCTACCCTACCCCACTCCACCCCGACCTACCCTACTCTAATCTAACCCATCCAATCTACCCCACTGCAATCTGTCCTACTTCAATCTACCCCACCCTAACCCAATCTACCCCATCTATCCCAATCTATCCCACACCACTCTATCCAACTCCACTCCAATCTACCACCCTCCAACTCCAATCTACTACACTTCACTCCAGTCTACCCTACCATAATCCACCCAATTTATTCCATTCCAATCTACCCCACTCCACTCTACCCCACAATACCCAAATCTACCCCACTCCAATCGACTCCTCTCCACTCCTATCTACCCCACTTCACTCAATCTACCTCACTCCAATCTAGAACACTCCACTCGTCCCCATTCTACCCCACTCCACTCCAATCTACCCTAATATATCCCACTCCACTCTACCCGATCTACCCCACTCCAATCTGCCCCACTCCAGTCCAATCTACCCCGCTCTACTGCAATCTACTCCACTTCACTCCAATCTATCCCAATTTAATCCATCCCACCCCCACTCCAATCTACCCCATTCCAATCTACCCCATCTACTCCACTGCAATTTACTCCATTCCACTCTAATCTACCTCACTCTGCCCCAATTCTCCCCACTCTACCCCAATTTCGCCCACTCCACCCCACTCCAATCTACCCCACCCCATCCCAATCTTCCCTACACCACTCCAATCTACCCTAATCCACCCCACTCCACTCTTCCCCAATCTACCCCACTCCACTCCCCTCTACCCCAATATATCCCACTTCACTCTACCCCGATCTACCCTACTCCAATCTACCCCACTCTATCCCAATCTACCCAACTCCACCCCAATCTACCCCATTTAAATCCACGACACTCCAATCTACCATGCTAATCTACCCAACTCCCTCACAACAATTTACCCCACTCCAATCTACTCCAATCCACCCCACGCCATTCTACCCCACTCTATCCCCACTCCACTGTACGCCGATCTCCCCCACTCCACTCTACCTCAATCCACTCTACCCCAATCTACCCCACTCCAATCTACCCCACCGCACTCCACAGCACTTACTTTTAGCCATACTCAACTGCAGCCACACTGGTGTACATAATGGCTTAATCACATTGCCAAAGCTAATAGCTTTTGCATAGGCGAGACCTACTGGCTTTGCTAATTCTAGTTTCTTTTAAGCACTAGATGAAAGTGAATGGGCTTTCTAGATCTCTCGCTGATGCTTCTCTCTCTCTCTCTCTCTCCCCTCGTGCTCTGTGTAGCTCTCTTCCTTGTGTGCTGCTCATTCTATTTTGGGTTTTTATCCTACCCCCGGGGCTCCATCTTACTGTCCCCCTCATGTGCTTCTGCCTTCACCCACCACTTGTTGCTGATTCAATCATGTGCTGCTCCCCCGCCCTCAGTGCTGCTCTCAATTGTGTTCCTTTTCCACTGCTCCTCCCGGCTTTATTTTTGCTTCATCTTGCCCACATCCACTCCTCCGTTGACTGCCCTCCAACCACTGTGGTCCTTTTTCTAAAAAAAAAATGTTTTTTTTATTTGGTCGGCCAGGCAGCAAATTGCTGCAGGCCACTCTGGTTTAAAAAAAAAAAGGGGCACATTCAGGCTACTTCAATGTCATTTCTTTTATTTACCGATCCACCTCGAATCGGTAAATACAAAAAAAAAATGCGCCCCTGTGAGCCTGCATAATGGTGCATGTGCACACATACGTCACTGCTTATTCCACAAGGAGTCTGAGTTTCTGTGTATTATCTCCTTAGAAGTTGAACTGCCCCCTCTGCAGATACTGCCAGCATTCGGCGCTGGACTGCTCGCTCGTGCCCTTCCTTCTCCATGGTGCTGAAGATCTCTCAGCTAGGTTAGCAGCTGAGGTGGTCATTTTCCAGCAGTCAAGATAATGGCACACATGCAGGCGCTGTAAACATCCTAGGCAGGCAGATACGGCGATCCTTCTGTTCTACCCACATATATGCAGACCTCAGATCTCTTGACGGCCATTAGCACAGGGTCGGATACCCGCGAGGCGACATCAGCTCGGAGCCGTGCACAGAGGGGCTAAAACTGGTGCGAAAATGATGTTCTAATGGCTGCTCAGAGGATGTGCAAGAACAGCTCGCAGTATATCCGTGGCGTGGAACCGGAAAAGAAAGGGACACAGATGAAGTAGCAGGGGACGTGGCATACAGCGCAAGATACAGAGAAGGAACTGGGGTAGGACTTAATCGATCATGAAAGGAGAGCAGGCGAGAGGTGAGGACCGAAGTTGGCGTAGGAATGAGCAAGAGGAGAGAAGAAGACATTGTGAGAAGAGTGAGGGGCAGGAATGAAGAGAGTGCAGGAAAGGGAAAGTGGGCCGGACTTGGAAACAGTCAGAAAAAGATTAATCAGAAGTGAAAGAGATATATAGACAGACAGGCAGGCAGGCAGGCAGGCGGGCAGGCGGGCAGGCGGGTGGATGGAGAGTGAAAGAGAGAGAGCACATAGAGGAACGAAGAGGGAAGAGGGAGAGACAGAGGGTTGAGATAAAAGGTGGTTATATAGAGTTCACAGAGAGAGAGAGAATAAAAGAGAGAAAGGAAGAGAGACATAGGGAAAGAGCACAGTGACAAAAAAGATAGTACCGAGGGTTACAACGGAGTGAAAACATGGGGTGCGAGAGAGTGATGACATGACAGGAGAGAGACGCAGCTCAAGAAATAGTAAGATATTAAAACACAGAAGCCAGTGGCGAGGGGCCGTAAACGAGGAAAGAAACCCCTTCGAGTGTGCAAAGAACAGACCTGCCAGCAGTAGAGAAAGGAAAGCAGCCCCCGCCATCTGTTCTTCCGGTTGGGCAGACACACCCCCTCACCTCTGCATAGGGCACTCACGGGACACCGCGCGCGCATTCTTCTTGACTCGTTTCTCTCCATTTGACATTTCTCCTCTGAGTGGTATTTGCATAACGCCGGAGACTCCCTTATGTAATATTCATCAGAGAATTTGATTTAAAAAAAAAAAAAACGCAGGTCCTTGTTGAGGCAAACAGCTCTCCAAGAACTCACACTGCACGTGACAGGTCCGGGCTGGGGGGAAGGCAGGCTCTCTGTGCTTCGGAATCTTGGTGTGCTTTAAATGCACTTTTACAAAAGGGGCAGGGGGTAATATATGGGCTAACGCAGCCGCTGCCTGCTTTATGAGCAGTGATTTACATGGGAATACATAAGTGCAGGTACTCATTAAAATAAGCTCGAGGTGTTGCGAGTGGGGGGGGGGTGTTAGTGGCTGGGCTAAGAGCAAGACATTATGATAACTAATTTTGGAGCGTGCACACACACAGAAAGAAACAAGCAGACATGCACACACAAAGCATTCCACATATTCCCTGAGAGTGTCCTGTTTCTCTCCTTTTTGTTTTTCTCTCACACAAAAGCACACACACACAAGCAGGCAAACACAAAGATACAATCAGACACTCACACAAGACTCAGGTGAGATTAAAACCTTTTTAACTCCTTACTTCCCATGGATTTCTTAACTGCCACTGTCAGCAGGCTGTCTCAAATCCTGTGTTTGCACAAATGCACAAAATAGTGTGAATGGTATTGACAGCACAGGGCCTAAATGGACCCTGCTCTGTCAAACACAGGGGACATTATGCAAATAAGGCCATGCTGAATAGTTCAGCGGTGGCTCTGCTCAGGGCTACAGATGCGCTTTGGTTGTCAGAAACAGGTTCCACTCTGACAGCCTCCTGCTCAGCAGCACCAGCAGTCAATGAGCCTGCCCTTTCATGGGTACTGGTGCTCTCCTCGGCAGTAGAGAAGTGCCAGTACTCAGAGTATTAAAATAAGAAGTGCCGGTACTCAATACCTGTGATTGCTGGCCCATTGAAAGTACTGATTATAAGGATATTGCAAGTCACAGAGGAGTTCTGTGACCATATAGCAGACCAGACATTTTAAGGTCATTGAAATCCTTTCTAAACAATAGGCGAAAAGGATATTGAGACCGACTCAGTAATCGACAGGTAAAAAAGAATATGTAGCAGACTCAATACAGTACAGGAAAAAGGATACTGAGACAAATTAACTAAAGCACAGGCTTAGAGAAGTACTGGGACATACGAGAGAAAGCACAGGTAAAAAGGACATATAGACAGACTCAATAAAGTGCTGGCTAAAAAGATACCAGCACATATTATATAAAGCACAAGCAAAAATGACACGAACCAGACTCAAAAAAACACAGGCAACAAGGACACTGAGACAAACTCAACAAGCATGTGTGAAGTCAATAGATCTGGCTTTAATGAGTCAACACATGCAGGATTAGGCATTCACAGTAGATAATCACATGTGTTGGAAGCCCACATGTTCTATATCACATTAAAGCCTGCCTTATAGCCTGTGCCAATGAAGGTAAAAAGATGTAAAGAGGATTACATTCTATAAAGGCTGAACATAAGAGATAAAGAATTAAATGTGAAAAAATGGGTGATGATTGAGTATGCTTTTCAGATGTAAAATAGTCCATTGTGAATTCCTTTGCATGTGCTTGATGAAAGGAGGAATGATATACCAAATAGCCAGTAGCACGAATTGAGAGAGTGATGCTCCTCAGGGCAGAACCAAAGCCCACTCTATGCATAATTTATGGAACTGGTAGCAATACACATTGCAAGCTGCTGCGCTGTTAGACCTGGCATCTTTGGCGTGCTTTTCTCTGTCTTTTTTGCTTCTGACCTCCTGTTTTTGACTGTGTGCTGTATTTTGTTTTTGCTGGTTTTGGAACTCTGGGCACTTTACCACTGCTGATCAGTGTTAAAATGCAAGTGCTCCCTGTGTAAATTGTGACTGTGATTGGTTGTTCATGATTGACGTATTTAATTTACTGGCAAGACCCTAGTAAAGTGCACTGTGTGTGCCCAGGGCCTGTAATTCCAATGCTACTAGTGGGCCTGCAGCACTGGTTGTGCCACCCACATGAGTAGCCCTGCAAACATATCTCAGGCCTGCCACTGGAGTGTCTGTGAATACTGTTTTAAAATGCCATGTCGATCTGGCAAGTGCACCCACTTACCAGGCCCAAATCCTCCCTTTTACTACATGTAAGGCACCCCTAAGGTAGGCCCACGGTAGCCCCTTGGGCAGGGTGCAGTGTATTTAAAAGGTAGGACATGTGCTGGTGTGTTTTACATGTACTGATAGTGAAATACTGCTAATTTTCTTTTTCACTATTGCAAAGACTGTCTCTCCCACAGGTTATCATTGGAGCTGCCTTGTAACCTCTTGCAAGTGTAACTTCCAATTGGAAAGAGATGGAGATTTGGAGTTTGGGATCCCTGCACTCACAATTTCAAAATACATTTTTTTTTTTACTGAAGTTGTTTTTGGAATTGCATGCTTGAACTTGCAATTTTTAAAAAGTGGGCATTGTCTTGCTTTACCATTCTGTGCCTCTGCCTGCCTGTGGAATCCACATCTATTTTAGACTGACAGTTGGGCTGTTTGTGCATTCACTCTAGACAGTCATACAAAGGGAGATGAGGTGTGCCCTGCAAATCCTGACTGCCCATCACTAGACTGATGGGTCTTCCTGAGCTAGAGTGGTGGGAAGAGTTGTCACTGACACCTGAATAGGACTGTGCATGTCCTCACAGAAAGCTTTCTCCACCCACCTGCAGTGTGTCTGGAGCCAGGTCACAGAAAGGCAGAGTCTTGTGCACTACAAACACTTTCCTTTGTAGTTTCCCTACTTCAAAGGCAGACACTGGTATAAGTACTGGAGCTGTGACTCCATAACTTCAGAACACTTCTGGACTAAGAGGAGATTCTGTCAAGAAGAGCTGGAGAAGCTATTGGGAGGGGAACTGCCACTCTGCTTGTTGCTGTGTTGTACTGGACTGTGTTGTACTGTACTGTACTGGACAGAAGCTTGCTGCTTCTGTCTTGGGCAGTGAAAGTACTAGACTTTGCTTTCTGTATTATTCTTGCCAAGGTTCTCCAAGGGCCTGTGAGTGCTTGCCTCCTATTAAGAAGTTTCCCAGGCATCAAAGACTTCATCTGCAGCCCCTGATCTTCTCTCCTGGGTGTTCCAACCTGCCAAGTGGTGCCAATTCCAGTTCTGGGCCCTTGGAGGTGGTTTTGCTGCAAAGGACTGAAGAAAATCGATGCATTGGCCTCCAGCGCCTGTTTTTCCTGACCGCGTTGCAGTTAAAAAAAACAACGCATCACTGTGGTGCAGCCAAAGAACCGACACAGCACCAGTCCCAAGCACTGTGTCAACGACGTTCAGTGGCACCCACTCCGACTCTGACGCAGGCCCTGCTGTGCAGCTGAACACATCGATGCATCACCTGCTCCACGGCTGGAAAATCGATGCAGCACCTGTTTCGCCTCCACTGCATTGACTCAGCACATCCGGATTTTCGACGTATTGCACCTGTGCACTAAGTTTTTCATTGACGTTGCCCAGCAGTAAGGCACAGAGGCCGCGTCCGTAAACTGATGCATCACCTCCCCTCACAGTAAGGAACCGATGCATCACCTCCCCTGACAGTAAGAAACCAACGCATTACCTCCCCTGTGCTGCAGTAAGGAACCAACGCATCACCTTCCCTGGCAGTAAGGAACCGATGCATCACGTGCTCTGGGAGTAAGGAACTGACGCATTGCTTTGCTTTTCTGGTGGCTCTCCGCCTCTGTGCCTGTTTTCGTCTTTGATTTTGATGCATCCCAGGTATTTTGTGATCAAAGTGATGCCTCCATAGTTTCCTAGGGACTGAATTGTTTTGAAACATTTAAAAAGTGATATCTTGATTTATGTATGTTGGATTTTTGTTGTTTTGGTCTTGTTTTACTCAGATAAATATTGGTTATTTTTCAAAACTAGTGTGGTGTCCTTTTGTAGTGTTTTCACTGTGCTACTGTGTGTTTATGTACAAATGCTTTACACATTGCCTCTGAGATAAGCCTGACTGCTCATGCCAAGCTACCAAGGGCGTGAGCAGAGGTTATCTTGGGTGTGTAACTCCCTTACCCTGACTAGAATAAGGGTCCCTACTTTGACAGGGTGCAAGCCACTGCCAACTATAGACCCCCATTTCTAACATGCACTGTAAAGCCAGACCTAATAAAGTACTGGCAAAAAGGATACATAGAGAGCTTCATAAAGCATGAGCAAAAAAAGACACAAAATAAGACCTAACAGCAGGCAAAAAGGATACCATAACATACCCAAGAAAGGCAAAGGGGATATGTAGATGGATTCAATGATGCACTAGCAAAAAAAGAAACTAAGGCAGATGCAATAAAGCAGAGGAAGACAAGATATATTCAGTACAGCAAAGGCAATCAGGATAACAGTATAGAAAATAAAGCACAGGCAAAAAGACTCCAGGGTACGCTCAATAAAGAAAATGCAAAAATATGACCAGGAAAAATGCAGGAAAGTGGAACAATCTATACTAGGACTGGATACTAAAACACTGCACAGAGGAGACAGGATAAACTTAACAAAACCGTAAAGAGGAATCAGGACAAACTTACAAATGCAGGGCAAAGAGGATACCCGGATATACTGCCCAAAATAGAACGAAGTAAATATGTCTTCACTCTTCTGCCCCTTCCAATCCTCTTTGGCCTGTCTCTCTCTGAGTTTTGGTATCAGTACCCTGTTTCTCTTTGCTCACTTTGCTGACTTTATACTAATCTTTTTTAACTGTGCTTTGGTCACTCTGTCTTGCCCCTCTTTGGTATGGTTTGGTAAGGATATCCTGGGCCCCTTCTGGGCATGCTTTGATCACTCTGCCTTGCTTCCTCTCTGCCTTTATGAGTCTGTTCTGGTGGCCCTTTTCTCCCCTTAGGAAAGTCAGTTCTGTTCTCTGGTATTTGATGTGCTTGTCTGAGTCAAGCCTTGTCCTTTTTTGCTGCACTTTGATAAGTTTTACCTGGTCCCTAATTGGTATTTCTGGTATCTTGGTTTCTATGCAAGATGTTTTGTGAGTCTATCCTGGTCCTCCTTTTCCCTGCTTTGATGAGGCGGTCGGGCTCCCTTGTATTTTCTGTGTTTGGTGAGTGAGACCATGTCCTTATTTGCTTGGTTTGATGAGGTTATCCTGGTACCTATTGGTGTTTTGGTGACTCTGCTTTGGTTTCTGTTTTTCTGGGCTTTGTGAGTCTCTCTTGGTCCTCCTTTGTTGAGCGTTGGTGAGTCGGCACTGGTCCCTAGTATTTTATGTGCTTAGTGAGTCAGACCTTGTCCCTCTTGGTGGTAGTTTTGTGAGTCTGTCTTGTAGTCTCAGACTCATCGCCAATGCACACCGTAACAAAAACAGGAACAATGTCACATTATTTTATGAACACATATGGTGCACCTCTGTCATGACTATGCCCTAGCAGTACTGCGGTCTCTTATGGATGTGTTCCCACATGGTTCTGGGTTTCCTTGCAAATCAAAATCAGAGTTGTTATACTTATTTTTATGTTCTGTGCTCTTCCTGGTCCATCATAGGAATGTGTTGTGTCGAATATGTAACATGAAGTTTGGGCACTTGTTTCAAATGGTAAGCAAGTGGTCATGTCAGATAGACGGATGGGAGTGTCTGGTTCATTGAGCTATGAATGCAGCGGAGGAGAGGCTTGGCTGGAAGCCATTTGCTCACACATTTCTTAGGAGGGCGACATGCATGTTGCTGAGCAATTTGAGAGAGTCTGTGCACAGTGTTGCTGTTTGAGTAGTGTGTGTCTGAGTCATATTGGATGTGCCTATAAAGTTCTATCTGACATGCTGTGTTTATGATGTAAAGGGTCTTCCTATTGGTTAGTGTTTTTAGAGAGCAACGAGGTGGTAAGATATTTTTCAAATCTGTGCTGTTGAGAGTGGCATGCTACCTGGCTATCTGCCATACTTGTATTGTGTGACGTATCTGAGATGTTCTGCTTGGCGGGCTCCACAGAGAACTCTCTTTTATAGAGGCAGTCGAAGGAGAGGGAACCGGTTGTTCTAGCATCTTCCTTAAATGTCATAACCAGAGATGTCCTTGAAGCTTCGAGTCACTGAGTTGGGGTTAAGTAAGACTTGAGAGCCTGAGAAGGCAGCATCACTTGGTTTAATCTGGCCTATCTTTTCTGTGTCAAC
The DNA here is from genome assembly GCA_963921515.1 of Calotriton arnoldi. Lineage (NCBI taxonomy): Eukaryota > Metazoa > Chordata > Amphibia > Caudata > Salamandridae > Calotriton > Calotriton arnoldi. Next base: position 360,721 of record CAWUFW010003912.1, on the reverse strand, counting down.
TGGCTCTTCTCCGACAGGGTATTGATGTGGTCAGGTCCTGAGGATTCTTGACAGTGCTCATAAACATGGAGAGGAGTTGGCCTAACGGCTAGGGTGGTCGACCTCAAATCTGGAGAACCAGGTTCGAGTCTCGGCAAGGACGCGCAACATCCTGTGATTCTGGGCAAATCACTTAATCTCCCCTGCCTAACAAAAATGAATGTGTCCTCATGTAATGCAATTGGTGCTCGGGTAAAGCGCTCTGATACCTGATACCTTCGGGTCAAGTTCACGCTATATGAAAACTCTGTAAAAGAAATAAAAACATAGGGGACCAGAGGTGAGTGGGCTTGCCAAAACTGGTTTCCCTGCTGCCTTTTGGGCCACCTCTTCATGTATCAGGTCAAAGGTTGTTTCCCTTCTTGAACATAGAAGATGCTAGCTGGGTGGCAGTGCTGCTTGAGGGTACTATCTGTTTCCTTCCAAGCAGAGGACTTTTCAACAGTTTCAAAGATTCCAATGCTGGATCTAGAAATAAAGGTGAATGGCTTCCAATCAAAGAGATCTGACTGTTACAAGTGTCCCCAACCTACAGTCTAAGCAGAGAGGTCAGAAGTGCTATGCCAGGGGAAGCAACTGCAGGGATTTTCAACAATCAAAAGCAAAATAGATTTTCACCTCATGTAGTGCTCCTCACACACTGAAAAATGTCAGTTTAACCGTGATTTGAAAGTGGCACCATAAGGCCTCGACTTATAGAAGTGCTGGTCCTGCCCCTGTGCATTCAAACCACATAGAAATACTACCCTCCTCAAATTCCCAAACACATATAAGCTTGCACATCAAAATTCAACCTAACAAAGGTTGAACTCTATTGTGGCTTTTGTGTTGGTGCAAAAACAGCCTACTTAAAATGGCCTTAATGTGGCAGTAGATGTGTTTACATTTGTATGTACCACTAACATGGTGCTTTATGGCCACTTCAAAGCACTGTGAGACACAGAAACTCCTATAAGGTGGTGTCCAGGCAGTCACAGTGTGAAGAGTAAACATAGGGTTACCACCTCTCTCTAGGTCATTACTGGAACTATTCCCAGTCTTGGACTTCCGTATTATATCCTAATGTATTTTGGGTGCTGTAGTCTTGTCTAGTTTTCATTGAACAGTTTGGCTGTTCTTTGCTACACAACTGGGGGAAAGTGGACCATTTTCTTTGCTTGTATTAGGACCATGATTGCTTGTACTATGTCAATGCCCTGACCCGGGGTCTGGTCAGTGCACAAGTGCTTCAAGCTGATAGTGGGGGTGGCAATGGCCATCTGTGGGGAAGGCACACATCTTTCACTTGGCTTGGGCTCTCACCGGTTGGCACTTTCTTGATTGTCTGACCTAGCCCGCCCATCAGTTGAAATGCTATACCCTGTCTTTCAATCCTGCACCTAAGAAAAGCCTGGTGCGTCTACATGAGGTGTTCATAGCAAGGCTATCAGGAAATAATACAGCTCGGGCCTCATTTACAAGGAATTAATGCAGCGCGGTGCCGCAAGCCATTTGACTGCGCCACGCTGCGTTAATTCCAAAGCACAGGTATGCGTCATATCTACAACGATATGACGGATCCCTTTTCTCTCCCCTGTGCTGGTGCACAATTTTCTGCCATGCGCCGATGCAGGCACCTTTGCACCATAGTGCAAGGGTGCCTGCATTGAGGAGAATGATTGTTTATTTGCAGGAAGTTTTCCCTTCCTCCACATAAACAATTTGAAATGGCGTTTTGGAACTTCTATGTGTGCTGCTTAATGTAGCACACATAGAAGCTGAAAAACGTCATTTTTTTCAAATGATTGTTTATGTGCAGGAAGGTGTCCCTCACAAGAGGTGATTTCCTCATTCTATGTGTGCTGCAGAATGCAGCACGCATAGAAGGAGGAAAAAAACGAGGAGAAATGAAAACATTTCTCCTTGTTGTGCCTCCCTACGCCTCCCCTGGGGAGGCGTAGCATTCAGACGCATTCCTAGGTTTACAATTTCTTGTAAATCTGGGAATGTGTCAGATTCCATGGGTGTTGCGTGGGAACACCCACAGCAACACCCATGGAACGCCTCTTCCACCCAAAGTGCTGCGTGTAAAGAGGCTGTATTTACAAGGACAGGTAAAGCCACGCAGGGTGGCTTTTTGTGTCCTTGTAAATATAGGGCAGCGAAATACGCCACCGGTGCGTCACAAAAAGTAACGCACCTGTGGCGCAAGGGGCTTGTAAATAAGTCCCATCATATGTGACTGCAGTGGCCACAGTCCTGCATTTTGTAGGCTTGTCCTGCAATCAAGACTCTTGTCCTGTTGCCCACTCAGTGGCAAGCCTACAAAATGCAGGACTGTGGCCACTGCAGTCACATATGATGGGGCTTATTTTAGTTTATAGTTCACGGCCACTTTTAATCATCGCAAAGGACATTCCATTTGGAAATCAGATATGTTCATTTTCTAAGCTTGCCTCTCAAAAGATACAATAGTGCACAATCAAGGTTTACACCAGGGGTGGTGAAGGGAAGAAAATTCAAATACAGTTTGAACACTAATCACACTGGATAAACTCAATCTCCAGCCCAGTCACATATTTTTAGATGGCCTGATTTAGGAGAAGGGGATTTAAAAATGATCCCCCAAAATGCGCGACGTGACCCTAAGTCCTTCTTCCCCCATGCTGTCTCCTCCGCATGTGAAAAGTGTCAGTGAAACAGGTTGTGCTTTCTAGCTCTACTGTGCACGGGTGGCTGGTGCCTCCTTGATCTGCTAGCCCGTGCAGTCCTAAACTATGCAGATGGTGCAAAGATGCAGAACAGCTGACGCCGAAAAGAAACACATAAAATGCGAGGGAGTTTTCACATTTTTCCATGGTGACTGTTGTCTATATAAAATCAGATTTAAATTGCAGTATATCAGACAATTTGATTTGCTATTGCGATCAGCATCTAAACACATTCCAGTGGTTTAACATAAAATGGCGGGCCCATCAGGAAGATGTGGTATGAAGCTCTTGAGTTTCCACCATCTCGCACATACAGACTTAGGCTGCTTGGGGGCTTTGAGGGGTGTGGGACAGTGCTTAGTTTGAAGATGTAGTTGCAGGTATGGCCCACCAGCACTCTTGTTCAGGGAGCCAGGACTTATTTTAAATCATCAGACTTTTAGAGAGAGAAAAAGAAAGAAGGAGGAAAAGAAAGACGTAAAAACAGTGGCAATGGGAGAAAGCAGGGATGAAAACGAATCTACCGCAGTGCAGTACAGGAGCAGGGAGTGTATAACGGTGGATGAAAGAGGCATGAGGTGAAATGAAGACTAAAAGCATTGACATTCAGCAACCCTGACATTTGGCAGCGGCGTCGGCAGCCTTCTTTATAACATTTGGGCAAGGCATTTATTTTTTTTGTACACAAAAAGCATTAATGGGTTGCCCTCTGTGGCACAAGGTTTGCAGCAGCCTATGATAGACATGTGGCGGGCACAAAGGTGGTATAAGCTGCACTATGTGTCTCTCTTTTCTATATTCAGCCTATATTAATTAACATAACTCCAGGACCCCTGATGTGTGCTTCCCGCACCCCAGGCTTCCTTTCAGCCCCAGAGCTCCCAAGGGTGCCTCTGTCCCCAGGGCCCTGGTAAGAGCTGACTCTGCCTGGCTCCTCCTCCACAGCACCGCACCTGCCCACTAGGAGGCGGGCAGGGTGCGGAAGGCTGCCAAAGCGTCAATTAGTGAACCCGCGATAACAACAAAGCCAGAGAAATCTGCTGAAAAGCGGAAAATAATAAGCCGGGTATTGAATTCAAAGATCCGACGCCTCAAAATGGAGGAAATACAAACCTCCCAATCTGTGCCGGATTAGTAACATTTATTTCAAAGAGCGTCGATGGAAAGGGCGATACCCCTGACAGGGTGGGATATTTTCCTGCACAAATTGTGTATTATCAGCAACAAATCAGGCAGGGTTGACATTTGTCAAGGTAGCGAAAGGAGGGAGCGAAGGGGCTTTTGGTTTAGCAGCGACTGAGATCATTGAGATTGGGCTGTGGGGGTGTCACTGCCCATGCCAGCCAGGTCTCTGTTACCATGTCTTCCTGTCACAGTACCCGTGGCTTCCTTTTGTAGTGTCTGTTACTGTCCGACGCGGGGTGAATGTCGATGTGCAGAAAGATAATTTATACTATCCTGACTCTTTGACCTGCGATTTTTTCTCTAGTGACTTTATAACCTGTGAGTCCACTGAAGGTGCCCTTGTTTTCTTTCTTGTTGTTTTTAATGTATGTGTTTCACTCTCCTAGTTTTCATGTCTTCCTGCATTAGGGCCTTATTTACAAATTGGCGGACAGGGTACTCTATCGCAAATGTGACGGAGTCTGTGTCCGCCAAATCTTAGGTACGCCCACCGCATTTAGAGATGGGTGGACTTTAAGTTTTCCGTCGATGGAGTCCCCATTGCTCCGTCCATGGAAAACCTCCTCTGAGAGCCCAAAGGAGCAGGGGCCATTGGAGAAAGGACATACACGTCCCACCCTAGTTAGAGTTGACGGTGTAATTTTATTTTTCTGTCTGTCTCCAACAGGTAAAGCCTGCCAGTAAATGACAGGACAAAAATGACTCTCACACCCTGGGGGAAAACTCTAAGAATTGAGGAGTCATCAGTTATTTTTTTGTGTTTTTTAGAAACAAATTCCAGCTTTGGGAGTTTGTTTCTGAAGAACAAAACCTTAGAAAAAGTTAGATGAACATTCATCAAAACTTCCGAAGGTTGTCCACCAAATCTTTTGTATATTGAAAGGAACCACCATGACAGTGATTCATTTCAATGTACAGAAGTGACCACTGGGTTGGAAGTCATCCCTGATTTTGATAGACAGTAGTCCATCAGAATGGCAGAGGTAATGTCCTCCACCACCCTGACGGATGGAGTGCTATCCGTCACACCATTAATTCGGCCCTTAGTGTTTGAATTTCAGTGCCCTGCGGTCCACATCACTTTGGCCTATTTTATGTATTATCTTGTCAAAATATTAAAATCTCCCTGTCTCAAGGACCAGAATCCTCTTTCTGCCAGTCTGGCATTTCCCAGTGGGAAGAAGGGTATGTGGCTGCTTTCAGAACTGGATGAGCTTTTATGTCCCAATCATGAAAGTCCCATATGTATTTCTTGTTGCTGTGTTCAGCAGTGTGTGGCTGGTATGAACATTTTTAGCTGGACCTATTTTGGTTTCCACTTTGGTCCTGCCTATCTCAGTGTTCCATCTAACAGAGTCTATGTCTTACTGTCCCAGTGTCTGTGTCTCCCTGTGGTAGTTTACATACCTTGGTGTCCCAGTCTCTGAGTTTCTCCTTCCCTCTGTCTGTGTCTCATTCTCTAAGTGAATGTGTTTGCTTCTTAAAATGTCCATATCTCCCTTTCTCAGTGCCTGAATCCCATCTCAAAATGTAAATGTCTCATTGTCCCAATGTCTTTATCACCCTACCTCAGCGAATGTCCCCTGTCCCAGTTTCAATGTGCTAGGGCACAGTTTCTGAGATTCCCTATCACAAAGTCAATTGTCTCTCTGTCCCCATGGCTCCCAATTCCAATGTACAAGCCTACATCCCAATAATTCTGATGTCTTGTCCTTGTGGATAGACTTAATGATTGCAGTCAAAACGAATTCAAAATTAAAAGGGAAAACTTAAAACGAAATAATATAAACTTTTAGGTTATAAAAATAGACAGATGCTAATTCACAACAGCACGTAGGAATATGAAAAGTGGTACTACAGGGATACTCTCTCACATAGTCTTACATTTCTTTGGGAATCAGATCTGTAACTTCAAACCCCATATTAGTAAAGTTCAAAGGTGGGGACAGACCTTTCTATGTGTACTAATTGTGCGTGAGCATTCCAGAATATTCCCATTTTATATCCATTTTATATGTTTTGGGGCCAAATCATGAAGAAATTAAAGAGTACATAAACAAGCACTACAGTAGTACGATTTAATGTAGTCCAAAATGCTTTTGCGAATAGGCCCCACCGTATGCTACAAACAGATCGGATGGAGTGCAGAGCATGTCCCAGGTCTATCCAAGAAGTCGCCTACAGAGAAAAGCATAGAATGGGGCAGTAAGAATTGATATGCATGAAGGTTCAAATCCCACGTTGCAAGGAGAGAGAATAAAGATGCATTTTTAGGACACATAAAGGCATACTACCACAAAGGTTTATATTCTTGATAGTCCTCTGTTTATTTTTTTGTATAAGCAATACATGTAGCTGATATGCTTTATTTTCCTCTAAAATGTTTACTCGTTTGCATGGATGAGTAGACCCTTGAAAATGAGGAGACACTCTGCCTCTGTGCACATGCCCTATTGTAGACATAGGCGCAGAGGGAAAGAAGCTGCCAGAATGTGCAGTGACTGAGCAGCACATAACAGCGGCACTCAGTCCGCGCACCATACAAAGCACCTCTAGGAAGGGAGGGAGTAGGTCCTATGGAGCTCCCAGTCATTCCCCTGCAGTTGGGTGCAGGCATTTACAACACCCATGTGCCTCGGTATCTCCACCCTCTTTTCAAATGAAGGCCAGTTTGCCGCCTGCCCAAAGAAATGTGGACCGTCAGTTAAGGTGATGCGTTGCATTGATTTGGTCTGAACCCCGAGCACCCAGTTTAAATGTGGCGCAGACAAGGACGTTGCACCCTGTCTATAATACACACGCTGGTGTCTCCCTATGCACCACATGACACAGAGAAGAATAAGTTCAGGAGTATTATTTTAGCATCTTGACTGTCTGTGTAAGCCTCAATACTTCAGCCCCCACCCTTATGTGAACATCTAATTTTATGCTACTGGCCAATGGTAGAACCAGCAAAGAGTGCTATTCATGAAACTGTGGAAGCTATTTTAGAAGGGGCAAAATGTCCCATGGAAATGTGTAGCCACGGGTTCACAGCCTTCAATGCCCACGTCAGTGCAAGGATCTTTGGGCAGGAGGAGGGCTGGACGGAAAGCATGTATTCTAAGTTTGCAACTTCAGACTGGCCACAGATTCATAATAAAGCAGAAAGTGCATATGTTGGTGCACTCTTGGGATGAATACTGGGGCTGGTGCACTCATGAGTAAATACTGGCATTGCTGACTCATGCCTTGTATCCTCAATAAAATGCCCAGCTCTTAACTGGCTTGCGCAATGTAATGAATCACATTTCCACCCCTGGGTTAGGAATGAGAACTTAGGGCCCGATTCACAAAAGTAATCTGAGACAAAATCCTAACTTTACGACTTTTGTTATTCACAAAAGGCATTTAGGAGTAGTAAAGTTAGGATTTTGTCTTAAGTTTAGTCTTAAGTTTTGGTCTTAAGACAAAATCCTAACTTAAGTTAAACTTAAGTTAAACTTAAGTTAGGATTTTGTCTTAAGACCAAAACTTAAGGCAAACTTAAGACAAAATCCTAACAAGTTTAACTTAAGTTTAACTTAAGTTAGGATTTTGTCTTAAGACAAAACTTAAGACAAACTTAAGACAAAATCCTAACTTTACTACTCCTAAATGCCTTTTGTGAATACCGAAAGTCGTAAAGTTAGGATTTTGTCTCAGATTACTTTTGTGAATCGGGCCCTTAATTCTGTACCCATTGTTCATTAATTGAGAACCACACTTAGGCAAGTGACATATAATACATATATGCAGGCATGTAATATGTAAGCTAACAAAACAACAGGCAACATAGTTATGATGTATCAAATGACTTATATGACTGCTTATACTGTTGTTACAATTTTCTACATTTTTATAATGGTTTTTAATTTTTTTTCTCTTAACCTTATCAAAAATATATAATGATCTTTTTATGAAAAACACATATCAATCTTCTGCAGTGTCCTATACTATAGTTAATACAATAGTGTTGGAAAACGAGGCAGTATCTGTGAGGCCTGCACAAATAACATTTCACATTTATCCTTCACTGGGAACCAAACACCCTATTGTAGCGCTTGACTCTCAGAGGGTAGCGTTGCAGAGCAGTCTAAGGCTTACTCAAGGGAGGTGGTGTAGGCTAGTAATCGCCATTTACCAGTATGCAGAAATAACACTCAATAATTGATTGTCCAGTCTGTACTTTGCTTTATAAAAGGAAGAGTACATTTATTAAACACACACACTACTCAATACTATGCACCAATTTACAAATATACATAAGCTGTTGGAATTACCACCACTCCCATGTATGCACTTCATCTTGCCCCCTAATGCAGTGGGTTGACACAACCTGGAGCGAGGGCCTTGCCCACTGGCACCATCCCAGTGGCGACCCACCCCATTATCTCAACAAGCATTTAAAATAGGTACCCCTGCCCTGGTGACACATAACCCTGACTGAGCATCTTATACTGACCATACAGTATACACCTCTACATCTTAGTGGCTAACAGTCTGGGTTGTCCTTCACCTAACGCAGTAGCAAGAATACATGTTTGGGCATCCCTTAGAATGACAGTACTCATCATAGTTGATAACAGTTAAAATGCATTGAAATTAAAGCCCCTAAAAGGCATCACAGTTAAAATCACAGGATTACGCATATACAGCCAGACACCCTAGCAGGAATGTCCAGCAACATAACCCCACTTTGCTTATGACTTCACCTTACACAGGTACTTCACATTACACAAGTGACTTTCAGTCCCTCAAAAACAAATAACATTGGTAAATGCACTTCTCGTGCACTGGCACCTCTTCACCTCCAGGGGATGCCCTTTCCCAGACATCCCTAGCGCAGCCCTCCTTACTTGACGCAGTCCCTAACATACCCCCAGGTGTAGAACAAAAGGTCCAGCCCCGGGATGTTGATGACTGTTGGCTGAGCCCTTGAGGGGTTATTTCTTTCCAGTCCCCCAGAGACTTAGGGTAGGGATTCCGAATCTTCCTGTTGGGGGGAGTCTGCATGCTCCTGCAGCTCCCCCCCCCACCTCCTCCAGAAACTGGGGGTGACCCCCTCCTCCGGGAGCCACCAGACGCCCAAAACGAGTAACCTTTCCCATGCCTTGCAAGGCATTATGGGGCGCTCCAGGCTCTACCCGTGCATATCAAAGCAGCGGCTCTCCCGCTGCCCCGGGAAGAGCCGCGCTGCCACTCCTGGCGGCCTCTCGCCGCAGCGGCACGTCGGTGGGGGCCCGGTCCCACCCAGACCACGTTCCTGGTAGGTGAGGTTCGTGCCGGCTCGGGGAGCCCACCCCCGGCTGTTCCTGCCAGTTCCCCGCCCGGCTTGCACCCTCGTGTGCGGCCGCGGGAACCGGCGCATCCATTCTGGTCTTCCCGATCCTGCGGGCAGACACCAAGACTGCTGCTGGCCCAGCGAGGCCTCGGGGGAGTGCGACGGCACTCCCCTCCTCCTTCCCGCTGCTGAGGAGAGTGCAGCGGCACTACCGCCCCTCCTCTCAGCATCGCACCGGGGGCCTGGAGTTGGTAATCCCGGGCCCCCCTCTGGGGCAACTTCACGGGGAGCGCGACGGCGCTCCCCGACTTGGCTTTTGCGTCGGGGCCCTGAGTTGGGGTCCCGGGCCCCGGAAGAATCTTCACGGGGAGCGCAACGGCGCTCCCTGGCTTATCTTCACCCGCGAAGGGGGTTGCGCGATGGCGCGCCCCCCTCCTCTTCACTGGGGCCTGGAGTTGGGGGTCCCGGGCCCCCAAACATTCTTCGAGGGGGGTGCGGAGGCGCTCTCCCTCCCCCGATGTCACCGGGGGCCAGGGTGGGCTAGTAGCACCCCGCATTGGCATCTTCACGGGGAGCGCGACGGCGCTCCCCGGCTTTACTTCTTCCGGGGGCAGCCCCCGGGACCTGACCCACCCCGGGGGCACATCTTGGACCGGCGGCGGAGCCCCAAGCGCTTCGTCGTCGCTCCTTGCAGAGGTCAAAGGTCGCCTACCTTCTGGGGGGCGTATCTCGGCCCCCAGGTGGCCGGTCGGCTCCATTCTGGCCTCTTCTTGCTCCTGGTGGCGCTAACCAGCCACTGAGAGCACTTTCTTTCGCCCTCCTGTTCTCAGGGAGGGTGAATCCATCAGGGCACGGTCTTCACTGGCTCCCTGCGCCAGCCTTGCGCCTGGCTCTCCCCCTGGGCCTCTCTTCTCCTTGCGCAGAGGCCCAGGCTTCTGCTCACTGGTCCTGGTCTCCCCTTATGGCGCAAGTCAGGGTCCTGGGCCAGTCTGGAGGTTCTTCCTTCCAGCTGCCCATGGCGCCAGGCTCCAGCACCAGTCTTCCTCAGCAGACCACACCCCAGAGAGAGCTTCTCTTCCTGTGCAAGCTCTTTTAAAAGAATTTATAGGGGGCTGGCAGGAAGTCTCTGCTTGTCCTATCAAGCAGCGACACATCACCTCTCTGCCCCTGCTCCCTCCTTCCTGCCCAGGCCTCTGGGTTAGTTCAAAATGGCATCGTCCAGGGGTCTCATGCCACATGGTCTCTGAAAAGCCCCTTCCCCCCTTTCTGCCTTCTCTCCAGAGCAGCTTGGTGCCTGGCACCAGGTGACAGCTGCTGATGGATAACTGTGTAGCTCCACCCATCTTCTCTCCCTTTTGGAGAGGAGACCTTAGCCCTTGGAATGCTTGTCGTGAAGGGCTAGGCCTCTGATGCTACAGCTTGGGGAGGAAGGTCATTAATCCAGCCTGGCAGGGTCAGCCCTAGCCAGGCTCTGGTTATGAGCTGAGTCAGAGGAATATGACATTTCTGGATGACCCAAAAGCAGTACATATATGGTTTTGAATTCAGCAGAATACCTCTTCTCACCTAAGTCACAGTGGACTTTAGTGTGTGTCTGGAATTTGTAGGCCCTAGGGAAGTGAAACTATCCCATATGATCCCCATCCTCATAGGAGAATAATGGAGTGGTCCTTCAGTGAAAACAGTAAAGCACACTGACTTTCCCTTACATGTTTCTTCCCATTGTATAAAGCCTATTCCATGACACCACCCAGCTCTGCATAATTCCTGCCACACCATTCAATCTGTAACTGCTCCTGGGCTGCGCACGTCAGGAATCTCCCCTGCGCAGCCCCTACACGTGTGCACACACATGTACACACCTGTCTGCATGTAACCAGCCTGCTGCCCCTTACTCCGGCTGCAGCGCAGCAGCCTAATCTCACCAGGGGGACACCGGTAAAATCCACATGCAGTCTCTTTCATCATGAGTTCACAGTGGGTGAGTCCCAACTTAGGAGACTCTCCCACAGTAAAAGCTCAACAATTAGGTGTTCAAAAGGTGAAAAATCCAGGCGGCTCAGATGGTCAGAACCACCTTCTAACAAATAGGTAATGCATTTTCATTAGACACTTATTAACATTTTTTTCATATGATACAATATATGATAAAAAGTATCGATCAACCTATCAACCTTTCTCTTCTCTTCCCCGTAGCAACACAATCATCTGAATTTGTGGTAGGCGCTAAAAAGTATCTATTTTGTTGATGTGGAGAGGTGTGGTGCAGCGGCCAGAGCAGCTGACTTCGGAGCACAGGGCTCATGGTTTGATTCCTGGCTCTGGTGGCAGCTCAGCTCAGCACCATGTGACTCTGGGCAATAGCTCACTTAATTTCCACAACGGCGCCTTGAGACCCATAAGGGTGAGTAGTTTGCGCTTTACAAATACGGATTTACATTTTATATTTACATGTCCCCCCCCTCCCACCTCGCCCCCCCACCCCCTCCCCCCTCTGGTCGGCTCTTAGATTAATGTCCTTAAAGTCCACGGGGCTCACTGGAGTAACCAAGAGCTTTGAAAATTATCATTTTTCATACTATTACTAATAACTACTACTACTACTAATAATAATAATAATAATATTAATAATAATTATAATAATGTGCCATTATTAAAACAATAGAGAAGCATGCAATGGAATCAATACACATCATCCTAACATTCACGAAGCACACACTTTATGATGGGGCAAATGAGTATGTACAACTCACCTTGCACACACGTTGTTTGTTTTGCACGTCGAGAACAGGGTCATTTTTTGTAAACCGGGCTCACAGTTTGAGGCTAGTCTACGAAGAACACTTTCACCCCCATACATTCCTTCTTTAGCAAGAGGGACGAAAACATGCCCTCTGAGACAACACAGTACTCCACTGGCTGGAAAATTGCGTGACTTGGGAAGTGAAAAAAGTTTGAGTAAATCCAATAGCTAGCATTCCCACCTGTGGGGATACTGCACGGAAACAGAGTATTTTTTCTGGTTGGGTTTGTCCCTGGCTTTGAATTCTTAAGACGTTTTTTGTTCACCTGCCTCAGGAGATGCAGTGAAAGTTTGTCAAGTAAATCAGAAAAGAAAGTAGCAACAGAAGAGAGGTGAATCCCCCCACAGCTCTAGGGAAGTGCATCATTGCTGACCTGAGGCACCATCTGTATTCCAGTACTAAGACCAAGATATACCAGCTCTTCTAAAATGACAACTGTTCTACCAATGTACCAAACCCCTGGCCTGTGGACTCCTTGCTAGCCTAGAACTGGGTAATCATGGGTGTATCAGGGTACCACACTCCTGACTTGCAGCATTCTGTGCTATTCCAGTACTGAGACCCACAATGAGCTCTGCCAGTGCACCTCAATCCCGACATGCGCTTTCTCTCCTGTTAATCCACTGCTGGGATCCACACAAAGTCCAGCAATAAACCTCAAACCTGACAGACACCAAGCCTTATTTTCTATTGCTGGGACCTGCACAGGCTCTGCCAAAGCCCCCTAGCCCTGACCTGCTTTATGCTCTGCCATTGCATCACTGGCATCCACATTCAAATCTTCCAAAGTGCCATAATCACAGTTGCAGCCACCTCTGCTATTTCAGTAATGAAACCCAGACACACAAGTTTGACAATCAACCTAAGCCTTTAATTGCAGTATCTCTTGATATTTCCATACAGAAGCCCTTGCACAGCTCTACCAGTGCACCTCAATCCCACTTGCAGACCATTGTTGTTCCAGGGCAATTCTGTTCCCATGTTCCACCTAATGTGATCAGGTAGCATATGGAAGTGGGCAGGGTGAGGGGTTGTGCAGGGGTCTATGTGGGGAGGAGAGGTGATGTGGGTGTCAGAGGAAAGGGGAAGCAGTAGGCTGGTGGGAAGAGCATCATGGGCTCACCCTGTGCCTCAGGAAGGGGTAAGGCAAGGGACTAGACTAGTGCCCGAACCCCCTTACCCATCTGCATATGATTTTGCCCGACAGAGAGTTGGGCCTGTAAAATCAGATCCAGAGTCCCAATGCCCAGTACATCCAGCTGCAAAAATGCTGGGCCAGTTGTGACCAGCAGAGTGTTACTCCACTGCTCCACCCGACTCATAGTCAAGCCCCTAGTGTGAACCATTACGCATCTGCTCATGGGCTGTGAGCAGGAGTGCAGGAAATAGAGTAAAGAGCAGGGCTTTCAATGGGCCGGGTCTCTCTGGTTCTCAGACCCGGTAGTAATTTAAAACAGACATTGAAGCATGTCCCTTTCGGGCCCTGTATTCATGTCCTTAACTTTTCAATGTAGACCACTGATCGATTTGTGAAAAATGAGTGTTAAGGTAATCAGTGTCATTTCTGCTTATATTTCACATGCTACCTGTATTCCCTATGTTTCCTTTTTCCAGGATGTTGTGTTACCTTTTTTTCAGGCAGCATATTACTTTTGTCTATTGTATATTTTGAATTGAGTCGCAATCAGGTGTTTATAACAGGCCACGACTGAATTGAGGCTGAAGGCAGTGTGAGTTTCTCTCCATGCCATCAGTGGTGCAAAAAGGTGCTCAGAATACATGGTCATCCAATCCTTGGTCTCTCTGCAAAGTGCACAGAGCAATGGTCATACATGCCAGTTGCAGTTGTGATTCTATGAACATGTGTGGGTCGGGTGGCACTCTATGGGAATTTCAGTTTATACGTTTAAGCAATGCACTTGACTTTATAGGTCCCACCCCTTTCAGGGAAACCCTCCCCTCCCCCCCCACACACACACTTTTTTCATCCCAATTAAAGCCCTGGACAATAATGAAGGGGCTATAAAAAAGGGGAAATTAAAAGGGGGAAGACAGCTTAACGAAAGAACAAGCAAAGAGAAAACATAAATTAAAGAAAGGAAGAGAAAAATGAAAAACGTGGAATCAAGGGAATATTGAAGAATGGAGAGAAATAGACAACAAGAGCCAAACTGCATAAAGGAGGAGACTCGACAGGGACGCTTGAGGTCGTGAAGGACTGAGATAGTCTGGACAATAAGAAAGAAGCCTCAGACAGAAAGACAGACTAGCAAGAGGGGCGAGGGCGCAAGAGACATAAGAGGCGCGAGAGAGGAGCGAGAAGACATTTTGTTTAATGAAGTGGGACGCATTACACGTGACGCAGTTTATCCCGCCGTGTTCCTTCTCCCTTGATCAGTGAAACTCATCCATTAGCGCGTGTAATAATCCTCGAGAAACGATGACTAATTAAGGCCCTTTCCACGGAATATGAGGACCTACAAATTACAAAGCAATCTTGGATGGTGTCGTGGAAAGCAAGGGCTCAGATCACTGATTCGCATTAGCTCCGCGGCTTCTATTTCAAAATGGAGAGTCGAGTGGAATATTAAAATCCCCCCTACAGACAGGGGCGGGGCGATAACATTGTGTGTGCGTGGGTGTCATGGACGATCAGTGCGGTGTCAGCGTACGGTGGAAGGCAGGGCACAAGTCGGGGGGTTCATGCGGGTAGATGGCGCCCACCCATGATTTTCTCAAGGTGGACACCATCCACCATGCCAAGAAGTTGGGCCGCACTGTAAAATATGCTGAATTCATCCTGGTGTAATTTTCAAACACATTCAGCAGTACCTGCACGTTGTCTACTTTCAGTCCGCAGACGGGGAGGAGACTTTCTTATTTCAGACTCCAGCTGGGCCCATAACAAAGGCCGAATTTTAGGTTTCATCAGGCATCTTTTTGTTGGAGTCTCCTGGCTGGGAGTGCGGTCTAGAGCCTCACAACTAGATTCAAATGCATTGGAGGGGAAACCAAGGTACACACCTTCTTAGCACTCCACACGTACTTAAGAGAGGCATGCTGCTGACTTTGTTCAGTCCCTGTACACATGATACTTATGCACTGTAAGAATGTCAGATGTGTTGGTCTTTCTCAGCATTTACACAAAATAAATTGTATTTATATAGAGCTTACTGCCCCTGAGGAGGCGTTGAAATAACAATTTAAATGCCACTATTTTTTCTTTTATACTGCTCCTCATCCCAATGCAGGGTGTCAGAGCACGTTGCATCACACATATACATTACATGTACAATAAATCATATATGTTTGTAACTCACTGTACAGGATATTTTACATAACACAGAGGGGGTTGCAGGGAGTAGAAGTCACGTATCACCCTTCATAGCTCACTGTGCTATATTAGAAGGATTACAATGGAACTGCAAGTAACAGAAGGATCTCTTTGTTCAAAGCAGTAACCCACTTACCTCTCTACATGAAATAAAATGAGTAATCTGCAAGTTACATGATGTGCTTTGTAGGAGACACATTAACCCTTTATGCTACTTTGAGTCAAAACTGGGTCTAGACAAAACACACATTTTTCCAGCAAGTGCATTAACCTCCAGAGGTGTCTTACCAATATTATTCACTGAGATTTACTGGGAACACGCATATCTCTGCAGCAGGTGCCTTAACCCCATAAGATATTTTAAAATACAGGCTTTGCAACCGAATAAACAGAACAGATTTGCTATCAGTTTTCTCTTTGTTGCCAGTTTCTTTGTGGCAGAGTTTTTGAAAAATAAAGGTATAAGTTGAGGTCCAGATTTTGCGTCGGGTTGAGTCACCTTTCTGGCACAACCCTGACACAAAATCTGTTTTGGGATTTACGATGCCATACAAACAAAACAAAAAACGAACGCAAGGTAACACATTGTCCTGCCTTGCATTACCTTATGTCTGGTAGGCATTACATGGGTGGTGCCTGGGTGTTCCTGTCCATCCACCCACTTATACTGACGTGAACCCTTACTAACAAAGACTTGTAAACATAGGTTTGCACCAAATTGCTGAGTTTACATGAGGCTGGCGTAACAAGGAGAAATATCTTTATTTCTCCTCATTATTTCATTTTTGTATGTATGCTGCATTCTGCAGCACCCATACAAGAGGAAATAGCCTCATAGGATACTTTTTGCGTGGCTTTGTAAAAATAAAAAAAAAGGACAAACAAAAAATAACCTAACGCAAGGCAGCGCCTTACCGTGTGTCAGGTAGCCATTACATGGATGGTGCATTGGTGTTCCCGTACATACGCCCATGTATTTTGTGTACAAATAATACACACAATATTCTTAAGGCAGGCACACTAGCTGTCCCTGGATCAGCTCTCGAGTTCCGCTTCCCAGTAAAAGGAACAAAGTTATTCCCTATTTATGTGAGGCAACATTCCAGCTGGGCCCTGCTAGTGAATTCAAGTCTTAGAGTTCTATGATGACTTTAATAAAGTCAAAGTGCCTCTGTGCTGTAGCGTGGCAGTCAGTACAAGCCCAGTATTGGCTGCTCAGTATTCAGTCTTACCCGCTCACGCTGAAGTGGATGTTCGGAGTGCCCTGGCACACGTCTGCGGCCCGGTGGTGAGCAGAAGACTGGATGCTATGGTAGAGGTGGCAGGTATCCACATTTTCCTCTGCCTGCATATTAAGCCTCCCTGAATCCAGCGGCAGGTCTTGGGTCTTCCTGGATTGTTGGATAGTTGAATTGTTGCTCTTTCAACGTGGGGAATGGCTTTCTTCTCCATCACTGCTCCAGGGTTACAGGCCTCTCACTTCACCACGGCCCTCCCCAGCATAAGGAGTTAGTGACAGTGCACACAGGAAAATGGCCCCATCAGATCACAGCACTGCACAGGGCAATGGCCTTCTAGATACAGCAATGCACCACTGTGATAGCCCTCAATCACCACCGTGGCCCACGGAGGTCATGGACAGCACACAGGCTTTCTGCATTCACTTTGTGCAATTCAGCCACTAAGTGGACTTCTCTTTACTTCTCCTATTTCACATCAAAGGTCAATGGGGCATATTAGCAGGAACGGCGTTAAAATTATCGCCGCTTTAGCGGCAGGAAACTGCCGCTAACGCGGCGATAATGGGCTTGATAATATGCCCTTGAGAATTCCAATAGAAGCCCAGGATCACAGCAGAACATGGGCTTCTATTGGTATTCTCAAGGGCATATTATCAAGCCCATTATCGCCGCTTTAGCAGCAGTTTCCTGCCGCCAAAGCAGCGATAATTTTAACGCCGTTCTTGCTAATATGCACCAATGTTTTCTCTTTTATTCTTGGCTCATGAGGTTAGAGTGTGGCTGGCAGGCAGGAGCCACATGAAAGTCAAGTGTCAAATGCATCCTATATGTGGCCTAGATTCTTATTACTATATTCCAAGAAGGAGGGAGTGAGAAGTGATACAGGGTTCGCTCACCTTCTCAAACACCTAACCATACAAAAACAACAGGAGGGAACCCCTACAGTGCTTAGCCTATCTCTCCATACTAGAACTATGGTTTTAAAAGGACTCTCACCCACTGGAATTCCAAGTGGCATACTTCATCCTAGAGTCCTCGTCCAGATACCTAGTGTATCTGGACGGACTCAACCTTGGGAGCCAAGGAAGCACTTTCGTTATTGGTTGGGATCCTAGATTTAAAATAGTCTTGGGTGTCCTGAGGGTCAATTTTATTTTCAAAGAGCACCCTGATGGAGTTAAAAATAGATGGGGATGTACTAAGGAAACTGGAATCCTTTGTATTTCTGGGTCAGCATGTTTCAGTCATCACACCAGTGCCCCACCGGGCTAGTTGGCTTTCATAAGGAACTTACAAAGATCCCCTAAGTATCCCATTTGTGTGCATTCAATTGTGAATCTTCCATTCACCATACTCATACATGCCATACATACCTTCCCATGTTTTCCCTATGTTCACATTTTTTTTTAGTAGCGTCCTATTTAGAGCTACGTGAGGGTAAGGAGGCAGGTGGACCTTATAGTCAAGCTTGCATCAAAGGTCTCTTCCTGGCCGTGAACCTATTTGGTTCCTCCTTCCCACACATCATAGATTTTTATTATACATGGTGCAACATTGCAGCCTAATATATCAAATACAAGACAGAGCGATTTGCATAGGATCACAGAACTTGGTCAAGCTGGGAAGCCAGGATTGATCCCAGATGTTCTGCTTTCACATTGTTCATATCAACATCACAAAAAAAATGATGGATGGAGTGTTGCAACCTTTTAAACACTCACCCCCAGTCACAGATCTGGAATTGTTTGCTTGCCATGTCACCCCAGTTTGGACCCAGCCATATGCAAATCAGTCTTGACTGTGCTCCCCTTGGGAACAGTCCAGCCTGAAGCGCCAGTCAAAATAGTTTTGTGACCCAGATCTTACTCCTTAAGTTAAATGCTTTTGTGCAAGGATGTGCACAATACATAAAGTTAGCCTGGCTGATGAGGGGCTATACCCCGAAACAGGTCCCAAGTTGCTTGTTTTCTGGTCCAGGGAGGACCTGGCCTGGCAGTTTCGGCAGGACTGTTCATATGGGGAGCAGGGTCAAGACTGATTTCCATATTGCTGAGTCCATACTGGGGATGCATGGTGAGCAAAAAAAACGATAAATTTAACCCAGATCTGTGACTGGGGGTGAATGTTTGACAATGTTCAGCATTTCGTCCATCATCTTTTTGTGTTGCTACATTGTTCATATCAGCCATTAGATGGACATTTCTTTATTTCTCCTGTTTTACATCAAAAGATAATGCTTTGTCTTTAATTCTTGGCACCTGAGGGTGAAAGGCAGATGCCGTAACTGTGCACTTTTTTTACTTCAAATAATGACTGCCTTGCATAATCCTGCATGTTACTCCATGACCCAAATATTTCAGTTTTGTGCAGAAGTATCTAAATCTGGTGAACCACAATAAAAATAAATTCCATACATTTGAAATTATGTGCTTTATTTACCAGTGCCAATAACTAAATGTTGAAGAGCTGTTTTTCTTGAAAGCAAGGCAAGTTGCTTTTTGTAACTCTGGAAATTTGAGAGGGCTGGATATGGTTGTGTTAAATTTTGCCAAGCTGTTACCCTGCTGAGGTATGGGTGGTCTTGTTGTTTGGCCTTCTCATACCTAACTAGTGCAGCAATGTTGTACAGTTTGCAGTCTACAGTATTATAACACAATAGCACGGGGTAGCTTTGTTGTTAATATTCTTTTAGGTCTGGGAGACTAATGTAATTCAGAGTTCTGCAGTGTATAATATGAAATATCATGGGTGCTTACTTAGCACTGGCTCCTTCAGAATGAGGTTACAGTGAATAGGCGAGCCCTCAGGTCAGTGCTATTGTAAGCAAGTAGGTCAAGTGGGCATTCTCTGGTGCACCATGTTGGCAGTGTAACATGTCTAGGATATGCAAAGTTCTTATTAGCGAGCATAGTCTAGTGAAGATTCTGATGACTGCCCATAGTTTCTGGTGTCTATCGCTGTTCCTACATCTCCCCACTTGAGTAGTTTTTCTATGCAAGCTAGTAATATTTTCCTCTAAAGGCCAATATTTACATAAAAGTGCTAGTTGGGAATTGCATGTGCATTTTTCTTGTGAGTTACCTTAGTCACTATCTCCTTCTCATCCTTGGATACTGTGCGGCTTACACTTATTTTGATGTGGAGCTGATACCGCTTACTTTGAAATTTATGGTCCATTCTTAGTGTGGGTATTCTGGTGGTACTGATTCTAGGGTGAGCTATCAGGTTGCACTGGTGAATATGAGTGTGGTTTAGATATAGTTATGCCAACAATAAGGACATGAGAGATGTCTGCTGCTAAATGTGTAGGTGACATTTTTTTTGGGGGGGGGGCAGTGTGTAATCTGTAAAAACATAGATGCAGAGCCACAAACATTTTCTTTGGGTCCTATTGCTGAATTCCAATATTGCTATAAACATTTTCTTTCACTACCCTACAACTGATTATTCTTGCAGGGTTTTTTTCATCCCCTTTTCTGCCTTCATCATTGTTTTCCTGTCTCTTTCTCCTTTCTTTCTTTTCTATCCTTCTATCTTGCTTTGGGTCATGGTCTGTTGGTGAAAATGATCCCTGATCTCCTAAGATGAGTGCAGGTGGGTAAGGCTGAGTAAGAATGCTTAGAAAAGTGGTCTTACCTCTGGAGAGCGCAGGCAGCTGAAGCAATTACATTTACAAGGAAATTTGCTGCACATGGAATATTATGCCTGGTTGAGTAGGCTGGCAGTAGAGTTAGTTTGTTCAATCCTTGGGTAGAGGACGCTTTACACTGACAAAAGGCAACATTGTTTTATGCGTGGCTCACAAAAGTGTGAGACTTTGGCCTAAATCAGGAGGGTTTGCATGTATACTCGTAATGAGCTCAAATGTACTCATGATAGATCTGCTAAACATATATGTGAGGTCTTAGGATGGGATGTCACTTCTTGTGATGCAACTTCCTGTAAAGTCATGGCTTTTGATGCCCCTTCCTGTGATGTCAGTTCCTGTGATGCCATGTATGATGTCACGTGCCATGATGTCACGAGTTGTGATGTCACTTGCATACTGCCTAACTAGGTTAATCCCCACACTTCCTTTTTAGGACTTGTGCCCTACTGGAAGGGATACAGTGATGATGACATTCTGGCAAGGGAAAATGAAGAGAGGGGACCTGTACCAGCCACAATTTGATTTGACAATTGATTGAACCAGTACCAAAGATGAAATTGTCTCTTTCTGTTTTAAACAATAGGCCTCCTTATTGCTGTACACAATGAGCTTCTCTATATAGCAGCGGTCGAAGTGCATGAAAAAAAGTATGAGAACTGTGATGCAGTGGGCAAAGGGGGTGGGATGATTGAGCGTGGGGTGTGGTTAAAGACGTGGCTAAAAAGACAAAATATTCTGTAACTTTATTCAGACTTTCACCTTCAGGTAACTACATATAAAATAATAGACAGCTTAAATGAAAAATACATGCAAGTTAGGTTAATCAGTGGGAAATGCACTATCATACATTATGAAACCTCTATCAGTTAATGCACTGCAGAGGTCTGTGTCTGTATCCAGAAAGCCACAGAATTGAATCCTGGTTAGTGCAGTGGAGAACAGTGACTTGTATATGTTTAGTGCAACAAAGTCACAGTCTTTGATAAAGAGCACTATGAATATGTAGGTCACTATTTTAAACTTGCATTAAACACAGTATAAGATAGCTGCTATAAAATGCGTAAAAAGGTTTAAGCTAAAAAAAGTGCCCCCAATATATACATTTTAATAATACTCGGATGGTACATAGTGCAATTTTCATTTTATAACTGTCCTTTAAAAGCTCACACCACCGCTCAGCTGGTAACTACCTTGCTATACCACTCAAAAAGAATACATCTGTGTCATTGGGAAGCTTCAAGTGATTCCATCAAATAAAGCCAATACCGGCTTCCAAGCACTCTTTAAATTTGCAGATTGACCAGTTGTGCACATTTACATTTCTTTAAGGCAGCAGAGACACCCTGGCAAGAAGGCTTGTTTCTTGTTAAGCTGTGTGCTTCTCCTTCAGTTTCAGAGCACAGGAGACTCTCTGCCTTATACTTCAACTGAAGCATTTAAACCTCTTGGAATTCATCCCCAGATGGATGTTCTGTCACATAAATTAGGGGAACTGCTGTTTATACATTAAAAAAGGAAAAAGGTATGGGCATGTCATGCCCCTCAGATCCTGCCCACTTTAACCACTGCTTTATCGACCCCAGAAGGGTGAAGTGCTGAGCTGGTCCTTTTGATATTCAAACCCATGAGCTCCCTGTCAATTGACATACTGGCACCCTGCCTTTTTTAAAAGGATCGGCCTAGAGCTCCCTTGTTAGTAATGTGCCTTTTTTAAGCTGGTGTTAGGCAAGACATTTTGATTTTACTAAAATTAAATGTAACATATAATTACTTAAAGGGCTTTCAGCCAGCCCTCTTTATACATAATATACATCGGTCTGTTATTTTGCCACTCACAGTTTTCTTCTGCCCACTATAGCATTCAGCATGGGGCAGTGGGTCAGCCCACCGCACCCTTTGGCTAACTCACTGTGAGTGAAGGCTTTTTTCCTTTTCACAAGGAGCACATCCACACACAAAGTAGTCACTTTGGTGAGTCGCGTGCAAAAAAACCCTCTGTCATGCAGTGGTTGGCGGAATGTGGCTGGAACTCCGCGTTACAAGCATAATACGGAGTGGCCAAAACTTCGCCAACTTAGCCGGTGGAGCGGAACTTATCGCTCACCTCGATAATAATGTAGTAGTCCAGTATTGTTGGAGATACAAATTCACCACGGTAGCCAAACGTAAACTATCCAGGTCTTCTAGGCTGTTTTAAGGAAGGCCATAAGATCCTATGGGGTGTGCGAGATCTGCTGTACTTCAGTCCGGTGTCCTCACTTCTAAGGGTTGTCCTTGTAACCTAATGTACTCAGGAGCCACTACCATAAATAGGAAAAAAAGCTAAAGGTGAAACATCCACAACACCCTAAAAGGCCACAAGCTAATTCCAACACGACAGCAGAGCGGTTTCTTCCAAAGATGTACCAACATTTAATAGTGCGCAGAAAATTTGCCCCCAAATAGAGCTCATCTATTGGGGTGATGTAGAAGGGTTCTCGTTTACAGACTGAAGCTGGCCTGGCTGAATCAATGCCTTCTGCTCCAGACCCTGGCAAGAGATGAAGCATTTCACTTTCCTGGGTTGGAAATTGAAAAACCAACACTTTTCTGAAGAAGAAATGAAAGAAAAACAGTAGCAGATTTGTACGCTTTGGGCAGCAGGCCAACCGCCCACTATATCTTCCCACAGAGGCATCGCTCCAACTGCTGCCTCTGAGCAAGAGCTGCAGTCATGTAGTCCTTGGTGGTGACAAGCACTGAGAAAGATTTCCTATTTATTTACCCTACTGTTTTTGTTTTGTATTTGTAAGGAGTCCTGGAATAAAAAAAATGGCTATTTGGAGGAAAAAAAACCTAGATGCACAGGGCAGAGTCGCTGGCTCGAGTACAATTCCATCGGCTGTGCACAAAATTTTAGCTCCTTTCATTTTGTGAATCTTGTGCGACTGGAGGGCAGGAGGCAGTCTGTCCCCTCCCTAACGGAAGGCACAACTTCAACCACAGGGTATTCCTGACAGACAGATGTAGGTCTTGAAGGAGCTGACAAACATGTTTATGTCCAGATGGGAACAGATTTTATGCCCTGAGAGGGCCTACAAACATGCTTATCCCAAGAGGGATCTGACAGACAGACGTTAGGTCCTGAGGGGGCTGACAATCATATTTATCCCCGGAGGGATCTGACAGACAGACTTTAGGTCCTGTGAGGCTGACAAACATGTTTAGGCCAGGAGTGATCAGACAGACAGACTTTAGGTCCTGAGGAGGCTGACAATAATGTTTACTTCTGGAGGGGGTCTGAGAGACACACTTACAGTCCTAAGGGGTATGACAAACATATATATGCCAGGATGGATCTGACAGAATTTAGGACTTGAAGTGGTTGACAAACATGTTTATGGCAGGAGGATCTGAAAGACTTTAGGGCCTGAGAGGGTTGACATACATGCTTATGTCTGAAGGGAACTAACAGACAGACTATAGGATCTGACCTGAGGGTGCTGACATTTAGAACTCTGATGGAGCTCATAGACTCGAGGTCCTCAGAGAATTGACAAGTAGATGTCTGGAGTGAACAAACAGACTTTGGATCCTTAGGGTTCTGGCAATATTGCTTATGCCCTGACGGTACTGATAGACAATCATTAGGTCCTAAGAGTTATTAGATACAACTTAGGTACTCACAGAAATGACAGACAGACTTTATGTCCTGAGGGAGTTGACAAATATTCTTCTGAAGACTTTGCTGATCAACTGAAGGAAGTAGAGGGGATGGTGTTTCAGTCTTGGTTTTTGGCTTTGGTCACAGCATCTGGAGGTTCTTGCTATATGGCACTGTAGACAGATGAGACATCCTTCTGATATTGGTCACTTGTCCGCAGAGGGGGGTCGCATACTTCTTGCCAACCTGGCTTTTTCTAGCAGGAAGCACTGTAGAGAATGCAGTAGTAGTGCAGGATGTAGGTGAGCTCACAGCAAATGCAGGGTCAGTCCCCAATCTTCATCGGTGCCCCAGCGACTGGTGAAATGGTGTTGGTCGAACTCTAACATTTGTACATAAATGTTCTCCTGCCTTGTGTCAGCTTGTCTTACCTGCTCACAAATACCACAATCGCTGAGCTCAAACTGGAGCCGATCCAGGCCTGGGAAAGGCAGGGGGATTAGCAATTCCCCTGCGCTGACCCCGCAGCTCTGAGACGCGCTAAGAGGCTTTCTCTTTTTCTCTGAATGCACAAGATAAGGGCTTAATCATTTAAAAGCAAGATCGAAATAAAAGGCCACTTCCTCCCCTTGACCTAATTCGCGTAGGATCCCTGCTTCGTAGGCAGCAATGGGACAAACAATCTTGAAATCCAAAAAGCTGGTTCTGGCACAGCTGCTTGTGAAATGAGGGTTAATATCCTCTTAATAGGGCAGATTTCATCTGCTGACAAGAAGGAGAGTTGGAAGAAAGCAAAAGTCTAGTGGCCCGCCCCTAAAGATCAAGCACAAATACCCTGCCTCCTCAATAGACTCAGGCCAAGCCGCAGCAAGGTTGCCATGTTTCCTAATACAAGCAATTAAATTGTCACCCCTGCTCTTAGCTAGGAAGTCAAAGAAGGCCGTAATTGGGGTGTAGTGGCTCTTTGCACCCCTGGGCCCCAGACCAAGTCACATACAGCACTGATAGCTATGCCCCTTAAAATGACCCAGAATGCTGACAACTGGGGCACTCAAAAACAGCTAGCCTGTTGAACGAGGGCTGGTGCCATTTCTGATATTATGTTGGTTAACGCTCTATGGAGAGCGTCACTGTGTGATAAGAATCCATGGCCATACCAGAAAATGCACTCCTGTTAGGATGGCGAAGACGTATGGTCATAGCTTTAATGTTGGCAGAACTTGAGTGGCAGTAACACTGACAACCACAAATTACAGACATATACTTGCATTCCATTGACGGTATTAAGATACCATTGACTTTCTTGTATACAAGTCATCCCTCCTGCTTGTGTATATCACACACATCTCCAATGCACCACTGACTCCTTGAGTATGCAAGAGACCCTTCCCTTATGGTGCCTACACTTCATTTATCAACTGTCTTTCCTGTACACTACAGCCCTATACAGGAAACTACTAATCCCCTTTAAGTACAGTTGACATCTTGTGTATATCACTGACGAATCCAATAAATCTCTGACTCATGCATGCTTGCACTTATGTAATGCCCACGGCCTATCGCTGACCTTCCATATAACGCGGACCGTTCCACTATGCCATTCAATAGTCTCATCAACAGTGTGGGACCCCAGCGTGACTCCGACACCTTGAGCATGCTGTCGAGGGCTCCATGTGCTCTTGTTCCTTCCAGTATACCTATAATCCCTTTAACCTTCCACTGGTCCCTCCACTATCCTGAAATGGTCTGCATTACAATGCTGAATGTGTGTGGTTTACATCTTGCCTAACGCCATTTCCACCAGTGTTTTTCTGCACCTATCTTGCTCACTGTACAACACCGAACTGTCATGGATGTCTACACTCTATTCCAAATTTTCTTCAGTGTATTACAGTGCCATACATTTGAAAGACCACTGTTCTCTTGTGAAGAGCAGTCTTCTGCAAATTCACAATAAGGAATGACTGATAAAGGTTTGTGGCTGAGAGGGTGTAGGCACGGACATCTTAAGAATTTTGGGGGCCCTGGGCCAAGCATATATTGGGGGCCATGTTCGGAACAACTTTGAGTTTATGATACTATTTCAGATTTTTCATTCCCTCAGATGCCAGGTCACGAACACTGCACGGGCAGACTGGTCCAAATTCTAAATCTGTTTTCATCTAATATTAAGGGATAGTGATGTGTGTTTTCAATATTGTAATACAGCAGCAGCTCACTAATACTGTTGCAAATAATCTTTGCGTCCCACTGTAATTTCTCATAAAAGGAATTTTTTTTATGGATGTTGCATGGTGTTGAAAAACAAACAACATTTCTCAGCAAAATGTCTGAAATAGAATCCCACACATTGTGGTACAGGAAAATGGTATTTAAAACAACCTAAGTTTAAAAATCATTCAAGGTCATCAGGGCTGGACTGTGTGAAGGACAGAGCCAGATCTATCAGGGGGATTCCTGAAAAGCTGGGGCCCTGAGCCAGATCCCACTTTGCCCATACCTTACAACGTCTCCGGGTGTAGGTCGTCAATATCGCAGGACAGACTATCGTGACAAGACTATCGAGGGAGAAATTATCGAAAGGTAAAGTTGTATAGATTTTCTATACGTAAAGCCAGATATGCATATCTTGGTGCATAAATATCTTCAAGGTATGTAGATGTATAGTTAAGAATAGTAAATCCTTACCGCCCTCTGTGCATTTACAACTTTGCTATTTTGTCCCTTGATATGCTGGCCCGTTGATATTCAGCTTTTGATATTCCGCAGTACAATCGCTGAGACGAGAATCTTACCTTATTTGTTAAAATGCAGCTTCTCCAATGGAGAACATGTCAGAAGGAACAAACAAACACTTGAAGTTCAGATTACAGTCAGCATGGTGTTTGGGGAAAGGACGCCTCCACAATCAGGCGACACAGACCACAATAACCACAGCACGAAGATCAAGAGACCCATTGCTCCTTCTCTCATACAAGCGGCAGAATAATCCAGGCTGACTCCACAGGGCTCAACTCCCCTGATGTGTAAAGGATTTGTCAGAACTTTGCATAGCTCATGCAAGTCAAAACGGGAACAAAAGATGAATCAACTGAGAGCAGTAGCCGAAAAAGACATCAACACCTCCTACAGCCATATCAAAACATCTAATTATGTCCTAAAACAGCACCCCAACAGCCCCTTTACAAATAGCACTCTGTATCAACGCTCTCTACAACACACACAAACATCACATCAACACACCTCATAAGAAAATATAAACACCCCATCAACACATCCTGCGACAACTTACAAATGCAAAACAACACCTATAAATAAATCTATAAATAACAGTTCGTCTTATAACCACATCCAATTAAAAACAAAAGCGACAACAAGAGACCACATACAGATCATATAACCATGTTCTAAAATTTCACCCCGAATCCTGTAACCACTGACATATAACCATGCAACGAGGCCTGGGGCCACTTAAAAACATCTGTCAGGGTAATAGGTAAGTAGATCTAAAAATCTGAGCAACACTTTCTATAACTGTATCGAAGCTCCCTATATATACACAGTATTTCTTACGTATACTGACTCTGCACATTATCCCAACCTATCACCATCACATTAGGAAACCTGAGCTAAATATTCCGTGCTCTAACCACTTACAAATACACATCTTCTGCAAGTACATGTTGACATCAATGAACCTAAAAAAGAAGAGTTGGGGAGAGGAGTTGGCCTAAGGGTAGGGCGGTCGACCTCGAATCTGGGGAACTGGGTTCGAGTCTCGGCTTCGAGTCTCGACAATGACGCTGAACATCCTGTGATTTTGGACAAATCACTTAGGGGCATATGTATCAAGCCCATTCCCGTTCGCAAACGGGCCAATTCTCAGAATTGGCCCGTTTGCGAACGGGAAAAAGCCTTTTGGGATGTATCATCCCAAAAGGCCCTCGCAAAATAGGGAATTGCAAAATTTGCGATTCCCTATTTTGCGAATGCATTTAAGGAATCGCAAATTGCGATTCCTTAAATGCAATGAAGGAAGCACCCAAGTTGTGCGATTTTGGCTTAAGGAATCGCAAATTACCACCAACTTCAGGTTGGTGGTAATTTGCGATTTCTTTGAAAAATGCACTTTTTTGCATTTTTCAAAGTGCCATGTGGCACACATACATGCCATTAGGACATGTATGTGCTCCACATGTGCACACATGCACATTTCAGGGGTGCAACAGGGTGTCCTTTAGGAACCCTTGCACCCTTGAAATTGCGTGCGCAATTTGCGAGTACCTATTGGGTACTCGCAAATTGCGCACGCAATTCCCATTCATTCCTATGGGCCTCTTGGCCCATAGAAATGAATGGGAAGCCATTCCTTAATGCGACTCGCAATTTGCGAGTCGCTATTAAGGCATGTCAGGGAATCGCAAAATATTTGCGATTTTTTAATTACATCTCATTTTGCGATTCTCAAATAGCGATTCTCAAAACATCGCTATTTGAGAATCGCAAAACCATTATTTGATACATATGCCCCTTAATCTCCCTGTGCCTAACAAAAATGAATGTGTCCTCATGTAACGCAACTGGTGCTATGTAAAGCGCTCTGATACCCGATACCCTTGGGTCAAGTTTGCGCTATATAAAACTCCGTAAAAAAAAAAAAGAGTGAATAAAACCATAAACACTTAAAAATATGAAACCAACATCTTCTCCAACCAACTCCTAACATCCGTTTAACAGATTAAGATAACACATATAAACCCCCCATCAGAACATCTGATAATCACTATATCAACCAGTTTCTAACTATATCGAAATATACCATCAGCAAATTCTATAACACACAACCATGCTATTCACATCTGCCATAATGAGATACCAAACAGCCAATCAGCATACCTGACAATCACAATCAAACAACCGAAAAAAACACTGTATATTCAGGTCTAAAAATTATCATTATGCAGGTGGTATCACATATAATTCATAATTTTGTGCTACGATTTTTGCTCGTGTGAGATTGGTTCAAGCAAGTTCAACGAGAAAATGTCTTCCTCTGCAACATGTTCTACAGTACCCTGAGACAATCTTCCATGCGAGGTATTCTTTGAATACAAGGCCACCAAACATTCTATATGCATTACAAATATTTTATCTACAGTTTCAAGAAACGGATCTATTGTCACCTGTTATAACAACAGCAAACTTTCCTACCACAGCATCCATTTCTAACACATTAGGATAACACCGCACTCACATCACCTTTTATACACACACCCACATTTCCATTAAATAAATCGCATTACCCTATTTATCAAAAGAGGGGGACTCTAGGACCCATTCTAAAAGGTCCGGTGACCCGTGCTCCCGAAATTAAACTTATACCAAAGGGAGTCACCGTTCCTGAGTGGAGATGGAGAGAAGGGAAGTAGGGGGTACTCTTGTCGTGTGCTACTCTGCTTGTGGGAGGCAGGGTGTCCTCACCTTGATGCCCTTACACACCCCGAAGGATGTCATGCTTCATCATTGGGCTTTTGCTCCTCGTCGGGCCGGTGCTACAATGCCCTACGGGTCCCCCGAAAGGTCTCTTTTTCGGAGATCTTTTGATGAAGCCGTATGGGTGCATGGGTGTAAGTGGCAGTGAAGTCCTAGAAAGTGTATTAAAAAATGGCTGGAGGGAGAGTGATTAATTTTTAATAAAGTGATCCCTCTGTCATTATTAAAACAAAGTGTATGGAGCTGCTTTAAGGGGTATTATGTCCCTTGGTAGCTGGGTGATTATATGTCCTTTCATTTATCCGGGGGCACCAAAAGTTTCGGGCCACTGTAGATATAACTTTCTTATTCGGTCCTGACGAAGCGCCCTGGATCTCCCCCTGAGACCACTGAAGCGCGAAACATGTTGACCATAACATATGCCCACTAGGGACATATAATCACCCAGCTACCAAGGGACATAATACCCCTTAAAGCAGCTCCATACACTTTGTTTTAATAATGACAGAGGGATCACTTTATTAAAAATTAATCACTCTCCCTCCAGCCATATTTTAATACACTTTCTAGGACTTCACTGCCACTTACACCCACGCACCCATACGGCTTCATCAAAAGATGTCCGAAAAAGAGACCCTTCAGGGAACCCGTAGGGCTTTGCAGCGCCGGCCCGACGAGGAGCAAAAGCCCAATGATGAAGCATGACATCCTTCGGGGTGTGTAAGGGCATCAAGATGAGGACAACCTGCCTCCCACAAGCAGAGTAGCACACGACAAGAGTACCCCCTACTTCCCTTCTCTCCATCTCCACTCAGGAACGGTGACTCCCTTTGGTATAAATCGCATTACTGCATCCAAAAATCAAATACTTTCTTTAACCAACATAACTAGAAATATCCAGACCTTCTGAAAAATATCTAAATAAAATCAATATGTTCGATAAATACACATAAATCTGGGCTAGATGCCATCTGTTAGTGAATCTAAGCTTCATATCTACCCTCCAAATAATCACATCAAATACAGACCCCCATTTCCTCTTACAAGGACACAACGAAAAACATATAGCAATTTCAAACATCTCCAAAACCTCGGCGCCTCCTACAAACATGTTCAAACATTACAATGATATCTGTTACACCCACACCAATATAAAATCACCACCTTTGCCAAAATCAAAGATGAGCACTAAATATAGCTGCTTTTTAATTTATGGCTTCATCACAACCATGGGCCACATTACACAATAAGTGCATTTTCATTGTTTGCGCCCGGCGCACCTATAAAAGGTGAGTCCGGCTTAAATAATGAAAATGCGCCCTATTATGAGGAATGCGCCTTCCCCCAGGGCAGTCGTAAACTTGTGCTGCCCTTGCAGCAGCGCATTCGGGTGAAAAACGGAGTGGCTGCTTTACAGCCGCTCTGTGTTTTCACAGTGCAGGCGGCAACCCGCCTGGACTTTTAAAGGGGAATAGAGATCCCTTTGAAGGAGGGTGCAGTCAGTTACTGCACCTGCCTACAAGTGGACGTCTTGGGGTTCCATGGGACACCCTTTACCCCCTGCAGAGGGCTGTTCTCAGGAGGCGCACTGACAATGCGCCTCCTGAGGGCTCCTTTGCTTCTGCGCCCGCTCACAGAGGCAAAGGGATTCCCTCATTTGCATGGGGCACCCCCCATGCAAATGAGAGAACACCCACTGCAGATAGCGATGGTGCTTTATGTGCGCCAGCGCTATCGGTATTACAGAAAGGGCCGCACAAGTGTCTGCGGCCCCTTCTGTAATACCAAAATGCCCCGGGGGCACGCAAAGTGGGTGCAAACGCCCATTGCGCCCACTGGGCACTTTCTGTAATATGGCCCCATATCTTTTATAAATAGCCATTCTGTTACCAACTTATAACATGGCATCTGTTGGACTTGGCCCTTTTGGCAGGTTCACCCCTAAACTTTTTGCCTGTTAATATGACCTGATCTTAGTAGTTTTTGGCCTTTGCGCACTTTAGCACTGTGTCCCAGTGTAAAGTGCGTGCGCACTCTGAGTGCATGTGGTGAGATTGTCCTGCCCTCCCATAGGAATGCATGGGGGATATGTGTGTCCATGGTAATTCCTGGTGTGAGAGGAGTGCAGGGGTGAGTTTAGTATGTGCGAACTCGTGAGAATAAATGCTGCGCAATGGTGTGCGCAGATTTATTATGACTGGTGTAGAAATGCCACTTTTAGAAGTTGGCATTTATGTGTGCTCTGTGTCTGCCTGCCTGATGTGAATTGCATGTCTGGCTTTGTGAGTGACAGGGGCTGGGAGGTGTGTGTGGCTCCAGGAGGGGCAGGGTGAGTCAGCGCAGTGGTGAATAGGGAGATCTGCATCTAGATGGGAGGGAGGAGTTGCACCTGGGACCTGAATAGGGCTGTGCCTTCCCTCCACAATGCTGGCTCCACCCCCTGTGGTGCGTCTGATGTCCCTAGCCTGTCCTGTGAAAGGAGAGAGGAGCTGAGCAAAACAAAGTGCTCCAAAGCTCCCCCAAACCAGTTGCATCTGGTTTTTCCCCAGCCCTGTGCTATGTGACAAAGGAAAAGGGTGTATAAAAGAAGGGGCTGTGACCCCATGAAAATGTTCTCTGTTGAGCTGAGGGGGCCTGCTGCTGCTGGGCTCCAGGAGGAACCGCCACTAGGGACTGCCTCCCTGCTGGAGGGCCCTGTGAGCTGGCCTGCCTGAGCCCAGCCCTTTGCCGCCCCCTTTTATCCTAAAGGGCTTGCTTTGGACTACAGCGCCTGTGAGCGCTTTATTTTGCCTTTTTGCAGAGCGTTTGACTTTTGCCCTTGTGAGTGCTATATTCCTGCCCAGGAAGAGTGCTGGTGGCCTGCAGCGCGAGCTGCAACGTGTGGGATTCCCCCACACTGCCCTTTATGTTGCGGGAGCCCACCCCGCATTTTCAGCCGTTGGTGCTCGTTTTTAACAAGCGGGTGCCCACCCCGCAGTTGTGCCCTTTAGCGGGAGCCCACTCCGCGTTCTGGCCGCATTTGAATTTATTTGGTAGGCGGGAGCCCACCCCGCATTGCCGAGATCAAAGAGGGATCACCGCCGCCAGCCCGATTCCCGTGGAGAACGTTGCCGGGCCGCTGCAGACGCGACCCGGAAGCCAGGCGGCCTTGCCTGGTTGTGGGCGGGGCCACGTAACGCGAGGCGGAAGCAGCCCGGGAGCCTCGCAGGCTCCAGAACGAAGTCCCGGTCCCGAGAAGGGGACCGGGTGAAGCGAGGCATTGAGAAGCGGGGCTCCCATGAGTGAGGGAAGCCCGGAGACTCGCCCGGACGTCTGCCAGAAAATCCTGAGGCCCGCAGGAGGAGGCAGCGTGACGCACGCAGGGCTCCGTGTGGTGAGAGAGACCTGCATGTGGAGAAGACCGGTCGAAGAGCAACGTTGCCGCCTGAGACCGGAAGAGCGTCCCAAGCAGCCGGTGAGTGGGGGCTTGGTGTTGCACCTTGTTGGTGCCTGAGCAGTCCCACAGGAGAGCGGGCCGCTCCAACGTGGCCACATTTGTTGTCAGGGCCCCAGTGGGGGTCCAGAGGGCCCGGGGAGTGGCAGTGCCTACCTTCATCGCCTCAGTTGCACCGCCATAGCGGGCAACTGCAACGTTTGGGGGCCATTTGTTTTGTAGAGTCCCAGTGGGGACCTCAGAGGCACAGTTAGTGCCAGTGCCATTTGCCAGCTGCCCTGCGAGAGCGCAGGCAGCTGCAACCGTGGGGGACAGTTTCATTTTTAAATTGCGAGTCCCAGAGAGGGGCTCAGGGGCACGCCTGTGCCCGTGTTCATTTTCACAGCTGCCCAGCAAGTAGTGGGCAGCTGCCACGTTTAGGCTTGCGCAATTGCGCCCCCTTGACTCCTGCTGCCTAGGCAGCGCCCTGACTCTGGGGACATAGGGCATTTGAGCCCCGGTGAGAGGCCAGTTGGCCTGGGGCCAGTGTCAGTGCGTTGTGCCCCTGATTGGGGCACACTGTGTTTATGCTTACGAGGCCTATTGCCTCATGTGATTTACGCCTAATGTGATGTAGGTGTCCCATCTTGTATGTTACAGGATCTCGTGCTAAGTTCCTACCTGTACCAGTAATTACTGGTTGTGCGCTACATTTATTATTTGCATTTACTTACCTGATCTGATGGTTCTGACCGTGGCCCGATTGGCCTGGTCCTGTATATAATTCCCCTGTGAATGTGGCCTAGTGCCAGTTGGCACACTGTATATTATGTGATTATGTTTCTAAGGTATTTATGATAATACAAAGGCTATTTTTTATATAACCTTGTGTGGAGTTCCTTTTGTGGTGTGCCTAGTGTGTTGCTGCTGTGTGAGTGTGCTGCGCAAACGCTTTACACATTGCCTCCGGGATAAGCCTGACTGCTCGTGCCAAGCTACCAAGGGGGTGAGCAGGGGTTATCGTCGGCGTGTAACTCCCTCGCCCTGACTAGAGAGGCGGTCTCTGCCTGGCTTTGGCGCAAGCCTTAGCCAACCAGAGATCCCATTTCTAACAGCATCCAAACATATCTACGTATCTTCTAACATCATCAAAACATAGCATCACATTTTATAGCAACAGGCGAACATCTAATCAACAGTTCACAGAACTGTATACAAATCTATCAACACCTGCATTACCATACACAAACAGCCTATGAAACCCTACAATCATACATAGACCGATTTTCATCTCAACACTGTCTTCAAAATTCTAAAATCATATATAGACAAGCATAGATCAAATCAACACCCTACATAACCACATCTCAACTTTACATTATTATGTTACATTAAGCTATATTATGTATTGTCCTGTTGCGTTAGTTTTAGGCTGGTTCATAACTAGCCTTGCCTAAACTCACAAACCAACCATTCTGGCTTCATCATGATATCTGAAATAACTGAATTGCGTTTAGCAGTTTCTGAAACTGCAGTTGCTTTTCAATGCCTCTCATTTGTTCTTGGAGGACATTCAGTAAAAAGCCTACTCCCATAGCTAAGGTACTCCTATAATACTTTGCAAATTGAATCTTGTGGTAACTAATTTAATGGAGTGCAAGACCTTATTAGAAGGTATTTCTCAATTTGTGATCCTAAGCAGAGAGTTACTGTTTATGAATGGCTCTGTGTATCATGAACACTGACCTTAACTTCATCCGAATAAGTCCAGGCAACTAGTGATTAGATTCTAGGTAGGTGAAATCATGAGCTCTTACATTTCAGGTGTAATATGACTCTCAGAACATTTTCCTACACTATCTGCATTTTATGTATGGTCATGGTGGGATAGCCTTTAGAGTTGGTATTGGCATAGCACCCTCTAAATAAAAATCACAACTGTGACCTATCACTGATAGACATATTGCTTATTAAATTCTTAAGAAGATAAAATTGATAAAAATGATAAAATTGTGGGTGGCATGAGTTCACCACTTCTTTTGAAATTTTGTGCTGTTTTTCTAACCTAAGTGTCCTACCTGATCTATGTGAGTGAGTTGTTGATTCATTGATATAGATGCGAAGAATGGGTAAGCATGAAGAGCATCTGAGAATATGTTACCAACCACTTCCACCTCAATTTTATCTCTATAGATGGCTGCTCAGCTATCATGAATCAAAATGTGCACCTAACACAGGCAGTCATGGTTGGCTGAAGAGGACAGAAATTTCATGGGATTCTCACATTGTCACCTATGAGCCAGTTGGGCAATATCCACATACCTCAGGACATTACGTTACAGAGGAAAATAACTTCAGCCTACTGTTCCACATAGCTGTTAAAAATGAGGGTAGACAAATTATGCCCGGAAGAACAGCGCATTTAACACAGGCTCCATTTAGGAGTAAATTTGGCAGTCTCACTTGCTGGAACAAACAGGATGAAAATATTCTCATTCAATGAGGTACTAATACGCTAACGCTGAAGTTGTGCAAATGTTTCAGTTCCACAGGTGAAGTAATGCGGAGATTATAACTTCACACCTTCACACAGCTGTCAAGTTTGTTTCCAGAAAAAACAAAGAAAATTGAAAGGGAATTAAACATCAAAATTTTCACAAAGGTGGTGAAGTGATTTAGCCCTACTTAACACAACCCTAATTAAAGCCCATCAAAGTTTGAAGTCTTTTAGTAGGTATCTAATAGTCTACTGAATCAAACGCTGCAACAAGGATTAGGAGTATAAACACTGCAGGAGAACCTGCAGTGATTCTTGATGGAAGTTTTTTTCTCAGTCCTCTAAAGTGGTCTGATGGTAGTTTGGAAAAAGGTGGAAAAGGCCATGCATTTCAACATGAAACTGTGGTTTTAGTCTCATACCCAATTTTTTGAGAGACAATTTAGAGATATAGGGGTCGATTCCGATCTCGCTAGGAAAGCTCTCCGTCCGACTCGTTTCCGGAGTGCTTTCTGACCCACTCGTGCTCCGGGGCTCCGAGCGCCCGAGTACGATGCGAACAAGCGCTGACCGACACGGGTCGCTCGGAGCCCCATTGAAGTCAATGGGAGCCTGTTGTACGACGCGTACACAGGCTCCCATTGACCAAAGAGGTACGTTGCGCACAAGGGCGCCCCCTGTAGTGGGGACGCGTCTATGCAACATGCACCATACAGGCATGTGTAGGGGGGGACCCTTGGGTCCCCCCCTGTGATCGACTCGTAGGGCTATGGATGAAGGGGGGTCCGGCGCGGACCCCCGAAGTCCACTTCCCGGAGCGTTTACGTGTCGGAGGCTCCGACTCGATCTGGCTGTCCGAATCGTGCATCGTACTGGCTCGGTCGGAAATCGCCTCCATTGCACGGCACGGATTGCTTACAGTCGAGTCGTACGGAGCGGTTCGGAGCCAGAAACGATTCGGTCGGCGATTTCGTGTATCTCGCATCGTACTTGCTCGTCCGTACGGCTGTACGAGTCGGTCGGGAAACACGCGTACGGCTCGTGCTTTTTCCGGCCTGTTCGCTTTCGGAGCCCTTCCGAGCGGGATCGGAATCGACCCCTAAGTGTTAATTAGATATTTCCGAATCACGGAATTTTGGTTTCTTTTATAGCATATAAGAGTAACTACAAATATATCTTTAATACCTCAGACAACAACATTCAAACATCTCTCTATCCACTTTTTATCCAATTCCAAACATCCCAACAATTTTTTCCTTCAGCCTTTACCCCATATTAAAGCAAACACGTTACTTCTATTAACATAGCAAAATCGTAGCTTTGCCCATAGAATCCTAAAAATATTCATACTCCATTTACAGCTATTTTAAGCATGTCTGAACATCCAATCAGCACCTTTTATAATCATATTCAACATTTAATGTTGCTTATCGAATCATTTTTTATGCAGCTTTATATTGAAAGAACGTGGCCAAAGAGCAGTGGAGAATTTTAAATTGAATTAATAAGGTTATAAGGCAGAGTAGAAACAGTCCAAATGGAGAACATCACATTTTAACAGTGAAGCATGCAAGCATCAGTATTGGGAAACAAATCAGAGGCACACAATGACACAGGCTGCTGGGCTGAATGTGACTCACATATTCGGGTAGGTCTTTGGAGGGCTGGGCAGTAGTAGAAAAGGTATGTAATTAGGGTTACAAAACGTTTGAAACAAGTGGGTAGAAGAGGTAAAAAGAGGAATGTTATGGTAGAGAGAGAATCCCAGATATAAGAGGAGAAGACCAAAAGTGTGGAAAAGAAAGAACTAAAAAGGGATTCCAATTTGGGACATCCTGAGTGGACGATGGAAGAATACAGTGATTTATAGAGGAATTTATGGAACTTTAGGATTAACTTGAAGATGCCTTTGAAACATAAGGGATGTTTAGGGATTATTAGATACAACTTCCAAGAGAAGCTTACAGCACTTGTTGAAAAAGTCTAACAGAAGTGCGATATGGTTATCTTTTGCCAAATTAATGTGTTTCTTGTAGCAACCCGTAGCTGTCCTAAGCTGCAGCAAGTAAAAGGATGAGAGAGAATTTCCCAATTTATCCTCCAATCCTCTGAGATATTCTCTTTCCTCAAATGATATTTAGAAACCAAGGGGCACAGGGTTTTGGGCTATACTTTTTACTTTTTAGTGGTGCTAGTTTGTGAATAAATTCCTTTATACAGTTGTTGTAATTAACTATGGAGAGAAACACGTCTTGGGTAGAGCAGATGGAGAAGGTTTTTTGGTGCACTGCCACCAATGTGTGCAATGTTTGCATTACAAAACCACAATATCTTCTTTCTTGACTAACGGATAGTTTTTGCTGTGAGTAAAGGGTAATGTGAAAGGGATCATTAGGTAGTCAGAGCAGTCACCGGATATGGTGCTGCATGTAATCAATAGAGCATGAAAGCAGACATCTTATTGAAACTTCACATAACCACAACCAAACATCAAAATAATAATAATGAATGTATTCATAAGCAAACCAACAGTGGGCCTGGGTGAAATTTCACTTATGCTGGCATAATTTGCATCATTTCAGGAATTTCATGTTACGCTTATTACGCGAAATTCCTGAAATTACACCATTATTCCACGTTCCATAATTACACCATGTTCAAGGCAAAATTGTAGTGGAAGAGAGTGGGAACAATGTGAATGACCAGTATGCAAGCAGCTGCAGTTCGCTGTACTTATGTTTTAGGTGCTACTTATTAGCTCAAAATACATCATATAGTCCAAAATGGATGCGAGGAGGCATTTCATACTAACAAATATCATTAAATTCAGATTTTCACATAATTATGAGAAATTTTTCCAACATTTCACCTAATAACGCAAAAGCGAATGACTCCAATTTTGCAGACCGCTAATTAATTTAACAGCTCTATTAGCTGTATACAAATGACAAACACAAAGTCACTGCCTACGCTGGTATTTGCTATGTGATGAAACCCTTTTTTTATGTTCAGTGTAACCCTCCCCCGTGCCCCAGCTCTCCTCCCCACCTTGCCCGTTGATAATTCACCACCTCAAAATGAGTGCAGGTGGTGAAATATCAGTCAGCTTTAAAAAAGCAGTGAAAAGTCTACATACCCTTGGAACCAATTCCACCCATCTCATCAGCAGTTCACACAAACACATCAAGTACACAACAAATATCTAACAACCCAAAAGAGATCTTAAGACCCTCGCCCACTCTTTTAATGGTATGCTTCATCTTCGGGCCTCATCTTGGTCCTTATAAACCAGGATGGGTTCAACCTTTTCTCAGGGAACACTTTCGATATTATCCTAACAAGGTTATGAAGAAAAAAATGCATAAAGGTCGCCCTGGTTTCCTCGGATGCGTAACAGATTGGATGAGGGTCTTCAAAAAACATAAGAGTACAATTCAGTTACAAGTATCACTTTCCCAACACTGAGATCTCTTTTGGGTTGTAGGATATTTGTTGTGTATTTGTATTTGATATATTAAGGGAGATAGTAGCCTAGATCCGTATTTAAAATCCTCTCCCTCCGCCCCGGCCATGTCCCCCATTCTTTGGTTTTGAATGAATGTTTTACAAACACATTGAAATGTTCCAAGAAAAGAGTTCTTAACCATACCAAAATGCCATGGCTTCCAAAAATCAAATGCAAGTAAAAGCACTGCCTGGAAAAAGGCAACAAGTACACCCAAACAAACTATTGATACCTTATAACCCAAACTTCACATCTACATCCTTTAAACCCACATTCAAAGAATTCATAAACCCTTGGTAGAACTGCACCTGAACACATCAGCATTTGCACTAATCTCATCAACATACTTCAACACCATGCACTGCAACATCCAAACATCTCATCAACACCTCATACACTCACAGGAAAATTTATCAACACGTTCCTTAACTACAACCACACATAAACAACACTTCCAAAATCCTGTAAAAAGCACTCTTTAAAACAACGCATGTAACCATATTCTATCTTTATAACTCCTACAACACACTCAAACATACTATCACTATCTGACATAATCACACTGATGCAACACATAAGGCACCTCATGTACACGTCAAACCTGACATAATTCCAATTTCACATCACCGGCTTATGTAACCACATCCAAAGATCCCATCAATTATCTGGATCTAGGGATCACATCTACACCGGATATAATGAAAATCTATCAACAGCTTCAGTAATCACATATAAACATACAATTATAAAATTCAATAAACACACATTTGTACCACAAA
Organism: Calotriton arnoldi; assembly: GCA_963921515.1. NCBI lineage: Eukaryota > Metazoa > Chordata > Amphibia > Caudata > Salamandridae > Calotriton > Calotriton arnoldi. Next base: position 321,148 of record CAWUFW010003912.1, on the reverse strand, counting down.
TTGAATGCCCACATTCAAACTCCACATCAACAATTAATTTTACCATATCAAATATATCAGCAATTTAGAGAACCTCGTTGAAGCATCACATGAAATCATCAATTAAACCACATTAAGACATTGAATCAGAGCTCACACAATTGCATTCCAAATTCACATCATCTTTAACCGCATCCAAATACTCTATCAATACCTCACCAAAACATTGCATCAACACCTCGTCTAACTCATCAAACGTGCCAGTCTCTCACATCTCACATAAATGCTCAGCAATTTCACAGTCACACCTCAGATAATAAAATCCAAGCACCACATCACTTGGCTTTATTCAAACATCACATCAATAACTCATAAAGTGAAAATATATCAACACCTTCTCTCACCATATTCACGCATACACAACATCTTCAAATCTCTCATAACAGCTTGGCCTGGGTGAAACCTGAGTAATTTTGTTTGCAAAAATTACGCAAAATGCCCAAACTTTATGCAAAATGAGGTTGTACTAGGCAAAATGCTTGTCAGACATTTTGCACTACTTTTTAGAGAGAAATGCCTCCTTGCATTTATTTTCTTCACAAAATCGCATGTGATTCCAACTATGGCCACTCTCATTCGGTTTGTTCGCATTGTTTCCACTACACGATTTTTTCTCAGGTACGTGGCATAATAGTGTAATCTCAGACATTTTGTGCAACAATCGTAATGCATAATGCTGAAAATTATGTGTGAGATTATACTAGAATAAATGAGATTAGGTATGAGCTTAATTACAACAGCTCACCCATCCACATCTAAAGGCATCAACCACTTCCTTTTCCATATGAAACTTGTCAGTTCCTTAAATTAATACATACTATCAATTCCTCATGACTGGATCCAAACAACAAATCAAGGGCTGCAAAAATATCATGTAAACCTTTAATCAACAACTTCTGAAACCATGTGACAACATTAAATTCAGGGCATTGAAAATACATCAATTAGTTTTGATCTGCTACTGTGACGGCCCTCCTCTTCCTACGACAGTGTTATTTCTTTTTGCCACCTTGTAACCCTCTGCTTTTCCTTCACAATTGCTGAGCACAGACTCCTAGAATAAGCTTATGTTTCATGCTTTCCATTATGTTAGGTGAAAAAAGAGTCTGGCAGGCTTACTTGTGCTTGTCTTCTCCAGCAGCAGCTATTAGTGGGAATATGATTGAGCCAGGAGTGAAGGAGCCGCCCCCACCACCTCTTCCACCTAGAGGTGAGCCAGCAAGTCTGAAAGTTCTGACATTCCATATGTAAGTGTCACCAACATGAAACCATCAAGACTGACATTAATTCATTAAATGAAAAATGCCTTGATACCACAGCTCTTGCTATGGTCTGACAAACCAACTTTTACTTTTAGATTTCCTTCAAATCTGTCGACCAGATGTACCCTCACTATATTGCATGCATTATTCTATCTTATGGCAATCGCATTCACTATAATGGCAAAATGACTACATTGCAAGATAAGGATAATATGTTAATAAAATTCCTAATAGGATTATGTAGAGGATGTGAAAGTAATAATAATACTTATAATATACTTACCTTGATGATGTAGTAGTAGGTGATATCCTGGATGTGATATATTCATATGCGGATATTATCCACCTAAATTTAGTGTCAACATCCATTACAACGCAGTCATTACAACGACCTACCTTTACAACACAAGTGTTACAACGCAACTGCCTTTACATCACATGCCATTACAATGCATGTCATTACAACGCATGTCACTACAACGCATGCCATTACAACGCATACCATTACAACGCATGCCATTACAACGCATTATAAGGTAAGTAATGGAGATTTGTGTAGTATTAGGGTGGGTATGGGTTTTGGGGTACATGGGAATAATAATTTTTACCCCTACACTATCCAACACTTACCCTACAGTTGCACTCACTAGAGTGGGAATAGTAATTTTAACCCCTACGCTATCCAACACTTACCCTATTGTTGCCCTAAAAGTATTATGCATTGTAATGGTATGCGTTGTAATGGTATGCGTTGTAATGGAATGCGTTGTAATGGTAGTTTTTAAAAATGCGTTGTAATGGCATGCGTTGTAAAATCATGCAATGTAATGGTAGTTGCGATGTAAAGACTGCATTGTAAAAGCATGCGTTGTAATTGCATGCGTTGTAATGTCATATATTCACTTCAACACAGTTTATTTATATTAGATACTGCTTAAAGTGATGTATGGCTGTTGATCTGCAATAACCAGATATGCCTCGGGATAGAATCACAGTCTAATAGTTCTTCTAGTTGTATGGCAGAGTTGAGCATCAGGAGCAGGCTCACGCTTCATCTGGTCACCAGTGGTGTCAGATTTGCAAGAGGCCGAGGTCACATCAGACACACACACAATAAAGATGTAAACTTATAATAGGAAGTCTGGTCAATTTGCTTATCTCAGTAACCCCCAGTCTTGATCTTAGGTCAGATTCCTAGATCACAGAGATCTACAAAAAATTAAAAGTAAATGACCCGGATCCTAAGCTAGTCCTTGCAACTTGTTTTGTTAACTTTAGGAATGGGGTAGTGAGCCATTTCTGTCTACATCCAAACCTGTGAATAGCATAATGTAAGGGAGAAGCAACCTGACCCTATCTAGTTTATTATGCAGTCACCTGAGAGTGGACATTGAAATAGACTAACACAAGCCATCACAAGTCTGATTTGGAGTCAGACCATGCGCTGCAGTAAGAATACACCTTCATGGTGTAAGATCAATAGTCCAATGCAGATGTTATGTTGTCATCTTTCAAGCCCTAACTGAAGTTGTGATATGTAGTCTAAAGCCATCTGGAAGATGCTAAGTTTTTCTGGTGAGCAAGAGTTACCTCGGCATGGATATAGAAAGGAGAGAAAGTATTCTATTAGAGTGTCATGAAGGTATATTTCTTTTCAGTTCTTGAAATCTCATGGAAGTAGTTGGAAAGGGGCCCAGCAATTGGGCACAGTTTTCATCATTGGAAAAATCATCGGGAAATCCCAGAAAATAATCCCTGTGATGTGCGTATTCCTGTTTTCCCAGGAAATGGAAGTGTGGATATGCAGCATAGGAAGCCTCTTTCAAACCTACCTAGTCTGCATAATTGCCTTCCCAAAGCCACCCAAAGTCGAGGATTGCCTATAAAGAATACTTTTCAAAACCTTAATTGGAACATCAATATGGCTCAGCTTACTATTAGAGAGATATTCTTTCTACAAAAGTTCATATAATTAATATGCATTCAGTTTACCATATCTATTTCTCAGTTGGCTACGGAGACTTATTTTTTTTCATAGTTAGTATATTACACCACATATACTTCATTCATGGCAAATGCAAAATGAATCCCATTAATGTCCTTGCATACTTTTATATATACGGCAGTGTTTGCATTTGTAATTTCAGTATTACAAATCCACCAAAAGGTAATCCAAATATTCCTATGTTATGGCCAACAATGTGGGACCGTTTTGTCAATTCCAGTCCATAGGAACTTATCCAAAGTCTTTCTATTCTCATAAAGGATTAGGGGACTCCTAAAACAGTATTAGTCAACGCGTTTTGACCCAAATTGTTCAGGGCCCCTTCAGGACAAGACAAGTTGAATTCAGCAAGAACCTAAGAAGACATACATTATATTCAATATGTGACTGCAATGTGTTCACTCAGGCAGCATACTGAACAGGATTTTCTATCTCAAATATCCCTATTTTCCCTCAATTCCCTTAGCGTTCATACACTTCATACAGGTAGCTATCAGAACGAAACATCAAAGTTATCAAAAAGTTAAACAATTAAAACAATCAATTAGCGTTATTTCATTACAAGCAAAATTGTCTCATAGAGCATGACATGCACCCTTGTGAACGTTTATTATAATCTGTATCAAAATCTCTCACACATGTAAGAAATCATAGGGCGTCCACCTATCTATCTCACAATACTCCAAAAAATCCAGATTTTTTTTTAAAGATATCCCTGGATTTCCTCATTGTCTGCAGTTCCCGTCATTTAATTTCAGCAGTGTGAAGACATACAAGCCTTACATCGTGAAAAACCATGCTCATGCTTTAAGAGATCAGAGAATCATCTATCTGAGCATGTCTTTAAAGTAGGGAGTTCACTTTATTATGTGGAGGTACACAGGCTCTAGTTGAGAAGCACCCATGCTTCAAGCTCATAAAATTGAGGAGACCATCTATCCAAGACGTTCTAGGATTCTCATTTGGCTCAGTGAGGATCTGGTCCTTCTCTGTGATACAGGCTTGCAATTATATCACTCTTTAGTGCCTTACTCTGCACGAATAGCTAATATCTGTAACCAAAGTGAAAGTAACAGTAAGACCCCTGAACCCGGGATTAACAAGGGATAAATGGTACTATTCATCATATGCACACCTTTATTTGTGTCTCCACGGCGTCCACAAAATCACTCAGGCCAAGCCGCCATGTTGTGAACATTGGTGTATCAAGTGAGGTGGTGATCTAAGCAACAGTGTGTGAAAAGACAGCAAAGGCACACTCTCAATGAGATGTAGGAAACTTTTCTTGATTTCAACCATGCTAGGGCAGAGATTGTTAGTATCTGAAACCAAAGTGGAAAACCCAGTAAACTCCAGTAAGGATTAATTCAAGAAGAGCAGCAGAAAGAATCAATCAATACTGTGAATACCAAGCCCACAATGAATGCCGAACTTCATCTGTTGGAGTCTCTGCGAGTTCAAGCGAGCCGGGCCACCATGTTATGAACATAAGCTTGTGGTGTGGTGTGTGGTCTGCCTGCCAAGTCACATGTGCAATCTACTTCAAAAGGGTGAATGTTTCAATGGGTCTCTACTCTACATGCCTCACCACTGCCACAAAGGCAGATGTCGAAGTCTGCACATCCTGTTGCATGTTCAAGACGTATATCTTAACATTCCTATGGTGCCTCAATACGGGCTACGCAGCTTGTATTAACATCCCACCGTTATCCTGGATAAAGGCCAACACAACTGCCTTTTTTTAATTATCAGCAACTGGGCTGTCTAGTCTACAGTGTGCACCATCTTTGAAAGAACTTTGGGGCATATTATCAAGGGCAATATCGCCGCTTTAGCGGCACTTTTTGCCGCTAAAGCGGCGATATTTTTATCGCCCTATTAGCAAGCTGTCTCTAACAGCTGTTAGCGACAGCTTAATGGCAACAGCGCCCGTTTTCTTGCCGCTTTGCATGTCAGCGATATTTATCGCTAATGACATACAAAGTAGGCGTTCCTCAGTAACAGTATAGGGAAACAGTCGCAAAGACAAGTTCTCCCTATTATCAATGCCCGCGTTGCGTCCAGAAAAGTAGCGCTAACCGTGATTACCGCCGTAAGCTAATGTCTGCAATAAACCAGACTTAGCTATGCATATCATGGGATGTGGATTCCATGGCTGAATCCACATCTCCCTATCACCAAGCTTTCCCCTATCGCTGCGGGAATATCGCTGGATTTCCAGCGATATTCCCGCATATCGCCGCTTTTGCAGGATTTCTGATCGCCTCGGTGATACGCGTTGATGATAGCGCGCTAACCGGGCGATAAATTCAAGAGTCAGACGGCGATAAATATTAAAGCGCTAAGCGCGCTTTGCGATATTTATCGCCATCTGTTGCTGATATGCCCCTACTATTCTCAATACAGCTAGCGCACAAGGATAGATATCATGGTCAACACAATTATCAAAATCGCACCATAAAAACTCCTCATTACACTGGCCAATTATAACATCCAATAGTACATTGTTACATTGGTGCTCATAACAAGAATTACAAGGTTCATAATGGAGGTGGATATACCTAGTCACAAGACAACATGTTTCCATTTATGATGCTATAAGTAAAAATAAGGGCAAGAAAAAGATTACTTTTTATGTTCCATCAGACCCTCACAGCTACATTTCAATGTTCAACTTGCCATCAGTGTCAATGCTTCATCCTGGTCAATCAAGCCATTGTTCACTGTCTCTGCCTCATGGAGGGCTAGCCGGCATGACACCTATCCTCACCTTCCATCTGTAGAGACTACCCTCAGCATATACCATGTAAGGTCATCTGCACAATGTCATTTCTTAATATAGTGTGCTACCAATGGTGTCCCTAAATTCTTGCAATGGATTCTCGATTTCGGTTTTAAAAAGACTTATCTTGAACTGTATCATAAGCCCAATGTAGAGTAAATTACATAGACATGTAATGCAATACACAACATTTTCTGTGTGGCACTTAGGAAATGCAAGCTGTGTGATCACACGTCCTTTAATACAAATTTATTTTGTATTTTGGGTAAACCTAGTTGTACTGCACACACCACATTTAAAATGTCCATGGACAGGAGGTCATCTCTGTGTTTTTGGACCATCTTTTGCCGTCAGGCACTAGGGAGAAGGAATCAAGGCGGGAGGGCAGAGGGCACAGAGCAATGAAGAGTCGCTGCTGTGAGGTGCACTTGCTGCCATGTGCAGGCTCGGGGAGGGAGGGGCTGGCGCAGCTGGTTTTGGGCTGTTCGCGCATGGAGTGATGCTCACACACAGGGATTCTCCCTCAGCCGGCCGATACCACCAGTTGAAAGCAGGTAATCCCAAAGTCCCAGGAGGGCATGGCGAGCCACCCGCCAGAGCACTGCAGTTTCTCCACTTACCGGCCGAGTAGCAGCTCTGTGATGGATGCGCAATGAAGCCGCCTCTAGAAAGGGCTTTAGAAAGCTAACCACACGCCTGTGTGTGTGGTTTTGCTTTCGGAAGCCCACATTGGCTGTAGTGTGCGTTTTTTTTTTAAAAACGGCACGCAATTGGGCAAAGGCGGGCGCATGTCCCGCCTTTGCTCCGCCCATTCCCGTCCGTGTCTAGGACGCGCATCAGCGCGCGGCACAGACGGCAGGCTCCCTCGCCCCCCCGCTGCTAGTGTCCATCTGTGTGAATGCTGGGCGCGAGCAGGTGTGTGTTTGTATGTACTGGTGTGTGCGCATGTGTGAGTGTATTTGAGAGGCTGTGTGTGTACAGGTGTGTATTTGGTGTGTGTTTGTATGTACTGGTGTGCGTCTGTGTGCAGGTGTGAATGAATGTGAAAGGCTGAGTGTGTTTTTACAGGTGTGTGTATGTACTAGTGTCTGTGTGAATGTATGTGAGATGCTGGGCGCGAGCAGGTGTGTGTTTCTATTTACTGGTGTGTGCGCAGGTGTGAGTGTATTTGAGAGGCTGTGTGTGTACAGGTGTGTATTTGGTGTGTGTTTGTATGTACTGGTGTGCGTCTGTGTGAAGGTATGAATGAATGTGAAAGGCTGAGTGTGTGTTTACAGGTGTGTGTGTGCATTGTGAATGTATGTGAGAGACTGTGTGTACACTAACACTAATCCTTTTATGGGTTCCAGAGTAGCGTGCTACTCACCAGAAAAGCGCTTCAACACCCATCAGGGGTAACAAGTGCTATATGAATGCAAACCTTTCTTCCCCTTCTATCCCTCCGCTATCCTTCTCACTCCAAATAACTGACTAATATCCACCACTCAAATTACTTTCATATTTCACTATACTAATTCACCACAAATCCTTTATGGGTTTCCGGAGTAGCGTGCTTCAACACCCCATCAGGGGTAACAAGCGCTATATAAATACAAACCTTTTTTTCCTCTTCTATCTTTCTGCTATCCTTCCGAATCCAAATAACTGAGTAACCTAACAACCACTTAAAATTTACTTGCATGTTTCACTATACAAATTCAACACTAATCCTCTTTGGGTCCCGGAGTAGCGTGCTACTCGCCGAAAAAGTGCTTCGACGCCTCGTCAGGGGTACTAAGCGCTATATAAATGCAATTACAATACAATGCAAGTTTGTTCCTGTGTACATTGCTCATACTTTTTCATTTCTTCTTAATGGAAAAATAACATGTGGGGATGTGTGTGCGTGTGTATATACAATGTACCTTTCTAATAAATTGCCCCGTCTCTTTCCTCTTTCTCATCGCTATTACTTATGTCCTGTTCTGCCCCTGTGTCTGCTTGGTGCTCGGCCCCAATTATTGTCCATTTGCTCTCTTTCCTGTCTCCTCTTTTCTCGCCCCATTGCCAGCTTCCTGTTCTGTCCTCTATCACATTATGGCTCTGGACTCTAGTCCCCTCTCCCACATCCCTTACCTGTATACCGTCCAGCCGGTATCCCCTATCCTGTGTGTCCAACTGTATAGTGTATTTCCCACCCTTCTAAGGAAGTACGCTTACTTCAGTGGCTAACTCTTGGTGTTTGACACTGGGAAAACTGACTTAGTACCTTCCCCACGGCACCAGCACCGGGACATGCGCCCGCCTTTGCCCAACTTAGACTTTACAAGTCCAGAACACACTGTCTGAGAGGCAACCACTGCACAACCATTTGGTCATATACTTGAAGGGCCCGTCTCTCCTGGCTTTTTCATGATACCATTGTGGGTAGAAAAACCTGTTTTCACCGGAATTGCAGTAGTGTGTTTGAATTGTGCTGCCATCCTTCTTTCCTATTCACATTTCCCAAGGAGGAATCATTTAATGGGAAAACCACCTGGTTAGGATGGAAAACGTGCATGAGTTGGTACCCAAGCACCAATACCTACGATTATTTCCACAATTAGAGTGCAAAACCCAGGGCTTTAAGTGTGCCGGGTCTCACCGGTGCTGAGCACCGGCAGTTTTTAAAATGGGGCCTTGAAACGGGTCTCTATCGGGCTCTGTTTTGTTCCCTGGCACAAAGTAATATCCAAGTATTCCCCAAGCTTAGTTGTTAAAAATATGCTTCATAGCTACACACTTACACGGTCCACACATGCTTTCTTTTTTTAAAAGTCGCTGCTTGTTTGGTTTACTTTTGGCCAGTCACTCTCCAACAGAGCATGTTGGCACTCCGACACCAACTGCTCCCTCCATCCTCCCTTAGTAGGTAACAGACATTGCCATTTACAATGCCAATAGCTCTAACTTAAAAAGATGCGAGACCTATTGCATTTCCAATGCTTATTTTCTTTTGGCATCAAGAGGCTCTCAGGAGGAGTGTACCAAGCTTATTTAAGGGCATTCTTAACCAACAACATATCACAAAGCACCTCAGCGTTCTGAAATAATTCATCCTTATCAGTACAGTTCCTGTGAATTCTCAGGAACTGCCCAAAGGGCACGTTTTATTTTAATGCCTTTGGATGGGCATTACCAAAGTAGAGTACGGTGTTTCTGTCAGTGCGCTTAGTAAACAGGCTCACGCAATCTGTGCATTATTGTCTTTTTTCCATAAATGTAAAAAATGGAGTCAGATTTTTTCAAAATGTATTGTAAATTTCAAATTGTTGCAGTGATGGTTCACCAAATGCGGAAGTCATTTAGGGCCTGATTTCACTGTCGGGTGGAATTGCTTCCTCCCGACACCGACTCGGTCCTGGGACTGACCGACACATGGTCGGCGTTCCGGACCGCCTCATTAGGATGCGACCGAACACTGTTTGGTCGCATTCCTACATTTCACTATGGGAGCATGCATTACGGCCATAAACCGGCCGTAAAGCATGATCCAATAGTGAAATGGGAGGTGTGGTTCATCGCTGCACCTCGTGGCAGGGATCAACAGGGGGGCACCATAGGTACCCCCTCGGCCTCCAACCGGGGGCCGTGCACCAAGAGGGGCCCTGCTGGGGGCCCCCAAACCCGATTTCTGACATGGTTTCCATGTCGGACAGGCCGGCATGGAAACCATATGAGAAACCCGGCATTGTAATCTCAAGGACAGAAAGGCCCGCTCTTGAGATTACTGGCCGGATTCCGGCTGGTTTACTTTCCGGTTTACTGGTTTACTGGTTTACTTTCCGATCTTAATTAGGTGGTCGGAAAGTAAACGGAGGAGCCTATTACGATGCGGCTTGGAAGGCTCCGACCATCAGTCGGAGCCTTCCGAGCCGCATCGTAATCAGACCCTTATTGTGTCTTCTGTACCCACCCAGATAAAAATTATGTCATCCGTATATCTATACCATTGTTTTATCTGATTTCTCTATTGATTGTCTACACTGTATATCCAGACTCAAGCTGGCAGCATCATACCTCTTCTCCCTTAAGTCTATTAATAGTTTTCAGCCATGAGGAATACACAACATGTATTTGTATAGCACACCTTCACCCCACTGGGACATGTTGGTGCTGGATAAAAGGTGATGATTGTTGCCCAACTGAGTGGTACACATTTAATCAACCTCAGAAGGACTAAAGGTCGAGCGGACCTGCCAGGATTCAAACTTGTGACCACAGGGTCAAACACAGATTCCTGGAATAGAGGTATTGGACCACTAAGCTATCAGACCTAGTAACAGTTGCATCCAGGATATCCCACTTCTCTATGTACTCTTAGGCAGTGTGCGTACAATCATCCTCACGATTCTCAGTACTGTGAAGACATATGCCAGCAGTTGGAGGTAATATAGTCAACTGACTAAGTTGGTCTCCTTGGAACTTGGAGCCCTGAGTTGTAATCCTGGCTTTGACACTTGAACAAAAACAGTGGGATTCTGTGCAAATCACTTCTGTTTAAGGTCAGTACATTTGAAGCGCAGCTGTAATTATGTGATTCTTCACTCATCATATCCAGTTTTAAGTAATTAATCCTTTTACAAATAAAAAACTGAATTTTCTCTATATATCATCTTGTGTTACTTTTGACTATATCATAAGGCCTACTAGAGAACATTCCCAGGATGCAACCACCAGTGAATGGGGAATAACCCTGACCCCATTACAAGGAAGAGGGTGAGACAGGGATTTGCCGGATAAACACTAAAGTCCAAACCTCAAGGGGATTGTGTTATTGCTTACAAATGTCATATTAACTTTAAACATGTAGGGTTAGAAATAAAATACTTCTTTTAACTATCTAACTGGACATTGAATTATTGACCTTGCTGAGTGCACTTTGAGTTATGAGTCATGTCCAGTAACGTGTATTTACTCCACAATCCCCCAAGGGAGCCTTCGACTGCTCGTCCACAGAGATCACTGATAGTCAAGTGCAGAAGGGGTACTTGGCCGAATTGTTCAGGATCCATAGTAGGTCGGGCCTAGGACATCAGGAGTAGAGGTGGGTGGATCTTTCAGAGTTTCACTCCATGGAATTCTGTGGAGTTACATGAAAACTCAGCGAGATTACGCAGAGTTCCATGTACGGATGGAATTAGGCATGCTGCGCTGCTCATGCTGATTTTTAGTGCCGGGAACTTGTTCCACATTGAAAAATCAGCACGAATGGCACCACATGGTGCACCGGAGGGTGCAGCTTCTCAAGTTGATTTTACTGCCGCTTCAGCAGAATTGCACTAGGGGACGCCAAATATCACTTGTGCTTGCCAATCTACCGTTGGCTAGCCATGAATGAGAAAAAACTCTGTGACGCGGCAGAATCTGGCTAAAACTCCCCGTTACATGCGCAACGTGGAGTGGCCAAAACTACGCCACCTCCACCGGCAGAGCGGAATTTATCGCCCACCCCTAATCAGGAGTAAAAGGCCTCAACTATCTTGGCTGGGCCCAGTCATCCCTGCTTGGCCCGTGGCCCTCTGAAAAAGGTTCTGACATATGGTTACAGCACAAATATTCCCTCATTGACCACAGAGGATTTTTTTAACATCTTCCGTAAATATAAAAATATGTCACAGTTTTCTCCATCACTATGAAATTGCATAATACGCAGTTTTTAGTGCTACATAGAAAGTAAGTTATTGTTTATTAATGTTTCCCTATGTATGATTATGTTGTGTAATAGTTTAATTGCAACTAGACTAAATATTGACATGCTCAATATTATTGGTAAGAATATGCCCTTCTTGATTTTAAAAGATGAACTAATATCTATGGGGCATATTAACAAGGCCCGGCGATAAATATCGCAAAGCGCGCTTAGCGCTTGCATATTTATCGCCGGCTATCACTGTAATTTATCGCCCGGTTAGCGCGTTATCAACAACGCGCATCGTCGAGGCGATACAATTCCAGAGATAGCGTGGATATCGCCGTTTTCCATGGTGGAAAACGGCGATATCCTAGATGATAGGGCCTGTGGTCTTAGTCACAGAATCCACCCCCCATGTTAAGTATGCCTTAGTCAGGAATTTAACAGACGTTAAATTCCTGCGTTAAGGCATACTTAACGCGATTTAAAAGATCGCTAACCCTCCTTGATAATATCGAGAAGCTGCCTTCGCGATATTATCCCTGTTTGGTTTCACAGCCACGCCTACTTTGCATCTCATTAGCGATGCAAAGTTAGGCGTGCTGGGAACGGGCGCTAAGTCAGCAAAACACGCGATAGCGTGTATTTGCTGATAAGGCGATGAAATTATCGCCGCTTTTTGCCCGAAAACGGACGCAAAAGCGGCGATAATTTCATATCGCCCCCTTGTTAATATGCCCCTATATGTCTATATATCATTATCATTACTCACCAACTAAAAGGCTGGAATTCATATATATGAACTTGCAAACCTATACGGCTACTGAAATGGAAAGATATGCATATAAGGCTATCATCAGCTTTAATGAATATATATGGATATATATATATATATATTTATATATATATATATATATATATATATATATATATATATATATATATATATATATATATATATATATGTCACAACAAAAGGTTCGCTCCAAAGGAAGAGACGCCAGGTAAGTACATCTTGCCATCTTTTAATGAAATGCAACAGACACGTGTGGCGGATGACCCGCTTTCCTTCTTTAGCCATTTCAGCCAACGTGCTTCAGGTATCCCCTTCTTCATGGGCATGCAGGCGTGCAAAATTGAAGTGCTTCCGCATTATATTCCTGAACCTCCCCTCGTGGAGCAATACTTTAAGTGCAGACTACGTGAACCAGAAGGCCACAGGAGTGGCCGCGCCCACGAGGGGAGGTTCAGGAATATAATGCGGAAGCACTTCATTTGCCTCGATTTTGCACACCTGCATGCCCATGAAGAAGGGGAAACCTGAAACGCGTTGGCTGAAATGGCTAAAGAAGGAAAGCGGGTCATCTGCCACACGTGTCTGTTGCATTTCATTAAAAGATGGCAAGATGTACTTACCTGGCGCCTCTTCCTTTGGGGTGAACCTTTGTTGTGGATAAATAGCGGCTTGCTCAGCCGCGGAAGATGACACACCGCAGGAGCGGGCCCGTGATGATCCCAAATGGGGTCATTAGCTTGACGGGAGGTATTGCCTAATGAATTGCGCAATGTGGCATTGCACTTGTTGCGGGACTGAGTCTTTCACCCACTGTGTTTTTTTTAATATATTTGAAAAACGCGAACTCTGGGCAAGCTCACTGTAGCAATACTTTAAGTGCAGACTACGTGAACTAGAAGGCCACAGGAGTGGCCACGCCCACGAGGGGAGGTTCAGGAATATAATGTGGAAGCACTTCATTTGCCTTGATTTAGCACGCTTGCATGCCCATGAAGAAGGGGAAACCTGAAACGCGTTGGCTGAAATGGCTAAAGAAGGAAAGCGGGTCATCCGCCACACGTGTCTGTTGCATTTCATTAAAAGATGGCAAGATGTTCTTACCTGGCGTCTCTTCCTTTGGGGCGAACCTTTGTTGTGGATATATATATATATATATATATATATATATATATATATATATATTCACTGAAAAAACCATAGGTTTTAGGGACAGTTATAGTTAGTTGGACATTTCACTCGTACAAAACCCGTGAAATTTCCCTGTTATAGTTAGTTCAGCTAACTATAACTCGCGCCCCGCAATGCACTGCTGATGACGTCACATATTACATCACTCATGACATGGTCAGTGACATCACTGATGACATCACTGATGACATCTCAAATGACATCACTGATGACATCATCCAGTGACTGTGTGTTTCTGTAAAGTTTAAATATTTTTAATGGATGATTTAGTAGGTGCGTGACTGACTCTATAAGTGAGTGATTTAACGTATCTTACTGAATGCATGGGTTAGTGACTAAACTGGGTGAGTGTCTGTATCCGTCTGTCTGTTGCTGTGTAAGTGGCTGCATGTGTTTGTGAATAGCTACATGAGTGTCTATATGAGTTATTGAATGGTTGTCTGAGTATCTGTATGGGTGCCTGAGTGTTTGTGTGGGAGGGGTGTGTGCGACTCTGTGCATAGATGTGTGAGTGGGTGATTCGCTGGGTGGATGGTTTCAAGAGTGCATCTGTGATAGACTGTATGGGTGGGTAAGTGTGTGTAAGAGTGTGTTAGTGAGTGAATGTATGTCCCAGTGGTACATGTGTGAGTAACTACATATGTGAAAGGCAGTATATATGTGTGTTGGAGTATATAAATAGCTATAAGCGAGAGTGAGTGATTGTGATAGTGGCTGTATGGTTGAGTGTGTGCTTGTATCAGTGATTGTATAAGAGCGTAACAATGTGGTAGTATTTGTATGATTAAGTGAGCTGGTGTGTGTATAACTGTATAGGTGAGTAAATGGCAGTGTGTTTAATTATTTGCATGACTGACTAGGTGTGTGAGTACCTCTATGGATGAGTGACGGTTTTTGAGTGTCTATATAGGAGTATGAGTGCATATGATAGTCCTGTACTGAGTGACCGTAAGTATGAGTGACTGTACGGGTGAGTGAGTGGATGTGTGCGTAGACCTAAGAATCAGTGAGTGGGTATGTAGTTATTGGTGTTGGAGTGTCTATGGTTTTGCGAATGGCAGTCTGTAATTTAGAGTGGGTGTATCAAAGGTTATATTAGGGTGTGAGGAGGTGCATCAGATTATCACGTGGATGATGTCATCAGTGATGTCATTTGAGATGTCATCAGTGATGTCATCAGTGATGTCACTGACCATGTCATGAGTGATGTAATATGTGACGTCATCAGCAGTGCATTGCGGGGCGCGAGTTATAGTTAGCTGGACTAACTATAACGGGGGAATTTCACGGGTTTTGTACGAGTGCAATGTCCAACTAACTATAACTGTCCCTAAAACCTATGGTTTTTTCAGTGAATTTCAAAGGTTTTTTAAATGCTAATTTGTAACTATAACGTCCCTGAAACCTATGGTTTTTTCAGTGAATTTCAAAGGTTTTTTAAATGCTAATTTGTAACTATAACATGTCTGAAACCTACAGTTTTTTCAGTGAATTTCAAAGGTTTTGTAAATGACAATTTTTAAATGTATTAATTGTTATATAAATTTTTTTCATACTGATTTCCAAATTTTTTAGAAACAATTTTTTTTTACATATTTTATTTTTTAAATTACATTGTAATTACATTATACATTACATTACAAAAAATACTTTCTCAGAATGAATTACTTTAGTTTAATTACTTTGCACATAGGCAATAGACTTTTAAGTACAGTAGTTACAGTTGTTGCAATGGGCAACACATTTTCAAACACAATGCAACATTCAGCTCAATGTGAATTTCTAGTTAAATGCAATTAGTTACTTTATGGATTACTTTTCTAACCACATTACTGGATCCTAGATTCAGTCCTGGGACATCTCCTGTAAACAGTTGAGTAAAAGCGTTTTGGTTACAGTCGTGATTTTTAAGGAATATTATTGTACTTTAAAAGTTCACACTTAGAAACTTTTTCTCATAGAATCACCAATGTTATCCTATGGAAGGAAATTCACTTAGAAGTTAAAAACTGTTATCGTTACTTTTTTCTTACTCAGTGTTGGATCCTGGATCCAGCACTGGTGCATCTCCTGTAAACAGTTGAAAGAATGCGTTTAAGTCATACAGGCGATTTTTTAGGAATATTTGTAGTTTGTGAAAATCAACACTTTGAAACTTTTCTGCTGAAAACCAGACAATGATATCCTATGGAAGGAAATTCAAGTTACTGGTAAGTACGGTTAAAATTACTTTTCAGGACCAGTACTGGGCTGAAAGATGCAGCACTGAGGTCTCTCCTGATAACAGGTGAGTAAATCGGAATTCGGATTTTGGCTGATTTTAGAGGAATATTTTAAAGTTCCAAAACTCCACACTTAGAAGAATTTCCAAGTGAAACCAGTCAATGTTAGCCTATGGAAGGAAATTCAAGTTACTGGTAAGTACGGTTAAAATTACTTTTCAGGACCAGTACTGGGCTGAAAGATGCATCACTGAGGTCTCTCCTGATAACAGGTGAGTAAATCAGAATTCGGATTTCGGCTGATTTTAGAGGAATATTTGTATGTTTCAAAAATCAACACTTAGAAACTTTTTCAGCAAAAAGCAGGCAATGATATCCTATGGAAGGAAATTCAAGTTACTGGTAAGTACGGTTAAAATTACTTTTGAGGATCAGTACTGGGCTGAAAGATGCAGCACTGAGGTCTCTCCTGATAACAGGTGAGTAAATCGGAATTCGTATTTCGGCTGATTTTAGAGGAATATTTTAAAGTTCCAAAACTCCACACTTAGAAGAATTTCCAAGTGAAACCAGTCAATGTTAGCCTATGAAGGAAATTCAAGTTACTGGTAAGTACGGTTAAAATTACTTTTCAGGACCAGTACTGGGCTGAAAGATGCAGCACTGAGGTCTCTCCTGATAACAGGTGAGTAAATCAGAATTCGGATTTCGGCTGATTTTAGAGGAATATTTGTATGTTTCAAAAATCAACACTTAGAAACTTTTTCAGCAAAAAGCAGGCAATGATATCCTATGGAAGGAAATTCAAGTTACTGGTAAGTACGGTTAAAATTACTTTTGAGGATCAGTACTGGGCTGAAAGATGCAGCACTGAGGTCTCTCCTGATAACAGGTGAGTAAATCGGAATTCGTATTTCGGCTGATTTTAGAGGAATATTTTAAAGTTCCAAAACTCCACACTTAGAAGAATTTCCAAGTGAAACCAGTCAATGTTAGCCTATGAAGGAAATTCAAGTTACTGGTAAGTACGGTTAAAATTACTTTTCAGGACCAGTACTGGGCTGAAAGATGCAGCACTGAGGTCTCTCCTGATAACAGGTGAGTAAATCAGAATTCGGATTTCGGCTGATTTTAGAGGAATATTTGTATAGTTTCAAAACTCAACACTTAGAAACTTTTTCAGCAAAAGCAGGCAATGATATCCTATGGAAGGAAATTCAAGTTACTGGTAAGTACGGTTAAAATTACTTTTGAGGATCAGTACTGGGCTGAAAGATGCAGCACTGAGGTCTCTCCTGATAACAGGTGAGTAAATCAGAATTCGGATTTCGGCTGATTTTAGAGGAATATTTGTAATGTTTCAAAACTCAACACTTAGAAACTTTTCCAAGCAAAAAGCAGGCAATGATATCCTATGGAAGGAAATTCAAGTTACTGGTAAGTACGGTTAAAATTACTTTTGAGGATCAGTACTGGGCTGAAAGATGCAGCACTGAGGTCTCTCCTGATAACAGGTGAGTAAATCAGAATTCGGATTTTGGCTGATTTTAGAGGAATATTTGTATGTTTCAAAAATCAACACTTAGAAACTTTTTCAGCAAAAAGCAGGCAATGATATCCTATGGAAGGAAATTCAAGTTACTGGTAAGTACGGTTAAAATTACTTTTGAGGATCAGTACTGGGCTGAAAGATGCAGCACTGAGGTCTCTCCTGATAACAGGTGAGTAAATCAGAATTCGGATTTTGGCTGATTTTAGAGGAATATTTGTATGTTTCAAAAATCAACACTTAGAAACTTTTTCAGCAAAAAGCAGGCAATGATATCCTATGGAAGGAAATTCAAGTTACTGGTAAGTACGGTTAAAATTACTTTTGAGGATCAGTACTGGGCTGAAAGATGCAGCACTGAGGTCTCTCCTGATAACAGGTGAGTAAATCGGAATTCGTATTTCGGCTGATTTTAGAGGAATATTTTAAAGTTCCAAAACTCCACACTTAGAAGAATTTCCAAGTGAAACCAGTCAATGTTAGCCTATGAAGGAAATTCAAGTTACTGGTAAGTACGGTTAAAATTACTTTTCAGGACCAGTACTGGGCTGAAAGATGCAGCACTGAGGTCTCTCCTGATAACAGGTGAGTAAATCAGAATTCGGATTTCGGCTGATTTTAGAGGAATATTTGTATGTTTCAAAAATCAACACTTAGAAACTTTTTCAGCAAAAAGCAGGCAATGATATCCTATGGAAGGAAATTCAAGTTACTGGTAAGTACGGTTAAAATTACTTTTGAGGATCAGTACTGGGCTGAAAGATGCAGCACTGAGGTCTCTCCTGATAACAGGTGAGTAAATCGGAATTCGTATTTCGGCTGATTTTAGAGGAATATTTTAAAGTTCCAAAACTCCACACTTAGAAGAATTTCCAAGTGAAAACCAGTCAATGTTAGCCTATGAAGGAAATTCAAGTTACTGGTAAGTACGGTTAAAATTACTTTTCAGGACCAGTACTGGGCTGAAAGATGCAGCACTGAGGTCTCTCCTGATAACAGGTGAGTAAATCAGAATTCGGATTTCGGCTGATTTTAGAGGAATATTTGTATGTTTCAAAAATCAACACTTAGAAACTTTTTCAGCAAAAAGCAGGCAATGATATCCTATGGAAGGAAATTCAAGTTACTGGTAAGTACGGTTAAAATTACTTTTGAGGATCAGTACTGGGCTGAAAGATGCAGCACTGAGGTCTCTCCTGATAACAGGTGAGTAAATCAGAATTCGGATTTCGGCTGATTTTAGAGGAATATTTGTATGTTTCAAAATCAACACTTAGAAACTTTTTCAGCAAAAAGCAGGCAATGATATCCTATGGAAGGAAATTCAAGCTACTGGTAAGTACGGTTAAAATTACTTTTGAGGATCAGTACTGGGCTGAAAGATGCAGCACTGAGGTCTCTCCTGATAACAGGTGAGTAAATCGGAATTCGTATTTCGGCTGATTTTAGAGGAATATTTTAAAGTTCCAAAACTCCACACTTAGAAGAATTTCCAAGTGAAACCAGTCAATGTTAGCCTATGAAGGAAATTCAAGTTACCGGTAAGTACGGTTAAAATTACTTTTCAGGACCAGTACTGGGCTGAAAGATGCAGCACTGAGGTCTCTCCTGATAACAGGTGAGTAAATCAGAATTCGTATTTCGGCTGATTTTAGAGGAATATTTGCACAATGGTGAAGGGAGGGGCGGGGCCTGAGGTGACATCTGTGCAAACGCGCCCCGTGGCGCGTTTTAAGTTGGGGGATTAAGTCCCCTTGAATCATGAGGGTCCCTACGGGCCAACTAGCCCACCAGGAACCTCCAGTATGCGCCAGGGGCTGCGTTGCAGAGACATGTACAGAGGCCACACCCCTTTTACACCTCTCTGCAACGCAGCTCTGTGGCGCTTTCTGGACGTACCTGTTGGGCTAGTTGGCCCCCAGGGACCCTCAGGATTGAAGAGGATTTAATTCCCCATCTTAAAACGCGCCACGGGGCCTGTTTGCACACATGTCACCTGAAGCCCCGCCCTCCCTTCACCACTGTGCAAACGCGCCCAGTGGCGCGTTTTAAGTCGGGGGATTAACTCCCCTTGAATCCTGAGGGTCCCTGGGGTGCATCTAGCCCACCATATACCTCCAAAAGCGCCAAAGAAGCTGCGTTGCAGAGAGGTGTAAAAGGGGCGTGGCCTCTGTACACCTCTCTGCAAGGCAGCTCCCTGGCGCATACTGGAGGTTCCTGGTGGGCTAGTTAGCCCCCAGGGACCCCCAGTATTCAAGGGGAATTCGTTCCCCCTCTGCAAACGCGCCAGGGGGCGCGTTTGCAGAGTGGTGAAGGAAGGGGGCGGGGCCTACGGGCCCGATCGTTTTTTTTTTTTTTTTTTTTCCCTGAAGGGGGGCTGTGTGGCCCCCCTTCCTTTTTCCTATTTTTAGGCCCTGGGGACCCCATCCCCCAGGGCCTTACCCCTTTTTTTTTAAATTAAAATAAAAAAAAAAAAACGGGAAGGGGGCCGCGTGGCCCCCCTTCCCTGGGCCTGTATTGGCCCCGGGGACCCCATCCCCTGGGGCATGGCCTCTTTTTTTTTTATTTGGAGGGGGGCTGCGTGGCCCCCCTCCTCAGGCCATTTAAGGCCCCGGGGACCCCATCCCCCGGGGCCGGCCTTGCACTTTTTTTTTTTTTTTTTTTTTTTTTTTTTTACTTTGGGGAGGGGGGCTGCGTGGCCCCCCTCCCGGGCCACTTATGGCCCCGGGGACCCCATCCCCCGGGGCCTGGACTCTCGTTGGGGACTGTGGGGGGGTCCCCAAACCCCCCACAGTCCCGCCGGCTCCCCGTGTCCTACGGGAGCCGGCATTGCTTTTACACATGGGGAGCAGCTAACATGCTGCTCCCCATGTGGAAAGCATCGGCTTTGGATATTGGAAGAGAGAGCAGGTTTCCTGCTCTCTCTTCCAATATCCAAAGCAGTTTGTAATGACAGGACGGGAGCCGCGAGGCTCCCGTCCTGTCATTGCAACAGCAGTGTCCCGGGGTAGGCACCCCGGGACACTGCAGGAGCCGGCCCTGGGGGGTGGCGGTCCCCAGGGCCATCAAGGGCTCCAGGAGGGGGCCGCGCGGCCCCCTCCCTACATTTTGAAAGCCCCGGGGAGGTGGTGGTCCTCGGGCTTGGGGGTCCAAAACGGACCCCCATTTTAATTTTTTCTTAGTGCCCCGGGGAGGTGGTGGTCTCGGGCGTGTGGGGCTGGAGCCCCCCACACAGGTTTTTAATTTAAAAAAAGAAGCCCCGGGGAGGTGGTGGTCCTCGGGCTGCGGGAGGGCTCAGAGCCCTCCCGCACCATTATACATAAGGCCCCGGGGGTGGTGGTCCCCGGGCTTGGGGGCCCTTAGAGGCCCCCCACACATAAAATTAACCCCCCCAGCATGCCCCCGGGACTTGGCCCACCC
The DNA here is from genome assembly GCA_963921515.1 of Calotriton arnoldi. Lineage (NCBI taxonomy): Eukaryota > Metazoa > Chordata > Amphibia > Caudata > Salamandridae > Calotriton > Calotriton arnoldi. Next base: position 300,232 of record CAWUFW010003912.1, on the reverse strand, counting down.
GGGGGCCAATTAACATCGAAGCGCGGAGACCGCGTCGATTTTTTTTTCCGGCAGGGTTCGCGCTCCCTGAGCGCATCCTGCCGATTTAAAAAAAAAAATAATAAATATGTTGCCCAGGGGTCCTTGTGGGACCCCCTGAGCAGACCTAGGGGGTCAGGGTGTTTCTACCCTGCTCCCTTTGTGCGCTTTGCGCACTTGTTTCTGTCCCTCGGTTCTACCGAGGGATAAAATGGCTGCCAACACTTCCTGGTTTGGAGTGTTGACAGCCAATTAACATAAAGCTCGTGCTCGGGAGGATCCGCGGCCCTAGATATCACTATCTTTTTTACTTTTCATTTTCTCAGCAACTACTGAACGGATTTACACCATTTAACAAAAAGGGTTCTTTCTGAACCAAGAACTACCTCTTTGCCAAATTTGGTGTAATTCCGTTCAGCAGTTCGGGCTGTAGCCGTGTCTAAAGTTTCCTATGGAAAAATGCATGGGGAAAACGCGTTTTGGGACCCCCCTTTTTTCTCGGCCCCCGCTTGACGAATCCCCCCGAGACTTTCAGGGTAGGAGCGGACCGGAGCGGGCCACAAAGTTTGAAAATTTTGCGAAGATACGTCAACCGGCAAGAGAGTTATTTCAAATAGAATGTCGCGGATTTCCTATGGATAATAGGTTGTAACTATAACTATCTACTGGCGACCGCCAGTAGATAATATATAGTCGCCACTGGGTAGGTATAGTTAGGTCAGCATTTCCTTGGAAACTTTTGTGATGCTGATAACTTTGGCACCATTTGATGAATCTCCACAACACTTTCCAAAAATAGCTCTTTATTTGCCTACTTTGTGCATGGGAAGTTTAGGGGTGACTCGTCTAGTGGGGGCCAAGAAAAAAGGGGGGTCCCAAAATGCCAAATACCCATGCATCTTCCATAGACTTCTTTAGGCAAGGTCTTTTACAAAAGAAAGGTACCCCTAGTGTACATTGTTTTAGGTCTAGGACAAATGGGGAAACAAAGCAATAAATATAAATGAAATGTCCTGCTAGAGCTGTATTACTTCTTCAAGGGCTAGAAATACCTCCAAAACCTGGCCATGTATGATGCACTCTTTTAAAATTCAACCTTGTGTTAAACTCATACTTTTTGTATTGGTTTATTATTATTTGTTTTTTATTTGAATGCTCATTTCTTTAATTTATAACCTATTTATACTTTATTTATACTTTTACTTTTCTCAATTGAATTGTACATAAAACAATATGTGAATACATACAATATATACAGTGTTATACAATATGCTCCAATGTGTAAGGCCTGTTCTTTGATTATTCAATTGGATTTTACATGGAATATATAACTTGAATACATACAATATGTGCATATCTGTACAGTTTAATCCAATAGTTGATGAAAGTTCTTTAATTAATTATATTCATTTCCTATTCGGAAGCAATCATAGGAACATTTCCAACTGAAGAACACAAGGCAACTTATCTCTGTATGTGAACAATATGCACAAAAACCAATGCCTCATATTGATTTCATAACCCTATACATTCAATTACACTCTCTCCTCTACACACATACACACTCATACACTCATTTTGATCATTCACACCTGTCCCAACATACAGATACAATCACTGTCCAGAGACAACAGGAAAATAGCTATTTTTTCAGCTGTTGCTGTGTTGTAGGTTGGGATCTTTGTGCTCCAGTCTACATACTTTTCAGTGGGAAATATGTTAAAGGTCCACCTTCTTCAGGATCACCAAGGATAATAACTCAGGATTGGAGGAACAACAAAAGGGGGTATCTTGAAAATCTTAGATGTTCTTACTGAAACTCTCCAAAAGGTCCAGTGCCAAAAAGCAGATGTTTTTATCTTATTTCAATAAGCTAAAATGTGTATATTTGTAGGTGTTTGTATATGTAGATCCAGTAAGAATAGTACAGATCGTATTTTTCTCCGCTGCAAGAATGACATTACTCGGTTTGTTCGAGACTCAAAAAAGGCCCTGAATCTGGATGTCACAGGGCTGAAAAAGGATCGGGGAAGGGGGTCCATGTGGCCCTCCTCACCTTTAACTTGATTAGTGGCCCTGGGGAATGAGGTCCCCAGGGCCTAAAAAGTTTCAGGGAGAAGGGCAACGTGGCCCCCTTCACCTTTAAAATATATATGGCCCTGGAGGATGGGGTCCTCAGGGCCACAATAAGCTCAGGGCGGGGGGGGCGCTTGGCTCCCCTTCCATATATATATACAGCCTACAGCCCTGGGGGATGGGGTGCCCAGGGAATTGATAGGTTCAGGAAGGGGACTGAGTGCCCCCATCCTCATTAAAGAAAAATGGCCCGGCGTGATGGGGTCCCCGGGGCTTAATGAGGCTCGGAGCGTGGGGCCATGTGACCCCCCTCCCCTTTAAAAAACATTGAATGTCATTTGAGATGTCATCAGTGATTCATAAATGATGTCACAGAACATGTCATGAGTGATGTAATATGTGAGGTAATAAGCAGTGCATGGCGGGGGCACAAGTTATAGTTAGCTCTGCTAACTATACCTTGTGAGTTTTAGTGTTTTTCTTTTAGTTCAAAACAATAATGCTGCCACTGACATATTCACCTTACCATAACATTACTTTAACTTTTGGTTTCTTCAGTGAATTTCTAAGATTTTTTCTATAAACATAAACGGTTCTTCTCTATCACAGTGAAATAATGTATATATATATATATATATATATATAAATATGTTTTTTTGTATGGATATAATACATATTATATTATTATTTTGTAACAAAGTGTTAAAAGGACAATTTTAATAGAATTTAAGGGTACCACTCTCCACTTGTGGAGTATAAAAAAATGATAAAGTCCGGTGAATTGTTTCACATTTGTGGTTTAAGAAGGAAATTAAATGGAAATCTTAAAATGTATAAAAAGATATACAAAAAAGAGATATAATGTATATACAAATAAGAATGAATTGTGTCATCAACAAAAAAGAGGCATTAGTTAGAAAGTATCCAACTTACAAACACAAAGAATGTATTTAGTGTGAGGGTGAGGTTTGTTTTCTTTTAGAATTTCTTAAAATGTAAAAAGTAAAGGTAAAACTAATACGGGTTTTTGTAAATATATGGTACAGAACTTCAAGTCCCATAACGCCCTGCAGTATTGTTTCAGGAAATGGTGTAAGTCATCTTGAGTTTAAAAACATGTGGTCAAACAAAGGGGCGTTACCGTGAGCAAGGTCTCACTGGAGACCGAAACGCGTTGGTTTTGTTTGTCCCAGGTGAAATTTTGCCTGTTAACATTTAATAAAAACCGAGGATTTGAAACTGAAGCCAGAGTGCGACCCTTTCTTTTCTTCCGTGGAAGGGAAGTGTTTGGAAAATTCACGGCGGCCGGGCTCGGTTGCAGGGTCACGCACAGCCAAACAGCCAGCGAAAGGAGCCAAAAGACGACGTATATATATATATATATGTATATAATTTATGCGGCACTCTAACCCTGAAAGGGTATTGCTTTAATATATATATAAACAAAACGCCTCTTTTTTATCTCAGTGGAAAAAAAGGATGTATATATATATATATATGTATATATATATGTATACAGCTCTACCTTCATCAATTTCCATGGTCATTGAGTCAAAATCCAGGTTGTACCAGGGCACTCACTTATGGAAATGTTCTTTCATGTAACCTACTTCTTTCAGGAGTTTGAACTAGTATTTCCTTTTTCAATGACTGCATTAGTTTCATTACACTGATATCATGCTGTGGATAGGTACTCAACTAGCATTTGTCCAGATCTCAAGAACATTTCCTGCATTTAATTACTGAAAGATCTGCAGAGGTTTGATTAAATGCAGCCAAAATCAGCAAATGCTGAAGCTGCCTGACAGCAGCAAATAGTTATTCATGGGCTATGGCTCATGGGCTATAAGGTAAGAATACGGATGAAAGCTCAAATACTAACATTATATCTAGAGGAAGGTTGCCTTTTAGGGAACAGAACATATTTCATGGCAGGACAGTGCCTGAGAAATTGAGCTTGAAAGGTGTTGGTAAGACTAGACATGCTGGTAGGCCAATGAAAGTTTGATTTTCTTTCTGCCAGAATAGATCTGCGAACTCTTGATTTCCAAGGTTTTGACTAGGTTGTACAATGCAACTTCTCAGGGATACAGAGGGCATTAGAAAAGCACCTGTGCACAGATGTCTCGAATATTTGGTGTGCATGTCAAAGCAGAGTATATCAAGAATTTGGAAAGCAGCTGCTGTCCAAAGCATAAAAATAGGTGTTCAATTTAAGTTCACGTGGATCAAATCCAAGACGGGTGTTCAGGATAACTGATGACTAAGTATATGGGTTCCATTTGGATTCATTGGGTGTACATTTATCTTATGGATCTCTTGAAAATCGTACACAGACTGGCCCTCAAGCCCAAATCTGGGCACCAATGGAAGACATGATCACATTTACAATCAATGGATGGGATGACTAATGTACTTATTAAATGATAAAGATACCCATTATTTAATGCTGTATGCCTTGTTCCCAAGCAAACAGGAGATTAATAAAGAAAGAGTTAAGCTTGATCTCAGCTACACTAGAGTAATCAATATGCTGGGAAAGAGATGGGATGATAATTATGATGGCCATATCCTTTGGGCACATGACAAACTGAATTGTCTCTTGAATGTGATAACTGGGGGTGGGCGGAACTCGTGGAGGAACATGAAAACTCTGCGAGATTCTGTGGAGTTCCACAAGTGGGTGGAATCGTCACGTCATGCTGATTTTTAGTGCAGGGAGCTTGTTCCGTGCTGCAAAATCAGAGCGTACGGCACCATGCGGTGCGTCAGAGGGTGCTGTTTCTTTGCTGCCGCTCAAATAGATTTTCTACTTGAGCGTCTGCTTTCTCATCGCGACAGCCCGCAACCACCCGTGTTGAGAAAATCTCACCAGGTGCCATCCTAGCGCCCGAAAATCGTGCTAGGGATGCCAATTGTCGCTAGCCAACTTACTGTTGGGGAGCCACATGTGAGAAAAATCTCCGCTACGAGGCGGTTGGTGGAATTTTGCCAGAACTCCGCATTACAAGTGTAACACGCGAGGGCAAACTCTACGAACTCCACCGGTGGAGCGAAATTTATCACCCACTTCTAGTGATAACACTTTACAATTACCCCACCAAGGTGAATTGTATTAACTCTGATAACTTATTAACTGTGCCAATCTACAGGAATTTTTAATAAAATATCAACTGAAAATCACAATTTACAGAGGCATGATAATTTCTGAAAATTGAACTGGGTGACTAATATATTTTAAAGGAAATTTTGGGTTTAGCTTCCGGCGCTTGTGCATTTATGATATACTAAAATGCGTTGAAATTATTAACCTAGCTTTTTATACATCTGTTTTGCAGCTTTAGAACAGTGCATATATAGAATCTGATATTCTTATTTCCAGTTGAACTTTAATTTATACCTAATTCCTTGTGCTAAGATACATGCCTTGAGTACAGACTGGAACACTGTCCAGAGTAATTGCCAGTGGCTGAGAATAATTAAAGGATTGTGTTATAATCTAGTTGTTGGTTAATGCATCCTCCCTATTGTGGTTCTCTGTCTAGCTGCTCAGCCAATGGAGATGTCATTTAGAATGTTGAGAGTGTTTGTGTTGAAGGGAGAATCAGTTGGAGTGGATGGGCTGAGAAGCTAGGAGGCTGCTCCTGGTGGGGCATAATATGGATCATATCATCTTCCTGTAACCTGGAACCTATGAAGTAACTTGAAGAATAAATCTACAGCCTTTTATATACAAGACCTGCCTGAGTATCATTCTTCATTGTAACACTGGCGATGATACTGAAAGAATCTGCGTGTGCTACCTGAATGGACTGGTACCTATGCAACCTAAAGTCAATAGAAACTGGAGAAGCAATTGGAAGAAGCTAGCTGGCAGCCCTGAGCCTCACCAGTGACCAAAATACCGGTCAGCCCTAACCTGGGCCTGCCAGATCCTGCTGGTCTTCTTGGACTTAATTTGAATGGAGCTGTACTTGTGCTGTAATGGAGCTGTATTTTAAGCATCTGCTACAACTGTAGGACATCCTACTGTGACTGCTCCAGCTCTGTTTCTGTCACATCTTATGTGGTGTCTCCAGCATTGTGTAGAGATTTGGATTATTGCAGTGTGACCTGCCTGCTGCCTGTGTTCGTGGCATGGGTGAAACTTATCTGCATCTTTGGGAGTTTTTGCCACCGCTTGCAGCTGTTTGGCATCATGAAGCGAGATGAAGTCTTTCCATAAGCTCTGTTTAGCATCAAAAAGCTGGACGAGTAAGAAGTGTACCTGGAGACCGTTTTTTTTTAAGTGTCATTAGGAGGAAATCTCAACAAAACAACAGCGACAAGAGTGTGTCTGTGTTTGGAAGTGTCACAGGGAAGAGGAGTTTGGACGTTAAGAAATGCGTCAGAGAAAAGTGTTCCCGGAGTCCGTTTTTGGGTAATGTTACATGCATAAGGAGATTTACCTGCCTATGTAACTTTCCCATGTACCGGCGTTGTGGTGTAAGGAGGTGCAGAGGTTTTTGCTCATAAGGTATTCATTTTTATTATGAGCAAATTCTTGTCTTAACTTTCCACTGCTGCACCCCTTTTTCGTCATTTCAAATTTTAAAAGGAAAATCTGTTGGTTTACCTGTTTGTAACCGCCACCTGTGTGCCAGCGCAAGCCTTGTCTTCACCTCGCGCAGCGCTCAGCCGATTTCACGCGTGCATCGCGCTGCCGATTTCACACCGTGCTGCATGGACGTGCTTTGAGCCACCTGGCCCTGAGTCACTCTGCGTGCCGCCATTTTTCCTTTAACTTTGACTTTGTTGAGGAAGTAGTCTGTGTTGTTTCCGGCTGCCGATTGGAGTCTCCTCGCTGGTGGAAGTACTTTGAATTGTTTTATATGAACATTATCCATGCTCAGGTTGAAAAGGAAATGGATGGCATACCTGAGTGCCTGTGAGCAAGAAGAAGAGTACACTGCTATTCAGCCTTCTTCAAGCATGTACCGGAGGGATGAGGGATCAGGTGAGAAATCGCTTCACATTAGATTGGAACCTCTGAGAAAAGTTACACCCCCTTAAATATGCCATGGATATGTTAAAATAACAGCAAATGGTATAAGAGTCTGATAAAACATGATGAACTTCCCTTCAGTGAGCGATTTCTCACCCGATCGCGCTGGCATCCAGATGGCGGTTACAAACAGGTAAACCAACAGATTTTCCTTTTAAAATTTGAAATGACGAAAAATGGGTGCAGCAGTGGAAAGTTAAGACAAAAATGTGCTCATAATAAAAACGAATACCTTACAAGCAAAAACCTCTGCACCTCCTTACACCACAACGCCGGTACATGGGAAAGTTACATAGGCGGGTACATCTCCTTATGCACGTAACATTACCCAAAAACGGACTCCGGGAACACTTTTCTCTGACGCATTTCTTAACGTCCAAACTCCTCTTCCCTGTGACACTTCCAAACACAGACACACTCTTGTCGCTGTTGTTTTGTTGAGATTTCCTCCTAATGACACTTAAAAAAAAAAAAACGGTCTCCAGGTACACTTCTTACTCATCTAGCTTCATGATGCCAAACAGCTGCAAGCGGTGGCAAAAACTCCCAAAGATGCAGATAAGTTTCACCCATGCCATGAACACAGGCAGCAGGCAGGTCACACCGCAATAATCCAAATCTCTACACAATGCTGGAGACACCACATAAGATGTGACAGAAACAGAGCTGGAGCAGATGCTTAAAATACAGCTCCAATATAGCACAAGTACAGCTCCATTCAAATCAAGTCCAGGAAGACCAGCAGGATCTGGCTGGCCCAGGTTAGAGCTGACCGGTCTTTAGGTCACTGGTGGGGCTCAGGGCTGCCAGCTAGCTTCTTCCAATTGCTTCTTCAGTTTCTATTGACTTTAGGTTGCATAGGTACCAGTCCATTCAGGTAGCACACGCAGATTCTTTCAGTATCGTCGCCAGTGTTACCATGAAGAATGATACTCAGGCAGGTCTTGTATATAAAAGGTTGTAGATTTATTCTTCAAGTTACTTGATAGGTTCCAGGTTACAGGAAGATGATATGATCCATATTATGCCCCACCAGGAGCAGCCTCCTAGCTGCTCAGCCCATCCACTCCAACTGATTTTCCCTTCAACACAAACACTCTCAACATTCTAAATGACATCACCATTGGCTGAGCAGCTAGACAGAGAACCACAATAGGGAGGATGCATTAACCAACAACTAGATTATAACAGATTCCACTTATCACTATTTACTTTTTCTGTGGGATTACCTAAGTCCCATCGGTATGCTGAGATGGGGATTTTGTGATTGCTGTGCCATATAACTGCACCACACTAGTGAGGCTCATCAAGGCTGAAACCAATCTGGGGCCGTATGGCCGGAATGCCCCAGGGGCACAACTGGTGTTTGTGCCACCTTTGCGCGCCCCCGGGGCACTTTGGTATTACAGAAGGGGCGGCAGACACTTGTGCGTCCCCTTCTGTAATACCGATAGCACTGGTGCACATAAAGTGCCAGGGCTACCATCAGAGGGCGTTCCCTCATTTGCATGGGTGCGTGGCCCCAAGCAAATGAGGGAATCCCTTTGCCTCAGCACCTGTGCCGTATTACAGATGTGGGCGCAGAGGCAAAGAAGCTGTCAGGAGACTCACTGACAGTGAGCTACCTAAAAGGTGGCACACTGTCAGAGCGCCCCTGATGGCACCCCTCTGGAGGGGGAAAAGGGGGTTCCATGGACCCCCCAGACATCCCTTTGCAGGCAGGTGCAGTCACTCACTGCACCCACCTGCAAGGGGATCTCTAATCCCCCTTCAAAGTGCAGGAGGAGTGCGGCCTGCACAGTGAAACACTGAGCGGCTTCAAAGCAGCATCTCAGTTTTTCACCTGAATGCACTGCCCCCAAGCCAGCTTAGTTTGCGGCTGCCCTGGGGAGCAGTGCATTCACTATAATGCGGCGCATTTTCCTGGGTAGCGCTGGGTCACCTTTTGAAAAGTGCGCCCAGGACTAACCAGGAAAATGTGCTGCACATGTAATACGGCCCCAGAGGTTGCTTGTGCTCCTTTAAGAGGAACCCCGGCCTAGAAGTTCAGGCTGGACTGTGCCTATTAGAGTAGAACCAGGCTGTTCTGCATGAGATTAGTCTCTCTTTCGAGGTGCTTATTGAACAAATAAAGAGATGGAATGGAGAACAGCACAGCATAATTACCAGTGGGTGAAATTAATTCAAGAATTTCACCGACCATTTTCTTTTTGTTCTTGTTTTTCTAATTGTGTACCAAAGGTAGACTGTTACTTGTTAATGGGACATCTATTACTCGTTCATGTATATCCTTACATCAAAAACAATTGATACACAATACTTTAATGCACATTCCACATGCAGATGTGTCACAGATTTATACAGGGTATATTAGACTGGCCACTTTTGATACTGACACAATTAGGAGAGTATGGTTTGGAATGGTGACCTATGGTGGTCTCTAAAGTGCACCCTAACCCAATTCCCCAACATGGATAGGAGATATAAGCAATGAAACTGTTATTAAAAATCATTAGTCTTGATACCCCCATCACAAAAACAACATGTGCTTGCCCTGGCCCCTCCCATGAAATTGCTATGTGAGCAAAAAACAAAATGGCACCCACACCCCCCTAATTAAAAAAAATATCAGTGCAATCTCCCTGGTGTCATGGTACACAACCCTTTCCACAAGCCATACCGATATAAATCTTGCTTGGCCCATGGCCACACCACACACACTGTTAAAGCTGTATTTGTTATATGTGAGTGTTATTTCCACGTGTTTCTACTGCTAGTGATTTCGGTTACCATGCCGTAACTGGTTGCATTCCTAAGAGTCTGCAATTGCCTTATTTTTCCTCCACTTGTGAAATCGAGCAAGTGCCAGACTACATCAGCCCTGACACCAGTAAACAGGCTGTTTAAAATCAGAGGTGTACAACTTTTATTATTACATGAGTGTACGTTTGAGCAGAGTACACTTATTAGCTTTCATGTAGTTCACGAAGCTTCCACTTCAACTTGGCCATACATGCATTAAAACATGCCAGAGGTAACAAAATAACTTCTCCCTCTCATTTATACCTATTCTCGCACTAAGACTCTGATCGCACTATACTGGGGCATGGTAAAATTGCATACGATTTTACAGTTACTATTGGACTTGGCCTTTTTTGCAGGGTCATCCCAGGACTTTTTGCCTTCCTCCTGTATTTTTTCTGACCTGTTGGTGGTTTTATGACTCTGCGCACTTTACAACTACTGATCAGTGCTAAAGTGCATATGCTCTCCCTGTAAATTGTTGTTACGGATTGGTGTTTCCATGATTGGCTATTTGATTTACTAGTCAGACACTGTACAGAGCACTGTGTGTGCCCACGGCCTGCTAGTGGGCTTGCAGCACTGATTGTGCCACCCACAGAAGCAGCCTGTAAAATGTACCTCTGGCCTGCCATTGCAGAGCCTGTGTGCAGTCTAGTACTGCCATCTCGACTTGGCAAGTGCACCCACTTGCCAGTCCCTAAACCTTCCCTTTTCTACATATTAGTCACCCCTAAGGTAGGCCCAAGGTACCCCTGTGGGCAGGGTGCATTGTATGTGAAAGGTAGGACATGCCCTGATGTGTGTGGCATGTCCTGATAGTGAAATACTGCCAATTCCGTTTTTCACTATTGCAAGGCTACCTGTTCCCATAGGACAGAATGGGGAGTTTGTTTATAACATCTTATAAACATAACTGGCCCTGGGAACAAGGTAGAAAAATAAAGTTTAGTATGCCTGAACTCAGAATATTAAAATGTATATTTTAGTGAGGGTGATTTTTTCTGTGTTTGAAAATACCACTTTTAGAAAGTAGGTATTTTCTTGCCTAACCATCCAGTGTGACTCAGCAAGGTTTATGTAGTGCATGTCTGGCCTTTGGATGACAGGGGCTGGAGAGGGGCAGCAGCTCCAGAAGTCTGATGAGTCAGGGCTAGGCTGAATAGGCCTGACCTGCATTTGGAGTGGTGGGAGGAGTAGCACCTGCACCTGAATAGGGTTGTGCCTGCCTTCCACAATGACGGCTCCGCCCCCCTGTGGCGTGTCTGGAGCCTGGGCTCACACTGACAATGGAGGTTGTTGTGCCCCACAGAACTTGTTTTGGCTGGGTACAGATACTCTCTGCCTTCAGAGAACAAAGGATTTTTAGGTATAAAAAGAGGGGCCCAGACCCCAGACTTTTAGATCACTTCTGGGAAATCAAGAGGAACCTTTGCCAAGGAGAAGAGCCGGATAAGCTGAGGAGGAATACTGCCCCTGTGCTGTGTGCTGTCTGGGGTTGGCCTGCAGTGGCTGCTTGCTGCCAAGAAAAGGAGAAAAAGGACTTTGCTGTTTGCTTTGTCACCTGCTTGAAGAAAAGATCTCCAAGGGCTTGAAACTGAGCTTGCCTCCTGTTCTGAAGTCTCAGGGACACAAAGACTTCACCACCAGCTCCCCTGAATTTCCTTGCTGGGAATTCCAACCTGCATAGAGGTGCCTGCTGCTGTTTAGGACCTCTAGAGACTGTTTGTCGCTGGGAGCTGTAAAATCGACACAACATCGAAGAAGCGTGTCGCATCCGCACCTGTTTTCCGACGCATCGCCGAAGAAACTGTCGCAGCGCCTGCCGCGGCTCGAGAAATCACCGCACGACGCATCGGGTGCAACGATCTCCGAAGTCCGAGATCACCGCACCGATCCCGACACAAGCCTGCTGTGCTGCTGCACGAAACCACGCATCGTACCGGATCGATGCATCGCATCGAGGCGCCAAGACTGTCGCATCGTTGGGGGCCACAGTAAGAAACAGACGCATCAACTCCCCGCGCAGTAAGAAAACGACGCATCACCTCCTCTCCGGTAAGGAACCGACGCATCAACTCCCCTGCGCTGCAGTAAGGAACCGACTCATCACCTCCCCTGGAGCAAGGAATCGACGCATCACCTTCCCTGAGTGTAAGGAACCGAAGCATCACCTTCCCTGCGGCCATTTTGTTTGTTTTGCGTGACGCATCCAAGGTACTTTGTGAGAAAAGTGATGCATTTACAACTAGCATTGAACTGAACTATTTCTATCATTTGAAAGCCTTATTTTTATACTGTATTGTGGATTTTTGTCGTTTGGTCTTGTTTTGGTTTAGATAAAGATTATTTATTTTTCTAAACTGATGTGGTGTCCATTTGTAGTATTTTCACTGTGTTACTGTATGCGTTCACAAATGCTTTACACACTGCCTCTGAGATAAGCCTGTCTGCTCGTGCCAAGCTACCAAGGGGGTGAGCAGGGGTTATTTTAGAAGGGTATCCTCCTTACCCTGACTAGAAGCAAGGGTCCCTATTTGGACAAAGGTACCTACCTCTGCCAACTAGAGACCCCCATTTCTAACAGTTACCAACCAATAAATTCACCCCATTATGAGTAAAACCACACGGAATGAGGAATTATTAGGTGGGACTGATTTTTTGAGTCATATAACCACATGGATTTTACAGTTTCATTGAATTTTACTGTATACATTTACCACCTGCATTAAGGAGGTAGTAAGTGTTCACATGGGCCTAGTGGTTGGGTGGAGTGTGAGGGAAAGAGTGAGTGGCGTAGCAGCGGCGGTTCCTCCATGGGTGCGGAGGAGTGCTGTCCCCCTCACTGCTGCCAGAAAGCAGGAAAACTAAAATGCCAATTAAAGGATTTTATTAGCATTTAATTTTTCTGGCTTTCTGCCAAAACAGAGGGCAGGGCGGGCCAGTGTGTCATTGCTGCTGATTGCCAATGATGAGTGGCCTTTTCAGTATGAATTGCGCATGTTGGTTTGGCCAGCTACCTTGCTACGGCCAAACCGACATTTGCCATCAGACTCTCCAACCTGCTGTCTTAGACAGATGGGTTGGAGAGCAGGCCTTCAGTGCTTTTCGGAGTGCAGAGGCAGCCTGCTCTAGCCAATCCAGACTCTTCACTCATGCAGCATGAGAGCAAGGTCTGGAAAGGATAAGGACCTGTGGGAGCTGTGGGTCCTCGCGCTCGGAGGAGTCCGGAGTCAGGGACTGGAGAAAACTGAGGACGTGCTGCAGGCTAAGGTGAGCAAAACTTTTATTTTTCAAATTTAAATGTTTATGTATTTTTTTTATTGTATTTATGTCGACTCACCATTTTTGTGGGTCACCAACCGCCACTGGGGATTAGGGAGGGAAGGGAAAATTATGTTCTGGCAAGGGAGCATGCTCCACCCGTCATAAAAAAAAAAACGGAATGAGGCTTGGATGCTGCTGCAGCCAAAGCCTCATGCAATTTCAATTCTAACCCAAAAAAAGTAAAGTAAGATACTCTCGGGGCGGGAGAAAACGGTTGGGAAAAGTCGAACCACTTACAATCAGGAGGAGTGACATCCAATGAGCTAATTTCACTCTGCCTGACTCATAATCAGGCCCTATGTAAGCAGGAACGTGTAGCTTTTCGTGTAAGAGTGTATAACTTGTATGGCTTTTCCTCGTGGGTGATTTGAAACTCGTGAGACAAAATATGCGAAGTACACACTTGTTTAAACGTTTAATCACCTAGAACTTTGGGAACTTTACATATATTTAGTCGTTTTTTATGGTCGTTAGCAAAAAACCGGAATTTTGCACATCCCTATTCAAAAACACACACAGCATGTTGCAAAAGTAATTGAAAATGTAAACCAAATTTTTGTATTGTATCTTTTATTTCGCAGTGTTTACACTACCTGAGCATCAAAATAACACAGTGCATCAATTGATATTCTTTTAAGGAAATAAAACAATTTTATCTCTTGCAGAAGCATATGTCAACAAATAAATGCCACACTTAATGCAAAATCAAAACCAGTATTGCCCTCAAATAGCCTTAGGGAAACTAGACTTCTCTACCAAATACACAAACGTTTTTCACTAACATCGCAACGCTTGGCCTGTTAGCTTTGTCGTTGTTGTGCCAATGGGAAACCATCACCAGTGCTGACTAGAGAGGGAGAGAGAGACTACGTATGCAATGCTGCTCAGCGCTCTGACTGCAGAACTCCACCTGGGAGCTGTCCACGAGCTCTATGACGCAGTTGTTGCAAGGGATGCGCGCGAGCAATACAGAGCGAAGATGTTAACTCGTTAATGAGAAGCAGAGATGGTATTTACTATGTAACTCGATACGGGGTAATCATTTAATTCAGCGCGACTTGGGAGATGTTCTGAAGGTGGAAGCCATCTTAGAGCGGCAGGAAAATAATATAGTGCGCACTCTGCATGTAATTAGACTCCGAGACTTCCGCTAATGAAACTGATCTCTGGTGTCAGGCCTCAGCTAAAGAACGGGACTAGGCCATTGCTAATACTGACAGGGTGTGGGGTGATGCAGCCCAGGGATAGATTTTATCCTTGGATGCTCACTAGTGGGGTCAGCCTATTCAATTAACCTTGCAATGTCGGTGGACTTGACTGGGCAGGCGTCAATTAGACATATGTCGTTGTGCCGGGGGCTGACACCCATTACTTCATATATTTCACAAAGCGACATCTTGTGGTGCTCCGCGGGCAAGGACAACAGCAATCGCCATATCATAACTGCGTAAAGTGGGTGGGGGTTTGGTAGGGGAGGGTATTGTGAAAGTGCTGCAGTCACGTCACGCGTGCCTCCTTTCCACCATAACTACAAAGCCGTGAATGTGACCTGAGCTGAGCGCACAGAGCCCACAGTCTCCTGAATTGTCTGTAACTGCTATAAATAGAACATACCCACCATTCACCCCTGCTTGCCGCAGAACCATATGGCCATTGATGTGACGTCTGAGGGTTGTAGACACACCGAACAAGACATTTTTATGTATTATTAAATCTATGAGTGAATTGGTAGAAACATAAGCTATATATATATATATATATATATGTGTGTGTATATGTATATATATATATATATATTTATATATATATATATATATTCATCCATACGCACAACGGTTCCAGTAGCGTAAACAGGAGAGCACTCGCAGGTCCTTGTTAAAGTTATTTATTCGTGCACAAACCCCCCCCCCCGCACTGACAGACGCGTTTCGGCAATCTGCCTTTCTCAATGTCAGTTACCCCAAGTGTATGACACTTTTTTAAAGTGCTAAACGTGAATTGCGTGAATGAAAAAAAAAATTGAAATAAAAGATGGCCTCGTATAGTCACCGCATAATGCAGAATACATGGCGGCCATCTTAGAACCCGTTCCAGAGTTAATATAGGTTCACAACAAATCAGTACTCCAAAGTTATATATAAATATATACAACTATTTACATGTGGTTTAAGAAAAAAGAAAATATATACATATATATACACATTTCAAGGTTAGAAGATCCAAAAATTAAACATGATTAGAAAAATTACATATTATTATGGGATCATTCTATCGAATCAGTCAGTACTGGAAATGGCGGCTTGTGGCAGTGGTAAATACCTCTAGTCAACCCCAATGGATATTCATTATTGCCGCTTAATTAACTACCACTAAAATAATGGCACACAGACTTAATTATGCCGTGGATGGGCAAACCGCTCGGAGTACTGGTAGGTGAACAAAATTACGCCCTGAATGGGCATGCCAGCACAACTGTAAACATGAAGAAAGGCCTAAAAATAGTCCATTTTTACAATCATAACAGGGATTAAGAACTCTCAATTAATCGTCTCATTTGCGTAAAGGATGCTAGGAAAAGAGGAAAGGCGGATTATATATACACACACACACACACATTTCACTCAAAAAAACAACATATTTAGAAAGTGAGTTGTGGTCCTGATTCTGGCTCAAACACGTGAAACCACTGAAATTCAGAAGTTATAGGTAGCAAATCATGCAATACACACCATAATTTGCACTACCTGCATTGCTAAAAACACCAATTTGGCAAAGGGACAGGAACAAACAAAAGAGTGATTAAGATAAAAACATGGCGCCATGGCGGGTGAGTTAAGCCTTGTAAGTGTGCATTGCCTGCGGCAAAAAACTGCACCCAACCCATTGTGGTTTTCCATTTTCCACTGCGCACAGCCTTCGGCCTTGAGCAGTGGGAGTTGGACTGCACCCAACTCACATTAGTTGCCCAACCCCTCTGCACACGGTTTTCGGATTTGCCTAACAGGGTTTAGATACAGCATGGGGGTGCCTCACATGAAGCTTGGGCACAGGGTCTGGCCTGCAATCAGGCCCCATGCCCAACCTCCTGCCTTCCAAGCAAAGCCAGACACTCATCTTAGTGTTTGGCTGTGCTTGTTCTTTTTTTTACACTGCATGAAACTCGCAAGTCAGCTCTGACTCGAGAGTCAGGGACAAAATAGTGGTCGAAGCCAGCATTTAAAATGGCCACTGGAGAGCTTGTGAGTCTTCTCCATGTGTTGTGTGGTGAAAAATGTCCTGTTTTCTCAGGAATGCCTTATATTTTCCATGTGTCTAGGTAGCTCTCACCACTGCCCTGGGGTCATTCACCTTTGAGGTTAGCCCCCCTGTGTCTTTTTTTAAATGCGACTAGCTCATAAAACTACTGAATGGACTTGCACCAAACCAAAAAAGTACGCTTTCTGAGTAATGTTCTGCTTTTCAGGCTATGTTTGGTGTAAATCCGTTCAGTGGATTTTGCTCTATCGGCAATATTTCCAATGAAAGCTAAAATGTGAAGTGATATAAATTTTCATCCCCATTAACTTTTTTTCCATAGATGGATCTTTAAAAAATGTGGCATCCCACAACTTAGCTGTCTGAGTTAGTACATTGAAAAGCTTCATATAATCTGTCCACAAGGTTAAAAGTGCTAAGCAAATCAAAAAATGTAAAAAATGCCCTTTTGGATAAAAATGTTACTGAAAAGATCTATTTTTGTTTTAAGAAAATCTTATACGTTCATTGAAAAAAACGAAAGGTTAAAGTAACGTTATAGTTAGGGGAATATGTCAGTGACAACATTAACATTTTGAACTAAAAAAACGACAGAAATTCACCAGTTATAGTTTCTGCCCCTGCCATGCACTGCTTATGACCTCACATATTACATTACTCATGACATGTTCTATGACATCATTAATGACATCATTGATGACATCTCAAATGACATAAATGATGACATCACTGATGACATCATCCAAGCTTCTTTTGTATACATTGCTCTATAAACGGGTATAGCATTAGAGCTATGAAAGTAAGTGCACAACAGCTCACAATAATATGAAGCATCATTACTGCTATGACCGCAGGCCAGGACCTGTGGCCAAACCCCACCATGAATGGCCGAAGGCCCTGCGCAACGTGGGGTCGGCTGCCTTTTGGGGGTTGGCCAGTCGCCAGCCCACCTCTGCGCACGGCCAAAGGCCATGTGCAGCATGGGGTTGGCTGCATGCGGTGGGGTTAGTCGCAGGACCTGGCTACAGGACAGCACCTGTGGCCAAACCTCCACTGCGCATGACCGAAGGGCTGTCTGTCTTTGGGGGGGTTGGCCATAGGCCTTGCAGCCAACCCCTTTCGGCCATGCGTAGTTTGGGGTTGGCAGCCTGTGAGGGGTTGGCAACAACAGAGCCTGGCCAAAAGCCAGGCCCTGTACCTCCACCACGCACGATCGAAGGCCCTGCGCAGCATTGGGTTGGCTTCCTTTGACGGGGCTTGCTGCGTGCAGGGGGTTGGCCACAGGGCCTGGCCTACAGAACCAAAGCCCGTGCTCGGCGGGGGGGGGGGTTGCTAATAAAATATTACTTTGCGTTAAAAAAAACTAGAACTTCACTGAAAAAAACAGAACTTAAAGTAACTTTATAGTTATTAGCAATGTTCAGTAACAATGTGACGTTTTAAACTCTAAAAACCACAGAAATCCACCAGGTATAGTTTTAGTTATCTCAAGTAACTATAACTGGCGCCCACGTCATGCACTGCTAATTACCCCGCAAATTTGCTCCTCTTCTATGACATCATTGATAATATCAATGCAACATTTGCAATGAAATTATTGATGAGAAAACTGTGCATGGCCGTGATGCAAGTTATAGTTACCTTAGGGCACGAGTCATAGTTACTTGAGATAACTATAACTGGTGAATTTCTGTGGTTTTTAGAGTTGAAAACGTTACGGTGTTACAGAACATTTCACCTAACTATAACATTACTTAACCTTTGGATTTTTCACTGGCTATATAAAAAAATATATATGCACACACACACACACACACACACACACACACACATATATATATGATGTTATATTCCGATGCATACAGTAAAATGTGCTATTTATTACCATTGTTCAGAGTGGGAGGGACCAAGACTCGGGAGGCGAAACCACTTTTAGATTATGATGAGTATAAGCTGTGACATTAAGTAAACAACTTGTAGCAATGATAACTGAAAAAAGATTGGAAGGCCTAAATATAGAACATATAAGAAAGACAAATATGGGATAAATCAAGAGAAACGAATCGACCCAATCGAGTCACGAGAAAAACAAATAAGGGGTCTTTCTCAGAGCAGTCTAAAGATTCATGCTAATGCTGGTGTGATGCTCATCTGGCGACCGCAGTGATGACTGCCCCTCCATCTCCATTTCTACCAGTTATTCCGCTGCGCTGAAGCTTCATCTGCATCTTACCAACTGTCTGATGTGAGTCAAAAGTGTCTCCCCCTGCTGAGCGCTTGCATAATTAAAAGACCCATCAACAGACTCAACAGTAATCAACTGTTAAAGTCGCACCATTTTTTTCACCATTTTCCTGCCTGTAACTGCTCCACAGCCCCTGGACAGGCATCATGGAAGGATTAGTCTGGGGTGCCAGGGCACTGAGACTCTGAGTCTGCCGTGTGGGCACCCTTTCATGTTTCTAAGTAAGGATGGCAAAATACCCTTGCTTCAGTGGTTAATTTGTAAAAAAATAAGCGCCAGCGCTCTCATCAGGCGGCAGCTTGCACCAGCCCATTTCTCCTGTTAGCGCAGCCTAAACCAAAGCCAACTACTAACCATGAAAGTGAGGAGAGGATGTGGCATAATGGTCAGAGCTGTCAACTTCGGATCTGCGGTACCAGGTTCGAACCTTGGCGTTGGCTCAACATTCTGTGACTCCGGGCAAATCACTTGTTCTCCCTGTAAATGAATGTGTCCTTAACTGCTGCTCATGAAAAGCGCTGGTGTTGATGATTAAGTGCCCGTGCTGAGCACCGGACACCACCGGCTCAAATTAATCACTGCCTTCCTTCTTTGAAATAACGAGGGGAACAACAGTGACACACCTGTCAATATTAACAGTGGGGGAACACAGGGCCCCACAGCACTGTGGCTGGGACCCTAGATTACCTCATCCAGAAGGGGGCCCCTAACCCCTCCAGTCTTCTCCTCAGAATGCTTGCAGTGACAGTAAAACGATCGTGAAACAGTGCAGTGTTTTCCTGTGTCGAGAGTTACAAACTTACAACATTGTTGATTGAATGCTGCTAGTTAAGAGGCCCCAGCATAAAGGTGCCTCATGGCCCTCACTGTCGCAGAGAGAGCTGTAGAGCTGAGCCATGGGTGCAACTCCCCAATGGAAGGTGGGCACTCGCTGTTCGCTGGGGTCGAGGTTGCAAAGCACTTTTTAAAAGGACGCAGGACTCCAGCTGCTTAGCCGAGCCTGCTCTAGGAGACATGTCTGGAGGGTCCTTTCATGGCTGCCTGTAAGTGGTCACATCAGGGGTGTAATGCAAACCCCTGCAGCACAGGAGTGGGGGACCCTACCTTTCAGGTCTGCCTCATTCAGCCCAAAGCCAATGAATATGTGAGATATGGGCCACTCAGGCACCACTCTTCATATTTTGCAGGGAGGAGGCAATCATTTTGCACTATGCCACTGAATGGAGGAGCACTTGGCACACACTGACTTAGATTCTGGAACACAATAACACCCCGAGGTAGTCTTCCCACACACACCCACATCTGATGTGACTCTCTTTATCACATATTCTGTACCCGCAAATGCTAGATATCTAGATATATCTTTTAGTGCATCTCATGATATGCGTGCATCGTAGCTTGTGGCTGTCTGAGAGCTGTGGTACCAGGCCTGCTGGACTAATGCCAGGTGGGCAGGCAACATTAAAGGCTTTTAGGCCTTTGTATATATTACTAATTATTGTCATTGTTAGACCTGGCACCATTGGCGTGGGTCTCCCTTCCATTTTTTTGCTGTTGCCTCTTGTGTTTTGCTATGTTTTTGCTGGTCTAGATGCTTTGGGCACTTTGCCACTGCTATTCAGTGCCAATGTGCAAGTGCTCCCTATTGTTAATTGTTGTATGGATTAGTGATTCCATGATTGGATTATTTGATTTACTTGTCAGACCCTAGTACAGTGCACCGTGTGTGCCCAGGTCCTGTAAATCAAATGCTGCTGGTGGGCTTGCAGCACTGGTTGTGCCACCCACAGAAGCAGCTTGTAAGCTATGGCTCAGCCCTGCCATTACAGAGCCTGTGGGCAGTCTGGGACTGCCATGTCGACTTGGCAAGTGCACCCACTTGCCAGTCCCCAAACCTTCCCTTTTCTACATGTTAGTCACCCCTAAGGTAGGCCCTAGGGCAGGGTGCATTGTATGTGAAAGGTAGGACATGTCCTGGTGTGTTTGGCATGTCCTGATAGTGAATTACAGCCAATTTCGTTTTTCACTATTGCAAGGCTACCTGCTCCCATAGGCCAGAATGGGCAGTTTGATTATAACACCTTATAATCCTAACTGACCCAGGGAACAAGGTAGAAATTCGAGTTTGGTATGCCTGAACTCAGAATGTTAAAATACATCTTTTAGTGTGGGTGATTTTTACATTCTGTGTTTGAAAATACTACTTTTAGAAAGTAGGTATTTTCTTGCCTAACCTTCCAGTGTGCCTCTGCTAAGGTTGTGTATTCACTGTCTGGTTTGTGAGTGACAGGGGACTGGAGAGGGTCTTGGCTCCAGCAGTCTGATGGGTCAGGGCTGGGCTGAATAGGACCCACATAGAATAGAGAGTAGGGGGGAGGAGACTTCCTTTCACTGACCTGAGCCCTCATAGAATAGAGAGAAGGGGGCGGGGATTTCCTTTCACGCCCCTGAGACCTCATAGAATAGAGAGTAGGGGGAGGAGATTTCCTTTCAGCTACCTGGGCCAGGTCTGCTCTCAAACAATACTGTCTCCACCTCCTGCCAGGAAGCTGCACAGAACTGGTTTTGATCAGGCACAGACACTCTCTGCCTCCAGAGAACAAAGACTTTTTGAGTATAAATATTGGGGCCCAGACCCCAAGACTTTAGATCACTTCTGGGAATCAAGAGGAACCTTTGCTGAGGAGAAGAACCAGGAAACTGAAGGAGGAGACTGCCCCTGTGCTGTGTGCTGTTGGGGTTGGCCTACAGTGGTTACTTTATTGCCAAAGAAAGGAGAAAGGAACTTTGTGTGTACTTTCATCATCTTGAATAAGATCTCCAAGGGCTTGAAGATTGAGCTTGCCTCCTGCCTGAAGTCTCAGGGATACAAGACTTCACCAACCAGCTCCCCTGAATTCCCTTGCTAGGAATTCTACCTGCAAAGAGGTGCCTGCTGTTGTGTTGGGCCCTTTTGAAGACTGCGTGTCGCTGGGAGCTGGAAGTGCGACGCAACAAGGAGAAGCGTGTCGCCGCCGCAGCAGTTGCCGTCGCATTGCCGAAGAAGCGTGCCGCCGCCGCAGCTGTTCGCCGCCGCATCACCGACGAAGTGTGTTGCATCACCGGAGAAGCGTGTCGCCGACGCAGAGGTCGCCGTCGCATCACCGGAGGAGCGTGTTGCAGGGCCTGTCGCAGCTCAGAAGTTCACTGAGTCGCCGCACGGCCGTCGGCGTGCACGCATCGCATCTACGTTGTCGCACCGTAACCAAGATGCCATTTTGTCGCATCGCACCGGATCGTCATCGCATCGAGGCGCCATCTTGTCGCATCGCACCGGATCACAGTAAGAAACCAACGCATCAACTCCCCACACAGTAAGGAAGCGAGCCTCAACTCCCCTGCGCAGCAGTAAGGAACCGACACATCCACTCCCCGGAGTGTAAGGAACGGCGCATCAACTTCCCTGCGACCCTTTTGTTTGTATTGCGTGACGCATCCAAGGTACTTTGAGAGTAAAGTGTCGCATTTATCATCTACATTGAACTAAGGTATTTCTACCATTTTAAAGACTCATTTTTTGATTACAGTATTGTGGATTTTTGTCGTTTGACCTTGTGTTAAGTCTAGTAAAGATTACTTATTTTTCTAAACTGGTGTGGTGTCCATTTGTAGTGTTTTCACAGTATTACTGTATGTGTTCACAAATACTTTACACACTGCCTCTGACATAAGCCTGCCTGCTCGTGCCAAGCTACGCAGGGGTTATTTAGGAGTGTAGCCCCTTACCCTGACTAGACGCAAGGGTCCCTATTTGGACAAAGGTGCAAACCATTGCCAACTAGAGACCCCCAAATCTAACAATCATCATAACTGAAGATATATGAGTTGTCAAGGATACTTTGTTCATTACACCTGTGCTGCGGCTCACAGTCACTTCTACACATCTCATGTTCACTGTGTCCAGGGATGTGTGAGGGACCTCCTGCCCTGGATGCTCAAGGCACCACAAACCACTCCTGTAAGGCACCATTTTTACATGTTATTTGAAGCTATGTTGATCCAGAGTGATCTTTCAGTAGAAGAGAGATGATCTTCATGACTAGAGAGAATTACCTCTTAGATGTGACATTCACTGATTGGTGGAGGCCTCCAAACACAGAGAAGAATTTGACCAATGACCTTCACAGATCATCTGTTGAGCCAGTGGAGCGGAGAGTCATTGATCTATCCTCCTTTGTTCTCCATCCAAGTAAATGTACACCTTGGGATGATCTGAAGAGGGGAAACTAGTCTGATGCCACTGTTGGTTAGTAATGTGGTGGCAGTGACAGCTCAGCATCAAGTAGCAGACAATAGCAGAGACTAAACTTTCAGAAACAGTGGAGGGTGTTCTGTTCTTGAAAGTTTAGCTACTACTATTGGCAGTTTATATGGAGCTGTTCTGTCTGTGCCACTGCATTAATAACCAACATTTGGTGAAATCCTCCCACAGTCCTCCCTCAGCTCTTTATTAGCAGCTGCCAATCAAGAGACAGCTGCACAGTCTCCTCTTTCATTCGCTGAAGAAAAGCCCAGTCGGCCAAAGAAAAGTAGAAAACGTTTATTACTCGTTCCTCTCTCTAAAGCCGAGGTTAAGAGCCTAGACATCCATTTGTTTACCGGAAGATGCTAGTGAAGAGTTTGATGTAGTGTTGCAGGAGGAAGGAGCATTTTGTTTCATCAAAACATTCAGAAGAATGGCTACTTATTAGTGCTTGATTTGTAAAACAAAATAAGTGCCAGAGCTCTCGTCAGGAGACCACTGCAGCTAGCACCAAACATTGCCCCTGCCATGCTGCCATGCTGCCAACGATAGTAACAATACAAGTACTAACCATCACACTCCTACAAATGTGACAATTCGGACTATTTCAGGCTCCCAAAGCTATAAGAATGGCTTGGACGGCAGGAAATAGTCATTTCTAATGTTTATTGAATGAATAATAACTTGTTTTTGTGGTCATCTCCAAATAAGCCAGGCATCGCCATCTTGTAGCAGCTGTCACAAGCGCCGGAGTTGAGAATTAAGTGCCATGCCGAGCTCAGGAAACCTTTGGCTCAAATTAAGCACTGCTACTCATGCTCCCACAATTCTTCCCATTTTGGGTGAGGCTGGGGAGTGCTAATAGTCTTATTGCCCCACCTGCATGGCAATAACAGCTGTTAATTACCCCCCCCCCTTGATGTGTGTCATTTCCCCCAGCTCGAGCCCTTAACTATAGAAAGGGTAATTAGCAGCAATTAGTGCCAGCAGGTGTGGGAAATGATGCTTAATTATGGACTCTTATTTGTTGACCAGGAAAGCAAGAAGTTTAAAAAATGATGGACTGAGCATAAATCCAACATTTGTCTCAGAGCTGCAAAATACCCAAATACCTAGATGCCTGTTGAAGCCTAGACCTCTGCTTCTCAGGTCAAAGTATATATTCTGGAGTAGTGGTGTCTCAGCAAGATATGATGGTAGGCCAACTTAAATGCGATGGATTGTGAGTTTGAGCACCTTGTTGTCCAAGGACCTTACGGAATATCTGAATTTTATCTGCTTTGCTTGAGTGTTTGAACATGGTTTGATATTGTGACAAGATCATAATTATAATGAAGATTTTAAGTAAGAGCCCAGTCTTAAAAAATACAGCTCCTTTGATTCAAAATGTGTTTATATGTGTTTGTCTTCTTTGATTTCATTTTTTTCACTGTATTTTTGTTTTCTTTTCAAAAGAGTTTTTGCTTCAAAAATGAAAAGAAGCACATGCTTGACAAAAAAGGCTTCATTTAACTGTCATACAGAAGATATACATCGTATTCAGATGTTAGTTGTTCTTAAGTTTTCCTTTTAGGTCAGAATCATTCCGCCTGTTTTCCAAAACATTTTTTTATGGGTGGCAAGAGCTACTACCGTGAAAAAGTGAATTTACGAAAGGTATTAGTGTAATGCATTATTAGTACATAAGCTCTTTTCTGGGCTCCTTTACTAAAGAAAATGCATGTTTTTCCGAACCTTGTGCAAAGATAGCATTCTTGGAATTGTATAATATATACAACAACAGCTCTACGCTCTGGTTTTAGACAGCCTTGAAAGTGCAGTCAGCCACAATATATTTTCAAGTACATTGCAATCAATGCATTCCATGGGCAGATCGTGATGTGATATTTTACGAGCTTTATTATTCTCATTCTGGGCAAGCATTGATGAAGTCTTTGACTCCCTAACTGATCTTTTGATATTCCAACATAAAGAGAAGGTCTCATATAGGAAAGCAAGCTAGTATTGTGCGGAGGGGTTTTTCGAATATGAACCATTCACATCTTTTCAAGAATTTCCATTTATGGGGGGAAAGTTGAGGTTTACACAGTTCTTCAAGTAGCTTTAGGTACAGTATTATATTCCAGGACATATAAGGGAAGGAAATGACGTTGGTAGATTTAAAAATGACCTAACTTGGACAAAGAGCAACACTATGATCTATGTAGATGTGTATATTATTTTTCATAGATATTTTGCATTCTGCTTGTAATTTATTATATGAATTTAACCTCACCTTTTTTCATTTGAATTTGCTTCATTTCTGTAGCCTGAGAGTAATGTGCATTAAGATGGTTGCCTAAACATGAAATTGGATATACACAGTGATCTTATGGTGCTATACGTGAGAATTGCCACTTATATAATTGGATGTAAATGCAAATATTTATGTACGTTCTTGTGTTATAGTTAATACATCAATTGGATTTGCTTATAAGTCTGTTGATAATTATGGGAGAGATTCTGTCAGCAGAAAGAGCAGCATTGTTTGATGCAAATACCTCCGCTATGGTGGTACTCACATGGATATTATCTATATATAATCTTTTCTTCGCTGCTGAAATAGAGGACCTTTATATCCCAGTTGAGATTTACACAGTATGATTTTGCCCTCTTTCAGTGTCCACATCCTGTTCCAGTCTCAGGATATGGAGGTCCAGAGTTCTACACCTCTAAACACTCGTGGGTCCCAAGAAACTGAAATTCACAGCTGATCTCTTGTTCCACTTTAGAAACAAAATATCATTGGGCCTGATTCACAGAACTAACTTACGTCAAAAACGTAAAGTTAGTACTTTTGGTATTCACAGAATACACTTACTCATTTTGGTATTCACAGAATGAACTTACTCATTTTGGTATTCACAGAATGAACTTACTCATTTTGGTATTCACAGAATGAACTTACTCATTTCGGTATTCACAGAAGTTAGTAGCCCTAACTTTAGGACTCCTAAATGCCTTCTGTGAATACCGAAAGTCTTAAAGTTAGGATTTTTCTCAGTTTAGGAGTAGTAAAGTTAGGACTCCTAACTTTAGGACTCCTAAATGCCTTCTGTGAATACCGAAAGTCTTAAAGTTAGGATTTTTCTCAGTTTAGGGGTAGTAAAGTTAGGACTTTACTACTCCTAAACTGAGAAAAATCCTAACTTAAGACTTTCGGTATTCACAGAAGGCATTTAGGAGTCCTAAAGTTAGGACTACTAACTTCTGTGAATACCGAAATGAGTAAATTCATTCTGTGAATACCAAAATGAGTAAGTTCATTCTGTGAATACCAAAATGAGTAAGTTCATTCTGTGAATACCAAAATGAGTAAGTGTATTCTGTGAATACCAAAAAGTACTAACTTTACGTTTTTGACGTAAGTTAGTTCTGTGAATCAGGCCCATGGAGTGGAAGTGATCTACCTGAGATCAAACATCAGATCTACACACAGATGATAACTTGAAAATTGTGAATTATAAATCTAAACCCACTACCCAAATAAAAAATAAAAAAAACACCTCAAGATTTTCATACTGCCTCTGTCAGTCAATAATTCTGTGAACCCGGGAAGTGTGCATGAGACAAAAATCGAAGGTCGTCCATTTCCTGCCTGTGGGCAGGTACAGGCTTTTCCCCAGGGACACATAGTCCATTGCCTCTTATACGCTAACCCTTACACACTCATTATTTAAAACTGACCCAACTCTCCCTTATTGGTGAACATTAGCTGCTCACCATAGTTGCCAAACAGATGTGTCTCTACATCACCACTATGTTTTCCATTGCGTGACACCCCTTGATGTAGGAGGTGCATTTAGGTCTGGACTGAGGAGACCGAGGAGAGAATCTGCCTCTTGATCACTGATTCCCATGACCAAGCATCACTCACGGGTATTCAGCACAGCGGAGTGAGCCCCACAGAGACAATCTAAATACTGCGTATAATAAAGCCATGCAGTCGCAGAAATATGTTCCAACTGTTGCAACCCATAAGCCAAAGGCAGTCACAGACAGCAAGGTTGTGATGTATGGAGAGGGCCATTTCTTCAGTCTCTTTATTGTGTATGAATTGAATGTAAAGGAGAGATAAATGGCTGGTATTTCACATAGAAGTAACAAATGGGTACTCAAAGATATGACGTGTCCTGATAAGAGCGCTTTTGTTATCCACTTGAATTTCATATGATCCCTGCCGGCTCATATCACACTGCAGAAAGGCATCCTAAATAAGAGCGCATTTTCATTCAGGGTGCCACGACATCCATTACAAGAGCATATCTTTACACGCTGTGCCACTGCTTCCAACATAAAAATTCATCTTATCGGGGTACCACTGCCTCCTACATAATGTACTCTTACAATGTACCATAGCATACTACATAAGAACAGCTCTTTACATGCTGTACCACTGCATTATCCACTAGAATAAATATTAACTGGAGTATGATTGTATCCTACATAAGAACGCATCTCTACATGCTGTACCACTGCAACCAGGAGAAGAATGCATCTTAAAGGGGGTACTGCTGTGTGGCAAATCCGCCTTTTCTGCATGGTCAACCCAGTTTTTGATGCCATTTTCTGAGCCCTATTATTGCTGAACTTAGAGCTCTGTTCATGCTACCCCTGCTACACAGGATTACAGTGCCTGTGCTCCCCTTCTAAACATGGTTGCATTCCCTTACCCTATTGACTTATTTAATTTGCCTGGACGTCCCCAGTACATAGTGTAGCAAATGCCCTCAGGTTTTGTCAGTTAAACGCCAACCGTAAACTGCTGCACCTGGTGTGCCAATCACTGGCTGAGCCTGTAAAACATGGTTTTGGTCCTACCATGCATAGCCTACCTACCTACAGCAGACTAAAAATCAGTTTTCAAACATGGCAAAGTATCCTTTTCTGTCACGTGGAAAACCCTGCTTTTAAATATTAATAAATTACCTATAAGTACACCTTTTTGACCGCAAGGTAGGGTTCCTGATATTTAAGAGAGGAACATATGAAAAGTTAAAGTTGATATGTACCTCTAGTGACAGCCCCCAAAAGCTATTTTCACTGTAATTGTTTTAGCTGAATCCTAAAAGATGTCAAAGTACAGATTGTAAACTTTAATCTGTATCTTTTTACAGGAAATGGCTATAAAATTAATTCAAGGACTACTTTTAATATGTACTAAAATTCAATTTATTGGTAAAGTCAGATTTCTAATAAATATTTAGGGAAAGTAACTTTTAGAAAGTTACCTTTTACCTCCCTGAAATACCAGTAAGCTAATTAGCCTACTGACAGCTGGTCTGCTACTGTCTGACTTTAATGAGGTGTGAAAACTGCTGCCAGAGCAGAAGCAATGGCCTGGGTTTGAGGCAGTATTTTTCTTCCGCTTGCAGGAAGACCCGTTAGGGTTGACCCAGGACCTTCATTATTGTTATGTTATGTTGATTTCTATGGCGCAGCATAGTCCGGGAGGAGCTCCTAGTCAGCTAGGTCTTCAGTTTCTTGTAGAAGTTGAGAAGTGAAGGAGATTCCTGATGTGTTGACGAAGTTCATTCCAATTCTTGGTGGCAATGAAGAAGAAGGCGTGACCTCTTAAATTGCTTCTGAGGATGCAGGGGACCTGTGCAAGGGTGAGAGATGTAGAGCATAGCTGTCTGCAAGGTTGGTAGAGTTGAAGTCGGTCATCGAGGTATGCTGGTCCGGTGTTGTGGAGGGCTTTGCAGATGTGGATGAGCAACTTGAATTGACAATGTTTCTGGATCCATAACCAATGTAGTTCAGTGAGGTAGGTACTGATGTGAGCACTTCTGGGGACGTTTAGGATAAGTCTGATGGTGGTGTTTTGGATGGTCTGAAGTAGTTGCATGAGCTGATTGGAGATGCCAACATAGAGCGTGTTGCTGTAGTCGAGTCTGCTGGTTATGAGGGCCTTGGTGATCGTGCGCCTTGTGTGCGTAGGAAGCCATTTGACAAACTTGCAAATCACTCTAAGAATGAGCAACAGGATGCGGTCACAGTGTTGACCTGTTTATTCATCATGAGTTTGCCATCTAAGATGATGCTGAAGTTTCTGGCATGGTCTGTGGGGGTGGGCGTGGGACCTAGTTCGGATGGCCACCAGGAGGAGTCCCATGGGAGCTCTTGTTTCCAAAGATTAGGATCTCTGTTTTGTCTGTGTTGAGCTTAAGGCATTTCTCTCTCATCCCATTGGCCATGTTGGTAATGCAGGAGGTGAAGTTAGTCCTGGTGGTGTGGTTCACATCGATGAGGGAGAGGATGAGCTGAGTGTCATCAGCGTAGGAGACAATGTTGATGCTGTGTGCTCTTATGATGCCGGTGAATGGCGCCATGTACACGCTGCATAGGGTTGGGCTGAGGGAGGAACCCTGGGGGACTTTGCAGACGAGCTTCTTGTGTTTGGAGTTGTAAGGGAGAAGTATGACTCACTGTGTTCTGTGAGAGATGAGGAGGCGATCCATCTCAGGACGGGTCTTTGAATTACTGAGTCCCGGAGTCTGGCAATGAGGGTGCCATGGGAGACAGGGTTGAAGGCCGCCGAGATTGAGCGCATTGGTTTCCCTTCTGTCCATGAAGGACCAGATGTCATTTGTTGCTGCCAGGAGGGCGGTTTCCATGCTGTGGTTTCTGAGAAACTCTGACTGGGTGGAGTCCAGGAGGGGGTGCCGCTGTACATGGATGGAGAGTTGCCTTTTGATATCTTTGTCCAGGACTGTGGACGGGAAAGGAAACAATGAGATGGGCCTGTAGTTGCTGAGTTCTTTGGGGATTGCCAAAGGTTTCTTCAGGAGAGTTGTGACTTCTGCATGTTTACAGCTATCCGGGAAGGTTCGGCTAAGGATGGAGGAGTTGATGATGGTGGTGAGGTTGGCTATGATCAGTGTTCTTCCCAGGTTGTACATGTGGGGCAGGCAGGGTTCTGTGGGGGACTCTGAATGGATGGTCTGCATAATTCCGATGGTGTCTTCTGTTGTGAGTGGGTTCCAATTCATTAGATGGTGGGCATTCCTGGTGCTGGAGGGAGGTTGCATGATGATGTCTTTTACGGTGGGTTGGGTTGTGATGTTGGTGTAGATCTTGAGTATTTTGTTGTGGATGAAATCAGAGAGGTAGTCACAGAGGTCCTGTGAGGGGGTAATGGTGTTGCTGGCTGCCGTTGGATTGGTGAAATCTCTGACAATGTTGAAAAGTTCTTTGCCAGAGTTGGAGCAGGATTCTAGTCTTAGCATGAGGGCAGCTTTCCTGGCTTATTTGATCTGGGTGTGGTAAATTCTGAGTACGGATTTGCAGGCATCTCTAGAGGCTGGCACTCCATCTTCTTTCTAGTTGTTTGCAATAGCACTTGGAGTCTCTTAAGTCTTCTGTGTCCTAGCATGCTTGAGCATGAGTTCTTGTTTGCCAGATTTTCCTCAGGGGAGCCAAGGTGTTGGCGCAGTCTGAGATTCAGTTGTTGAAAGTGGTTAGGTCATTCTGTAGCCCGCCTGTGAGGATAGTCTGGTTGGATCTCAGAGTGTGGGTCCAGTCCGCCTCTGCTATGTTGTTCCAATTGTGACTGATGTTGATTATTGAGTAAACGCTATGCTCTGTGTAAAGTGAGACCTAAGGAAGGTGAGCCTTTATTCCCTCAGTACGACAGACTCCAAACCCAGTGGGGGGAAGCTACCCCCAGACCAATTTTGAGTGGTCACAAAGGTGAGGGCTACCCATTTCCCTGGCACATCTGTGGACAGGTATACAGGCTCTACAAAAGGGAGGAAGTGTTTCCCCATCTTGGATTTAAGGAATAAGGTGCACTGTGGGATGGTTAGCCAAAGGACTAGCAGGAACTGCTGAAAAAGTGGGTAGTGATTCCCCTGGAAACTTTACCCCATTGGTTAGGGAGGAGTCAACCCCACCCACTAACTATGGCCAACCATAAATATAGCAGCCCAAGGCATTTCCTCAGAACACTTTCTGGACCTGGGGAATATTAGAACAGCACTGAACTATGCTAGCTACAGTCTGAGAGGAACTCTGTAAGCCTGAGCCTGCTCCCATCTGTACCCAGGACAAAGAAGTGGACTTCAAGGGTCACTGGGCTGACCTCCTGTGTGGCTACATTGACATAACAATCTGAAGAACCATTTTCTTTCCGGATGACCAATTGTGCAGTCACAACTTTACCTGCCCTGGACCATGCACAATGGCTTTGCTCAACCAATCTCTGAAGTACTTAGAGTCAACATCTGAAGCCTGGGAGCAGTAAGGAAAGAGATGAGGAAGAGGAGGCTCACCACTTCAAAGTTTTGGGACTCCAGCTGCTGGAGGCCTGGGGCCAGCCACCAAACCGAATCCGGCAAACTTTGACTTTGCTGGGCTGAAGAAACAGTTTTTCCTGCTTAGAGCTTCTCTGCTCTAGCAATTCCATTTCAGTGGCTCCTCGACAAGAAGGTATCCAACCCTGTGGATCCTTCTTCAGATACAGCCTGCTTACTTGTCCGACTGTAGAAATCAGAGCTGAATTGCAGAGGCTAAGTCCCAAGGTAGAAATCTTGACTGGACAAGTATGCCAAGAGTATAAGACTGACGTGACGATGGCCCTGGGCATGATATTTGACTGCTCCCACTCTGAGGTTTTCCCATTAAACTCAACAGCTTCAGCAGGACCTCGCTCAATACCTATTCGAATTCGGTTACACCTTCCTGGATACAGTCTACATACACTTACATACATACATCCATACATACATGCATACATACATACATTCACATACATACATACATAAATACATACATTTATACAACATAAATACATATATGGGCACTATTACATCCCACATAAGAACACATTTTACATGGACTACCACTAAGTGCTGCATAGCATATATTAATACAATGATGACAGCACGCTACATAAAAGCACATACCTACAAGATGCACCCATGAATACTACATGGGAGCAAATCTTTTCAAATGTAATAGCTCAATTTACATAGTGTACAACTACATTGAACATAAGAGAAAATCTTACATGAAGGAACACTGCATTCAAAGGTCCTCACAATAACTTAAGGCTAAATTCT
Organism: Calotriton arnoldi; assembly: GCA_963921515.1. Lineage (NCBI taxonomy): Eukaryota > Metazoa > Chordata > Amphibia > Caudata > Salamandridae > Calotriton > Calotriton arnoldi. The sequence goes on along the minus strand of CAWUFW010003912.1, from coordinate 268,082 downwards.
GTGTCTGATGCAAGAGTTTGCACAAGGATTGGAATTATGTAATAAGTATCACTCCTTCGCAGTTTTCCCCTGATTGATTTCAGCAGGTTGCGCCTACTATAATTTATGGGAGAAAAGGCCCAGAAAAAAGGCAAAATATGGAGAATTTGATGAGGTAAAAATGAATTCCACATGTAGTGGCCCATTTTCAAGTTGAAAAATGGGAACAGGAGGAATGTCCCACACGTGGTAAATACCTCATCCTGATGTAATGATATTTACCACATGCAATAATTATCTCACCTTATTCCACCCAAATTGTAATACATTACTCTATACTTACACAGTGCACAACTACATCCTACATCAAAGCTCACCTTTACATGGTGCAACACTGCACCCTACTTAAAAGAAAATTTTTACAAATCACACAACTGTATCCTAGGTATAAGCCCATCGTAACACTGACTGTCGATGATTCTAACTAAATCAGTGGTTCTTAACCTGTATTCTGGGGATCCTGGGAGTCTGTGAGACATACACAGGAGGTCTGCGACTGTTTATGAAATGAAATACTATTAAAACTAATAAAGTATATATAACTAAAGTAGCAACATTGAAAATTTGAGAACATTTTCTATATTAGATTGTGAATTAAAAAAAATCTTTAAGAATTTAATACAGTGCATCCCTACATTTTGAAAATTACGCCGCTCAGCACAGCAAAATTGCTTGCGGCACCACGCTGCGCCATTTTCATGTAAATATGCCCCATAGTTTGGCCATCCATAAGAGATTATGCTTAAAGACTGTGGTCCTTTGATTTTGCTCTGTAGAGAAAAAGATGGACAAAGAGACGAGGAAATGAGATGTGATCAAAAGAGAGCCGAGAGGCCAGTATTGTTATTAATATAATGCTCCTAAGAGTCTCATGATCGTATACTTTTACCTGAACAATTATCTTATTATAGTGGAATTAGAGTGGAGTACAGCCATGTGTATTCAGCCATAATAGGAAAATGGAAGGGGCCTAGATATCCATCATAGCATTTTAATTTTTTTTGCTTTACTCCTGCGTCACTGCACTGGGTTATTTCACAGTGATAAAAATATCCCTCCAGTGTGACTGCATTGTAATGCTGGCTCTGCTCTACCGGGAGAGAGACCCTTCAAGAGACATGGCGGGAAGGCCTCAGCCGTTCAGAAGATAGGTCAGCAGAAGACGCTGCTACGGTCCCACTGGGAGAAGCAGTGAGAGTGAGCGGAGGGAGGGTACAGCTCCTGCTCCACTTCAGAGGAACAGAGGGGGCGAACAAAGGTCAGGTAAGAGAGAAGGGATGTATAGAGCTTCACCACATGATCAATGCAGGTCAGGAGAGGGGAAATGGGAAGATACTATGGCAGCAAGTTGAGGTTTATTGGATAGGCCTTAACTCTGGTTTAGGAACGAGGAAAGGTCAAGCTAGCTAGAGAGTTGTTTCAACAGGAATCTGCAATCAGCGTCTAGAACACAGGAAAGGGCTTCGGAGAGGTCAGCTTCAAGAGAAGTCAGTAACACCTGGTGCAGACCAAAGGAAAGGGGAACTGCTTTATGAGAAGTCAGTAACACCTGGTGCAGACCAAAGGAAAGGGGAACTGCTTTATGAGAAGTCAGTAACACCTGGTGCAGACCAAAGGAAAGGGGAACTGCTTTAAGGGAAGTCGGTTAACACCTGGTGCAGACCAAAGGAAAGGGGAGCTGCTTTAAGAGAAGTCAGTAACACATGGTGCAGACCAAAGGAAAGGGGAACTGCTTTATGAGATGTCTGTAACACCTGGTGCAGACCAAAGGAAAGGGGAACTAACTGCTTTATGAGAAGTCGCTAACACCTGGTGCAGGCCAAAGGAAAGGGGAACTGCTTTATGAGAAGTCAGTAACACCTGGTGCAGACCAAAGGAAAGGGGAACTGCTTTAAGAGAAGTCAGTAACACCTGGTGCAGACCAAAGGAAAGGGGAACTGCTTTAAGAGAAGTCGGTTAACACCTGGTGCAGACCAAAGGAAAGGGGAACTGCTTTATGAGAAGTCAGTAACACCTGGTGCAGACCAAAGGAAAGGGGAACTGCTTTAAGAGAAGTCAGTAACACCTGGTGCAGACCAAAGGAAAGGGGAACTGCTTTAAGAGAAGTCGGTTAACACCTGGTGCAGACCAAAGGAAAGGGGAGCTGCTTTAAGAGAAGTCAGTAACACCTGGTGCAGACCAAAGGAAAGGGGAACTGCTTTAAGAGAAGTCGGTTAACACCTGGTGCAGACCAAAGGAAAGGGGAACTGCTTTATGAGATGTCTGTAACACCTGGTGCAGACCATAGGGAAAGGGGAACTGCTTTATGAGAAGTCAGTAACACCTGGTGCAGACCAAAGGAAAGGGGAACTGCTTTATGAGAAGTCAGTACCACCTGGTGCAGGCCAAAGGAAAGGAGAACTGCTTTAAGAGAAGTCGGTTAACACCTGGTGCAGACCAAAGGAAAGGGGAACTGCTTTATGAGAAGTCAGTAACACCTGGTGCAGACCAAAGGAAAGGGGAACTGCTTTAAGAGAAGTCAGTAACACCTGGTGCAGACCAAAGGAAAGGGGAACTGCTTTAAGAGAAGTCGGTTAACACCTGGTGCAGACCAAAGGAAAGGGAGCTGCTTTAAGAGAAGTCAGTAACACCTGGTGCAGACCAAAGGAAAGGGGAACTGCTTTAAGAGAAGTCGGTTAACACCTGGTGCAGACCAAAGGAAAGGGGAACTGCTTTATGAGATGCCTGTAACACCTGGTGCAGACCATAGGGAAAGGGGAACTGCTTTATGAGAAGTCAGTAACACCTGGTGCAGACCAAAGGAAAGGGGAACTGCTTTATGAGAAGTCAGTACCACCTGGTGCAGGCCAAAGGAAAGGAGAACTGCTTTATGAGAAGTCAGTACCACCTGGTGCAGACCATAAGGAAAGTGGAACTAACTGCTTTATGAGAAGTCGCTAACACCTGGTGCAGACCAAAGGAAATGGGAACTGCTTTAACCCCTTCCATGCTTATGACGAGCTGGACTCGTCATGGCACACAGTGCTCGTGTGCTCATGACGAGTCCAGCTCGTCATAAGACCACCCACGGGGGAAGCGCTGGCGCTCCCCCCGTGGGAATCTGATCGTCGGGTTTTTTTTTTTAGGAGGCAGGGGAAGGACTTCCCCTGCCTCCCCCCGCCCCCCCCCGCCCCCCCATCAATGACGTCAGCGCGCGAGGCGCGCTGACATCATTGAGGGTTTCCCTTTCTTCCCCGACGCGCTGGAAGCCATTTGCTTCCAGCGCGTCGGGGAAATAAGGTGAGTTTTGGCTCGGGGAGGGGGGGGTTTGATTCAAAAGAGACATCGAGGGAAAGGAAAGGGTTTTCCTTTCCCCCGATGCCTCTTTTGTGCATTCCTGCTGCACGATCATGTGATCGTGCAGCAGGAATGCCCACGAGGGCGGGATTGTGAGCGTGGAGATGTGCCTTCTCTCCATTGCCACCCTGTAAAGTTAGCTGTAATCCTTGATGGAGGTCTCTGCACCCTTGATTTTCTTGAGCGCAATCCTTCTCCTCGTCTGCCGCTGCGATCCTGCAATTCTTCTGGTCCTTTACGCAGCTGTAATGTAGGAAAGGCATTATACATTTACCCAACCAGGTAGCACTTACTGATTAGCCAGTAGAAAGTACTCCAGTTGAGTAGAGGTATTGCACAAAACGGTGGCATCTTCGTGAGCGTGGAGATGTACCTTCTCTCCATTGCCACCCTGTAAAGTTAGCTGTAATCCTTGATGGAGGTCTCTGCACCCTTGATTTTCTCGAGCGCAATCCTCGTGTAGTTCCTGTGACCAGGAGGTTCCTTCTCCTCGTCTGCCGCTGCGATCCTGCTCTGACCCTTTATAAACAAGAGGCATGTGAACGGGCCTAGAAGCCCCGCTCGTTTGGCCCCGCCACACATACACTAGCGGTATGCAACGTATGCCCGCCCTTTCCCTACTATGATGGACAGGTTACTCAAAGGATCCCGGCGCTTTCGGCGCGGTGGCAAAGTTACAGACACACAGGTCACTGGAGACAATCCTTGATGGAGGTCTCTGCACCCTTGATTTTCTCGAGCGCAATCCTCGTGTAGTTCCTGTGACCAGGAGGTTCCTTCTCCTCGTCTGCCGCTGCGATCCTGCTCTGACCCTTTATAAACAAGAGGCATGTGAACGGGCCTAGAAGCCCCGCTCGTTTGGCCCCGCCACACATACACTAGCGGTATGCAACGTATGCCCGCCCTTTCCCTACTATGATGGACAGGTTACTCAAAGGATCCCGGCGCTTTCGGCGCGGTGGCAAAGTTACAGACACACAGGTCACTTTACGCAGCTGTAGTGTAGGAAAGGCACTATACATTTACCCAACGAGGTAGCACTTACTGATTAGCCAGTAGAAAGCACTCCAGTTGAGTAGAGGTATTGCACAAAACGGTGGCATCTTCGTGGATAAATATGCAGGGCAGATGTGCCTTCTCTCCATTTACACCCTGAAAAGTTAGCTGTAATCCTTGATGGAGGTCTTTGCATCCTTGAATTTCTCGAGCGCAATGCTTGTGTAGTTCCTGTGACCAGGAGGTTCCTTCTCCTCGTCTGCCGCTGAGATCCTGCTCTGACCCTTTATAAACAAGAGGCATGTGAACGGGCCTAGAAGCCCCGCCACACATACACTAGCGGTATGCAACGTATGCCCGCCCTTTCCCCACTATGATGGACAGCTTACTCAAAGGACCCCGGCACTTTCGGCGTGGTGGCAAAGTTACAGACACACAGGTCACTGGAGACAATTCTTCTGGTCCTTTACGCAGCTGTAGTGTAGGAAAGGCACTATACATTTACCCAACGAGGTAGCACTTACTGATTAGCCAGTAGAAAGCACTCCAGTTGAGTAGAGGTATTGCACAAAACGGTGGCATCTTCGTGGATAAATATGCAGGGCAGATGTGCCTTCTCTCCATTTACACCCTGAAAAGTTAGCTGTAATCCTTGATGGAGGTCTTTGCATCCTTGAATTTCTCGAGCGCAATGCTTGTGTAGTTCCTGTGACCAGGAGGTTCCTTCTCCTCGTCTGCCGCTGAGATCCTGCTCTGACCCTTTATAAACAAGAGGCATGTGAACGGGCCTAGAAGCCCCGCCACACATACACTAGCGGTATGCAACGTATGCCCGCCCTTTCCCCACTATGATGGACAGCTTACTCAAAGGACCCCGGCACTTTCGGCGCGGTGGCAAAGTTACAGACACACAGGTCACTGGAGACAATTCTTCTGGTCCTTTACGCAGCTGTAGTGTAGGAAAGGCACTATACATTTACCCAACGAGGTAGCACTTACTGATTAGCCAGTAGAAAGCACTCCAGTTGAGTAGAGGTATTGCACAAAACGGTGGCATCTTCGTGGATAAATATGCAGGGCAGATGTGCCTTCTCTCCATTTACACCCTGAAAAGTTAGCTGTAATCCTTGATGGAGGTCTTTGCATCCTTGAATTTCTCGAGCGCAATGCTCGTGTAGTTCCTGTGACCAGGAGGTTCCTTCTCCTCGTCTGCCGCTGAGATCCTGCTCTGACCCTTTATAAACAAGAGGCATGTGAACGGGCCTAGAAGCCCCGCCACACATACACTAGCGGTATGCAACGTATGCCCGCCCTTTCCCCACTATGATGGACAGCTTACTCAAAGGACCCCGGCACTTTCGGCGCGGTGGCAAAGTTACAGACACACAGGTCACTGGAGACAATTCTTCTGGTCCTTTACGCAGCTGTAGTGTAGGAAAGGCACTATACATTTACCCAACGAGGTAGCACTTACTGATTAGCCAGTAGAAAGCACTCCAGTTGAGTAGAGGTATTGCACAAAACGGTGGCATCTTCGTGGATAAATATGCAGGGCAGATGTGCCTTCTCTCCATTTACACCCTGAAAAGTTAGCTGTAATCCTTGATGGAGGTCTTTGCATCCTTGAATTTCTCGAGCGCAATGCTCGTGTAGTTCCTGTGACCAGGAGGTTCCTTCTCCTCGTCTGCCGCTGAGATCCTGCTCTGACCCTTTATCCCCTTCGGTGCTTATGACGAGCTGGACTCGTCATGGCACACAGTGCTCGTGACGAGTCTAGCTCGTCATAAGACCACCCACGGGGAAGCGCTGGCGCTCCCCGTGAGAATCTGATCGTTAGGTTTTTTTGGGGGGAGGCAGGGGAAGGGCTTCCCCTGCCTCCCCCCGCCCCATCAATGACGTCAGCGCGCTGACATCATTGAGGGTTTCCCTTTCTTCCCCGACGCGCTGGAAGCCATTTGCTTCCAGCGCGTCGGGAAATCAGGTGAGGTTTGGCTCGGGGAGGGGGGGTTTGTATCAAAAGAGGCATCGAGGGAAAGGAAATGGTTTTCCTTTCCCCCGATGCCTCTTTTGTGCATTCCTGCTGCACGATCATGTGATTGTGCAGCAGGAATGCCCACTAGGCACCAGGGTTTTTTTTAATTTTTGTGTTGGGGAGTGGCCAAAAGGGCACGGGTTGCTCCCCTTTTACGGGTGTGAATATTTTATTTATACTGTTAGGCCCAACTACCCCTTAGCTTGGCTGGTGGATTGTGTGTGGACTGGTGCATTATTTGCATATGTGATTGTAATGTTTTTTTCCTCCTTTTTATTCTAGTGTAAAGCTTTTGATTCCTGTTTGCGGTTTCGGCAGTTGTGGTTCTGCAGTTTTGCGTAATTGCATTTATTTGGTAAGAAAAATATTTTTGTTGTGTGTACTCCAAATGAGTATTATTGTCATGCATGAATGAATTTTTTTGTAAGTGGTGCCATAATGGCAGCATATTTGTTAGTGTTCAGAGCATGAAATTCTTTGCGATGTTTTGCATTGTCTTATGTGTAATTTTTTTCCTTCTTTTTTAGTGGGATATTGTTGATCCTTACTGTGTCTGTGCAGAGTAGGTGGTGGTGAGTCTAGCTGCTTCTGTCACGTGAGTGGTATAGTGTTGGAGTATATAGGTCTTTGTGATAAAGCTACATTTTGTTTATTTCTTTTTTTTTTTTACAAAGGGTTTGTTGTTGTTGACTTGTTTGACAAGTAACCTTTATTAGTAAGCATTATGGCTAGCCGTAGAATTACTGCTCAGCAGGTGGTTGGTTTGCTTCTTGAATCTTCCTCTGAGCAGGATTATGAGACTGACAGTGCGTCTGAGGGAGAGGAGGGAGGGGAAGATTCAGGCAGTGAGTTTTCTCTCCACATGGAATCATCGGATGATGAAGGTACTCTCAGTGCAGATGAAGTGCCTGATTTAGAGGAGGATACTAATGTGCCGATGGTGCAAGAGGCATCTGGATTGCAGCCTGGGGCTGCTAGGCTTCCTACTGGAAGTGCTGGACTCTGGGTTGATCCAAACATGGTGCAGCCGGTGTTGCCTGCCTTTAGTGGTTATGCAGGGTGTAGAGTGGATTGTGAACATTATTTGCCTATACAGTATTTTCAGTTGTTTATGGATGATGTATTTTTGGGTGAGATTGTTGAGCAGACTAATTTGTATGCTGAACAGTTTTTGAGGGACAACAGTGCCAGACTTAGGCCCCATTCTAGAGCTACCCGGTGGAGTCCCACAAATCTGGAAGAGATGAAGAAGTTTTTGGGTTTGACTTTTTTGATGGGTTTGATAAGGAAGCCGTCCATGAGTTCATATTGGTCTACCAGTCCCTTGATGGCAACGGCCATATTTCCTGCAGTTATGACTCGTGATCGGTATTTACTTTTGCTTCGGATGCTGCATTTTGTTGATAATGGTTTGGCGTTGCCACGAGATCACCCTGAATGTGACCGTCTTTTTAAGATTCGGCCTGTTCTTGATCACTTTGTAGATCGATTTTCAGAGATCTATACTCCAGGGAAAGAAATATCTATTGATGAGTCTTTGGTGCTGTTCAAGGGCCGTTTGGTTTTTAGGCAGTACATTCCTAGCAAGAGGGCACGCTATGGAATTAAGCTGTATATGTTGTCTGAGAGTAGGACAGGATATGTTTTTAATTTGCGTGTGTACACTGGTAGGGATTCCACTATTGACCCCCTGGTTGTCCGTCCACTTTAGTAGGAGTTTCAGAGAAAATTGTGTGGGAACTTGCTAGAGGACTGTTTAACAGAGGCCACCATTTGTACATTGATAACTTCTACACTGCTGTGCAATTGTTTAAGGAATTGTTCAAAGTGGACACTTTTGCTTGTGGCACAATCCGCTCTAACCGTAAAGGTTATCCAAAAGAGCTTGTTTGCAAAAAACTTCAGAGGGGACAGTGCAGTGCCTTGCGTAGTGAGGAACTGCTAGCTGTGAAATTTGTGGACAGGAGGGATGTGTACATGCTGACTACCATCCATGATGAGAGTACTTCACCTGTGGCTGTTTGGGGTCAGATTGCTGAAGTGCGCAAACCTGTGTGCATTTTAGACTACAATAAGCACATGGGTGGTGTTGATAGAGTAGATCAGAGGTTGGAACCTTACACTGCTATTCGTAAGTCTTACATTTGGTATAAGAAGTTGGCCATCCATCTCTTCAATTTAGCAACTTTCAATGCTTTTGTTGTGTTCAAGGAGTGTTCTCCTGCGTCAAAGTTGACTTTTGTTCAGTTTCAGGAGTCTGTCATAGGCAGCCTTGTTGTTGTGGAACAGGCAAGTGTTCCTAGAGTTGGAGTGGTGGAGGATGTGGCTCGATTGAAAGATCGCCACTTTCCTGATCACATTCCTCCTACATCCTCAAAAGACTTTCCCACTAGGAGATGTAGAGTCTGTTGGCGAAGAGGTACGCGGAAGGAGACTCGTATGTACTGCCCTGAGTGTCCTTCTAACCCTGGGCTGTGTGTGCCTGCTTGTTATAGAGCGTACCACAAGCAAAAGAATTATTGGGAGCAACCATGAGTGGTAAAGTGAACTGCCTGGTCTGTAATGTTTAAGAATTGTTGTTCTGTTTCAAGGTTGGCATTAGTGCAATGTTTCTGATTTTGTGTTAGTAGATTTGTATCTATTTGCAATTTGTTTGTGTTTTCTTTTTTGTATAAAAAAATCCTAAATGTGATGGTGGTGTGTGTAGGCTGGTGCTTGGCTGGCGGTGTGCGTGCAGTGGCGCTCGGCTGGCAGTGTGTGAGTAGTGACTTGCTGCTGGTCACTACACACACTGCTAGCCGAGCGACACTCCACGCAATCCATCAGGTTGTGTGGTTGCTGTGTTAGGAATGTGGGCGTGTGAAAGTGATGGGCCCTTGAATGGCGCTGTCTGCTGGTGTGAGTGTTGTAATGTGATGGGCCCGCGGCTGGTGGTGTGAATGGTTTTGTATTTGTCACACGTATGAAAGGTGTATGAATGGCCTGTAAAGAGGTTGGTGCCTTGTCGTGGCTTTACAGCTCACGAGCTGTGAGTCAATGGTTCAGTTTCTCGTCCTTTCAATTATTAACAGTGCATTTCATTTTTGTGAAATCACTTGTTAATACAATTGTATATACTGAACCATCACTCACCCTCGTGCCAAATCCAACCAGTATTTGTGTGTGTGCTTGAGGATTAGATGGTTGTGCAGTAATATTTTTTTTTTGTCTTTCTCAAGCAGGGTGTACCTTGTCCCTTTTTGTGAATGTTGTAATGTGTTTGTTTCGTGCCTGGGGGTGTGAATGGTCTTGTGTGTATCACGTATGAAAGGTGTGTGAATGGCCTGTAAAGCGGTTGGGACCTTGACGTGGCTTTACAGCTCACGAGCTGCGAGTCACTGGTTCTGTTTTATGTCCTTTCAATTATTGACAGTGCATTTCATTTTTGTGAAATCTCTTGTTAATAAAATTGTATATACTGAACCATCACTTGCCCTCGTGCCAAATCCAACCAGTATGTGTGTGTGTGCTTGAGGAATAGATGGCTGTGCAGTAATCTTTGTCTTTTTAGTCTGTCTGCCAAGGTGTACATTCCGTCTAAGAATAACCTACCAACTGTAGATATTGTCGTAAACGAAACACCCATGGGAGTACATGGTGATATCTCTCTTGTGGATCCCAACAAGTTATGGTACCCACAATGTCCTGCAAACCTCAAAATGTCTGTCACATTTTCCTTGCAATATTGTGCCAACATTTTCACGCTGCAGAAATAAACAACACATTATCTCATTATGACCTGGTTTTGCAAGGGGGTCACCTGGGTTTTTGGCCCGGGGCTCGGCGGCCACATAGGGAAACCTACCAAACCCACACATTTCTGAAAAGTAGACACCCGGGGGCTTCCAGGGAGGTATGGCTTGCGTGGATCCCCCAACGTTTCCTTACCCAGAATCCCCTGCAAACCTCACTTTTAGCTGAAAAAATCACTTTTTTCACACATTTGTGTGTGGGAAAGTGTGGCATCACTGGCCTCACACAAATTTCCTACCACCCAGCGTTCCCCCAGGTCTCCCGATAAAAATGGTGCCTCACTTGTGTGGGAGGCCCAAGTACCCGCGACAGGCAAGGGCCCACAACGTATTGAGGCGACCTCAAAATGGCCTTTCACAAAACCACCTGGTTTTGCAAGGGGAGTCACCTGGGTTTTTGGCCCCGTGCTCGGCGGCCATCTAGGGAAACCTACCAAACCCACACATTTCTGAAAAGTAGACACCCGGGGGCTTCCAGGGAGGTATGGCTTGCGTGGATCCCCCAAAGTTTCCTTACCCAGAATCCCCTGCAAACCTCACTTTTAGCTGAAAAAATCACTTTTTTCACACATTTGTGTGTGGGAAAGTGTGGCATCACTGGCCTCACACAAATTTCCTACCACCCAGCGTTCCCCCAGGTCTCCCGATAAAAATGGTGCCTCACTTGTGTGGGAGGCCCAAGTACCCGCGACAGGCAAGGGCCCACAACGTATTGAGGCGACCTCAAAATGGCCTTTCACAAAACCACCTGGTTTTGCAAGGGGAGTCACCTGGGTTTTGGCCCCGTGCTCGGCGGCCATCTAGGGAAACCTACCAAACCCACACATTTCTGAAAAGTAGACACCCGGGGGCTTCCAGGGAGGTATGGCTTGCGTGGATCCCCCAACGTTTCCTTACCCAGAATCCCCTGCAAACCTCACTTTTAGCTGAAAAAATCACTTTTTTCACACATTTGTGTGTGGGAAAGTGTGGCATCACTGGCCTCACACAAATTTCCTACCACCCAGCGTTCCCCCAGGTCTCCCGATAAAAATGGTGCCTCACTTGTGTGGGAGGCCCAAGTACCGCGACAGGCAAGGGCCCACAACGTATTGAGGCGACCTCAAAATGGCCTTTCACAAAACCACCTGGTTTTGCAAGGGGAGTCACCTGGGTTTTGGCCCCGTGCTCGGCGGCCATCTAGGAAACCTACCAAACCCACACATTTCTGAAAAGTAGACACCCGGGGGCTTCCAGGGAGGTATGGCTTGCATGGATCCCCCAACGTTTCCTTACCCAGAATCCCTTGCAAACCTCAATTTTAGCTGAAAAAATCACTTTTTTCACACATTTGTGTGTGGGAAAGTGTGGCATCACTGGCCTCACACAAATTTCCTACCACCCAGCGTTCCCCCAGGTCTCCCGATAAAAATGGTGCCTCACTTGTGTGTGAGGCCCAAGTACCCGCGACAGGCAAGGGCCCACAACGTATTGAGGCGACCTCAAAATGGCCTTTCACAAAACCACCTGGTTTTGCAAGGGGAGTCACCTGGGTTTTTGGCCCCGTGCTCGGCGGCCATCTAGGGAAACCTACCAAACCCACACATTTCTGAAAAGTAGACACCCGGGGCTTCCAGGGAGGTATGGCTTGCGTGGATCCCCCAACGTTTCCTTACCCAGAATCCCTTGCAAACCTCAATTTTAGCTGAAAAAATCACTTTTTTCACACATTTGTGTGTGGGAAAGTGTGGCATCACTGGCCTCACACAAATTTCCTACCACCCAGCGTTCCCCAGGTCTCCCGATAAAAATGGTGCCTCACTTGTGTGGGAGGCCCAAGTACCCGCGACAGGCAAGGGCCCACAACGTATTGAGGCGACCTCAAAATGGCCTTTCACAAAACCACCTGGTTTTGCAGAAGTCACCTGGGTTTTTGGCCCGTGCTCGGCGGCCATCTAGGAAACCTACCAAACCCACACATTTCTGAAAAGTAGACACCCGGGGGCTTCCAGGGAGGTATGGCTTGCGTGGATCCCCAACGTTTCCTTGCCCAGAATCCCTTGCAAACCTCAATTTTAGCTGAAAAAATCACTTTTTCACACATTTGTGTGTGGGAAAGTGTGGCATCACTGGCCTCACACAATTTCCTACCACCCAGCGTTCCCCAGGTCTCCCGATAAAAATGGTGCCTCACTTGTGTGGGAGGCCCAAGTACCCGCGACAGGCAAGGACACAAAACGTTTTGAGGCAACATCAACATTGCCTATCAAAAAATGTTTTGGGCCCTTGCCTGTCGCGGGTACTTGGGCCTCCCACACAAGTGAGGCACCATTTTATCGGAGACCTGGGGGAACGCTGGGTGGTAGGAAATTTGTGTGAGGCCAGTGATGCCACACTTCCACACACAAATGTGTGAAAAAGTGATTTTTCAGCTAAAATTGAGGTTTGCAAGGGATTCTGGGTAAGAAACGTTGGGGATCCACGTAAGCCATACCTCCCTGGAAGCCCGGGTGTCTACTTTTCAGAAATGTGTGGGTTTGGTAGGTTTCCTAGATGGCCGCCGAGCACGGGCCAAAACCCAGGTGACCCCTTGCAAAACCAGGTGGTTTTGAGATAGGCAATTTTGAGGTCGCCTCACTACGTTGTGGGCCCTTGCCTGTCGCGGTACTTGGGCCTCCCACACAAGTGAGGCACCATTTTTATCGGAGACCTGGGGAACGCTGGGTGGTAGGAAATTGTGTGAGGCCAGTGATGCCACACTTCCCACACACAAATGTGTGAAAAAGTGATTTTTCAGCTAAAATTGAGGTTTGCAAGGGATTCTGGGTAAGGAAACGTTGGGGGATCCACGCAAGCCATACCTCCCTGGAAGCCCCAGGTGTCTACTTTTCAGAAATGTGTGGGTTTGGTAGGTTTCCTAGATGGCCGCCGAGCACGAGCCAAAACCCAGGTACTCCCTTGCAAAACCAGGTGGTTTTGAGATAGGCAATTTTGAGATCGCCTCACTACGTTGTGGGCCCTTGCCTGTCGCGGTACTTGGGCCTCCCACACAAGTGAGGCACCATTTTCATCGGGAGACCTGGGGAACGCTGGTGTAGGAAATTTGTGTGAGGCCAGTGATGCCACACTTTCCACACACAAATGTGTGAAAAAGTGATTTTTCAGCTAAAATTGAGGTTTGCAAGGGATTCTGGGTAAGGAAACGTTGGGGGATCCACGCAAGCCATACCTCCCTGGAAGCCCCCAGGTGTCTACTTTTCAGAAATGTGTGGGTTTGGTAGGTTTCCTAGATGGCCGCCGAGCACGGGGCCAAAACCCAGGTGACCCCTTGCAAAACCAGGTGGTTTTGAGATAGGCAATTTTGAGGTCGCCTCACTACGTTGTGGGCCCTTGCCTGTCGCAGGTACTTGGGCCTCCCACACAAGTGAGGCACCATTTTTATCGGGAGACCTGGGGAACGCTGGGTGGTAGGAAATTTGTGTGAGGCCAGTGATGCCACACTTTCCACACACAAATGTGTGAAAAAGTGATTTTTTCAGCTAAAATTGAGGTTTGCAAGGGATTCTGGGTAAGGAAACGTTGAGGGATCCACGCAAGCCATACCTCCCTGGAAGCCCCCGGGTGTCTACTTTTCAGAAATGTGTGTGTTTGGTAGGTTTCCCTAGGTGCCGGCAGAGCTAGGGTTCAAAAACTACAGCTAGGCACTTTGCCAAAAAAGGGTCATTTTTCACTGCGAAATTGAGGTGTGACCACGTTGCGTTTTGCGCCGTTTCCTGTCGCAGGCACTAGGCCGACCCACACAAGTGAGGTACCATTTTTCTCGTAAGACTTTGGGGAACGCGGGGTGGGTGGAAATTTGTGGATCCACGCAGATTCCAGAACTTTCCACCACAGAAATGTGGGGAAAATGTGGGTTTTTGACAATGTTTTATGTTTGCAAGGGATTCTGGGTAACAGAACCTGGTGGGAGGCAGTCAAGTCACCCCATCCTGGATTCCCCTGGGTGTCTAGTTTTCAAAAATGTATAGGTTTGCTAGGTTTCCCTAGGTGCCGGCAGAGGTAGGGTTCAAAAACTACAGCTAGGCACTTTGCCAAAAAAGGGTCATTTTTCACTGCGAAATTGAGGTGTGACCACGTTGCGTTTTGCGCAGTTTCCTGTCGCAGGCACTAGGCCGACCCACACAAGTGAGGTACCATTTTTCTCCTAAGACTTTGGGGGACGCGGGGTGGGTGGAAATTTGTGGATCCACGCAGATTCCAGAACTTTCCACCACAGAAATGTGGGGAAAATGTGGGTTTTTTGACAATTTTTTATGTTTGCAAGGGATTCTGGGTAACAGAACCTGGTGGGAGGCAGTCAAGTCACCCCATCCTGGATTCCCCTGGGTGTCTAGTTTTCAAAAATGTATAGGTTTGCTAGGTTTCCCTAGGTGCCGGCAGAGGTAGGGTTCAAAAACTACAGCTAGGCACTTTGCCAAAAAAGGGTCATTTTTCACTGCGAAATTGAGGTGTGACCACGTTGCGTTTTGCGCCGTTTCCTGTCGCAGGCACTAGGCAGACCCACACAAGTGAGGTACCATTTTTCTCGTAAGACTTTGGGGGACGCGGGGTGGGTGGAAATTTGTGGGTCCACGCAGATTCCAGAACTTTCCACCACAGAAATGTGGGGAAAATGTGGTTTTTTTGACAATTTTTTATGTTTGCAAGGGATTCTGGGTAACAGAACCTGGTGGGAGGCAGTCAAGTCACCCCATCCTGGATTCCCCTGGGTGTCTAGTTTTCAAAAATGTATAGGTTTGCTAGGTTTCCCTAGGTGCCGGCAGAGGTAGGGTTCAAAAACTACAGCTAGGCACTTTGCCAAAAAAGGGTCATTTTTCACTGCGAAATTGAGGTGTGACCACGTTGCGTTTTGCGCAGTTTCCTGTCGCAGGCACTAGGCCGACCCACACAAGTGAGGTACCATTTTTCTCGTAAGACTTTGGGGGACGCGGGGTGGGTGGAAATTTGTGGATCCACGCAGATTCCAGAACTTTCCACCACAGAAATGTGGGGAAAATGTGGGTTTTTTGACAATTTTTTATGTTTGCAAGGGATTCTGGGTAACAGAACCTGGTGGGAGGCAGTCAAGTCACCCCATCCTGGATTCCCCTGGGTGTCTAGTTTACAAAAATGTATAGGTTTGCTAGGTTTCCCTAGGTGCCGGCAGAGGTAGGGTTCAAAAACTACAGCTAGGCACTTTGCCAAAAAAGGGTCATTTTTCACTGCGAAATTGAGGTGTGACCACGTTGCGTTTTGCGCCGTTTCCTGTCGCAGGCACTAGGCCGACCCACACAAGTGAGGTACCATTTTTCTCGTAAGACTTTGGGGGACGCGGGGTGGGTGGAAATTTGTGGGTCCACGCAGATTCCAGAACTTTCCACAACAGAAATGTGGGGAAAATGTGGTTTTTTGACAATTTTTTATGTTTGCAAGGGATTCTGGGTAACAGAACCTGGTGGGAGGCAGTCAAGTCACCCCATCCTGGATTCCCCTGGGTGTCTAGTTTTCAAAAATGTATAGGTTTGCTAGGTTTCCCTAGGTGCCGGCAGAGGTAGGGTTCAAAAACTACAGCTAGGCACTTTGCCAAAAAAGGGTCATTTTTCACTGCGAAATTGAGGTGTGACCACGTTGCGTTTTGCGCAGTTTCCTGTCGCAGGCACTAGGCCGACCCACACAAGTGAGGTACCATTTTTCTCGTAAGACTTTGGGGGACGCGGGGTGGGTGGAAATTTGTGGATCCACGCAGATTCCAGAACTTTCCACCACAGAAATGTGGGGAAAATGTGTTTTTTTGGACAATTTTTTATGTTTGCAAGGGATTCTGGGTAACAGTACCTGGTGGGAGGCAGTCAAGTCACCCCATCCTGGATTCCCCTGGGTGTCTAGTTTTCAAAAATGTATAGGTTTGCTAGGTTTCCCTAGGTGCCGGCAGAGGTAGGGTTCAAAAACTACAGCTAGGCACTTTGCAAAAAAAAGGTCATTTTTCACTGCGAAATTGAGGTGTGACCGCGTTGCGTTTTGCGCTGTTTCCTGTCGCAGGCACTAGGCCGACCCACACAAGTGAGGTACCATTTTTCTCGTAAGACTTTGGGGAACGCGGGGTGGGTGGAAATTTGTGGATCCACGCAGATTCCAGAACTTTCCACCACAGAAATGTGGGGAAAATGTGTTTTTTTGGACAATTTTTTATGTTTGCAAGGGATTCTGGGTAACAGAACCTGGTGGGAGGCAGTCAAGTCACCCCATCCTGGATTCCCCTGGGTGTCTAGTTTTCAAAAATGTATAGGTTTGCTAGGTTTCCCTAGGTGCCGGCAGAGGTAGGGTTCAAAAACTACAGCTAGGCACTTTGCCAAAAAGGGTCATTTTTCACTGCGAAATTGAGGTGTGACCACGTTGCGTTTTGCGCCGTTTCCTGTCGCAGGCACTAGGCCGACCCACACAAGTGAGGTACCATTTTTCTCGTAAGACTTTGGGGAACGCGGGGTGGGTGGAAATTTGTGGATCCACGCAGATTCCAGAACTTTCCACCACAGAAATGTGGGGAAAATGTGTTTTTTGGACAATTTTTTATGTTTGCAAGGGATTCTGGGTAACAGAACCTGGTGGGAGGCAGTCAAGTCACCCCATCCTGGATTCCCCTGGGTGTCTAGTTTTCAAAAATGTATAGGTTTGCTAGGTTTCCCTAGGTGCCGGCAGAGGTAGGGTTCAAAAACTACAGCTAGGCACTTTGCCAAAAAAGGGTCATTTTTCACTGCGAAATTGAGGTGTGACCACGTTGCGTTTTGCGCCGTTTCCTGTCGCAGGCACTAGGCCGACCCACACAAGTGAGGTACCATTTTTCTCGTAAGACTTTGGGGAACGCGGGGTGGGTGGAAATTTGTGGATCCACGCAGATTCCAGAACTTTCCACCACAGAAATGTGGGGAAAATGTGGTTTTTTGACAATTTTTTATGTTTGCAAGGGATTCTGGGTAACAGAACCTGGTGGGAGGCAGTCAAGTCACCCCATCCTGGATTCCCCTGGGTGTCTAGTTTTCAGAAATGTATAGGTTTGCTAGGTTTCCCTAGGTGCCGGCAGAGCTAGGGTTCAAAAACTACAGCTAGGCACTTTGCCAAAAAAGGGTCATTTTTCACTGCGAAATTGAGGTGTGACCACGTTGCGTTTTGCGCCGTATCCTGTCGCAGGCACTAGGCCGACCCACACAAGTGAGGTACCATTTTTCTCGTAAGACTTTGGGGAACGCGGGGTGGGTGGAAATTCGTGGATCCACGCAGATTCCAGAACTTTCCACCACAGAAATGTGGGGAAAATGTGGTTTTTTTGACAATTTTTTATGTTTGCAAGGGATTCTGGGTAACAGAACCTGGTGGGAGGCAGTCAAGTCACCCCATCCTGGATTCCCCTAGGTGTCTAGTTTTTAAAAATGTATAGGTTTGCTAGGTTTCCCTAGGTGCCGGCAGAGCTAGGGTTCAAAAACTACAGCTAGGCACTTTGCCAAAAAAGGGTCATTTTTCACTGCGAAATTGAGGTGTGACCACGTTGCGTTTTGCGCCGTTTCCTGTCGCAGGCACTAGGCCGACCCACACAAGTGAGGTACCATTTTTCTCGTTCGACTTTGGGGAACGCGGGGTGGGTGGAAATTTGTGGATCCACGCAGATTCCAGACCTTTCCACCACAGAAATGTGGGGAAAATGTGATTTTTTTGACAATTTTTTATGTTTGCAAGGGATTCTGGGTAACAGAACCTGGTGGGAGGCAGTCAAGTCACCCCATCCTGGATTCCCCTGGGTGTCTAGTTTTCAAAAATGTATAGGTTTGCTAGGTTTCCCTAGGTGCCGGCAGAGCTAGGGTTCAAAAACTACACCTAGGCACTTTGCAAAAAAAGGGTAATTTTTCATTGTGAAAATGTGGTACGTCCACGTTGCATTTTGAGCCATTTCCTGTTGTGGGCACAAGGGCTACCCACACAAGTGAGGTACCATTTTTATCGGGAGACTTAGGGTAACACAGAATTGTAGAGCAACTGTTATTACCTATTGACTTTCGATGCATTTCTGCCTTCCAAATGAAAGACAATGTGTAAAAAATAAGTCATTTTGAAAAATGACCTATAATTCTCATGCTAGTATGGGTACTCCCAATTTCGGAAATGTGCAAATATCTACTGTTTCTAAAATCTACATTTTGTTCCCATTTCAGAAATACATAGGTGTCTTTCATAACAATTTTTCCATGTATACATTTTCCCAAAATAATTGCTATATACCCGGTACTTAAAAAAAAATCATTGCAAGATGTTGCTCAATTATTGGCTCTGGGTTCGTCGGGTTCTTGGTGAACCTACAAGTCCTATATATCCCCACAACCAGAAAGGTCCAGCGGATATAACGGTATATTGCCTTCAAATAGCTGTCATAATTAGAAGAAGTTACAGGTGAAAACGTTGACACAAATGGCTGTTTTTTTCAACTAATTTTCAATTTTTCCTTTATTTAACTGTTAGTTTCTATAAGGAAAACTTTAAGGATCTACACAAATGACCCCTTGCTGAATTCAGAATTTTGTCTACTTTTCATAAATGTATGGCTTTCCAGGATCCATTATTGGTTTCATACCCATTTCTACCATTAACTGGAAGGAGGTTGAAAGCACAAAAAATAGCAAAAATAGGCTATGTCCCAGAAAAATGCCAAAACTGTGTAAAAAAAGTTGGTTTTCTGACAAAAGTCTGCTTGTCCCTGAAAGCTGGGAAGATGGTGATTTCATCCCCACAACCCCTTTTTTGATGCCATTTGCAGGGAAAAATCAAGACGCTTTCATCTGTAGCCCTTTTTTTGCCTTTTTCCAAAAAAACCCAAAATTTAGCTGTATTTTGACTAATTTCTGGGTCCCCTCCAGGGGAACCCACAAACCCTGGGTACCTTTACAATCCCCATGATGTTAGAAAAAAGGACGCAAATTTGGCATGGATACCTTATGTGGTCAAAAAGTTACAGGGACCTAAGCGCGCACTACCCCAAATGGCCAAAAAAAGGCTTAGCACAGGAGGGGAAAAGGCCTAGCAGCGAAGGGGTTAAGAGAGGTCAGTAACATCTGGCACAGACCAAAAGAAAGGGGAGTTGCTTTATAAGAAGTCGGTTAACACCTGTCGCAGACCAAAGTAAAGGTCTTCTCAGAGAGCTTACTCTATGGAAGTACATAACTCCAGGTCCAGATCACAGGAAAGGCTTTGGCAAAGAGAGCCTTCAGAGCAGATTCATAACCCTAGGTCCAGACAATAAGAAAGGCCGAGCCAGAGAGCAGCTTCAGTGGAGATCTGTAACCCCAGGTCTTGACCGCAGGAAAGCCCTTGTCAGAGAGGGTGTTATGGCAGAACATCTCCACCCTTGCACCTGCTGAAACAAAGGAGGATGACTGAAATTCTAGGTCATCTCACAAAGAGACAGAAGAAACTCTGGTCCTATTATGAATGGATGAGATAAGATGTGGAAGAGTGCTAAGTAGAGTGTGAAATGTGCTGAAATATTGCATTGTTCGCAATTTTAGGCCTGAGTGAAATTGAAATGACACTGGTGTAATAAAATGTGCGTAATTTTGGACATTTCGTGTTATGCCTATTACATTCCAGAAATTCCACTTTGCCTAATCATGCAGCATTTTCGTAAAAATGTAAGTGACGTGCGGTAAACTTTCATCACAAATGCCCTGGAACAACGGACCAAGAGCAGCTGTTGTTCCCAATGCTTTAGTTTTTTGTTACACTATGTTTAGTTGAAAATACGTTCACACATCAAAAACGGATGCAAGGAAAACTGTTGTGCTAAAATATAGCACAAAATGACGGATTTGCATTTCATGTAATTATGTGTGTAATACTGTTGAAATCTCATGTAATTACGTGAAAGCTAATTACGTGAATTTCACTCATCCATAGTACCCTTTAAGCCAATGATTTCTGCAGTTTTCAACACCCCCCCCCCGCTCTTAGGCGCTCGGCGGCGGCGGCAAAAAGCAGGGACCGCCACGGGCGGCAGAGTGCCTAGCTACGCCACTGATTCCACACCTCACAAAGGATAGCGAAATGTGCAGCGAGTATGTGCTAGAGTGATGTGGGCAAAGAGAGAAATATTGGGAGCTGGTGTAGAATGGAAGACAGCGAGAGCTAGACGTTTTAAGAGAAATTAGGAATTAAGGCTCATGCAGGAAGCAATGGAATTATTAACAAATAAAGGAGGGAGGTGGCTCCTCCATTAGAGGGGAGGAGAGTCGCTTCACCCAAAAGTCCTTGAAATAAAAAATAAAATGGTGATTTATTACCATTTAATTTTTTACTCCCCGTCCCTAATAGAGCATCAGGGTGGGGGTGGGGCAGCTACTGAGTGACAGCAGCAGGGAGGAGGGTGGGCTGGCTATGTACTTTTCAAAGTGCGCATGTCCCTGTGGCCGGCCGTCTTGTGACGGCCAGGCAGACATGCACAATTCGAACCCTCTAACCCAGCTGTCTTAAGACAGCTGAGTTAGAGTAAGTGCAGGCCTCCAGGGCGCTCTGGAGCGCCGAGTGAGGTGCTCCCACCAATCCTGACACTGCTCTCACAGCATGAGAACAGCTCCAGGACTGGTTAAGGGAGTTCCAGCATCCAGTTCCTGTGGGCATCGGCGAAAGAAGAGCTCCAGAGCATAGGACATCAAAAGGTAAGTCTTAAACAGTCCTTGATATATGGGACAAAATAGCGGTCAAACGGGGGCTGACCACGTTCCCGTCCCCACATACTCCTATCGCGCGCAACCCGGAGTTTCGCCCGGGCTTGCAAAAACAGGTGCTTTGAGTTTGGAACGAGGGGGAGTGTCGAACGATTGGCGCCTTATTCGAGGGGGGAGTCCTTAAGTCCTTCGACGAATGCAGATCTGACTTTGCGCTACCACACACGGCCCACTATCAATATATGCAACTGCGCAACTGGCTCTCCGTCCCCGAGGTGCATGCTGCGGCGACACGCCCCTTCACCCCGTTCGAAAAATTGGTGAGAGCTTTTGAGGGCTCCAAAGGCTTTATATCCAAGACCTACTGGGTGCTACAACACTCGACTCCGCTGCGCCCACATCGATATCAGACTGCGTGGCAGGCCGCGACCCCGGGAGGACTCTCTCCCAAGCAGTGGGACAAATTGTGGCAAGACATCCCTAAGACCTACCGTAGCCTTGCTTCCTCTGAAACTGCCTACAAATTGATGCTCCAATGGTACTATATACCCTCCCGGCTGGCCACCATGTATCGCTCCGTATCCAACCTATGTTGGAGATGTGGGTCGGTGGAAGGCACTCTCTACCACATCTGGTGGTCCTGCCACGTGATAGCTACTTTTTGGAAGGAAGTTCTGGGCCACATTAAAGGGGTGGTGGGATACCCGATCCCGTTGCTGCAACACGTGGTGATCCTGGGCGTACGTCCCTCTAATCTAGCGGCAATGACTAGGGCGGACTGGGCCCTCATAAGCCATCTACTTCTGGCAGCACGACAACTCATAGCGTGCACATGGAAACAGACTACGGCTCCATCCATAGCTCAGTGGTTCGTCCGGGTGTGGCATGCACTGGCTCTAGAGACGCTCTCACATAACATAGCGAACACTGAAAAGAAATTCCAGCGCGTTTGGCAGCCCTTGCTATCGTATCTCATGTGCATCGAATTCACTTGCTTTAGCCCCCCGAAGCTGAGGGCCCTGCAACTCTTCCCAAGTGATTGACAGATGTTTGTGCCCTAGCCTGGTGGTAGATCGGGCACATTGGGATTGCTAGCCAATCCCTCCATCGTCGTCCCCCCCCCCTATCTGCGCAGTGCGCGACACCCAAACAGTGCATGGCATGTCATGACCTGTACGGTTATTGTTACTTTCTTATTATTGTTCTTTTCCTTTTACTATAGTTGCCCTGGCTGTGTTCTTCCCTGCATCCACATACATATAGATTGTTGGGCACAGCGGGGATTTGGAGCTTTTATGGGGTGCCTGGCGTTTGCTGACCCTGAGGGGCAATGTTCACACTTCCTGATCCCATGCACTAGTTGTCTTTATCTGGGGCTTTGGATTCTTGGCTTAATAAGCACATGTTGACACTAGACGATTTTGCGTCACTTACGGCTTTTGGGCTTCTTCACACTTTAATCAGTCTTTGGTGCAATGTTTCTTTTGACGCGGCCGGCCCGAAGTGGTTGTAGGCGGCTTGCTGTGTACTTTTACATTGATTATACTGCTATACCTGTTATTTCATTACGCTACCGGCCCGAACAGGGTTGTAGGCACCATGCCGTGTTCAACAGTATCTGCCTGCAATAAAGGTTTTTGAAACACACAAACAAAAAAAGGTAAGTCTTTTAATTTTAATTTTCGAGTGCATCTGCTTGCCCCTCTCACCAGGTAGATGCCAGCTGCCACTGGTATCAAACAGGCAATTTCCTGACCTGAAGTGAAATCGTATATTTTTTCTGGAGTCATACCATAGCACTGGTATGTTTCACAGTGAATTGTAGCTAACTCATGCATAATACACTTTTGTAAACCTTCCTCCTCCAGAAGCCATAATTTTTGTGCTGGTGCCCAAAGCTCTGCCCAGAAGCCTGTTGTCAGTGTAATTAAATGCTGGCCCACTGAATACAAAGTCTGCATAGTCTAGAATCCACCTCATCCTTTAATCTAATACCAGACACTACCTGTCCCTTTGCCTCACACCCTCAAATTCCAGCTTTCTCCCTTTGCAACAGCTTTTCCGTCTTTGTATTCTTTTGGCTTTCAGCTTTGAGCCGGTTTCTTTCTCTTGCTTTCTGTAAATGTTTAAAGCAGAAAATTAAGTGCCAGTATCCACAAATGACTGCGATGCCCCCCCACCAGTAACCACTGGCCAAAATTAGGCACCGCAGATACACGCTAGGGCCTAACTAAATCTGTGAATAATACACATACCCTTTAATTTGTGCTCTCAGGATATTCAGATTTGAATTGAGATGTGACAAAATTCCACCTACATTTCAGATCCTGACCCGTCTGTCATAAGAAAATCCTTGTTAGTAATATGGCTAGCAAATATGTGGAGAGCGAACCCAGGTAGGTTTAGACACAGTGCAGAAGCCCACACTTTTACTTAGGTGTCTGCCACCAGTGCTTCAGAATGCCAGGGCTGCTGAATACCACTGCTGCCTAACTTGATTCCACCTCATATCTTTTTCTTCCACGATCCTACCCGTCCTACTCACTCCATCTCACTGTTGCAGGTTGTTTGCAAATCTTGCTTTCTCATGTGGTCACTGTTTTCATTTCTTTCTCTTTCACCTTCATTCGCCCTTTCTCTTTCTTTGTCTGGGAAAAGAAACTGCCTACAAATTGATGCTCCAATGGTACTATATACCCTCCCGGCTGGCCACCATGTATCGCTCCGTATCCAACCTATGTTGGAGATGTGGGTCGGTGGAAGGCACTCTCTACCACATCTGGTGGTCCTGCTACGTGATAGCTACTTTTTGGAAGGAAGTTCTGGGCCACATTAAAGGGGTGGTGGGATACCCGATCCCGTTGCTGCAACACGTGGTGATCCTGGGCGTACGTCCCTCTAATCTAGCGGCAATGACTGGGGCGGACTGGGCCCTCATAAGCCATCTACTTCTGGCAGCACGACAACTCATAGCGTGCACATGGAAACAGACTACGGCTCCATCCATAGCTCAGTGGTTCGTCCGGGTGTGGAATGCACTGGCTCTAGAGAGGCTCTCACATAACATAGCGAACACTGAAAAGAAATTCCAGCGCGTTTGGCAGCCCTTGCTATCGTATCTCATGTGCATCGAATTCACTTGCTTTAGCCCCCCGAAGCTGAGGGCCCTGCAACTCTTCCCAAGTGATTGACAGATGTTTGTGCCCTAGCCTGGTGGTAGATCGGGCACATTGGGATTGCTAGCCAATCCCTCCATCGTCGTCCCCCCTATCTGCGCAGTGCGCGACACCCAAACAGCGCATGGCATGTCATGACCTGTACGGTTATTGTTACTTTCTTATTATTGTTCTTTTCCTTTTACTATAGTTGCCCTGGCTGTGTTCTTCCCTGCATCCACATACATATAGATTGTTGGGCACAGCGGGGATTTGGAGCTTTTATGGGGTGCCTGGCGTTTGCTGACCCTGAGGGGCAATGTTCACACTTCCTGATCCCATGCACTAGTTGTCTTTATCTGGGGCTTTGGATTCTTGGCTTAATAAGCACATGTTGACACTAGACGATTTTGCGTCACTTATGGCTTTTGGGCTTCTTCACACTTTAATCAGTCTTTGGTGCAATGTTTCTTTTGACGCGGCCGGCCCGAAGTGGTTGTAGGCGGCTTGCTGTGTACTTTTACATTGATTATACTGCTATACCTGTTATTTCATTACGCTACCGGCCCGAACAGGGTTGTAGGCACCATGCCGTGTTCAACAGTATCTGCCTGCAATAAAGGTTTTTGAAACACACAAACAAAAAAAGGTAAGTCTTTTAATTTTAATTTTTCGAGTGCATCTGCTTGCCCCTCTCACCAGGTAGATGCCAGCTGCCACTGGTATCAAACAGGCAATTTCCTGACCTGAAGTGAAATCGTATATTTTTTCTGGAGTCATACCATAGCACTGGTATGTTTCACAGTGAATTGTAGCTAACTCATGCATAATACACTTTTGTAAACCTTCCTCCTCCAGAAGCCATAATTTTTGTGCTGGTGCCCAAAGCTCTGCCCAGAAGCCTGTTGTCAGTGTAATTAAATGCTGGCCCACTGAATACAAAGTCTGCATAGTCTAGAATCCACCTCATCCTTTAATCTAATACCAGACACTACCTGTCCCTTTGCCTCACACCCTCAAATTCCAGCTTTCTCCCTTTACAACAGCTTTTCCGTCTTTCTATTCTTTTGGCTTTCAGCTTTGAGCCGGTTTCTTTCTCTTGCTTTCTGTAAATGTTTAAAGCAGAAAATTAAGTGCCAGTATCCACAAATGACTGCCGATGCCCCCCCACCAGTAACCACTGGCCAAAATTAGGCACCGCAGATACACGCTAGGGCCTAACTAAATCTGTGAATAATACACATACCCTTTAATTTGTGCTCTCAGGATATTCAGATTTGAATTGAGATGTGACAAAATTCCACCTACATTTCAGATCCTGACCCGTCTGTCATAAGAAAATCCTTGTTAGTAATATGGCTAGCAAATATGTGGAGAGCGAACCCAGGTAGGTTTAGACACAGTGCAGAAGCCCACACTTTTACTTAGGTGTCTGCCACCAGTGCTTCAGAATGCCAGGGCTGCTGAATACCACTGCTGCCTAACTTGATTCCACCTCATATCTTTTTCTTCCACGATCCTACACGTCCTACTCACTCCATCTCACTGTTGCAGGTTCTTTGCAAATCTTGCTTTCTCATGTGGTCACTGTTTTCATTTCTTTCTCTTTCACCTTCATTCGCCCTTTCTCTTTCTTTGTCTGGGAAAAGTCTAATGATGAAAAGTATGTGCCACTCCCCATAAATGAGCCCCGGTGCCCACAACCTGTTACCACTGGCACATATTAAGCACTAGTTTGAAATATTATCTGTAGGCAGCCTATCCTTCAAATGTGTGAAACTAGTGATCCAGCGCTTACAATAAAAATATTTTCTCCTACTATGTTTTTGGGTCATCCAGGTGCAATTATTTCTCTAACACACACACTATATCCATATGACGGTGGGGCCCATAACACCGCATATACATTCACTTACTCATTTATTTCCCTGGATTTTCCTCCGACATGAAACCTAGGAGAAAACGATTTGCTGGAAGGAGTTGGGATACCTCTTTTATAAAGACACAATAAATCTCATTTGCTTTTAAGGTATTCCGCTCATTGGTCGATGGACCAACTAGTAGGAATCAGTTGATGGTGATTAAGACCAGCTCAATCACAATGAACTCTTTTATCAAAACACTATTAATCATTATGGTAGAGAAAGTCACTGAGTCATTTGTTTAAAGAATAATAAAGTTTATATAAAGTTTTAAATGCAGGAAATTCGAGATTAATTTATTATTCAGATCATTGCGTTTATCATTATTTTAAGAATAATTGTAAATTGCATGACACTTTTATTAGACCAAAAATGAAGTTATCATACTAAAGTCTCTATAAATTAACCTATCTATCTCTCACGGAAATCCTAATAATTCTAATATAAATCTTGTCAAATTCTAGTTCTCCTAAAGCGGCATTTCATACTCAACTGGAAAAGGAAAATAACAGCAGCAGCATCAGCTCGTCAGCATCAGCAACCGCAAACTCTCCCATCTACAGCATCTAACTTCTTCAGCATCTCCCGCAGCATCCCGCAGCATTCTAACCCCTCCCACCAAGAGTAGGTCTTCTTATACCCTAATTCTAGCTTACAGCATAAAATGTTTCTTCTTACATGGCGCGATTCATTCTCATTGGTCCAAAACTCAGGTCCCTATACATTCTAATCAAGCTTCCTGGTCTTAACTAGTTCCGTGAGGAATGTCCATGCAAGCATCGTTTCCCACAGTTCATGCACTTGCTCATCCGCTTCGATCAGTCCAAATTGTTTCTTTTTCTGCAACAAATTGTATAATAAAGTTCTTTCTATTGATTCAACCAGGCTTCCCACGCTTCTTGCTGATCATCTTGGCACACATCTGCTCAGAAGGGTCACAGCAGCCTTGACCATACTTTCATCTCAGCCTCTCGGCATCAGCACGTGATCATCCCTTTGCAACAGCCTCTCTCCTCTATCACATGGTCGCATCCGCTCCTGCGCACTCTAGTAACTCGCGGCCATTTTATATTACTGCTCGGCAGGCCTAAGCGCACTATTTCTAAAGAAAACAAAATGTTATTAAAACAATGAAATATAAACCCTTTCGTTTCCCTCCCGTCTTTCTACGTACCACAATTAGGTATTACCTAGCAGAAGCAACATATAAAGCTGTCCCTTACTTACCATCGCTTTATTTTGCAACCACACGTTTTATTCAAAGCACAAAAACATGCATTTTATTATTATTTCAGTACGCAATTATTATGTTATATTAGAAACGTAAACAACTATTAGTTCATTACTTTGCACATAAAACTGCGTGTTATCCTTTCCCCAAACATACATTGTTGGTTATTTACTTGAACGAACATGTTTATTATTATTATCCGAAAATATTAGGAGGTTAAAATTTTTATATTTACCCTGCGCCATCACTAGTATATTAAGTGGGTGTCACTGTACTCTCGTGGAGTTGGAAGGCCAGTGAAACAAGCATTGGCATAGTCAATAGGTCTCGCCTTTGGGACCTTATAAGGGTTTAGCAAGAGCTATGTTGTAGAGCATTGTGGCTGCTGTTCAGCATGTTGAAAAGTTATAATAAAAAAGTGTTATAAGCAAAAGAGTTAACATAAAAATGTCTTCTGGTTTTTTGGTCCTTGTAATGCTGGCAACTTCTTCCTGCCTCTTCTAATGCTTGTTAGTTATTGGTTTTTTAAGGTCTCGCCTACACAGCGCGTATGCGCTGCATAGGAGGAGACCTTTAGTAATCGGTTCACTTTTTGGGCCAAAAAGGTGCACGCATTGCATTGCTTTCAATGGCAACGCGTGCACGTTTGGCGATTCCCTTGCGGGAGCGAGCTTTGAAACCACCTGTTTGTAATTAACAGATGGTTCCTGCTCGCTCCCGCAAGGGAAACGCTGTGTGTGTGCGTGCGCGCGCACCACTTGCGGGACGCTGCAGCCTGCATTCTCGGCCGCGCTTGTTTCTTCTTCTGCACGTTTCACTTTCTGTTCTTTGAAACAAAAGGCGTGATTTGCCTTTGAAACACCGTCGCTTTAATAGACAGAAGGCTGTGGGGTCAGGGCAGAGGCACAGCAAATGACGTTACAGGCACCCCTCTGCAGGGCTTGAAATCTTTTCATAGGGCAGTAACAGGACTTCTCAATTGTGCTGCTATACCTTTAATGAATCGACCCCAACATTCTCAGCAGTGCAGGTGTGTGTTATGTGCACCCGTACTGATCTTTTCAGCAAGCCTGTTATCATTCGAAGGGACAGTACTTCTGCACGTGACGCTGTCCGGTGCCGCTCACTGTGACTGCCAGCCCCGGGGGGGGGGGGAGCGCAGGATCGGAAGCCGCCATTTGCGCTAGCACAACTGTAGCCTCGTTCCCGCCATCACCTTAGCAACCGGCAGCGTCAGCATTGGTCCGCGTCGCAGTGAGACTGTTCGGAAACAGTGTCCTTAGACTTCTGGCACTTAAGGAGTTTTTCTTCTTCTTTTAGTTGCAGCACGCCATTGAGTGCATGTCTTTGCAGCCCCTCCCCCACCCCCCACTTTTCTGCCCATCATAACTGCCAAGATTTCTGATTGCTATGTGTTAGGGTGACCAGATTCTCAAAACAACAAGCATTGGCATAGCCAATAGGTCTCGCCTTTGGGACCTTATAAGTGTTTGGGGCATTTTCTTTTCTGCCACAGACGGGGTTTTCCCCCTTTTACGGTGTTATAGAAGCTGTTTCTCCTACTTTTGCAGACTTGTGTGCTAATTGCACCCCTCACACAGTCTGACTGTTCTCCTTTTCCCAGAGAGGACACAGATTTTTACCCTTCAAGCTCTCATTGGCTGTTGCAGTTGGTGGGGTGACCGTTCGCAAAAAGTGTCTCCAGCTGTTTAAGAGATGTATTTTGACATCCCAGGTTACGGTTATTACAGGGCTTGCACTGCCTCTTCTGTGAAATGTGATTAGTGTTTCTGCATTCGAGAGCTTTGAATGTTCTACTTGCGCCTCCTGATAGTCACCATGACTTTTACTGTCTGTAAGGTGCTTGCCTTCCTGTTTTTCTCTTTTGTACCGTATGTTCTTCAGAGTGTTGCTTAGTTTTTCTGACCCTTTAATGATCTTTGACAGTCTTGGTGCCCCCGACCCTTCGTTTCAGCGACGGTGAAGTGTTTTGGGGAGGTGCCTTGACACGCACGCCACTGGGTATTCTGCACTGTGCAGGATGGTCATTAGCGAGGGTTGGTGGTGTTGTGGCAGCTGTTAAATGGTACTGGGCTGGAATACTGTGAAGGGTGGCATGTGGCGTGAATAAGGTTGTTTAAATGTGAGGATTTTATCTATTAAGCAGTCACATATGATCGTGTCTAAACTTTGAAGGGCACTTTGGATAGGGATTGAAGCCAAACTTCTTGATGCCTGAAACGAGGTGTGCAGTTGAATGGAGTGAATCCGTGAGGAATGCCAGTGGACGTATGGTTGAACTGATAAGTCATTGCTACTGTCTGCTCAGTAGACGGTAGTAGCGCTGTCTACTTGTGGACTTCTGAGTAGGAGAGCGACCATGTCATCAATGTTGACGATTTTCTTGTAAATTATGGTGTCTAAGCGTATTCATAAAGCAAACTCCCTGATTCCTCTAAGATTTCAAGTGGTTTCATTTAAAAGATTAGTATTAGGGCTAGGATGGAATCTGAGTAAAAGCTGGTGTTAGTAGCCCGGAATATGTATATCGGTGTGAATTTAGTTTGAAATACTTGGAAATAAATATTCTCGGTAAAGAGGTGATGCTGCCTACATTGGAACTGTGATTGAGATGCTAAGGTTTTATGAACATGATTTGGGTGTTCTGGTGTAATGCCGGATGGTTTTGATGATTGATAGATGGTGAAATTAGTTTATATTTATTTGATAGAAGGATATTTATATTTTATATTAATTTTAGAAAACGAGAGCATCCTTGGCCTGCCATTCTCAGCACGATATGTGGAACCTTCCATAGACTGGTTACTGATGGGTTCACGAGTGCCTTATAAATTGTAGTGCCACAGGGAGAATCACTGCAGTGTTCATGTACTCAGATTGGTAGTTATGCTGACCATGGTGCCACAGACAGATTGAGTGCTCAGACAGCCTACACTCCAATTGGTAAACTGCTTGTAGACCAGCTAATGATTGTGTCTGGTCTGTAAAAGCACTAGTACAACACTCATGATGGCACCTGAAACGTTTTCTGTTGCTTGTTGGGGAGCTGTGCGTAGAGCTTTGCAGACCGGCACTTTGACGTTTGAGTGGATTTTCTAAGAGAATTAATCACATTAGTTTAGTCTGTGCCAGTACCACCTCTGCTGTGAGAACAGGTTTTACAGTCTCAGCTGCTCTTGTGTGCACCAATGTCTTGGAGGCTTTTGGTCAGGTCTGTCCTGACTGTAAAGTCTGAGTAGACAAGCACTTTTGCTTTCCCTGAAACTATTCTAATTTGTTTTCTTCACAGCTTTATATAACAAGCATTGGCATAGCCAATAGGTCTCGCCTTTGGGGCCTTATAAGTATTTAGTTATGCAGCACAATATCCTTGGTGCAACAACACCAACTGTTGCATGGCTAAACACTTATAAGGTCCCAAAGGCGAGACCTATTGGCTATGCCAATGCTTGTTTGTTATGGGTGGGTGGAGGTTGGGAAATAGTATTTTAATTACAACATGAACAGAGGCTGGACACTGGGGGAGAATTAACAACTGCAGATTCAGGGGGCAGACTGAGTGGTGCTGAGTGATGTGGAGGTGGTGCTGAGGTGCTGGTTTGCGGTGCGGAGACGATGCTCAGGTGATGCAGAGTGATACTGAGGTGGTGCTGAGTGATGCTCAGGTGGTGTTGAGTGATGCTGTGGTGCTCAGTTATGCTGAGGTGGTGGTGCTGCACTGGTGCTCAGGTGGTGCTGAGCTGGTGCTCAGGCGGTGCTGAGTGATGCTGAGTTGGTGCTGTGCTGAGGTGAAGCTGAAGTGATACTAAGCATTATACTAGCACATAGTGCGCACACAGCATCAGCAAGCTAGACAGCAGCATCGTTTCCATGAAGGAAAGGTACCATCAGCACAGCTTGAATCTGCCTCCGTGCTCCTATACTGGAGAGGAGAGGTGGCATCAAAACAAGCAGGTGCTGTCTCTTTGCATGCAGTGTCCATTCATAGGCTACTTACAGAGTCGATGACGCATCAGCACAACATGTCCCTGCCTTTGTGTATGCATTGCCCCTCCATATATTTCCCACAGGCGAGATGAGGGCATCAGCATGGTCTATGGCTAACTGTGTATGCAGTAATTAAAGAAGGAATGATTGTTTCCACCAAATTATATTTAATTATTTTAGTTTTTTTAATCCTGTTTGCAGGCAAAAGTCCTTTTCCCAGATCATCACATTGGAGATGTTTCTGCTATCTAGGCAAAACTGTCATATCTTTAAATGGCTGACTACAGCAATCAACACCTGAAAGGTGATCAGGTAACTTTACAATCTGTCAGTCACAACATCTGAACCTATGTGCTGTAATTCTAATATCTTTTGATAACTTTGAGCTAGAAATTACTTGTTGTTCCGATCTTCAATATTTGCGGCAGATGGTGGATTATGTAGAAAATGTGACACATTCAAAGTCATGTGGAAAGTGCTCTGGTTGCACAACTGCATATTTCCAGAGGTCCAGACTGGGTCACAGTAATGAACCATAACAGGGCTGATTCTGCATTTCATCTGTTCAAGGCAGATACATAGGTATTATGGTACTCAGCATTATGCACTACAAAGCAAAAGGCTGCAGCAGAAAACACCATATACAAATATGAGTTATATTAAATATTAGCAATGTTGATATTTTTCAGCACTCTTTGTGAAATTATATCAAAAGGGCAACACATGATTGATGACACAATAGGTCTCAAAAGCCCAGCTGACATCATCAAAAAAAAAGAACATTCTGGAATGCCTATTGCAGGACTGGGTAAACAGAACTGTTATCTTTCTCTACACTAGATTGTCCCTTTAAAGTTACAGCCTCGCAGGTGCTATTTTGCATTAACTACCACCAAAGTGGAAATCAGCAGGAGTTTCACTGACAGTCTCATTGGGGAAGCCAAAGCTTAAATGAGCATGGAGTGTGCGCACCTCCTCACTTGCAAGAGTAGGTTGGATGAACACTGATGAGCTGCAGTGCAGGGCTGTGGGTGACATCACTCTCCAGTGACACAATCTGGTACTTTCAGAAGAATGAAACTCATGCCCTATATTCACATAGGACTCTACAGGAATGAAACACAATCTCCCACACACACACCCTGCCACATCTATCTTTATAAAGCACAACCGTTGGCTAGCTGGGCATGTGTATTCATCATCCAGGCCTCCGAATCTACTTGGATAGTGTAAAAAGTCACAGACGGAGTTACACGTACAAATCTCGCAACCCCCCACCCCGCCCTCATGCTGTTCTTCTAGTTGCATGATTTGAAAATTACAATACTCATTATTTAACCGCCTAGAAACAATTCAGTTTGCAGTATGCAGTAGATCAACGAGCAATGTTATTTGCTCACTTAATCTGAAGACATCACTGTGCCCATGGAAGTGATGTGGAAGAGTCACATGGAATATTACCCCCAGGTCCCTCCTGTCCTCGTCCCATTCCTTAACAAAGTGGAGATGACCATCTCCGCGACAGAAAAAAAGAACAGGAGCATGCTGGGATACCCAAACCACTCCCTCCCACTGGGAGTACAGAAGCGGTACCAACCCAGCATGCAGCCTGTTCTTTTTTTCTGTCTTCCGACAGAATGGGACGTGTTGGACTTACCTGCTGGTTGCTTCACTGGACGTCTCGTCGGGGCTGCTGGGCTGTCCTCGCCGTCCTCTTTCCGCGTTCTCCTGGCCTGCCGGGCTTGCCAGGAGTCGCGTTAGATTCCGCCCGGCCCTTTGCGGCTGGGGCGCCGTTCCTCCCGGTCCCTTCTGGGTTGCAGTGCGCGTCTCCCTGTGGCTTGGCCGGTCTGGGGGACGCGCGGCTGCGGCTGTTTGGCGGGTCCTGGGACTCAGCTGGGCGATGTTCCTGGGCCCCCTGCCTGGCGTTTGGTTTCCTGCCGACCTCCTGGTGCCCCTGCTGCTCGGATGGGTCACTCCGGTGCTGGCCTTGCTGTGGCCTCGGCGGCCGTTTTGGGGGCATTCTCCTCCCGGCGCTGGTTCCCTGGTGCGCGCCTGGGATGGCTGATGGGGGGGGGCGGTGAGCTGGTGGTGCGCTCTTCCTGCCCCCTTAGTGAGTACCGCATAGCGGTTTCTATTTTTTTCACTGTGGTATGCAGGCTACAGCTGCTTCCTCTGGCACTTTGTGTGTTCCGTCTTCTCCCCTCAGGGGAGGATTTCGGACTTTGGGGCACGTTCCTTGAGATGCATTGGTGGCAGTTGGGTGGCGGCGTGGACCCGTGACTGTGCTGGCAGGAAGTTATGGGAGTCATTGCTGCGCACCCAGCATCCTGCTCATACAATTTCGAGTCCTGCTTCTCATTACGTTCATGATGCAGGTCCATATGCCTCTTTTCTGCAGGTTCTTTGTTCGCCCTACGACCATTCGGGCCTGTCCGCTCCTGTTCTCGTATGGTCTCCGGGGTTGTGGTGCATCTGCCCTGGTTGGTGCCTTGATGGGGGACCTCCTTGGGGTTCCTGGTGCTGTTGGTGTCCGGGTGCTTCCTTGGTTGTCAGGCTTTATGTCTTGGCTTCCGGTGCCTCCCTGTGGGCCCCTGGTCTTGTCTGCTTTCGATGGTGGACGGGGTCCGGTCTGGCTCTTTCCTGGATGGGAGTTTGCCTGGGTGTTCTTGGGTTGATGGGCTTTTGCTCTTTCCCTGGGGTTTGCTTGAGCGCCCTGGCTGGTGTGTCTTCCCCCTTGCTTCTGCTTGCTACCGCCCTGTGCGCCTGGCCCTATGGGGGTTGCCGGGGTTTGGTCCCGGGGTCTCCTTCTTGCGCTCCTTGCGCTCTGCCATTGCGTTGGGTTCGGCTGGTCTCCCTGTGGCCTTGCCCTTGTGGGTTCCTTGCTTTCTTCCGGTGCTGTCGGTTCCCGCCCTCCTCTGGTCTCTCCAGGTGCTGGTGGGTTCCTGTGGGGGCTTCTCTTTGCTGACTCCTGTTCCTGCGTGCTGGCCCTCTGTGCTTTGCTGGTTGCGTGGGGTGTGGGTCGGTTTTTTGTCTCGGTCCGGGGCCCTTGCTGTCTCCGGCCTGTTTCTCTGCCTCCGCTGACCCCTGCTCCTGGGTTCTTGGCAGTCCTTGGGTTCCCTGTCCTGTCTTGGGCCGGAGTTTCCCCTGTGTCACTACCCTCTTTTGGGGGTTTTTTGCTGGGGGTGTGGGGGGTCCTTCGGGGCTTCCTCCATGGGTTGTGTGTTCCCGGGCCTTTTTGGCTTTTCGCTGGCTTGGCGCTTGTTGCTGGTTGGCGTCTGTGCTGGGGGTCGGTCCCTTTTGGGACTGCTGTTGGCCTGTCCCCTTGGTGCTTGCCGCCCGTCGGTTTCTGGCTTGCTGTGCTTTCTTGCTGTGCTGGCCTGCGGCCTTGGCTTCTGTTCTTCCTGCTGCCCGCCCTGTGGTTTGGCCGGGTCGGTCCTGGTTCCTCCCGGGGTGGTGTCTGCTTGCTGGGCCTTGGCTCGCTTTGGGCTGTGTCTCCCAGGGTTTGTTGGCTTCTTCTTGTGGCCTCTTTGCTCTGTCCTCTGGGCCTCCGGCCGTCCTGCCCTTCGGGCTTGTGTTGTCCCTGGTCGGCCCTGGTTGGTGCCTGTTTGGGGTGCGCCTGGGTTTGCCTGTTGCTCTGGCCTGTTCTGGTCGTCCCTGGCTATTTTTTTTCGGGTCCTGCTGCCTTGCAGTTCTTGGGCTTCCTTCGGCTGCCTGCTGCCCATGCGCCCGTTGGTTCCTGCCCTTTGAGAATTCGGGCAGGGTGCGTGCGTGTCTGCTGAGTCTCTGTGTCCTAGTGGTTCTGGTCTCTGGCTCTTCCTCTGATGGTTGTGTGTTCGCATCCTGGTGTTTCCTTGCTTGTGGGTCATCAGTCTTGCATTGCGGCATTGTTATTTGGCCGCCTGCGCTGTTGGGCGCTTGTTGCTTCCTTCCGGGTGCTTTTGCTTGCCCTCTGCTGGGGGTTTTCTGCCTTCTGTGGGTTCGCTTGGTCCTCCCCCTGGTTTTTTTGGGGGGAGTGGGGGGGGGCTGTTGTGTCCTGTCTCTGTTCTGGTGGGCCTTTAGCATGTTGGCTTGTTGGGCTTGCCTTCGCGCCTGCCGCTCCTTTTGCTCCTTTTGCTCCTGTGGTGGCTGGGTGTCGTTGGTCTTCCTTGGCTTTTGCCTTGGGTGGCCCCTTGTTCTTCGGGTGCCCGGATCCTCTGCCCTGCCCTGTCTGCTGTGCCCTTTCCCTACTTGTGGGTGTTGGGTGTCGGCCTCCCCTGGTGTGTGGGCCGCTGTGTTGCTTCCTGCTTGCAGTTGGCTTTGCCTCGGGTCTGGGGCTCTGGCCTTTTCC
Organism: Calotriton arnoldi; assembly: GCA_963921515.1. Taxonomy (NCBI): domain Eukaryota; kingdom Metazoa; phylum Chordata; class Amphibia; order Caudata; family Salamandridae; genus Calotriton; species Calotriton arnoldi. The sequence continues at coordinate 232,524 of CAWUFW010003912.1, read as the reverse complement.
CTTTGGGGACCTGTTGTTGGGCCTGGGCTCCCACACAGGCTCTTTTCGGCCTGTGGTGTCTGTCACCCTTGCTCTCTTGTTGGCTCTGGGTGTTCCTTCTCCCCTGGTTTGGGTCTGTTCCCGCTCCCCTGTTGGGTGGTGCGTCTTTGGCTTCTCCGGGCTCCTCTCCTTTGGTTTCTGGTGCCTGGGTTGTTCGGGTGCGCTCTTGGGGCCTGGGCTCTGCCTCTGTTGGGTTTGCCCTTGCGGTCCCTGTGGTTGGCCTCCCGTTCGCTTGTGCGAGTGGGTCACTGGTGCGCCTCTTGGCTGGTTGGGTTGGGCTTTGTGCTGTGGGGCCCTTGTTGGCTTGGGGTCCTCTTTTGGTCCCTGCTTGGGTCCTTGCCTGGCCTCTCGTTCTCTTGGATTTTGTCACGGTCCTGGGCTGGTCTTCTGGCCTTTACTGTGCTGCTCCTTTGTGGCTGGCTGGGGCTCTGGGTCCGCTGTGTGGGCTGCTGGGCTCCCTCCCTCTGCTGCTCCGCTCTCTGGGTGGCCTGGCTGGGGTTGGCTGCTGTGCCTTTCCCTGTGCCCCTTCTTGGTTGGGGGTTCTTTTTGCCTCTCCTTCCGGGTCCTGGTGGCGCCGTGTTGTGTGCCTCCTGGCTGACTGGCCTGCCGGTTTCTCCGGCTGGCTTCTTGGGCGTTTGTGGGTCTCCTGCGGGGTTGGGCTGTTGGCCTCCTTGTTGGTCTTTCCTGTTTTGCCCTTCTACGGCTCCTCCTGGGGTTCGCCTTCAGTGGTTCCTTGGTGTCTTCCTTTCTCCTGCTGGCGGTTGGTCGGCTCTTGGTTGGTGGTGTTTCCTCCTTTCCGGTTCTGCGGTTTGGTTTCCCCGGTTCCGTGTTGGGCCTCTGTTGTTGTGTTTCTTGGTTCCTGCGGCTCTTCGGTGTCTCGGCTGGGGTTGGCCTTTGATCGGTCCTGCCCTGTGGCCCGGTCCTTCTGTGGGTTTCTGGCCTCCCGGTTCCCTGTTGCTGCTGCTTTTGGCTAGGGAGGGTGGGGCCTTGCTTTGGTTCCCTGCCCTCTTCTCTTCCTAGCTGTTCCTCTGGGTGGGTGCCTGTTTGCTTGTCCGGTTCTCCCCCTTTGCGACTCTGCTGTTGGCTTCCCCCTGGTGTTTTGGGGTGGTCCTGTGGTGGTCGAGTCTTTCCTGGCTCTCTTGCTTTGGCGTGCCTCTTCGGTTTCGTCTTCCTTCCCCTCGCTTTTGGGTGTGGTCCTTTGTGGGTTCCTGCGCCTGTGGTTCGCCCTCTTCCCTGTCTTGGGGGGTGGGGGTTCGCTCTCTGTCTTGCCTCTGCTGTGTTCCTTCCTGGGCCTTCGGCCCTGCCTCCTTGTGCGGCCTGTTCTCCTCTGCTCTTGGCCGTTGGGCTGGGTTGGCCTGTTTGGTTCCTGGTTGGGTGGCTGCCTGGTGGTGCCTGGGGCCGTGGGCTTCACACTTGGGGGTTTTCTCCCTGGTCGGTTGCCCTTTCTGGCTCCGTTTCTCCCTTTGGGGCGTGCCCGCTTCTCCTGGACTTCCTTTGGTCGTTCGGGGGGGGGGGCTTGGTTTGGCCCCTCCGATTGTTCCCTTGGGGCTTGGCTTTGCGTGTGTGGCCCCCTTCCGGCTTGCCTGGGGGGGTGGAGGTTTCTTGTGTTTTTTTTCTGGTCGTCCCCTGCTGGTTTTGGGGTCTCGCTCTGTCCGCTTGGTTGGGGGCTTGGTTGGTTGTGTGCTCCTCCCTGCATTTTTTCTCTTTTCTTGTGGGCTCTTTTGCCCTTGTGGGATGCCGTTTTTCGGTCTGGTGCCCTTGGCATTGGTGGGGTTCCGGAAGGCCGGGTTTTCTGCTTTGGTATTCTCCACTTTGTTAAGGAATGGGACGAGGACAGGAGGGACCTGGGGGTAATGTCCTATTACTTACCGGTAATCTTCATTACTCCTGGTCCCATTGTCCTCGTCCCATTCCTTACATCCCTCCCTCCCTCCCTGGCGGCCGGCCTTCCGGTTGTTGGCTTGGTATTTTCAGGCTGCATGCTGGGTTGGTACCGCTTATGTACTCCCAGTGGGAGGGAGTGGTTTGGGTATCCCAGCATGCTCCTGTTCTTTTTTTTCTGTCGCGGAGATGGTCATCTCCACTTTGTTAAGGAATGGGACGAGGAAAACGGGACCAGGAGTAATGAAGACTACCGGTAAGTAATAGGACATTATTTCGTCTGATAGCTTGGTGGACGAGTCAGGTGTCAGCTGAAAGCGTGCACAATCGAATGGTTCCTGGGTTGATTTCATTTATGACTGACACAGCCTCTCAACATTCGTAAGTTGATACAATTATTGCTGCTGGTGCAGGTAGTAACGCTACAAAGCCACAAATCTGCAGCACGTTTATTAGAATAACATTGATGCCTAGGATGTGTGAAGCACTTAACAAAATATGAATTTATACAAAAGACTGTGGGCTGGCTTCCATAATTAATTAAATGCACAAATGCAAACACCAAAGCAAAAACAAAATTCGATTATAGCAACAGTTTTTCAATGATGTACCAATACGCTCCATTTAAAAAGTCGGAAACAACTGTAAAATAACCCTGTACTTTATTTCAGTGCACTAACGCGACCTTTAAAGGAATGTTTGTAATATTGTAGTGCACATGTAAGCAAATGTATAAGTAAAAAAAAATACATGCTGCCTTTCATCTCACAACAAAGCACTTAACAAAATTTGAATTTATTTATACAAAAGACAGTGGGCTGACTTCCATGGCACACAAAAGCACAGAAATACCACAATACATTTCTAAAAGACATTGAAGCTCTTAAACACGAGTGCTTACTACAACAAGAACAAGAAGGAACAATGAGTGAAATACTACTGCTGTGGTGTGCGACGGCTAGCCAGGAGAAAATGTGAACGTGGCCAACAAAAAAGAACAATGAGTGAAATCCACTGGGAGGGAATCAAGCACCGAAGGACCGAAAATCAAAGATTAATAGAAAACATAGCTTTCTAAAGGACAATGCAAGCAACCAATAAAAAGCCAATAGGCAGTATGAAAGCCCATACAGTGAATTTAGCATGTCTTGCAAGCAGCGCATGCGTGCTGCCTAGACTCAACCTAAAAACTACCTATTACCTTATTTTAAACCTGAAACTTTGGAAGGATATTGTGTCTGAGTAGAAACCACTGGAATGTTGATGGCTGGAGCTAGTGCCGAGACAACAAAAAGCGCCATAGCACCATACAAATAACAAAGCACCACACAAAAGCACCTAACATAACACAAAGTAACTACAGACAGGAAAGTACATACGCTATGCAAAAGAACGGATATTCCATGCAGTGAGTGTGCAGATCCTTTTATGTGATGCTTGTGAGAGAATACTATGGACAACAATGACGCAACACTTGCTTCCTATGATTGACACAGTTTGAGCTTGCCCCATCCCTCGCCCCCTCAAATATTGCACAGCCTGATCCATGGCCAGAAGACAGGATTTGATTTTTATTCTGATATTCATGCCATTTTTCAACTTGTCTTTTTTATAATGCTGTTTGACTCATTTGAAAAAAGGTTTTTGACCCAATCAAAAGAATACTATTAGTATTTACAAACTGTTCTGATTTCATTTAGACGAATGTTTGAAACATGGGAGCCTAAATGTATGAGAATGCTTTTTATTCCTTTAATCGAGTTTGCCTATCAGATTTGGATTCGAAGTTATAAAGATAACAATATATTGCTTATAGCTGCACCGTGCTGCGTCATTTAAAAAAAATGCAGGGATGCGCTGTATTTACAAGAATGCCGTGCACCCCTTGTGTTTTTGCTAAAAAAGCTATATAGCGCCAATGGTGCAAGGGTGCCTGCTTTGCAGGAATGATTGTGTTTGTGCATGAAGAGACACTTTCCTGCACAAGAACAATCATTAATAGTGTTTTGCTCCTTCTATGTGTGCTGCAGAATGCAGTACACATAGAAAAGCAAAAAGCGAGGAGAAATAAAAGTATTTCTTGTTGTTGCACCACTCTAACGCCTCCTTTGTAAGGGTGTTAGTTTTTGGTGCTGCCTCATATTTACAGATCCTTGCAAATCTGGGGCAGTGTTAAAAAAGCAACGGGTGTGCGTGGGAACGCCCACAGGAACACCCATTGCATGTCCCTTTGCCTCGGAAAACTGGCGAGGAGGGTCATATTTACCAGGTGACATTAAGCCACGCAAAGTGGCTCAGCGCTGCCTTGTAAATATGGAGCAGGGCATTGCGCCACCGGAGCATCAGAAAAAGTGATGCTCTGGTTGCGTAATGCCCTTGTAAATATGCCCCACTGATCGTTAAAATTGAATTTACTGTCCAAAGTATATTTTATAAATATGAAATTTATCAAAAATCAAAGAACATTTCAACAGTAACTATTCACTGAAACCAGAAATAAAATACATTTTTAAAGGATTATTTCATAAATCAGATGACACCTCTCTTTCGACCAGGGAACAATTGTGGAAACTCATTACAAACAAGAATCAAACCAGTGCTTTTAAAGACAGTAATCAACCAACCATGACATTCTAGACATGTGTGAATAGATTGAATCTAATTAAGTACAATTATTCAGTGTACACGCGGCTTGGCAGATACAAAAGCAAGCAAGCAGAGATTTAACAGCAGATTGCCATCCTGTTCATGGGGAAAGCAGATTCTTTGAATACAAATGCTTACATAATCACATCCTGGAGGAAGATCCTGGAGGAAGATCTCAAAAACAGAATATCAGGCCACACTTTCAGAGTTCCAACGTACAAAAAGGCTCATTTATGTTATCTGATAGTAAGTAATATAAAGAGAGATTTCTACTATCTCTAATCTTTAAGGTTAACCCCAGCAGCAAAATAATGCAGTTTGCAACTCGGGTCCCAAAGGAAGCTTGCAGTGCAAAGGCACACTGGGAGAAATACTCCTTCAATGTAACTTTTAGATACCATGAGCTGGGAGAACTTAACTCTTATAGCAGTGCTTAATTTGTTAAAATAGATAAATAACACAGGTGCCCAAATTTTTGCTTAGGAAGTTGCAGCAGCGGCCGGCACAGGTAAGCGTGGGTTGGCGGTGGGGGAAGTCAACAGACGCCGGAATAGGTATTATTTATTTATTTAATTATACCTATTCCATCGTCTGTCGACTTCCCCTCCCACCCCGCCCACCCTGCCCCACCCCACCACGATTACCTGTGCCGGCCGCTGCTGGGAGGTTGTTGCTCACTTCCCCTATTAGCACCGCCCACCACCTGCATAGAGAATGTCAAAGCTGGACTGCAGAAAGAAAGCTAACTGAGTGAGACAGTTTACCCCAAAGGGCGTTCAGTAGGTGTGTCCGCCCTCATAGAAAATGTTTTCCTTGATGCTTTGTATATTTCAAGAGCTGTATCATTTTTGTACACACTTTCACATAGATTGGTAATTACAATTGGATCTTACCTAACCATCACTTTTCAGAGAGGCCAGGACTTGGATAAACATGAGGTAAGAACACCTTTATGACACATTGGGCATATTTACAACAGAATGGAGAAGCGTGGCATTAAGCAAACATTGCTAACGCCACGCTTCTCCATTCTGAAAACGCAGGAATGTGCTGTTTTCACAATAATGCGGCTCACCCCTGTGTTCCCCCTAGCGCTGGCGCTGAGTTCAGCTGCCTAGCGCCAACGCAGGCACCCTTGCATCTTAGTGCAAGGGTGTCTGCATTGGGGGAAATCATTCATGGTGTTTTGAAACTTCTATGTACGCTGCTTTGTGTGCATCACACATAGAAGCTGCAAAACACCTTTTTTTATTGTTTATGTGCAGAAAGGGTCACCTTCCTACACATAAACAATCATTGGCAATTTGCTGTTTCTATGTGTGCTGCACAAGGCAGCACACATGGAAACTGCAAAAAACAGGAGAAATAAACAATTTCTCCTCGTTTCGCCTGTTTATGACCAGGTTTTCTCTGGTCTTAATTTTGGCGCTGCCTCCTATTTACGCCACCCTTGTAAATAGGGGGTAGCATCAAAATCAATGGGTGTTGCGGTGGAACGCCCACCGCAACACCCAATGCCCTCCCCTTTGATGCTAAGTACAGCGTGAAAGGGTGCCTTGTAAATAAGGCGAAGACCCTATCGCCAACACAATGTCACTAAAAGTGACATTGTGCTGCAGATAGGGGCTTGTAAATATGCCCCATTGTTGGGATGGCAATGTCCCATGCAAGGAAAACTAGCATGTATCCCTGCTCTTAGTGGCCAAATGCATGTCAAACTGATGCATTGCCTAGGCCTCTACTCTGACATTGCAAGTTCTAAGAAAAGTTCTATTAATTGGTGGGGTGCATCAGGTATGTCTTCATAGTGAACTACAGTCCATTCCCAGTATATATCACATAAAGCAGTGGTCTCAGCTGGTCTCAGCATACTGTGTTTCATGAATTTGTAGTATGACCAGACCTTTTTCTCTGTATCAGTAAGAGTGTAGTTTTTTTACCCCTCTTGTGTAAATTTCTGCTTTTATGTGAACCCAGATCCTGGAACTGACATCCTGGGCCAGATGTACAAAAGCTTTTTGCATTTCTTACCAGGCTGAATCACAATATTGGCCCATTAAGAAATGCAAAACAGCCTTTTCGTATGTACAAAGGCCAAAAACGGGTTGCAATTTATGATTTCTACCCGGTAGAAATGGCAAATTGTGTCCGCCATTTAGGAAACGCAAATAGGGATTACCTATTTGCGATTCCTACAGCACACACACATAGCATTTCCTAAATGCGAATTGGGCAATTAGGAAATGCTTTTACCATCGACTCAAAGCCTATGGTAACTATGTGCAAAATTAAAAAATGTATTTAAAAATGCATTTTTTAATGTGACATGAAGTGCACATATGCCCCTAGGGAACATGTGCACTTCATGTGCACTACAAATTTCGGGGTACCTCCAGGGGGGCCTTAAGCCCAGAGGCACCCTTGGGTTTGGATTTCCTACATTGCGATATCCTATTAGGAAATTGTAATTTAGGAAATGCAAACCATTTCCTATTTGGCCCATAGGTGGGAATGCAATAGCATTTCCTATTTGGATTTCCTAATAGCTATGCCTACTCTGTAGGAATCGCTATTAGGAAATTGCAAATTGTGTACATACCAATTTGTATTTGTACATCTGGCCCCCTGTGCTCATGCTGCATATGTGTGTGTGCAATGCTTGGGTAGCACACATATTGTAGTAGGACTTAGTATGTTGTATGAGTAGTGGAACCAGTAAGATCCATTTTGAGAGCACCTGGTTTAGCATGGCACAAGATGGATGAGAATAGCTTCCCACAGTCTGCATTCCTGTGGATGGAGGTTGGAGAAACATACACTCATGTTTTCAGCATGAGATAGGGCTCACTTTAGAATTTCCATGAAGCCATATTACAAAGGTTGATGATAGCCAGGAGCAGAGAACTCACACTTCATGTTTCCCATGTTTTGGGTACTCCTGCTTGTTGCCAGCACCATTGCTAACTGCTGTGAGAACCATCTATTTGCAAAAAGGTTGTGTATGGAAAATGCCCAGAAAAGACGTTTGAAAGAGAACCAACCCAAACTAGTTCTGATTCCTTAGAGAGTGAGTCTACATTCCCTGTCACGAAAATGGGATTAAAAGTGAGATGCAAACAACCCACTTTGTTCCGATACCAGGTTCTTCTTGACCAAGGAAGGAAGGGCTATGCAGAGCACTTTGAGGGCTACTGTGTAACTAGGTTTTGTGTCTTTCTGACAGCTAGTCTCCCACAGGTGTGTGGACATGACCTGAAATCTGCAGTTTCTTCAGGAAGAGCTGTGGATCTGCCTAAAGATACTAGCAAAAATACAGCAATAGATGGACGTAAGCTTAACAATGTCAAACACTCAGAGATATGGGCCTTAATCCATTGTTTTTTTGCTCACCATGCCATTCCATTTCGACACAGCCATATGCAAATCAGTCTTGACCCTGTTCCCCACAGGAACAGTTTAGCCCTAACTACCAGACCAGGTCCTCCCTGGACCAAAAACAAACATCCTAGGACCGGTTTCAGGGTATCAACCCTCATCAGCCAGGATAGCTTGAATCCCCTGGCATGGCGAGCACTGGACCCAAATCTGGGCATACCCGGCCTACTTGGGGTGACAAAGGCAAAAAGAGCAATTGATGGACAGAATGCTGAACTATGTCAAATACTCACCCCCAGTCAGAGCTATGAGCCTTAATCCATCATTTTGTTGTTCACCACGCCATTTCCGTATCGACCCAGCCATATGCAAATCAATATTGACCCTGTTCCCCATGGGACAGTCCAGCCTGAACTTCCAGGCCAAGTCCTACCTGAACCAGAATCAAAAATCCTAGGACTAGTTTAGGGGTATCGGCCAGGATAGCTTGAATCCAGTGGCATGGCGAGCACCGGATCCAGGACTGGGCATACCCATCCCACTTGGGGTGATAAATGCAAAGAGAGCAATTGATGGGCGGAATGCTAAACAATATCAAACACTCAGCCCCTGTGAGAGATCTGGGCCTTAATCCATAGTTTTTTTGCTCACCATGCCATTCCATTTCGACACAACCATATGCAAATCAGTCTTGATCCTGTTCCCCACAGGAACAGTTTAGCCCTAACTACCAGACCAGGTCCTCCCTGGACCAAAAACAAACATCCTAGGACCGGTTTCAGGGTATCACCCCTCATCAGCCAGGATAGCTTGAATCCCCTGGCATGGCGAGCACTGGACCCAAATCTGGGCATACCCGGCCTACTTGGGGTGACAAAGGCAAAAAGAGCAATTGATGGACAGAATGCTGAACAATGTCAAATACTCACCCCCAGTCAGAACTATGAGCCTTAATCCATCATTTTGTTGATCACCACGCCATTTCCGTATCGACCCAGCCATATGCAAATCAATATTGACCCTGTTCCCCATGGGACAGTCCAGTCTGAACTTCCAGGCCAAGTCCTACCTGAACCAGAATCAAAAATCCTAGGACTAGTTTAGGGGTATCAGCCAGGATAGCTTGAATCCAAGGGCATGGCGAGCACCGGATCCAGGACTGGGCATACCCATCCCACTTGGGGTGATAAATGGAAAGAGAGCAATTGATGGGCGGAATGCTAAACAATATCAAACACTCAACCCCTGTGAGAGATCTGGGCCTTAAGCCATAGTTTTTTTGCTCACCACCCCATTCCAGTTTTGACCCAGCCATATGCAAATCAGTCTTTACCCTGCTCCCCATGGGAACAGTCTAACACCTGAACTGCCAGGCCAGGTCCTCACAGGACCAGAAATTAGGAACTTAGGACTGGTTTTGGTGTATCACCCCTCATCAACCAGAATAGCTTGAATTCAGTGGCATGGCAGGCATGGTCCAAGCTGGCTGTTGAGGGGTGATACCCCGAAACCGGTCCTAGGATGCTTGTTTCTGGTCCAGGGAGGACTTGGCCTGACAGTTAGGGCTTGACTGTTCCATGGGCAGCAGGGTCAAGACTGATTTGCGTATGGCTGGGTCAAAACTGGTTTGGCGTGGTGATCAAAAAAATGATGGAGTTAGGACCAGATCTCTAACTGGGGGTGAGTGTTTGGCATTGTTCAGCATTCCATCCATCAATTGCCCTTTTTGCATTTGTCACCCCAAATGGAACGAGGATGCCCAGACCTGGGTCAATGCTCACCATGCCAATGGATTGAAGCTATCCTGGCTGATGAGGGCTGATACCCCGAAACCAGTCCTAGGATGCTTGTTTCTGGTCACGGGAGAGCTTGGCCTGGCAGTTAGGGCTGGACTGTTCCCATGAGGAGCAGGGTCAAGACTGATTTGCATATGGCTGGGGCCAAATTGGTTTGGTGTGATGAGCAATAAAATCTACGAATTTAGGCCCAGATCTCTGACTGGGGGGTGAGTGTTTGACATTGTTCAGCATTCTGTCCATCAATTATTCTTTTTTGCATTTGTCACCCCGAGTGGGATGGGAATGCACAGACGTGTGTCCCATGCTTGCAATGCCACTGGATTCAAGCAATCCTGGCAGATGAGGGGTGATACTCCAAAACTGGTTCTAGGATGCTTGTTTTCGGTCAGGGAGGACTTGGCCTGGAAGTTCGGGCTGGACTGCTTCCAAGGAGAGCAGGGTCAAGACTGATTTCCATATGGTTAAGTCCAAACTGTCTTGTCATGGTGAGCAAAAAAAAACAATGGATTTAGGACCAGATATCTGACTGGGGGTGAGTGTTTGACATTGTTCAGCATTCCGCCCATCAATTGTTCTTTTTGCATTTGTCACCCTGATTGGGACTGGGATGCCCAGACGTGGGTCCCGTGCTCGCCATCCCACTGGATTCAAACTTTACAGGCTGATGAGGGTGATACCCCAAAACTGGTCCTAGGATGCTTGTTTTCAGTCCAGGGAGGATTTGGCCTGGCAGTTCGGGCTGCACTATTCCATGGGTAGCAGGGTCAAGACTAATTTGCATATGGCTGGGTCAAAACTGGCTTGGCGTGGTGAGCAAAAAAATGATGGACTTAGGCCCAGATCTATTACTGGGGGTGAGTGTTTGACATTGTTCAGCATTTCATCCAACAATTGTTCATTTTGCATTTGTCAATCCAAGTGGGACGGGGCTGCCCAGACGTGGTCAATGCTCACTATGCCAATACATATAAGCTATCCTGGCTGAAGAGGGATGATACCCTGAAACCGGTCGTAGGAGGATTGTTTCCGGTCCAGGGAGGACTTGGCCTGGTAGTTAGGGCTGGACTATTCCAATGGGGAGCAGGGCTAAGATTGATTTGCATATGGCTGAGTCCAAACTGGTTTGGTGTGGTGAGTAAAAAAACGATGGATTTAGACCCAGATCTCTGACTTGGGGTTTGACATTGTTCTGCATTACGTCCATCAATTGTTGTTTTGGTAAAGATACAAGCAGCTTGTCAGCTGATACAGGAAAGTAGTGTGTCTGGCTCTGCATAAGGAGGAGACTGTCCAAGAGGCGAGGCCCAATGTGTTACAAAGATGTGCACCAAAAAGAAAGTGGCCGATGGAGTGAGAGAGCAAGGAGTTACCAGTGTTGTAAAGGGGATCCTTCAGTCTAGCTGCACAGTGCCCAAGTGAACTGCCTCATAATTGCACCAGAGCAAAGATTCCTGTGTTGCCAAGCGGTCTGCCGTGGACTTGAGGTATTGATACTGGTGCTGCCGGCAGAGAAAATGACAGTTACATCACAGCCAAAGCAGGAAGCTGGGATCAGCCTGGAGACTGTAACTGTCACAGACATCATTGGGAAGAACTGGCTGGGAGGCTGCAGCTGCTATCCCTGATCGCTTCCTACATCCTGCTATGAGGGCTGCTGCTGTTGAAGATTGATGTGACCCTCAGGTCTGCCCATCTAGCTTGCTCTGTGATGTGAATAAGGTTGGCTCTGTGCCCACCACAGAGAGAGAAAGGACTAGAATCATAAGGCTGGGAGCATGTCCTGTGCCCACCCTACAGCCTGAATTGCAATGCAATGAACAGCAGCTAAACATGGGACTTGGACTGCATACTGGGACAAAGACTGACATGGGTGGGCAAGATTGCAGTACCATGTTGGACTTTTAGCCAAGGTTTGAAGAATACATTTAACTGAGTTGCTCTATTAAACAGTGTGACTGCTTTGAGTTATCTACTCATGTGCCTCATTCTTGCCAACTTTGTGTAGAATTGGGAACTGTAAAGAGAGTAAGTTGACTAGTGCGGAAAAGTGAGAGGAAGGGTGAAGCACTTCACTCTTTGTGTAACTGATTACAACCCTGTATTACACTTTCATCCTATTGTGTAGCATTTAGTTTTGCTTTGTGAAGAATGTACCTTCTTTGTCCACAAAAAATAACCACTAAGTTGGATATTACAGTATTGTGTCTGTTGACTGGCTGATGAGATATGAGTAGTTGCAAAAATCATGTGATTTGTTTAATGTAGTTGCACAACATTTTGCAAAAATTGCACAACCTACTTCTAACTTCGTGAAATGCATATACGTAAATGTTATATTTTAATGTAAAATGCTTCCTTGTGTCAGTTCACAGTAAAAGTATAGTACAAAAAAAAGTGGTGTGAGCAATAGCTGTTAGCGTTCTGGCCGTTTACTTTATGCCCATGTCCTCACAGTAATAGTTTGTCACGAAAGGTACATAATTATGCAACATTGCATAATTACACCCCGCCGGTAATTTTGTGTACCAAGCATAGGCAAAATTCCTGAAATCCAGCAAATTATTCTGGCATAACTTAATGTCATCCGGGCCTGGTTCTGAGCTCTTGTCCCACACACTGACTCCCTGAGAAGACTGCAATTGCTGTCCTCACTATCCTGAGAGTCAAGTGTCGAAAGGGTTGTATTTGGCCCAGGTTGAGAGGCATAGTAGGATGGATCCCAGGAGGATACCAGCTGCAAACTCTCAAAGATCATGCTTTGGGACTCAGTAGCCTTGGCCCACCCTGTGCCCTCCCCCCCACAAACGAAATCTGAAACACATCATGAACACCCATCCTCTTTCTGAACTCACCCGACACCCTGAGGCAACTCAGTTTGCAGAATGTGCTATACAAGACTTAAATCTTACATGAAAAAGAAAAGTGCAGAAACAAAATCTGGAAAAAGAAAACACTCTTAAGAAATAAGGACACATATGCAATGCAGCATGGAGTAAAACATGTGAAATGTAATAGTGAATAGGCTGCCTTCATTCAGCTAAAGAAGATCTGGAGCACCAAGGAGCTAGCGCTGCAAACAAAGATCAGGTTTTCAACACCAACGTAAAATTGTACCTCCTGTATCTAGCAGAATCTTTGAGGACAGCAGTGACCACCACCAACAAAGTCCAGCCCTTCATCAACACCTGTCTGAGGATCTCTGCCAAATACGCTGGCTACACACCGTCAACAACAACGACCTATGACAACAGACTTTCCAACTCCCTGCTCATGAAGAAATCATGAAAAGACACTGGGGCTGGATAGGTCACACCCTGCATCATACACCACCAGGCAAGCCCTGAACTGGAACCCTCAAGGGAAAAGAAAAACAGGAAGGCCAACCTGCCGCCGAGGCCTCAAGCCTGAATGCAAGGAGATGGGCTACACCTGGAGTCAGATTGAATGAATGGCCCAGGAGAGAGATGGCTGGAGAATCCTGGTTGATAGCCTATGCGCCAGGAGCGGATGCGCCAGGAGCGGTAGTAGGCAAAAGTAAGTAAGTAAGTATGTGTGGAGTAAAACATGTGAAATGTAATAGTGAATGCAACACTGGCTTGGATTGCCCTACAACCCCTTGTTGAGAAAGAAATCATTGTGTTTGCTTGTAAAGCCAAGGGCTTGAAAGACAAGGCCCAGTTTGTGCACTTTTTTACATTTACACACTAACATAAAGACCTGACTCACACACATTCCCACTCACATATTTTCTCTCTCTCTCTCTCTCTCTCTCTCCATTGACAAGCAGTTCATTAGTGTTGTGTAAATATGGCAGCAACAGTCTCACACTGTTTACACAACACTAGTGGGCTGTTAAAAAAGAGTCCCAGTCCCATAGAAAGAGTGCCAGTAGGGTCCACCATAAACAGCCACACAGAAGTAACGTGTGCAGAATTTTCTCCTCAAGTTTAGATGGGAGAAGTACATTAACTATTTTCTACATCTCAATTAGAGCCATTTTCATGTAAAAAAGAAAATATACAACATATATTGTCACAAAAGTCAGGATATTGGTGGGTAAATATGAATTTCACGAGGGAGCTTGATTTAGCACGTAGTACACATGAAGTGTTTGCCAGGCTACTTGAGTAAGATGATGTTCCAGCAGAAAGCTGCCTTTTCAATTTAACGTGATACTTTATGCAGTAAAGAGAATGATGAAGGATGTTCTGAAAATTCTAAATCCAATATACAAAAGTGGGTATATTCTCCCTGGTAACAAGGGACTTTTCTGCACAGTTTTACATTCATGACTTATGTTTTTAAGTGAACTCTGACACTGTCTTTGTCACAAATGATGGCCAGCTGAGAGTGGAGCATAGAGCTAACAGATCTTCTAAATGTATATACCCAGTTCACAATGCAATAGCTCAAGGAGGGTTGAAGAAGACCTGGGTGAAATTCTAATTACATTAGTGAAGTTCACGAAATTCCTGGAAATTTCACATTCCACGATTTTGATTAACTGTTTTACCCTGGCATGCACCTAGCATAGAAAAATCTCCCAGGACACCAGCAGGAGACAAGGTTGTACAGAAAAGGTCTCACCAAGAAATATTTTCTTATAGAACAAGTCTCATGCTGAGTCTTTTTATGTGATGTGCATGCTCGAGTGAAAAAAGATGAAACAGTATACCAGCAAACAAGAAAAAATGACCTGATAGTGCACACCCTTAGACATGAAAGAGGTGAGCATTTTTAAAAACAAAATCTCCACTGGGCTCTCAGCGATTGTGTTGCTGTAAAGACATAGGCCTGATTTAGATCTAGGCTGATGGGACACTCTGTCACAACGGGGACGGATATCCCAATCACCGAAATATAAATCCAATAGGATATCATGGGATTTATATTTTGGCGGATGGGATATCCATCACCGTTGTGACGGAGTGACCCGTTCGCAAAGATCAAATTCAGGCCCATAGATGAGCTGCATAGGAATCTCTTGCAATTTACTTAGTAGGGTAAGTCTACATAACAGCATTTGCTTAGGTTTCGTAGTGTTGCCTATGTGACAACAAAGTGCCACTCACTTTTATTTACCCAATAACCATAGATATATGCACAGGTTATGAATTTTCAGATTAGAACCTAGCATGGAATGGGACATTTACTTGTGATTTCTTAGAAGCTACGATCTTGGATCTGGGGATCTCAAATGACATTTTTGTCTCAGATCCTTATTGACATGTCTTTGGTTTTGGACATGTTAACTTCTAGTGGCTGCCCTACCAGAAGTATTGTTAGTCAATGTGTTAAGATGAAAACACTAATTAGTACCACCTGAAGCCCCTCTTAAGGCCTGTTGATCGTATGTGATAAGGCCTTCAGTTTCCACCTAGTGAGGAAGCCTATTGAACAGCAAATCAAAAAAGATATGTTGCATGCCATCAAATAGCCATATATGACAAATCAAGCTGGGGTTATTCCCAAAACCTTTTACTTCAAATATTCGTATCTCTAAACCCTAATGACAGAAAAACATACTAGTGGTTGATTAGGAAACACCATAAGAAACCTAAGGTAAGAAAGGAAGTGTGATGAATGCTTCAGCCAGAAAACCTACTATGAATCCTTGTCCTTAAAGCTCTTCTTCATGCTCTTGAGAGTTGAGACTATGAGTCGTTACGGAAGGCCAGCATAAATTAACATCTTGAATATATCCTCTTTTAAGTTTTCTTTATTGGGCACTGGTTTTTCAGATTTGCATAAAAATCTTCATGTAAACTTGCTCTATTTGCTAGTGTTTCAGAGGCCAGAAGATATCTTCACTAACTGCCTGTAAAAAATCATGTTTCATTCAAGGTGGCTTTATTGCAGTGGCGGCTCCTCCGCTAAGGCGGAGGAGTGTTGCCCCACTGTTTTTTTTCAGCAGTATAAGAAAAAATAAAATGATAATAACTCAGTTATTATCATTTTCTTTTGTCTTTTTTAGTGTGCGGCAGCTTTGCGAGGCAAGTTGGGGCGGGGTTGACAGAGCAGCCGAGGAATGGTTTGCCCCCACTCTTAAGTGCACATGACTGTTTGGCCGGCCCTGTCAGGCCGGCCATTAACAGTCATGCGCACCTTCCCTTTTCTCCAGCCAGGCTGCATTACAGCCTGGGTGGAGAACATGCTCAGTCCCCCATTTCCCGTCTGAGGGCCGAGCCTCGGTGCTCAGACCAATCACAACGCTGCATTGCAGCATTGTGATTGGCTCAGGGGAGCCTGGGTGCTTCCAGACTGCTTCCTGTTCCTGCCGGCGGGAGGAGGAGAGACGTGACCAGGAGGAGCAGCAAGGAGGACGCGGCAAATAAGTAAGTTGAATTTATTATTTATTTAACCTCACCCCCCACCACCCGCTGCCCCTCCACCCCCAATCGGTGCCGGACACTGCTGCTTAATTGGCTTTTAAATACCAACAGGTCACCGTGAACCGGAAGTAGTACCTCATAGGTCATTTGGCAGATCGGGTTGCTGTATGGTTAAATGTTCTTCCGGTTGCTGTTCTGCCTCTTTGGCTGTTATAGTTAAAAACTGCCAACTCAAGGCACTAATCTTATTGTTAATAGGTTATGTCTCAGCAACAAGAAACGTCTGGGACAATGCACATTGTGTAAGGGTCATCAGTCAGCCATTGTGAAGCCATCTGGTAACAACATCTCTTACCATTAACAGTCCCCCGCCCTAACTCTCCTCTCCTCAATAGATCACCCCTCCACTATTTTTCCGAAAACTGCCTTCTTCTCACTTCGACAGAGCAGTTAGCGCTTCTTGTAAAGCTCTCTGGACACCCAAGTGGGTATGTTGTTTGCGCTGTCGAACACCAATAAATAAATAAATAGGCAATGTGCTTCTGAATGCTTAAACAGTGAATACCATGGCAATGAAAGGCCCAGCAACTACCCCTGCCGGATGCACACCGCAAGGCTTTTCAGAAGGCTTTAGTCGTCAAACATTGTAGGGGTTGTCCAGTGGCTATAAACATGTTTAACATTCGATGAGTGGCCTGCTGAAAGTATTTATTGCTTACTGTGCAACTTATAATATGTTTTCACCGAGGAGATTCGATTTGTGATCACTGTTTCAGTTAATAATAAGCCTGGGTCAAATTTTGTATATGACAGTGCAATCTCAGGTCATTTCTGGCATTTTATGTTAAAAATATTATGTGAAATGCCTGAGATTTTGCTTTAATCAATGTCACAGAATTGAGATTTCATTTGGGTAAAAATCCTATTGAGGGAGCATGGGAACAACGGGAACAAATTGAAAGTAAGGGGACTTTGACCGTGTCACGTACTATATGTGCCTTTTTTTAGCCGAAATGCGTCCTTTCTAACAAAATGGACAATTCCAACTAAAAAAGTGTGCTAAATGTCACAATGGCATTTTGCATAATAATATTGTTTTTTTGCTTAGCTTTTTTGGCAATTCCACAAAGGAAATTACAAAGATTTGCATCGCCTTAATGTAATACTCTAGTATCTTTTTGCAGTGGAACAGAACTGGGAGACCAGCAGGATTCAGCCCGGCAGCTAGTCTCATGTCAGGATCCAATTCCTTGGGGCGGCTCCTCCGCAATGGCGGAGGAGCGTCGCCCCACTGCCTGGCTCAGGGCCAGCAAATGAAAAATAAAACGATGTTCTAGCATCATTTTATTTTTCATTTGCCGGCTCATAGCCAGCTTGCGCTGGGAGGGGCGGGGCAGGGCATGAGAGGAGGAGTGCAATGTGCACTCCCTAAGTGTGCATATGTGTTTGGCCGGTTGTCTCAGGGTGACCAAAACACACATGCGCACTTAGGTTTCTCTAGCCTGGCTGCATTGAACAGCCGGGCTGGAGAAACCCCCACAGACTCCCTGGCCTGAGCAGAGTGTCTTTTCAGCCTGCTCAGGCCAATCCTCGCACTGCTGTCCTAGGATAGCAGCACAGGGATTGGATGGGAGTCTGTACCAGAGGCTGCCAAGACCAGAAAATAAGAGGAAGCACGACACGGCTGTCGGCTTCAGATAAGTTTGTTTTTATTTTTATATATTCTAACACCCCCCTGCACTACCCCACCCGCGTTCTATCCACCCACACCACCATCCATTGTTTGTGGCAGCCACCACTGCCAATTCCAGTTGTTGTTTTAAACAAAGCCCCAGTGCAGTGTGCTGGAACTAGGACACTACACAACTTGGGCCCCACCGACCTGAACAGTTGCATCTCCTTTCATCAACAACCCAGACACTTCCACTCATCAGGACTCCTATTCACACACCCCACACATAAGCAAACCAAGATCAGGAGGACGGGCATTCTCTTACATCAATCCTAGATCATGACTCTTGTCTTGTCTTCTTGAATTCCGCAAGAAGCTGAAGCCCTGACTTTTCAACTAACCAACCTACCATGGTCAGGGCTAGGAACAAACACCTGCTCAGTGCCAGGATACTCTCTAGGTGATAATGCACTTTACAAATACACATAGCATAACACGTGGAGTGGTGCTCAAGCACTTTCAAGCTATGTTTGGCAGTGCCGACCTGCAGCACAGAAAGGCTAGGGGTTCTGTGAATCCCTTTAATTCACCATTGTGGAGCCAAAGACCTAAGGCTTCATTTCAAGCTTTCATTTTGTCTAACTTGAGTGCTGGATGGGAGCAGGTGCTGGGAGTCAAATGGAGCCCAGCTGGACGTGGCCATACCTCGCCTCCAGAAACAGCAGCCCATCATTAGAAACAAAGATGCCCTCTGCCATCTCCTATGCATGTTATGGAAGAGATAAACCTAGATATAAAGCATTTCTCTTTTTTAAAGCCTCTATGTATCTATGCAATGTATATCTATTTGTACACGTAATTATAATAATAATAATAATCATATTGAAAGGAATAGTACAAACTGAAATGATTTAGTTAATTGTTGGTGTAAATTTCTACAAAACTCTATAGGACCCTTTTTATTATGGATACCAGATACCTTTTAAAGGGGGCAGAAAAAGGACGGAATTAATCACTTCAAACGTCATGTCCCTGGCTATACTTGAGCCCACTTGTCAGGACTTCTCCAGATATCATGACAGGTCAGCCTATGCCTGGCTTGAGGCAGTGGCGGCTCCTGGTGGGAGTGCTGCGGGGCGGTGGGGCGGGGGAGGGGCAGGGTGGGGGGTTGTAAACTCCGGCTTACGGCCGAACAGAGTTAAGTAACTAAGGGGCATATTATCAAGAACGGCTTTAAAATTATCGCCGGTTTAGCGGCAGAAAACTGCTGCTAAAGCGGCGATAATGGGCTTGATAATATGCCCTTGAGAATTCCAATAGAAGCCCATGTTCTGGTGTCAACATGGGCTTCTATTGGAATTCTCCAGGGCATATTATCAAGCCCATTATCGCCGCTTTAGCGGCAGTTTTCTGCAGCTAAACCGGCGATAATTTTTAACGCCGTTCTTGATAATATGCCCCTAAACAAATAAACAAAACGAATTACATTGCGGTGCAGCACTCCCACCAGGAGCTGTCACTGGCTTGAGGTATATTATTCCAAATACCAGGGCTCTTAATCATTTGCAGAATGTTGAGTGTTCTCAGAGCTGGGCAGGATCAGACAGAATAGCATTCATACTTTGCTGTATCGGTACCATAAGTGGATTGATGCAAAATGATTTCTGTACCTACAAAATCTGATGTGAGGCTTTTACAATTTGACCCAGGCTGGTCTGTGCAGACATAAGAAAAGTAGGGGTGGTTTAGTGGTTGCCCCATCCTCCTTTGCAAGAGCACTGAGTGGCATGAAAAGCCTAAATAACAAATAATAAAAGATTCGGCCACTAACTTTCATATAAGGGACCATCAGCTGAGCAGAGACAACCTTGTAATTAAGAGTATTTTAGCCATGGAAGGTACTTGTGTTCAGGTATCTGGTTGATAAATTTTGACAAATTCAGCTCACGAATAAGTGGTATTAGCTATACAGTGAAATGCTCTTACTGACTTCCACTAAAGCAGAGACCCTCACCAAGCCTCTATTACTCAAGTTCACATGCAGGTTTATATGTAAACTGCTATAAAAAGAGGAATATGTGTTACGCTGTGGTTAAGACACACTTAATGGGTAGGTATCTGGGTTGCCATAGCAGGCTGATATATGCCTTCCATTTCTCAAACGCTATGGGCCTTATTTAGACCATGGTGTATTGTCAGTCAGTCTGCCAGGGGGCGGAGGCCACAACCTATTTAGAGATCCATGTCTGAGTGGTGGGAATCGCTATGCTATAAAGGAACAGCTGCTCCCATTACAGAAGTTAAGGTTTGCAGAGCAAGCACCACGTGAAAAGTACTTCATTGTCCAACTTTTTTAATCAGAGAAAAACTGCCAAAGTGGGAACTTGTTTTCTCCAAACATAAACAAATGGCCTGACACACACTGCGGTGTCTGCCAACAGGGTGGGACAAACATCACTGTGACCTGCTGACACCTCGGGTGTTTACATCAGAGAAGCCAGTAGAAGCTTCACCTGTGTTAACTTGATGCTTCGCCTTACTGTATATAGGTGGTGGAACTGCAATTTTGGTGGGATGGGAGTTTTACCAACAGCAGTGGCCCATCAATAGGGCCGGCCCCCACACCTTTACGACATAAAGCCGACAGACACTCTTTATTTTTAGGTCAGGGAGCCAGAAGCTAGACATGAGGTAAATGTGCAGGCTCCTGGCTGCCTGAGCTGAACTTTGCTGGGCTGAGGATGTCACAGCTCATGTGGGTGTGACCTTATCAACTCACCAAGGACCTCAAGGTCCTCCCCCTTGTGACAAGCCTGGTACCTGGGCGCTTCAGTTTTAAGCCCCGAGGTGCCCAAGGCCAAGTATCTACTATTAACACCTAGTCATAGAATGGGTGGGGTCAGCGGTCCCTCTGACCCTATCCTACTTTGTGACGAGGTAGGGACTGCTGCCTCCCCTCATTGACTGACCTAATGTCACTCAATGAGAGGAGGCAGCAGTCCCAACCCTACTGACACCTGTGAGGCTTCCCTCACCGATAGCTGCAGCAGGTAAGTGTTGTCTTTTAATTGACTGGTGCGTGCCTTTATGTATGAATGTATGTGTATTTGTGAGTGAATGATGTGAATGGGTGTGTGTGCGCATTTGAATATGACTGCATGGGTGTGAGTGTGCATGTGTGTGTATGGGCCCCCTTTTAGCTGTACTTATCAGCCGCCACTGTTCGCCGATATTTGGCATTAGTCCCTCTAATCCAAACTCTAGGGGTCACATTATGAGTTTGGCGGACGGGTTACTCCATAACAAATGTGACAGATATCCCGTCTGCCATAATATGAGTTCCTCACAAGTCCATTATATCGAACGGAATATAATGGAACTCGTAATATGGCGGACAGGATATCCGTCTCATTTGTGAGGGAGTAACCCCTCCGCCAAAATCGTAATTAGGCCCTTAATGTTTCTCTTAGTTCTGTGTTTCTTGCTCCTGAAAGAGCATCATTATCCAATTGAAAGTGAAGCAAAGAAGGTCGTACCTTGGTTGACATCAGTTTCCATTAGCGAGCAAGTTGGTAAAGAAGGTCATGTACAATTATAAATGGATAAGTACAGTATACGCTTTTCCCTTTCACAGAGGTAGATTCTTGGAGAAGGCTATCCTGAATCCTTACACAGATGGATCTCTTGACCCTTACGTCTGGGTAAACAGTGTTGGAGGGGTGGGCAGCATGTCCTCTACAAAACATACCATTAACCTGTGCGATTGCTTATTGCTTGGTCAAGCTGCAATGTGCAGGCTCTGTCCTGACCCTAATTCACAAACGAGATTTGTTAGCTGTGTGAACTTGTCATTGGATAGAAATACTATGTTCCAGGTGAGGTTTGAAAGGGGAGCAACACACTAATGTTTCCCCGCCACCAAGAGTCTCTCTGTAAGGGTCGGCAATTGCAATGGCAGGGAGTCAATGCACAACGCATGCCAGCAGGGAAGCCATGTTGCTGCTCACTGCTTAGGACAGCCCTGAGCAGCGCAGCAGTGAGAAAGACCCCAAACTGGTAGCTAAGGTCAAGATTCCCAGAGACCAGCTGGCCAGCCCTTACGAGGCAGAACATTCAGCTGCAGGGACTTGGTGGATGGGAGAAGTACAACTTTATCTCAGGCAAAGTTAGGAGACTTCACCCACCTTTACAGAGGGTGCAAATTCCCAAAGTTCAAGGGTGAATTTATAATTTTGCCCGCCACTACTTATTAATTCTTGATCAAATGTGTTACTTATAGGGTATTCAAGAGTTCACCAGTGCCTGGATTTGGGGTAACCAGCAGATTTGTATCTGTTTATACGCAACACTTTTGAAGCGAGCATTACAGTAATCAAGTTTCAGGCCAATGACCAATGCATTGATGTTCTGCTTTGAGAAAAGGGCAATTATAAAAAAAAAAATTATGTAATTGAGGGCACAAAAAATATTAAATTAAAGGCCAATAGTGAAACTGAAGACCTTGTAAGACCCATCTGCCAAAAGTAGATGGATGGCAGTGCAGACTGGATGGCCCTGACGATCTTTGTGCGCCCTTCAATGCGCCTCTTACACACCCCCAAGCCTGAGTGACATCTTTGGGCTCCAAGCAGTAGACTTATGGATGGTCTTAGCCCTGCAGGGCTAATAATTTCTCAACAGCATGCTCATTAGTGAGACGAAGCAGTGACATGAGCGTGGTTTTCCCAGAATTCTCCTGCATTGTTACGCAGATTTAAGTATTTTAAGCTGCTAGAGGATCCCCCGGAGGAGCCACCTAGTTTATGACAGATGGAAATAAGGCTCAGGGACCGATGAGCCATTTCTCCAGAGAAAAACTGCAGAATGTCTGCATGCAAGCACTTATCTGCTGCTCGGCTATGTGTATGAATGTGAGGATATGGTAATTGGGTACATGCTTTTGTGCACTCTATGCATATAGGTATGTATATTGCATGTGTACTGCATGCCTTAATGTTTATGCTGCATTTACAACTGCATTTGCATGTACTATATACATATATCATATATGCATGCATGCATGCAAGCCTATCTACAGCATTGAAACATGTAAGTGGGCCCTACAACATGTAGTATTATATATATCTAGTCGACTGTTCCATAGGAAAATCTTTTTTTTTGCTGCTAATAACTTTGGCACCGTTTGGCAAATCTCCAAGAAACTTTCCAAAAAGATGCTACTTTTAGTTTGTGTATGGCAAGTTTCAGGGTGATCCGTCAAGCGGGGGATGGGTAAAAAGGGGGGTACCAAAATGCAAAATCCCCATTTTCCATAGACTTCTTTAAGAAGGGCTACAGTGAAAACTGTTGAACTGAATTATCATATTTGTCATGAAGGTAGATCTTGGTCCAGAGATTGTGCTTTTTGTGATGTGGTGTAAATCCATTCAGTTGTTTTTGAGATGTTAAGGTTGTCCCCTCCCCGAACCATCAGAGGCCTCAGCGAGCTCACCCCCTTGGGCCACACTTTCTCAAAATGGGGTGGGGCCGTGCCCCCTGAGCCAACAGAGGCCCCAGGGATCTTACCCCCGGAGCAAAAACATTTCAAAATGGGGAGGAGGGCCATGCTGCCCTCCTCCTCTAGCATTTAAAGGCCACGGGGATTCCACCCCGGAGTCAAAATTCATCAAAATGGGGAGGTGCGCTGTGCGCCCCCCTCCCCGAGCCTCTAAAGGCCCAGAAGAGAACACCCCAGGGCCAAAATTACTAAAAATGGGAACACCCCTCTGGGCCAGCTCACATGCTATGTCATGGGGAGCCCAACCCCGGGATATAATGGTTTCTCTGCCATCACCTACACAGGCAGGGACACCTGTTTTTGCTCCCCCTTGGAGGAAGCATTTTTTAATCTCTTGCTAAGCTGGAGCAAACACAAAGTGTGCTCCCAATCGTTTGGAGCTTTAAAAAAGCTCCGCTGGCTTAGAGCAGATTTTGATCTGTTTCCCTGCACACACTGATGTGGACAGGGAAAATGATCTAACTATTGCTCCTGACCGGAGTGATCAGCATTAGTAGTTGCTCCCTCTGGGTGGGAGCAATGCTGGCTGCCGCTGCATGCCGGGAGCCAGCTGGGGCCGCTGGGGCTCTGGCACCTTAACAGGCTCGGGGAGAGGTGTCCCATCCCTTGAGCCAAGCTAAACTTTAAATGGAGGTGGGGGGGGGGGGGCGTGTGGTCCCCTCTCTGAGTCTGTTAAGGCCCTGGGACCCCTTTCCCCGGGGTCGCCTCACAGACTGTGTCCCGAGGATCACTCCCCTTGGACATAATAGTTTTCCTGTGCAAGCAGGGAAGGCATGTCTGCTCCCACCTAGCAAGACCTTCTGAAATGCAGAGAACGGGCAGGGAAACACAGATTGCCCCTGCCAGGCTAGAGCATGCAGAAAGAGATGCTCCCCCCAGGCGGGAGCAATGCTGGCCGCCACAATATTGGGGAGCTGGCTGGGGACTCTGGGGCTCTAAGGCTCTCCCCATGGCTGCCAATTTGCTGCTTGGTGGGTGCCCGGGTGTATACCAGGGCACCCACCTATAAATAACACAGGCCACAGTAGGCTCAAGGAAGGGGGCCACCCGCCGCACTCCCTTTTAAGTAAACTGTGGCCCCAGAGGATGGGGCCGCCATGGCCTATTAAGGCTTGGGGAGAGGGTGCCACATGCCTTGCTCCCCTTTAAATTAACTGCGCCCATGGGGGATGGGGTCCCCTGGGCTTATTAAGCCTTGGGGAGGAAGGCTGCACAACTGCCTTTTCCGGCAGGGAGCAGGCTGCCTGCAGGGGGATTGAATGCAGGGCTGACTGCAGGCCGGCACCTGCGGCCAACCCCACGCTGCATATGGCCTGTGAGAGGTTGGCCACAGAGCCTGCAGATGACTTTACATATGGTAATATAATATTACTTTAGGTTAAAAAAAACAAGAAATTAACTGAAAAAAAAGACTAAAGTAATGTTATAGTAAGGTGAAGATTTCAGTGACAACGTAACATTTTGAACTAAAAAAACACTACAATTCACCAGTTATAATTATAGTTATCGCAAGTAACTATAACTCGTGCCCTAAGGTAACTATAACCCGCAACCTCACCATGTACCGCTAATTACCCCACATATTATATCACTCATGACATCTTCTATAACATCATTGATAATATCAATGCAACATTTGCAATAAAACTTT
Source organism: Calotriton arnoldi (assembly GCA_963921515.1). Classification (NCBI taxonomy): domain Eukaryota; kingdom Metazoa; phylum Chordata; class Amphibia; order Caudata; family Salamandridae; genus Calotriton; species Calotriton arnoldi. The sequence continues at coordinate 207,572 of CAWUFW010003912.1, read as the reverse complement.
TGAAAACAGCACATAGCAGACGTGCAGGTCATACTTACCTTAAGGCACGATAACTATAACTATAAACAGCAAATTTCAGTAGTTTTGTGAGTTTTTCTAGCTCAAAAGGTTGCGTTATCACTGAAATGTTCACCTTACTATAACGTTACTTTAACTTACAAAAACTCGGGCCCCAAACCAGGAAAATTATATCTCGCCCACCAAGTACATTGCTTATGATTCTCCAATATTTATACCAGTAAATAACATGAATATGCAATCTAACATCATTAAATAACACTTCTCCCAACAAAGTAAAGATACTAAGGGCTATATGTATGTAGATGTAACGCAGCGCAGCAGAGCGAGTCACCTTGCTGCGCTCTGTTTCAGGGAAAGGTTAGTAATGTACAATATTTATCTTAATATGGAGCATTCCTGCCTTACACCATGGTGCAAGGGTGCCTACGTTGCATGCAGGATTGTTTTTGTACAAGAAGGGCCACCTTCCTGCACAAATGCCCTGAGCCATTTTCCTCTATGTGTGCTGCAGAATGCATGTCTACCAGTAATGGTAAATCTGGAAATGCATCCAAATCCACTGGAGTTGCGTGGGAACACAATAAGGATTTGCACTGCATTGTGTTACTCCTGATTTATCAAGCCATTCAGGGGCACGCAAAGTGGCCTTGTGTGGCTTCATAAATTGCATTCTGGGGTTGCATCGCACATGCACCACACTGAGTGGTGCAAAAGGGATGCAACCCCATTGATATTTTGCTGAACTATTGACTGACGTAACTTAAATGGATAAATCAATGACATTCCTGAGGGATTCATACACATACACACACAAACACACACACACACAGACGCACACACTTTACACAGTGCAGTCACCACTGTGTAGTTACGTTTTAGCCAGAGATTCCATTCTAAAGTGATTTTTGATTTGCCTGTAACTTATGATCCTGTGGATGGATCTGCACCAAATTTGGAAATTGCTTGGTGTAGTCGGCTAAAGTCTGCCATGCTTAATTTCGGTCAGAGCAGTTCATGAGAAAAAGATTAAGATTTTTTTCCCGTTTGAGTCCCTTTGGAATTTTCCCTCTTGCCTACAGAAAAAAACACTGATGGTATTTACACCAAACTTGCCGTGAAAGTAGTGCTTTACGCAGAAATCTTACTTTCACTGCTTAGGTGTAAATCCATTACGTAGCTTTTGAGATATAGGTGTTTTGATCAGTTGCAGAGTGGGCTAAAGGGTTACGACTTTTGTATATCTTGGCCATTTTAATCACAGAGGATTTGTGGATCTGTTCCGTGGATATCCCAAAATTTAGAAAAATAAAGGAATCTGATTGGTCAAAAGAGCATTTTCTCCTGTCATGCCTTTTGAATTTGCGGTTCCAATATAAGAACCACCTATCCAAGTGCTCTGACTGACTGGCCGTAAGAGAGAAATTTCTTGCATTTCAAGACACAGGTATAATTTGGCCTACTACCGTAGCCTGTGTGCAACCCCGCCTGGGCATGGCCAAAAGCTGTGTGCTACCGACAATGGGGGTTGAAATATAAATGTGTCATAAAAACATGAAATACACAGAAAAAGTACAGTTAGAAACTGAGTTATAGTTCTTGCTCAAACATGCAAAATCACTGAAATATTCCAGTTTTGCCATTGCATGCATTCAACGCACACCGTAACTGATGTGATAGACAGGCAGGCAGGCAGGCAGGCAGGCAGATAGATAGATAGATAGATAGATAGATAGATAGATAGATAGATAGATAGATAGATCTAACCACTGGAAATGAGAAGCACACACACACACATATCTCTCTCTCTCTCTCTCTCTCTCTCTCTCTATATATATATATATATATATATATATACATATATATATATATATATATCCTGCTCCTGCTTGCACCAGTTGATTAAGAAGCACTCGAACACGAACACGGAGCTCCAAGCTTAAGGAATTGATTGAGGAAGCGCCTACCTGCCGAGGCTCATCTGCGGGTCTTGAACGCACCAACAGAATATTTACAAGCAATTGATCGGGACCACAACTCCCAGAACACTTGGTGCTGTCTCATACAGAGCGGCCCATTGGGGGCGCGCTATTATTGTGTATTAAACGGGGAGAGATTGGACCGAGCTTGTTTTCCTTTCCCACAAGCCTCTGAAGAAGAAAGAAAATTTTGAAACGCGTCAGCAGTGGGATATGGCTGTGAAAGGGAGCGGGCTGGTGTCTTCCATACCGAAAATAAAGGGCTTAAGCTTGGAGCTCTGTGTTCGTGTTCGAGTGCTTCTTAATCAACTGGTGCAAGCAGGAGCAGGATATATATATATATGTAGAAGGCAGAACGCCGAAACGCGTAGGTCTTGATTATACTTAGAAGGACCATGAAATGTTAAAAAATCTATGCCAAAAATAAAGAAGAGAAACTAACCTGAAGAGTGAACCGGTGTTTGTTTTATCGTGCCGCCGGAGTGGATGTTTTTGCGAAGAAACATCAATGGATGAATATATATATATATATATCTATACAGTTTCTCTGCTACCTTCTGCCGTTCCTTGGCAAAAACAGACACGGACCACACAGTGAGTGCAGTATAACTAGTTTATTTTAGTCTGCCATCTCTCTCTCTCTCTCTCTCTCTCTCTCTCTCTCTCTCTCTATATATATATATATATATATATACCTAGTGATACTGCGATATATGCATCTAGTTACACCCTACAAATACATTTGTGGTTGTCTTTGTGTTCCTATAAAGGTCATCAAAATGGATCTTAGAATCCACAAAGCACGGCTATGCTCTTCATAAACCACAACTGGTCTGACCTCGTTAATATGAATTTATTTGGAAACTGAGGAACTCTACCTTCCTTTTAAAGCACGCCTGGGTGGATCCACAAATGCCTTTACCCTAAAACTGATTAAATATTCTTTTCTCATATTAAGCTACATCTAGGTTGACCTCACATACACTACATTTGGAACAAAGTTCACTTCAGGCTGCCATAATTCGCATTAAAGGTGGACCGCACAGTTATCCAACCAACAAATGCAGACCTATGACATTGAAATGGAATAGCACACTTCTCTTTTCACAATTCTGACCTTGTTTGATCCCGTATTTACTTTCATGGAAAATAAATAACTCTTCACTTCGAGTCACCAATACTCATATTTTGTGTAAGGAACAAAATCCTAATATTTTTTTCCCAAGTGAACCTTTCAACCTCTGACTAGTGATTATAGCTCACAAAAATAATTCTCTCTGCCTTCAGGTGCACCTACAAATTCCAAGGGTTTTTAACCCGTGTAAATCATTCTAATCTACTTACATTACCACACATACATTACACGAGGGAACTCAGCTACTGTCCTGGTTTCGTTGTAAATTTCATTTAGGTTGACCTCCAAAATGCATTCTGAGAAACCGAGTAACCCTCAATTTTCCAAGTGATTTACCATTTGGGAGGACCCCACTAATGCTTTTTCTGGGAACTAACTCACACTAAGTAATCTCTACATTTTGTTGTAAATTGCATTTGTGTTGACTCGTCAAATGTTTTCTGGAACTGCCCAACCTCTTCCTCTCTAATAGAAAATTGTTCTCAGCTCTGACCTTGGACTCAGGTGGAAATTGCATGCTTTTTATACTCTTTACGTGCATCAGCCGAACTAGAGCACAAAAATCCACTTCACCCCTATTATAATGCCAAGAATCAGTGTTACTTTTCATCTAACTAAAGCTAAGAGTCACTTAAACTTCTAAGGACCCAATTAGCAGCGTTGTCACCCTCATGCAAACCCTGCTTTCAGTCACCTACTTAAAACCCTATATTTTATGGTTGTTCAAAGACACAAAAATATCCTAATTATTCTTACAATATGTGAAGCAAACAAATCTGTGTATAGAACAATAAATATTACAATAACACACTCTTACTCTGTGAGCTACACAGCGAAAATATTAGATATCCTCTCTTTCAATGCCTCAAATGAGTCTTGCAAATGTAATTAGCAATTGTAACACACTGCATGCTACGATTTGCGATCTGAAATATTTGCACACAAAAAAATGAACAAAGGTATTGCTGAACAAAGTAATGTCAACATTTTTCCCAACTAACAGTGCTGCCAGAGTATTTACTACAATTATTAATGCTTGCCAATCATTAGTGATAGATATCTCAGTTTAGCTGAGTAATTTTGAGTGAGGTCTACAATACCATCTTTACTAAGTAGTGTCACTGTGAATGTTAGCTTTGCCGACATGCTGGCGGCATTGTGTAGTGGGGTGAAAATGGCACCATCATGGGGACAACAAGTCACTAAATTCATTTAGTTTTCTAAATGTTGCCATCTCAAGAGTACCTGCATTCTCAGATATATTTACATTTCACCCTAAACCGAGAGATCACCCTACACCAGGAGAACACCTCAGAAACACCACTTGAAACCATCAGGGCACTAAAATATTGCAACTTGCAAAGCATTGCCACCTCAACAGGAAAACCTCATCCAAATATAATTGTGTTGGTCTATATACCAGACACAACGCACTACACAGAGCCCCTTTCACCATCATGGCAACAAAATGACTGCAATTGCAACTGTAAATTGTATTTATATAGCTCTTACTACCACTTGCAAGGCACTGAAGTGCTTTGCAGTGAATAGCACTTTGAGGCCAAGATTAGAGGTTAATGGTAGAGTACTCATTTTTCTCTTTTCTTTTTGCAATTAGTTGTGTTAGGTTTGTGCTCTTGATTTATTGTGTGTTTAGTAGAGTTTGGAGAAGGGATGGAAGGACAGGACTGGATTTGAAAGGGGAGTAGTATGTTAGTTTTGTAAGTGGTGGTGGTGTGTACCTGTTAGTTGGGTGACATGGCTAAAAAAGATGGGTAAAGTTTGGGAAGAATGTTTGTGGGTTCATAGTAAATAGAAAGGTTAGGGATGAGTCAGAGAGAGTAGGGTCAGGACAAAGGTTGAAAGGAGGATTTTGTTCTCTTTTTTTTCATATGAAAAAGCGCATCTATATAAATAACCATATGGGCACAGAAGCAGTAATATTTACATGGTCTGATGTGCACCTTTATCTTGTGGTGAAGTATACAATGCTTTCATGACATTTCTTAAAGTTTTAGTAGCATGCAGGTGTTGATTGCCACTTCAATGGCACGCCCATGTCATCTGACCAACCTACCAATCAAAACTATTTGGAACCCGTTGACTTATACAAAGAACAACAAGCCTTACACGCACAACACTGCATTTAAGGCGTATTCGGCAAATAATGCTGCTTAAAAGAGCAACCGTCTCATGATAAACAATGGACAACTAAGCATCCATGCAGAATGAAATAAATGGACAAGTCACACTTTGCATGCATCTGCACATAAAATTCACAGCACTAAACAGCATGAGGATCAGACATAGCCTAATTGGCCATTGTCCTACATATTGCAATAATAAACAATACACCGGATGGGCAGCTTGTTTCCAATCAAACATAATGACGACAGACCACCTTGAATCCAGATATTGAGAATCAAAGAAACCGCAGAGAGTGGGCAGACTTCAGAAGCATCATGGGATCATACAAATGGTAGAAGTATTGTACAAATGCTGGTAACATAACCTATGCAGTTGTACGTGGCCGTGTATAGTACGATTTTAGTTGTTATGTGAACTATGTGTTGTACGTATGTTATATGCATGACATATAGGTACAATCCATTGCCTGAAGTAGATATGCTTGTATGTGTAATGCTGTATGTTTTTAAAGTATGCAAGCATGTACAGCGAGTATGAATTAATATATCTGTCCTCATGCTCATGGCATTCATGACTGTTGGGGGAATCTATGTCTGCATCCATGAGAGTATTATAGGAATGTGTACATGCACTGTATACATTCATGCACATCATTACTGTATGTATGTGAAAATGAATGTGTATACCGTAGATATATGTTTGTTCAATTATTTATAGCATGCTTAATTTTCATGAATACAGCAAACGAACAAGCATTGACAACACCAATCGTTTCTCTCTCTCTTTCTCTCTTAATCTCTCTCTCTCTCACACACACACACACACACATCCACACACGGCACAGGATGTGTAGCACCAGTACAGTCTCCCCAAGGACACAGAGAACAGTTACAACACAAGCAGTAGCACTACAAGCTCCCTTGCCCTTGGGTATCGTTGTGTTGTCATATTGGATTACCTTGAAATGGGTAAACAATATACCAAGGCTGCGGGGAGAGAGAAATCCATGTTGAGGTGCAGAAGTAATTGACGTAAAACTCAGGTTGTGTTACAATCACATGTGTACAATTCTGAAGGGCTGTTCTGGGCTAGTATCTCCGGTTCTCAATGCTTGCCCAGAGTCTATTGACTATCTTTATTCCACCCTTGGGATATTATGTGACATTTTGAAGGCCACATCTGCAATACTGTATCCAGTGCTGAAGGATCATCTGGTGTATTCTGTCAAGTGGTTGAAGCTACATTTGGAAAAGTGACCACCTTGCGTGTTGAGTCCAGTTATGGAGTCGAAGTCTGTGGTGTTATATATATTTCTGGAGATATTCTTTTGAGTATGCTGTTCAACTCTGGAGGCCTTATCAGGATAGTCATGTTCATTTCTGGAGGCCACATCTGGAATACTATCCCTAGTTCTGTAGGACATTTATTGGGCATTGTGCCTGATTATGGTGCTCTCATCTGGAGAGCTGCATAATGTTTTGAAAACCTCATCTGGAGTTGTGCCCATTACTGGGGACACCATCTGCACCATTGATTTTCAAGAGTAGCAATGCCTTGGGATTGAATTGTGGAGGGTAGGGCTGGAGTTCCAACGGGCCCAAAATCTTCTGATGATCACATAAGAGATTTCCTGCTGCACTTTGTGTTTTGCAAAATGAAGGAATGCATGAAAGAAACCTGAAAAGGTGTGATTATTGAAGCCTGTGGGTGTGCTGCAAAGTAATTACTTTTGGGCTATCTTTGGATTTATAATCGGTTGTGTTTTAAGTAAAAATACATTTGAAATGCTCTGCCAACATTTCTATCTGTAACTCTTGATTGTCAGCCCGCAAGGGCTCACTGATGAGATGCCCAGTCCAAGAACCTCCCTCAGACTAGCCTGAGGTGTGGGGTCTAAGAGGGGTGGGTTGGAGGTTGTAGTTTCTCCCATGTATACATTGGTAGAATAGGCAGGCCTCTTGTTCCTATATGCCTACGCATAATCAGTGACGTTTTAAGGCATGGCCAAATTGGGCAATTGCCCAGGGCCACCAACTTTGAAGGAACCCCCTGGGAAAGTGATCTTTCTCTTTATCTCATCTCTATTTCTTCAACTCAACCACTCCCTTTGCCTACTTCTACCTCTTACTCTTTCTCCCTCTGCCCAATGTCATCCTAACCATTTTTGGGACACTGGACAAGACATATTTCAGCAATATTTGTGTGACCCAGTCTCTGAAAGTTTAAGTATAATCAATATTGCTTAGCATCATGTGGGTTTGAATTGGAAGAAAATGTGCATTAAAATTCAAAGTTGTTCTAAACCGGGGAACCCAAAATATGTCTTGGCCAAGACGCCAAAAATTCTTATGGTGACACTAAATACACTGATTCGCACAACGGAATAATTTTGCCATCCTTTCACCAAACTGCTCTGTGATGACATGTGACACGGTTTTAGGAGGTACTGGGTCTGTCTGCCATTGTCTTGTTGATTTACATTGCTTGTTGTGTACCAGTCCCTCTCTTGCACTGTTACAGTTCATCATAGTGGCGCTAAAGCTTCAACTAAAAGTGCTTTGGCGCCTCAGTGGTATAAAGCGTTATATAAAAGGAATTGTAAGGCAACACAATTTGCAAATAGTTCTAACTTGAATCCGCTTTCTACAATGCACAACATAATTCCAATCTAAAAAATATATAGAAAGGTAATACAGAATTGAAAAAGTACAGGAAGATATAAATAGTTCCTTGCATAGAGGTATTATGCTAACGTATGCATTCTAGAATTGTTTGTTTATATGTGTACATTTACAGTATTGAGAACTTCATTTAATGTAGGTGTCTACATAGGCAAGGCAGAACCCCCCCATTTTGCCCACATAATCAGCCGAAGAATGGTTTAGCCCTAATATAAGCAAAGAGCACTGCCCCCTCCTTTTGAATGTATAGACAATGAAAGTCATATTTTGGGTGCATTGGACTTTGGTGCCACTGCCCCCCGGTTTTGATTTTTGAACATGTAAGGGAAGTTCTTAATTTACACAACAGTCTTTCAAATGCAGAAAATTGTTCCATCAAAATCCCCAACTCAACTGCTCAAGTTTATCTCCAGTACTAAAATAAAATGGCCTGTCCCTGTATTTCCATCCGCGCTGGCGAGCACGGCCGTGTTTCAGCTAAAAAACAACCGCTTTTTCGTCAAACAGAATGTAAAATCAATGCCCTGCTGAGCAGCAGTCTAACATTTAATGGCTTGTTTGCTCCTGGCCTAAACACCAATTACTTTTTTTTGGGGGGGGGGCCGTGGCTGAGAAATCCCATAAGAACGTTTTATATCTGCGCGTTGTTTTCTCCTGGCACGGCTCTAAACATCTCGAATGATCCTGCATGTGATGGGCAAGAGTAAAAATCAAAAAAACAAGAAATCATATTTTTATTTATAGATGCAATAACCTTTCCTTTAAACAGCCCTATCGTATTAAAAATATCTCGCGTCAATCAGTGGTGTTGTTTTTTTCCTTTGAGCCGCTTGTCGTTGCATGCGCTCAAATTCACCCAGATGTGAGAGAGGCTTTTAATGCTATACATCAGCAGGGAAGCAGAGCAGAAAATCCCTTATTATCGAAAAGAAATCAGGAGGCTCCGCATGCTGGAGGTCAGCCCGTGGAGGGGCCCATGGGTCTGTCTCAGGCCCCGGTCTGATGGCTGGTGATGGTTAAGCAGTGCAGGCGAGAAGCTCATAGGCCCAGAAACCCTAATGGCCTTGTTGTACGTGATAGGAAGAAAAGCTGCCCTCAAAATCCACCTTTGTGCGGGCATTTGGTCGAGTTTAACTCCAGGCAAGGGATCATTATGCTGGTAGCCATTTTGCATGGTAATCTATTTGCATAGTTGACTTAATCTACAAAGAAGATCTTCTAGTAAATGAACCCATACCAGTAGACTGGTCTGAACATTTCCTTATTCCTTTCACCTTACGATGCTCTCATACCATTACGATGGGCTAACCTGCATGAGCAATTACCTGGTTTCATGATACCAAGAACTTGGAAATCAGTATACTCAGCAACACTGCCCATCGGCCCATCTGCCCCATCACAGATGTCAATGACTTGACCTCCCACAGTCTTGGATGTCTCACTGACCTGCTTAATAATGTTGCCCCACTTCAAAGAAAAAAGAAATGACCTAAACTATCAGCCCCATGGTTCAAGAAAGCATTATATGAGGAAAGGAAAGCCTTGGAATTCTAGAGAAGAAATGGAGACAGTCGCCCTCCACCTCTAACCTCAAATGGCTCCATAAAGCAAGGTCCCTGTACAAAAGGCAAATCTTTTGCAAGAAATCCCATCCCTTTAGATCCCTCCTGGAGTCAGCCAAGAACCGACCGAAGCAACTCTATGATCTGGTTAAAACTGCCAACAGCCCCTCCACTTCCACATCCAGAATTTTGATGACCCACCAACGAAAGAAGGAAAGTTTCTACAGTACTTCGACTCCAAAGTAAAATCGCTTTTACGCCAAGACCTCCACCCTCCCCTGATATGCAAACCAAAAGACACTTGGCAAATATTTAATACCATTACGGAGGAAGACTTACTCAAAATCATCATGAAAACTAAACCCTCAAACCACTTTGTAAACTCAATTCCGGGTAACATTGCCAGAGATCTTTATACTCACATGCTTCCCTACTGGACTAAATTGGTGGATCTCTCCCTCAGCAAGGAGCATTTCCTGACTGCCTCATAACTGGACAAGTCACCCTCTCCTCAAATACTAATGACCTCAACAACTATTGCCCAACCTCAGGCCTACCTTACCTTGCTAAAGCCTTAGAAAGGTGTGTATCAAAGCAGCTCACCCAACGCATCAAAGACAACAACTTCCTAGACAAATACCCATCCCTTTTCAATCAGGGCCACAGAATTGAAGCAGTTTTATTATAGATGGTTGATGATCCACTTTGAATCCTAGACTTAGGCAACTCAACCCATCATCAGCCTTTGACATGGTCAACCACCACACGCTCCTAGACACCCTCAAAAATCGAATGGACATTGACGGTGTGGTCTTTAAATGGTCTGAACCAATCCTCATGGGCAGATTGCAGAGAATAAAAATTGATGATTTACTCTCTGTGCCAAATGCGGCGGTTGATCACAGAGTTTCTCAAGGAGCTATACTTGCCATAACCCTATTCAACCTGTACATCGAGCCACTTGGGAGTTCTCCTTATGAAGGAAGGGATTTTCAATCCTCAATATAAAAATGACACACAACTATATCTAAAGGTCTCCTCACCCAAAGGACATCTCGCACCTCACCATCACTCTAAACTCTGTTCAAAACTGGATGACTACTCATCACCTAAAACTAAACCCTTCCAAATCTGAATTCCTCTTCATCTCCCCTTCAAAATCAACACTTCCATTACAATCCTGACTGGACACATTTAACATCCTCATTAGTAAACCCACCTTTGTTGACAGTGCTAAATCCCTAGGAGTAATCCTAGACAAGAAGCTCTACTTGGAGTCTCAAATCAGCACCATGGCCAGAAATGTGCACTTTCAACTGCCTCTTTTCTGGGGAATCCATCCATCACTCTTAAATTGGGGATCTCTTGAATCAACTATGTAACTCCCTCTTAACTAGTCTCCCTAAAAACCCATCCCACCCCCCTGAAATTGATTCTACACTCAGCAGCATGCCTCGTTTACACGGCCAAAAGGAATGACCACATTACACCTATGCTGGTCTTTCCGTTTCTTGCTCGTAGAAGCCAGGGCCATTTACAAGGCTGCTTGCATCACCCATAAAGCCTTATACACATCCACTCCCTGTTACCTGGCAGACAAACTCAAACTTTCAGGAGGTTCTAGACCATCGCAAAACTCCAAAGCATTGCTGCTAGAACCCTCAACTTTTTAAAAGGCATGGCACACTCATGGCACAATTCGTCAAGGGTAGCCCAACCAGAATTTGGAACTCACTACCTCCAAACCTTCGCACTACTACCTCACTGGTTACCTTCAAAACGAAACTGAAAGCCCACCTCCATCAACAATACTTTAACTAAGACCTTGTAGCTAATTCCCCTCCATTGAGATCATGCTCACTCATCTCTTGGCACAGAACTACCCAACATCCACTTCATCAGGTGCTTACAAATGTTTCACTGCTTTATATACCAACTGTCTCACTGCTGTAAAGCTTGCTTTCTTTTGTATTTTGTAATTCTACAGCTTTTGTATTTTGTAATTTTGTATTTTGTGATGTTATATTTGGTAACATCTGGTAAGTCTTGAACCATCTGTAACGTTCCATTCAATGACATATATCTACAGAAAAGCGCTCTAGCACCTTGGGGTAATATTAGTGCTATATAAAAATGCAAAAATAAATACATTCGCATTTTTTTGGGACATATAATTTCCCCCATGAAACATAAAGAGGAATTTGAGGGGGAAAATATAATGGTGAAGCTCTGTTTGCACAGAACCTGTGATTTGAAATCAGTTACACACACAATTCAGCCTGGGGACAAATATATTGCAGTACTCATAATGAAGCTGTGACAGCACTTTTTGATCTTCCAACACACATAGTGCCACCATGGGTCACACAACATAATCTCCTATCACACATTCACCTTTTGAGGAGCCAATATCACACAGTGGATCAAAATATAGGCTTAAACCCCTGCATAGAGTGGGTATCCAGCTAGTGTTTTGAGCCTCTGCACAGCCAATGTCCATTATGGGGTGTGAAAATACCGTAGGACATTGGCGGCAGACTGACAAGCTTTTGGCTTTTTTTGGCGGGGACAGTGAGGGAGTAATGGTGCCTAACAAGTGCTGTTCAGCACAAAACCCAGTTTTCCATGGTCCTGCACCCTACTCTCACATGGTGAAAAATGCTTAGAATTTGGCAAGTCTGCACTTTGTATGCAACATTAATGCCCACCACAATGATTGCACCTATTAGTGTGGGCATTAAAGTTGCAAAACATTTATGTATGTATGTATTTTTCTATTTATTTATTAAAATCCCCCTTACAACTAGCATTCTAATGAAGTTTTTCACAAGGGGAAGAATGCCCATTGCAGTGTTAGCGATTCTCACAGGAAGAACAGTTTGTGCACAAATAATCCCAATCCCTGCTTCCTTTGGATTTATTATGGTGAAACCCACATCCCTGGTTCTGTAGCCCCATGGTGCAACATAAAAGAGTACAAATACAAGTAACACAGTTACTTGTTGCATATGTGGGCCACAGCTCTAACCCACCTGACAACGCTTAACTGCTGCCAGGACGGTGTTACCTAAATTAAATCCAGAAGGACAAGATCCATGTCAGATTTTCGAGCTAACCACTGAATGCGTAATTGAGCTCAATTCACATTAATTTTAGGTACATGTATCAAACGGGGATTTACTGAAAAAAAGAATGCATCTGACTTTCTGGGCTGCCCCCTTCAGGTCTAGAACCTCATGGGGATGCCTGCAGTGCTACTGGGAGAGAGGCCACTATAGGTCAGAGGTCATCTGGAAACTTTCTGCATAGTCTGGACCCTTTTGTTCCATTTATATATGTCCAGCTGCTACATTATCTGAAACAAGATGGCACTGAGGGAATCCAATGTCCTGTTTCTCAGAGCATATTCAATGCTGCCTCTGTAAGGCAATCAGGGCCCCAAAGACACGACCCTTTTCAAATCACCTGTTCAAGTACTGATGTCTTTTTTAAATAATAAAAACTGGAACCGCTGTATAAAAAATATTCTGAGTGCTCATAACATAGGTTGGATTGTGCCTAAGGGATAATCACTTGTTTCATATGACAGGAGTGTTTTATTTATGGCAACTTCTAATTATGACAGACAAAATTTTAGTCACACGGACAAAATTCTCACAATTCTAAAATTTTGTGTTAGACTTGTTATGCAAAGTTCCTGAAATTATACCATTGTGCATTGCTATGTATTTATATCACTGTTTGCTGCAAAATTATAGCGAAGGAGCACAGGATTAATGCAAACAGCCAGAGGGCGAAAAATTGATGTGAGAATGCATTTCACACTAAAATATAGCGCTAAATGACATTTGCATTTTGCGTAATTTGTATACTTTTGTGTAGTGCTCCCGAAATTTCATGTAATTACACAAAAGCATAATGCGTGAATTTCACCCACCTCCTCTTCTGATGGCTACTTTGCTATCTGATTTCTAACATATTGTAATGGTGTTAATGATGGCCTTCGTGCGTCTGAGAACAGGCGCAATGTTCGAATTGCAAACGTGGTGCTGGCTAAAGAATAAATTCCATGTTTTCATATGCAGGATCCGCTTTTTGTTCAATAGTCTAATCATTTTCTGAGAACTTATTTTATACCACTCCTTAAATCTCTGTCAGGCTTTATATACCATATGCAAGCCATGTTATACACTACTATGTAAACCTTCCTTATATTATGTTCCATTTCGACCAAGATTCCCTATACCTGGTATGCCATATCTTCTACATTTAGCCATGTGTAGAGATCTGAAGCTTGAAAAGGTTAGGTCCCCACTATACAAAACACCTATAAATAAAACACATTGTATGCTTTTAAAAACGTTTTTTTTTAATCCTGAAGGCTGCATCATGTGCGTAACCAGTGATCAATGACAAACAACAAGCTACTATGAGCAACAAGTGCAAAGGCATTATTTGAAAAAGGTCAGCAGTCAGATGTCTTAAATCACAGGGGTTTTAAACCAGTAACACAAGATTAGCATTGATAATTCTAGCTACAACCAAATGTCACCTAGCGATGTTAGGGTATGTGTCTCCCATGTGACTATGCAAGTGCACTTTTTTTGTTCCTCTTTATGTTCAAACCTAACAGATGTGCCTCTTTGATGAGGTGGGTTTCAGTCAATATTTTGTATCTTTGTGTGATGAGTTTCTCCATCCATATAGTGATGCACTATCTTCATTTATTTTAGCTGGCATTGCAAATTGTATTTTTGTCCATTGTATTGTAGGATGTATACAGTGCTTTATACTCGTGATGACTGCTCCGATGCGCATCAGACTCCTGGCTTTGTGTTAACAATGTATCAATCAGGACAAAATTAAGTGAGGAATCACAGTGTGTTCGTTTCAGATGTAAAATAGTCCACCTTGAATTCCATTGTCGGTGGAAGAATACATCGAAACAGCTAGTCGAAAGAAGGTGAGACTAAAATACTCTGTGGACTGATCCAAGATGTGATTGACAATGTCTCAAGCCAGTGGCTGAAGGTTCCAGAGCCAAAGAAGCCAATGCCTGAAGGAGAATTACCCAGTGCGCCTTTGAGTACAAATAGAACAGAACACATGTGCCATGAATGGCACAAGATCATTACACAATAAAGCTAAAATGTCAACTCTCTGTGGCATAATCATCTTCTCTTGATTTTTTCTAAATTAAGACTCAAGAAAACCCTCCGGTACATTCCAAACATGTGACCTGAGTAAAACCACATTTTCTCATTTCTGAAAATATTATCCAATTTTCCCCACAAACTATGCGGTTCCTCGCTATCCTGTTCACATGTAACAGAACTTTAAATCTTGCTGATGTGTGTGGTGAACGGATGGAGCTTCAAAAGGAAGAAGTTAAAGAAGTTTATCTGTAAATATTGACTGACCCTCATATTTCTGTCATCTTAGATGGACCTTCTGTCAGCTTTCTAATTATGTTTTAGCCTTGTAAATATATTTATAGTATAATCTGCTGTGGTATGTAGAAATGTAAGTTGATTGCTACACAGAAGGAAGGTAGAACTGATCGAGAATTGGTAGTGAAGCAGATGTGATTCACGAAATTACACTTTTGCGATGCATGAAACAAAAAAGATGCCAACGATAAACCACGAAACCTGAAATTCAGTGACTGATTCGGTATTTCATTGTGATTTCCCAACTACCACTAACGCTGAAATGCGTTAAATTCCTCCGTGAGCAGATTTTTCACATTTCGCAAAAATGTTTTGCCCAGACCTACAGACATGTATTTACCACAAGTAAATCCCCACCAGAAGCTACGGATTGGCTCCGCTCAGCCCAAGGTATAGGGTAACCTGAGCTACCAACTCATAGAGATAGGAGAAAGATTACATAGGCATAACACCACATTCCAGAGATCAGGGAATATCCACAGTGGGACAAAACACATCTTTTATTGCATATTTTTCATTACTACGGAGTCTTGTCATACATGTACATCTGTTTAGCACAATTTGTCAGTTCTGTAATTTTTCCAATTTTTTTTAGGACTTACAATACCATTTTTGTTTATGGCTCAGTCAGTGCTTAATTTGAGCTGGTGGTTGTAAGTGGTGCCAGCTGGCACTTAATCTGAGCTGGTGGTTGCAGGTGGTGCCCACCAGCACTCGTTTTGGGGAATTGGCACTTTTTTTCCTCATCAGCCTTTAACCACAAGCAAGAGAAAGAAGAACACAAAGTAGGAAAAGTAAGAGAAACATAGAGAAACAGTGGCCAAAGAAGAAAGCAGGGATAAAACAGAGCTTGCAAGAGTGAGATAATAGGGCAAGGAAGGTCTGGTCATGGATTAAAGAGGCATGTAGTTGAATAAGCATTATGCAGCCTTGGTATTCTGCCCCCCAACCTGTAATAGCGCAGGCTTTGGGTTTCTAAGCACAACTTTAAGCCCCGGCACTTATCCTTTTACAAAGTCACCACCGGGCCACGGCTCGTGCTGTGACACTAAGATCCAAGCTCAACGCCCACCACTCTTCTGGCTTGAATTCTCTGGCTTGTCCAGCTCTGAAACATGGCCATCTACCCAGTGGCGTCACTAGGGGGATGCGGGGGGGTGCGGACCGCACCGGGTGACACCATCACATGGGGTGACACCTTTCCCAAATTAGACTATTTACTAAATAGTCTCATTTGGGAAAGGTGTCACCCCATGTGATGGTGTCATGGGGTAAGTCGTGAGGGGGTGACACCATGAAGAGGGGGTGACACCATGAGTTACCGCACTGGGTGACACCAACCCTAGTGACGCCGCTGCATCTACCGCCTGGTTTTGCATGGCGAAAGCAGAATTACTTTTGACTTGACTTGGCACAAGCATAAACAGAAGTTAAAAAGTGCTGTATCTGTTTTTCTCATTCGTAGTTGATTAATATTTACAACATATGCTCTGCTATGTGTTCAGAGTCAAGGAATGAAGCCCCATGTGAAGCAACAGCGCATGTTTCTGGATTTTCGCTCTCTCTGCTTCCAGCCTTCTTTCCCTTCCAAGTGGGGACTCCCTTGCACCCACTTCAACCCCCGCGTGCTCGTGAGTTACACACTCCACCTGTGCTCGCGCTCCACATCTGTTCAATAGGCTTTTGCGCTTGTGGATCTCGGTGGAGCTCAGAGGCACTCTCTTGACATTGCTCATAAGCATATGCTCCCTGGCATCCCCAAGTGTCCCTGCAGTACTTTAATACCAATGTTCATCATTTAAATGTCCCTTCAACCCTTCTGTTGCCTTGGGCACGGTCCAGAATCACTTAATGGTCGAGCCGGTGATTTTCTTGCGGTAGAAATAGCCACAATAGCTCAATAGCACAAAAGGTCTGTGTGCAACCTGCAAGACCAACTCAGCCATTCATCGTTCTAAGGTCAATACATATTCTATTCATTTTATTTTATATTGTATTCTATTCCATTCTATTCTATTCTTGATTTATTTAATAGTAAGAAGGTGAACAAAATAATACTTCACAGTGCTTGATGAAGGTATCCAGGGGCATATTTACGTTCCCTGGCGCATCCCTGCATATCAGCAGGGATACGCCAGGGAAAATGCGTCACGCAAGTTTACCCTTGCGCCACGTCCGATGCGCCGCATTTGCAATGCGGCGCATCGTGGCGCATGAGATAAGCAGATGCGTGACGCATCTGCCGGCGGAAGGTTGGCGCAGTGCTGAAGCTGTGTCGCAAGCGCGACGCAACTCCAGCACTGTTCCAACCTTCCCTATCCCTAACATGGTGCGTCAATCCTTACGCCTGCTTGAAGCAGGCGTAAGGATTTGACGCACCAGCGTAGGAAAAGTGACTGCGTGAAATCTTGTAGATTTCACTACGTCACTTTTCCGAGGCGTTCCTGCGCCGGAACGCCCCCCCCTGCGCCGGTACGCCCACATGAAACCTGACGCAGGTTTCATGTGGCGCAGGGGTTTACTACGTGACGCATCTCCCTAGATGCGTCACGTTGTAAATATAGCGCAACGCGGCGCATGGTTTGCGTCACCGCTGCGTCACATGCGTGACGCAACGGCGGCGCAAAAGTGGCGCAAGGGGCTTGTAAATATGCCCCCCAGTCTTTAAACTGTTTCACTGGAATAAAGAAAAAATATCAATGATAAATCAAAAGCCCATAAAAGCTTCTCATTAAATAGGAGCTGAATGAATTCTCTGTTAGGGTAAAGAGGTCAGTCCCCACAAGAGTAGTGGGGAGCGGGGAGAGATCGTAGAAGTCCCTATCAAAGTCTCTTTAAAAATCCAGGCTTTCATGGGGGTTACATCTCTTTATAATTGAACGTAATGCCTGCGTTTGGCAATGCTTATCAACCCGTAGCAGCTTATTTTAGGGTTATAAAATGCCATTAGAAGACACACAGGCACCCCCCCCCCCCTCTGCTGTACGTTAATGTCTTAACTCCTTCCAGGCCCATTGTCAGCATCATCCAGGTCTTGAAAAACCCTCACTTTCCCTGCCTTGACCCTGCAAATCCCAGGCCTTCTCACAAGGATGATTTGCAGATGACAGGTCCGGATGAACGTAGATCTGAGAGGATTTACAGTGGATGTGTTGTCAGTGGTAGTCAATCACACTAACTTCTGCCCTCCCCCAGCCCCCCCCCCGCGACGGAGCCACAAGACACATCATAAGAAGAAATGAATACCACAAAATCAATTGTTAACAACGTACATTTAGAATGGAAAAGGCGAGGCAAGAACACTTTAGAAACGTTATGTGAGGGTCAGGATGTGTGCGGGGTTCACGGCCTGTGGGAGGCTCAAGGTATTTGCGAGGCTTCCGGTTCACGCAAGGTCATATCACTAGAGGTTCAGATCATGCATGGATAGCAGTGGCGGCTGGTAGGGAACGGTGGTGGAGAGCGGGGGTGGGAGATGACAGGGCAGAAAATAAAAAAAGAAACAATTTTTTTTTTTTAAATGTACCTTCTGGTCGCGCCGCCATCCACTGTCCCTAAGCCAATGACAACGCTGCAATGCAGCGTTGTGATTGGTTCCCCTATGGTCCCCATAGCCAATCATAATGCTGCATTGCAGCGTTGTGATTGGTCTGAGCGACGTGGTTCGGTGCTCAGACTTGGACAGGGAGCCTGTGCAAGATCCCCACCAGGCTATGTAATGCAGCCTGGTGGGGAACATGCAAAGTGCGCATGAATGTTTGGCCGGCCCAAGATGGTCGGTCAAATATTCATGCGTACTTTGAGTGGGCAAACCACTCCCCCCGGCCCCTGCTCTGGCTAGACCCACCCCTCCCCGCACCTAAGAACCGAAAAGGAAAATGATAATAACGCTTCGTTATTATCATTTTGTTTTTCCTCTGCACTGCCTCAAAGCAGTGGGGCGATGCTCCTTCGCCTTAGTGGAGGAGCTGCCCCTGATGGATATGTGACCTTAGATAAATGTGAGACTAAGGGCACCTGTGAGGATTTTCCAGGTGTGAGGCTGAGGATATGAGTTAGATTTGGTTCTTATAGGAGACTGAGGGCCGATGTGAGATCTGGTTCAGGTGTGACGCTGAGGGCATGTGTGTGGTTTGGTGCACGTGTGAGACTATAAGGCAAATTAAGACTCTGCACCTTTACACCTTATCTATTCCACTCCCTAGGGAGCAACCTGCCAAGAGAGCGATAAGTGATGACCTGGTTATTGGTTGTACTGATTTGACATAGGTGGGGAACAGCAATTTTGTGTACCTCCTGCGTGGTTTCGGCAGCCTAGCACCAACGCAGGCCTTCTTCCACCATGGGGCAAGGGTGCCTGTGTTGTCTGCAGGAATTTTTTTGTGCAGGAAGGAGCACCATCCTGCACAAAAACAATTCAGGGAGGCGATTTCCTTTGTATGCTCCAGAATGAGGTACACATGGAAAGAGGAAAAGACAAGGAGAAAAAAAGTTATTTCTCCTTGTTGCGCCTCCCCTGGGGAGGCACAAGGTTTTGGCACATCCCCAGGCTTACATGGATTTGTAAATCTGGGGAAGCATCAAAATCCATGGGAACACCTACCACAACACCCATGGAACGCTTCAGGGTATTTAAAACTAGGAACCCTCAGAGTGCCTTCAGACATCTACTAAGCTTGATATAGCAGAGATGGGTTCCAAGGCACCAACTAGATGACAGGTCATATGTAGGTGGGCTTGGGAAAGGCTAAGCGGGATCCCCTGGGGAAAGTTAAAATTCTCTTACCATTGTAGTTTGATAACCAAGTCTCATGAGAAGGATCAGTGATCAATGTCGCCTCACTTGTGTTTCTTAATAATTAGGAGCTCTATCTTGGAACGCTGCATCCATTCCCAACCTCCATTAGCATTTCCTTTTCGCACCAGGCAGTGTCCATTGTCTTCGGGGCAAAGTGGGAGGAGACCATGTGGCTCCTCATGCTGGTATCTACTTCGTCTTCAGATAGCTTTTTCAACTGGGCTGGAAAGCAGTGGATAGCTGATGTGGCCAAAACCTCTACGGCAAACCAAAAGGGCAAGAATGTGCTGTATCTATTAGATATGGCGCATTATTTCCCCTGAGCTGGCGCACAATGGGCTGCTGTGCACCAATGCAGGCACCTTTGCACCATGGTGCAAGGGTGCCTGCGTTGCAGGGATGATTATTTTTGTGCAGGAAGGGAAACCTTCCTGCACAAAAACAATCACAAGCAGCTTTTTCCTCTTTTTATGTGTGCTACTGAATGCAGCATACATAGAAAGAGGAGAATTAAAGATATTTCTCCTCGTTGCGCATCCCATATGCCTCCCCTGGGGAGGCGTAAGTTTTTGGCAATGCCTAATACTTACGATTGCTCGTAAATCTGAGGCATTGTCAAAAAGCCCTGGATGTTGCTGGGAACGCCCCCAGCAACACCCATGCAATGCCCTTTTCTGCGTGAAAGTGGCACATATTTATAAGGCCATGGAAAGCCACGTAAAGTGGCTTTACGAGGCCTTATAAATATGCCAGTGGCATATTGCACCACTGTAACGTAAAAAAAAGTGACGTTCCGGCGGCGCAATAGTGCCGGTAGGGCCTCATAAATGAGGCCTTCTGTGCCGACTCGTTGGGTCCCTGAGAGAAATCACCTGAAGGAGAGAAGAAACACAACTGAGTAGAGTTATTTTTTCTAAGGAAAAGAGAAGCGAAGCACAGACAAAGGGCCTATTTCAGGAATGACAATCAGGACACTTCCTCTAACGAGTGATGGTTGGCAGGCGTGCTGCTCCCTCATTAAGTAAAAGACAAAGAACAGATTTGTGCACATCCTATTGACATTCATAATCTGTCTTATAGTTATTCCATTACTGTTACATTGATTGTACAGTTATGGGCTGTTTATCTTACGCATGAATTAGTTCGACATTATCGGGCTTCACCAAGATGGATTCGAGGAAATTGCTAATAAAGTGGATGGAATGCTTAACGCTGACGACTCTTGTGTACTTTCAGCAGTATCCGTTCTCCCTGTGTGAACTGCATATCCAGAAGACACACAGGAACATACAAAAGGAACATGACCAGTGGGGCGAGGTGGGCATCCATCTGTGCATTTGAAATCACACCTCGAGCCAACCCTGTGGTCATTTAGTATAAAAAACAATAATAATAATCTTGTGCTGACAGCCACGTAAATAACAATAAAAATAATTATAATAAGAACTTTTGTCATGAACAATAAACAGAGAGTTAGTTTTGGGTCAACCCCTTCGGCCACTGCTTTGGGACTGCCCCCTTCAGCCACTGCTTTGGGACTGCCGCCTTCAGCCACTGCTTTGGGACTGGCCCCTTCAGCCACTGTTTTGGGTCTGCCCCCTTCAGCCACTGTTTTGGGTCTGCCCCCTTCAGCTACTGTTTTGGGTCTGCCCCCTTCAGCTACTGTGTGGCTTAGCCCCCTTCAACCACTGCTTGTTTGAAAAGACCTTCACACTTTGGGGCTTATTATGATGGCGGAAACGGGACCGACCGACCTCTGGTTGGCGGTCCCGACCGCCTAATTGCGATGCGACTGCACATGGTGCGGTCGCATACTCACATTTCCCTATGGGAGCATGTGCTACGGCTGTAAACCGGCCATAGCACAAGCTCCCATTGGGAAATGGGAGGTTGTGTTCCTCCCTACACATCGTGGCTGGCACCTCCGGATGCCTGCCACACGGTGCAGGAATCAACAAGGGGGCACCCTCAGCCCCCAATCGGAGGCCGCAAACAGAAGGGGGCCCTGCTAGGGGCCCTCAAACTCGCTTTCCGACAGGCTTTCCATGTTGGAAAGCCCGGCATGGAAAGCCTGACGGAAACCGAGCATCGTAATCTGGACGGCGTAAAATGCCGTCCATATGGATTACAAGCCGGTCTCTGACTGGCCGAGGGGCTCCTTGAGTCTGTCAGAATCCAGCTGGAAGGACAGACTGGTTTCACTTCCGACCGCCTAAATTGTAATTAGGTGGTCGGAAGTGAAACCGACTATCTCGGTCGGAAAGCCTCCGACCTAAGGTCGGAGGCATTATGACCGAGATCGTAATCGACCCCTTTGTGTAAGCCAACAGGAGCTTTGAACAGTTATTACATTTTACAGAGGTGTTTGGCAAACAAAGTAATCCATCTCTGGCATCACAACTGGGCCCAGTGGTTAATTTGTAAAAAAATAAGTGCTGGGGCTCTTGTCAGGAGGCAGCTTGCACCAGCCAATTTCTCCTGTTAGCACTGCCTAAAACAGAACCAACTACTAACCATGAAGGTGGGGAGAGGATGTGGTGTAATGGCCAGAGCTGGCAACTTGGGAGACGGGAAACCAGGTTTGAGTCTTGGCATCGACTCAACATCCTGTGATTTTGGGCAAATCACTTAATCTCCCCGTAAATTAATATGTTCTGGTGTGCCTGAAAAGCGCCGATGTTGAGCACCAGAAACAACTGGCTTAAATTAAGCACTGGCTGGGCCCCACCATAGCCTCTGCACAGGGTGCAGCAGAAGGCAGTGGTCACTGAGCACCACCCAGCAAGCTTTTGGTACTGCAGTGTGCCTGCCTCCAGAGTGCAGTGCCGGAGACAGGCTGCTTATCAACATGCACCCTGGCGATGCAAGCTATCTACATTTATAATCTCCGAATAAAGTTTTCCAGAGAAGGTAACAAAAACCCCACTCTAAGATGGCGGTAATTTATCCATATAACTGTACGCAGCTCGCAGAGCCAAGGTGTTGGGAGATAGGTCTCAGGTAATCAGTGTGGAGAAGTGGGTGGTTTCCTCTGAATCTGTATTGCACTGTGCTGTGGCATGATGTCATACCAGCTTCATTACCAAAGCGAAGAGCCAAACTGCGCATGAGCCAGGAGACACTGGGAGTGCCTTAACTCGTCCCTGCATATTCTACTCCTGCATGTATATTTTCACGACTCTCACAGTGCCTGTGCTCTGTCCCCCACCTTGCCCGTGCCTTCCAAGATCAGGTCAGTGCCGACTCTAGGGCGGTGCGACCGATGCCGTCGCTGCGGGTGCCGAGTTTAGGGGGCACTGTACTCCGAAATATCATGTGGGATTAAAATTACCTGCTGCAGAGTTCGCTGTGTGTCCAGCAATTTTCAGCCAATAATAAAAATGTCAAGATAACTCTGGTGATAAATGTACCTGCCGGAGAGATGGAGTTTTGCCTGGAGCAGTTTTAACTCATCAAAAAGAAGTGCAGAGATTTAATGTGGCTGCAGCAAAGCACGTGTACCTTGAAGATCACAGAATTGTATTTTATGTAGACAGCTCAGTGGGTTACTGCTTTTGTCACAGAGATCCTTTCGTTGGTTGTAGTTCATAAGCTACAATTCTAATATAGCGCAGTGAGCTATGAACTGACAGCAAAGAGCTGTATGCAAAATGTAAGACATAGGTTTAGACCTTTTATTGTCTCGGTATAATGTGTGTGTGATATATAGTGCTCTGACACCCTACAATGGTATGAGTAGCACTATAAAAGAAATTATATCCATGTGAGAGAGAAGCTATGGGGAGATGAGGGACACCATTAGAAGGTGGCAGTGAAGGAAACCATGGAGAAGGAGGTCATTGGCAGGCACCAACAAAGATTGTTGCACTAGACGCCAACCAGAGCTAAACCGGCCCTGGGGCCAGACACACCAATGCATCCCTGCACACTTGTTCATCTGCCAAATTGCAGCTTAAAACTTCAACACCGAAGGGCCATATTAAAACACTGAGCAAGTTCAAAGGCAATCAGTCTAGCTTTCATGAGCTAACACATGTAAACAAAGGCATGCACAAATGCTGCGTGCGTGCATTAGCATATCAGTGCTAGATCTGTTGGCTTTGCCAGTGCTTTTTAAAGGATTGTCCTCTAAATGGCTAATCTGACCTGTGTCTTTCCAGGTACCCTTTCCGGAAGAGCAAGGCCTGTAAGGGATGTGGCCCAGTGAGGCCATGGAGAAAAGGGACAGCTTTATAAATTCAAGATTCTGTCTGTGGCCAAGGATTAACTATTCCTCACAATGCCACGGGTACAAGTACCTAATCATAAGCTTATGTCCCTTTAAACTTTTTTAACAATTGATGGTGGTATATCACATTGAGTTTCAAATCTTATACTGAATTAACAAAGATAATGTCACAACTGCTGTGATCTAAAAAGATTTAGTTCTAAATCCACATTATACTGATGTGTTTATACTATGTGTTACAAGTGTTTTGTGCTAATATTTACATTCCATGTGAAATATTTGCAAAAAATTCAAAAAGGCCAAGAAATGGAAATCCATATTACATGTATTTAGGCTATCTATCAGTTGTTCCTGAGTGGGTTGGGAGTGACAGGAAGGCTATGCTTTTGAAGGGAATATATTGCTCCTTTTGCTCTTTCGTTTTTTTTTACAACTCAATTGGCCACTAACAGCTTGAAATCATGGAGATTGTGCACACATTTGTAATATAATTTAAACATTTTAAGCAGACTGTGGATTAAATATTACTATGGTCTGTGGAAGAGTAGTGGTCTTTGGAGTGTCTTCTGCAGTCTGGACATATTAACTTACATCTCCTTCACCACACAACTACGCCTGGCTGAAATGTTAAGTACGCCGGAGTAATTGGAGTCAATTCAGCAATTACTCATTACTCTTGAGATGCAAAATTACCGAAATTATGCAATTACTCAAGCTTGAGCAATTAAGAGTAAATGGGGCAAAAATCCTACTGCAGGAACAACGAACTAAAAGAGAACGAGTGGCTGATGTTAATGTCCTACATCATTCAGGGCTATTTTCTTAGCGCAAAATGCATCATCTGACCGATTTTGGATGCGAGGGTGCACTTTGCACTAAGGAAATTGCGCTAAATGGTGGATTATGCTTCTCACATAATAAGTAATTTTGTAGTAATTACGAGTAATTACACTAGAGAGAATTGCACCAGTTACACCCACCCCTACTCACCACCCGCATATACGCAACACACCCACTCACATGTAAGCACTCTATTTTCTTTACCTTTCACCCTGTCAATATTTTGACAGCACAGAACCTCCTTTACAACCTTTTTCACAAAATCACAGAACAGCAAATTGACACACTTAACCATAAGTCTGTGCACGCTGCAGAGAGGCAAAGCATTGGATTAGCATATACTTAAACCTAATTATGACTCACTGGCATTGTGAGAAATGTACACTGGCTTTGGCCTGAACTCTAAAGGTCTCAACCATTACACATTATAAACATCCACCCACAACCTGAACCACAATACACACTACACATGAATAACAGGTTGCATGAAAAAACTATAGAAAAACACCTTCCTGAAAAAAGCAAATCCTCTTCGGGAATGCAAGAGTAAGTAGAATGTGAAATGTAAACAGGAACAACATTGTTGTTCCCAGGCTAAGACGGCAATGTCATATTTTTGCTGGCTGCAGCTGTCACCGGTGGTGGGCACAAAAGAGCCAGCAAAGTTACAGATGAGGCACCGGCCAATCTGGTCCCCCCACTAGGTGTTTCAACCTAGTGCAGGACAGGGACAAAATCAAGGAGTCTTCTTCAGGGCAATGTAGTTCTTGTTGTCCTTCTTTCCAAGACAACAATGGCATTATACAGCTTTCATGGATGGGCATTCGCCAGGGGCATGTGCCGTGGCTCAGATTTCAGTCAATTTACTTAAACCCTCCTTGCATTTTTTTCAGTCTTAAGGGTGACAATATGTTACATGCTATCCTACAGATGGAGGCGCACATGATTCTATCTTCTGACTTCATGGCTAACAAAAATGTTCACTGGAGAGCAAATGGCTTTGCTTTCAAGGGTATATTTGTAGGCGCGCTTCAGTTGTCAGATACATTTCTAAATTGCTATTGAAAACTAATTTTCTCATTTTTATTAGCTTTTACCATAGACAGCATGGAAAACAAAGTTTTCCCTTCAGTGTGTTTAATGGTCCTCCTTTAACATCATGACAACCCCCCAGGCTGCAGTTTTGCTTGTTCACTCCTGACTTTTTATGAAGGATCCAAGAACCAACCTTCTTATTTGTAGTAGACCTAATAAAATGCCAGATTCCATAAAAGCAAGAGAGCTTCTCAATGTGTAGTGCGTCTCACTGTTTACCACTTTCCACTAATTTTCCTGCATTCTGCCATGACATAAGCCCTCTCTTTGTCACTGCCAGTTGAGTTTTTTCAGTGGAGTTAGAGTTGTCAATTGCCTGTTGCAGATTACATTTGGAGTATTGAGTTCAGAATATTGAGTGGCCACAACATTGTGACCAAACTGTCGAGGACCAAGATATCGAAGGATAAGTATAGATTTTCTATACCTAACTCTACATATATGTATCTTGACAATATATTATCTACTGGCGGTCGCCAGTAGATAGTTATAGTTAGGACCTATTTTCCATAGGAAATCCGCGACATTCTATTTGAAATAACTCTTGCGCCGGTTGACGAATCTTCGCGAAAGCTTCCAACTTGTTGGGGTGCTCTGCTCCGCTCCTACCCTGAAAGTCTCGGGTTGATTCGTCAAGCGGGGGCCGAGAAAAAAGGGGGGTCCCAAAACGCGTTTTCCCCATTCATTTTTCCATAGGATCCTTTCATCGCAGCTACAGCCCGAACTGCTGAACGGAATTACACCAAATTTGGCAAAGAGGTAGCCCTTGGTTCAGTGTCGTGCCTTTTGCTTAAATGGTGTAAATCCATTCAGTAGTTCCTGAGAAAATCAAAAGTAAAGTCACATATATATCTATGGCCGAGTAGGGTCCGCGTATCCTGAGCGCACCCTGCGCGCACCGTCCTGATCATGAGCTGCATGCTAATTGGCTGTCAAGTGGCTGTCAACACTCCAAATCAGGAAGTGTTGGCAGCCATTTTGTCCCTCGGTAGAACCGAGGGACAGAAACACGTGCGCAAAGCGCAAAAATGTGGCAGGGTAGAAACACCCTGACCCCCTAGGTCTGCTCAGGAGGTCCCACAAGGACCCCCTGGGCAGAAAAAAGCATTAAAAAAAAAAAAAAAATCGGCGGGATGCGCTTAGGGTGCGCGGATCCAGCAGTAGAAAAAAAAAATTGATGCTAATTTGCCCCCGGGTGGGCCAAGTCCCGGGGGCATGCGGGGGGTGGGTTTATAGTTAATGGGGGCCTCTAGGGCCCCCAAGCCCGGGGACCGCCACCCCCCGGGGCTTTCTAATAAAAATGGTGCGGGAGGGCTCTGAGCCCTCCCGCAGTCCCGGGGACCGCCACCCCCCGGGGCTTCTTTTTTTAAATTTAAAATACCTGTGTGGGGGGGCTCCAGCCCCCCCCCACACGCCCCGGGGACCGCCAGCTCCCCGGGGCACTAAAATTTTTTAAATGGGGGTCCGTTTCGGACCCCCGAAGCCCCGGGGACCACCACCTCCCCGGGGCTTTGCAGAAGTGGGGAGGGGGGCCGCGCGGCCCCCCTCCTGGAGCCAGTGATGGCCCTGGGGACCGCCACCCCCCAGGGCCGGCTCCTGCAGTGTCCCGGGGTGCCTACCCCCGGGACACTGTAGTTTGCTATGGCAGGGCGGGAGCCTCGCGGCTCCCGTCCTGTCATAGCAGACTGCTTTGGATATTGGAAGCGAGAGCAGGAAACCTGCTCTTGCTTCCAATATCCAAAGCAAATTGCTTTTCCACATGGGGAGCTGCATGTTAGCAGCTCCCCATGTTAAAAAGCAATGCCGGCTCCCGCAGGACGCGGGGAGCCGGCATGGTCCGTGGGGGAGTTGGGGTCCCCCCACGGACCACAAAGGATAGGGCCAGCCCTGGGGGATGGGGTCCCCGGGGCAAGTAGTGGCCCGGGAGGGGGGCCACGCGGCCCCCCTCCCCAAAAATAATTAAAAATAATAATAAATAAAGGCCGGCCCCGGGGGATGGGGTCCCTGGGGCCTAAGGAGGCCTTAGGAGGGGGGCCACGCAGCCCCCCACCATGAAAATTAAAAAAAAAAAATAAGGTGGCAATGGCCCGGGGGATGGGGTCCCCGGGTCGAAATTGGCCACGGGAGGGGGGCCCACGCGGTCCCCTTCCCGGTCCTTTTTAAAAAAATAAATAAAAGGGGGTCAGGCCCTGGGGGATGGGGTCCCCAGGGCTCAAAAAAATTACAAAAAAGGGGGGCCACACAGCCCCCTTTAAAAAAAAAAATCAGCAAAAAAAAAAAATCTGGCATCGCGCCGGAGGCCACGCCCCCTCCTTGTCAGCACTCTGCAAACGCGCCCCCTGGCGCGTTTGCAGATGGGGAACGAATTCCCCTTGAATACTGGGGGTCCCTGGGGGCCAACTAGCCCACCAGGAACCTCCAGTCTTCGCCAGGAGGCTGTGTTGCAGAGAGGTGTACAGAGGCCACGCCCCTTTTTACACCTCTCTGCAACGCAGCTCTGTGGCGCTTTTGGAGGTACATGGTGGGCTAGTTGGACTCCAGGGACCCTCAGGATTCAAGGGGACTTAATCCCCCAACTTAAAACGCGCCACGGGGCGCGTTTGCACAGTGGTGAAGGGAGGGGGCGGGGCTTCAGGTGACATGTGTGCAAACAGGCCCCATGGCGCGTTTTAAGATGGGGAATTAAATCCCCTTCAATCCTGAGGGTCCCTGGGGGCCAACTTGCCCACCAGGTATGTCCAGAAAGCGCCACAGAGCTGCGTTGCAGAGAGGTGCAAAAGGGCGTGGCCTCTGAACACCTCACTGCAACGCAGCTCCCTGGCGCATACTGGAGGTACAGGGTGGGCTAGTTGGACCCCAGGGACCCTCATGATTCAAGGGGACTTAATCCCCCAACGTAAAACGCGCCACGGGCGCGTTTGCACAGATGTCACCTCAGGCCCCGCCCCTCCCTTCACCATTGTGCAAATATTCCTCTAAAATCAGCCGAACTACGAATTCCGATTTACTCACCTGTTATCAGGAGAGACCTCAGTGCTGCATCTTTGAGCCCAGTACTGATCCTGAAAAGTAATTTTAACCGTACTTACCAGTAACTTGAATTTCCTTCCATAGGCTAACATTGACTGGTTTCACTTGGAAATTCTTCTAAGTGTGGAGTTTTGGAACTTTATAATATTCCTCTAAAATCAGCCGAAATACGAATTCCGATTTACTCACCTGTTATCAGGAGAGAACCCAGTGCTGCATCTTTTAGCCCAGCACTGACCTTGAAAAGTAATTCTAACCGTACTTACCAGTAAATTGAATTTCCTTCCATAGGATATCATTGCCTGCTTTTTGCTGAAAAAGTTTCTGTCGATTTTTGAAACATACAAATATTCCTCTAAAATCAGCAGAACTACGAATTCCGATTTACTCACCTGTTATCAGGAGAGACCTCAGTGCTGCATCTTTGAGCCCCGTACTGACCCTGAAAAGTAATTTTAACCGTACTTACCAGTAACTTGAATTTCCTTCCATAGGCTAACATTGACTGGTTTCACTTGGAAATTCTTCCAAGTGTGGAGTTTTGGAACTTTATAATATTCCTCTAAAATCAGCCGAACTACGAATTCCGATTTACTCACCTGTTATCAGGAGAGAACCCAGTGCTGCATCTTTTAGCCCAGCACTGACCCTGAAAAGTAATTCTAACCGTATTTACCAGTAACTTGTATTTCCTTCCATAGGAATCCATTGTCTGGTTTTCAGCAGAAAAGTTTCAAAGTGTCGATTTTCACAAACTACAAATATTCCTTAAAAATCGCCTATATGACTTAAACGCATTCTTTCAACTGTTTACAGGAGATGCACCAGTGCTGGATCCAAGAACCACCACTGAGTAAGAAAAAGTAACGATAACACTACTTACCTGCTAAGTGAATTTCCTCCCATAGGATAGCATTGGTGATTCTATGTGAAAAAGTTTCTAAGTGTCAACTTTTAAAATACAATAATATTCCTTAAAAATCACTACTGTAACCAAAACGCTTTTACTCAACTGTTTACAGGAGATGTCCCAGGACTGAATCTAGGATCCAGTCCTGTGGTTAGAAAAGTAATCCATAAAGTAACTAATTGCATTTAACTTGAAATTCACATTGAGCTCAATGTTGCATTGTGTTTGAAATTGTGTTGCCCATTGCAACAACTGTAACTACTGTACTTAAAAGTCTATTGCCTATTTGCAAAGTATTTAAACTAAAGTAATTCATTCTGAGAAAGTATATTTTGTAATGTAATGTATAATGTAATTACAATGTATTTTAAAAAATAAAATATCTAAAAATGAATAGTTTAAAAAAATGTAGTAAATCAGTATCAAAAAAATAAATATAACAATTAATACATTTAAAAATTGTCATTTACAAAACCTTTGAAATTCACTGAAAAAAACCATAGGTTTCAGACATGTTATAGTTAGAAATTAGCATTTAAAAAACCTTTGAAATTCACTGAAAAGACCATAGGTTTCAGGCACGTTATAGTTAGAAATTAGCATTTAAAAAACCTTACAAATTCACTGAAAAAACCATAGGTTTTAGGGACAGTTATAGTTAGTTGGACATTGCACTCGTACAAAACCCGTGAAATTCCCCCGTTATAGTTAGTTCAGGTAACTATAACTCGCGCCCCGCAATGCACTGCTGATGACGTCACATATTACATCACTCATGACATGGTCAGTGACATCACTGATGACATCACTGATGACATCTCAAATGACATCACTGATGACATCACTGATGACATCATCCATGTGATAATTTGATGCATCTTCTCACACCCTAATATAACTTTTGATACACCCACTGTAAATTACAGACTGCCATTGTCAAAACCATAGACACTCCAACACCAATTACTATATACACACTCACTGATTCTTAGGTCTACACACACACATCAACTCACTCACCCGTACAGTCACTCATACTTATAGTCACTCATTACAGGACTATTATATGCACTCATACACCTATATAAACACTCACACACCGCCACTCATCCATAGAGGTACTCACACACCTAGTCAGTCATGCAAAAATTAAGCACACACCCATTTACTCACCTATACAGTTATACACACACCAGCTCACTTACTCATACAAATACTAGCACATTCTTACGCTCTTATACAATCTCTGATACAAGCACACACTCATCCATACAGTCACTATCACAATCACACACTCTCGCTTATAGCTATTTATATACTCCAACACAAAAAAATACTGCCTTTCACATACGTAGTTACTCACACATGTACCACTGGGACATACATTACTCACTAACACACTCTTACACACACTTACCCACCCATACAGTCTATCACAGATGTACTCTTGTAACCATCCACCCAGTGAATCACCCACTCACACATCTATGCACAGAGTCGCACACACCCCACCCACACAAACACTCAGGCACCCATACAGATACTCAGCCAACCAATCAATAACTCATATAGACACTCATGTAGCTATTCACAAACCCATGCTGCCACTTACACAGCAACAGACAGACGGATACAGACATTCACCCAGTTTAGTCACTAACCCATGCATTCAGTAAGATACGTTTAATCACTCACTTATAGAGTTAGTCACGCACCTACTAAATCATCCATTCAGACACTTATACACCCACTCATTCTTCAATACGCCTTTCCCTATATATATTAAACATATTTAAACTTTACAGAAACACACAGTCACTGGATGATGTCATTTGAGATGTCATCAGTGATGTCATCAGTGATGTCACTGACCATGTCATGAGTGATGTAATATGTGACGTCATCGGCAGTGCATTGCGGGGGCGCGAGTTATAGTTACCTGAACTAACGGGGGAATTTCATGGGTTTTGTACGAGTGCAATGTCCAACTAACTATAACTGTCCCTAAAACCTATGGTTTTTTCAGTGAATATATATTTCCAAGTTACGTAGATGTGCATTTAAGAATAGTAAATCTATACTCACCTTGTACACTTAACTCCTCAATACTTTGCTTGTTGCTATTTTGGTCATGATATTGTGGAACTACAACTGCTGCCCTCTGAGCATCAATAATAATAATAATACCGACATTTGTTGAGCGCGAACAGCTACCTCCAAGGAGGTGTCCCGGCGCTAAAGTGACAATAGGGGCCTTACAGGGCTACGCCTGACAGAGGATGCAAACCTTGTCGTAAGAGCAGCAGAATTAGTATGAAAATTGTCAACACTAGGGGTGGGTGAAAAATTCCACTCCGCTTGGAGCATGGAGTTCTGGCACAACTCTGTCAACCGCAGTGTGGCAAGGTTTTTCCTTGTGTGCAGCTCGTCAATGTTAAGTTGGCAGGCGCAAGTGAGAATTTGTGTCCCCTAGCTCGATTTTCGAGCGCTAGAACGCCTCCCACCGAGATTTCTCAATGCGGGTAGTCACGGTAGGTCGCTACCATCCGAGTTGAAAAAGCTGCAGCTCGAGTAGAAATTCTACTCGAGCAGCAGCAAGAAACAGCGCCCTCTGGCACACCGTGTGGTGCTGTTCGCGCTAATTTTACAGCGCAGAACAAACTCCCTGTGCTAAAAATCAGCGCAACGTGCCACAATTCCACCACTCGCGGAGTGAAACTCAGTGAGTTCTGCCACACCCCCAGTCAACACCATGCTGCTTCACAAGCAAAGCTACAGGGGGGAAGCATCGAAGTCATGCTATGTGTAGATTTGCAATACAAGCACGACAAACATATTTTCTAATAAGTGATATTTAGAAAAAAAGAAAGAAAAACTGCACTTAAAAACCTTTATAGAGTCAATCTAGGCAGTAGGATTTAAAATTGCAAAGCAGAAAAACAGAAAACGGATGTGTCTTGAATCAGTACCAAAGTAAGAGGTGAAAAAAGACCTGCGTTCAAGTGCCCAATGTACAGTGAACATCCAATATTATTATTTGTCAACACTCCGCTGTAATATTTCATTAAATAAAAATGGCCTATTCTTTACAATCTTTGGTCATAGAGATACCTTTTGGGTTGTAGGGAAACGTCATTCACTTCTTTTATTACATAGGTTTTACAATGTTCCCTCAGTCATGTCACTGTGATAAAGCTGAGCAGGTGTCCTGTTGGTTGTATGCCAGAATATAGAAATATTATGGTCCAAATATCATTTACAAATATTTTGCTTAACAAAGCACAATCGGAGCTGCACCAGAGAAAAGCAAACAAATAAATGAATAAGAGTCAAGATTTCACAATCAAATATGACACTTATTTGTAAATAACAGTCTCTATACGGTCTATATATCTTTCTCTTCCTTTATTGTTGTATATTCCATTCATAAAACCATCAGCCAACGCGTTTCGTCCATTAAACATTGGACTTCTTCAGGGCAGCAAAGATGTAAAACATCTGTACCAATCCAATTTGTGCACCAATGGTCAAAAGGCACTCATCAGTAGGTATGCCAATATATGGCATCTGTATGGTGCTAGAGCTGCAGTCCGAGCAAAAGAGCGAATCAATGTGAATGTCCAAAAGGCGATAAGTTGCTGTTAACCATGCAGATGTTATATTCAAATGAACAATTAGAGATTGATGTACACATCATGATAAGATATGGCACTTCGTAGTGGAGACTATCCACCGAGCAGTATACACTACAATTTTCTCTGACATGTGGCTGACTCATCCCCAGCTCTACCAACTTTTCAGAGGCTACTACTTATAAGGAAAACTCATGATTTCCATACAGACCGGTCTGTTCCTCTTCACTCCGGTTGCCTTGCTGTGCCTAATACACAGTCTTTTGTGAGGTTCTGGGCATGATCCCAACCAGATTAATGCCAGGAAGTTATAATGATTGATAGTGAAAAGTCCTGTGTGGCTCATGGATTAAAACAGCTTGTAACAAATAGGGTGATTTGTGGAGGCAAGACATCCTTCCACTTTTCATCTTTAACATCCAGAAGGAAGAATAAGCCATTCAACAAGGTAAACCTTTAAATGTTTTGCCGATAAGGAAAGTTAATTAGATTTAAGCAAAACAGCAAGGCATGTGGGCAAATAAATGCTCAGAAAAAGTATTTATGGTTTTGGTAATGAAAATGTGACCACGGGTTGCATAATAAACACGTTGACTCTATTTATTGCCAGGTCATTTTATTATGATTAGGAATTCCAGTGTTACGTTTTTTCCCCCCAGTAAATTTACTCAAATCTACTGGATTTTTCTTGCCTTATTGTTATTAATATACATTTATTTTCGTACTATAAAAAGTGATGTTTCATAAAGTATATTTCCACACAACTGAAAGTCGCAGTTCAATGCGTTGATGTCTATGGGTTTTTAGTGCGCTGAGTAGCTGTACACTATAAGACAATGCGCACACAAAAACATTAGCAGTGTAGAACCAACACCTGTGCACATCTGTAGGTAGTTAAACGTCATTACAAAATCTTCACTCGTTTTTTAACTCATTTGTTGTCTTTATGTACTAGTAATGGCCTGGCCACCAAGACTGACAGCATAAGGAGACACACACAAGGAGAGAACATTTCTGTATTCTTCCATTTTTAAATTAAATGAAGGTTTTTCCACCTATTTTATGTACAAGAATCAGTTAAAATTAGAAACTGGGAAACTAATTATGATTTGGCTTGCCTTTACATGGTAGTTATTTCTTTAACGTTTACGTTTCTAGTTACCCAGAAATATTTTATCAGTATTTTTGCATATTTAGTTTATGTTCTGTTAAACATAAAATTACAATCTGTATGTTCCCACATTTACTTAACCAATAGAATCATATACATGTAAACCTGAATGCAGGTCTAATTGTAGGAGGCGAGCCAGCCACATATGATACAATATCGACTCATCAGAAGACATTAGCATTGTGCTACAAGCATGAGCCCATTTGCAGCTAACAGGAAATCACATCCCTTTTTAAACTCCACATTCGGTCAAAATGCACACATAGAGTGTCCCTTTGCAATTTTCCATTTTTGAAAAATAAATCAAGACAAGGGTGCACGTTATTTTCTCTTTGTGTTGTTCGAAAACATCAGTAAACATGTTACATTGGGAGCTTTGTTGATGATCAGTCGTGAAACCATAGAGCTCACTGAATCACCCAATCAAATTTCTCTCACTTTGTCTCAAACCTGGTTGCTGATCATTTTTTGCATGTCCAGGCCTGTCTCCAAGGCAACGAGTGAACAATAGTGCTCGCGGATGATCCTGCACGGTCCTCAAGCCTGGGACTAGTGAATTTCCTGTTTAAATTTCTCCCTGTTTCTCATAGGTGACACCCCATCACTCTTTTACAAGCTATAAGGATTTGCAGCATTAGGCAATGGGTGAATTAAGGACTGAAAGCACACACCCGGGTGACACAAAGTGAACTGTTCAAACCTACTTTCAAAGATCATCAATGCGGAGTGTGCTGAGGTGTGTGTCTTGCCGAGGACCTAAGATGGACTCCACTATGGACCAAGAGGCACAGTGGCATATTGTATTGCATTGTAATGTATTTTATTGTATTGTATGTTAGCATTTCCATAATGATTTCGCTCCTATTGACAAGGCCACACAGCACTTACCAGCAGTCAGGAGAGTAATTACTACACCTATAGTGCAGGGGTGGGAGAAGGTAGTTAGTAGAAGCCACATTTAGTAGTGTTGAGTTTAAGTGCCATGTGTGAGTCGTGGTGCGGGTGCTTCAGACCTCATGTGGCAGCATAAACGTGTGGTTTACGTTTCTGGTTGTAAGCAAAGGAGTGTGAGGGTAGGACTGCAAGCATCACATACAAGCCACTCAATGGCTGCAGTATGGGTTCCTTTTGGTCCAGCACTTGAGAAAAGTCAGGACTTTATTTTCATCTGAATTGTCGAAGGTGTTGATGGTCCTTATCCTATTATAGTGCATTTCAGAACTGGTGTTGCTGCGGTGTCTTTGTAGTTAGATAATTCGTTTTTTCCGGGAGTCTACTGTATAGTCCATATGAATATTCCAGATGGATATCACTAGGACTAGAGATGCCTGAATCCTGTATGAAAGATCTACGTAGGAGAAGGTACATCTTAGTATTCTACTGGGCACTGTATCTCTATATATGTGTGCTTCATAAATGGATTCAATCAATATGTCCCCCTAATGAGGTACAGCGCGTACACATCATTCTAAACATCACTCCGATGTAGACCAGTGGGTACTGTGGTATCCCTACCAGTAGTCCTTAATTAGGCAAACATAGACCACAACATTGTACCTTCCTGCTCTCTAAAGTTAGTACACAGGGTCAAATTGAGAGGGCGGGCAGTTGGGCATTGGGCAATGGGCCGGTGCCTCAGGGTCACCTGGGGACTGTTATATTGGGCCTCTGTAAACCAGCCCCAGAGACTTAATTTCTTCTCCAGTCCCCTCCAGGCCACTTTGGTGTAGCGCCAGTATCTTGATCACTCCCCTGCCGCGCTGTAAACTGAGGATGGGGTCCTGGTGTTGCTTTGGCCTTTGGGGCATTGTCACCTCGCCGCCCTGCCTCGTGTGGCCTGCCCTGCCAGAAGCAATGTTATCCACCTCTGGGCCATAAAGTTTAGGCCATGGTGGGTGTGGGGAGGATGGCAGTATGCAGGGGCCTCGCTGGGGGGGAGGCAGGTGATTTTGCATCTAAGTCCCCCTCGAGCAGCAGGGGCAGTGTGCTTTTCTTGACCCCTTCCGTTCCAGGTCATCGCCCTGAGGCTATAGTCAGCTGGGGAGGGGGCGAGTAAGAAAAGTGGCCTCTCTAGGGGCCGGGTGTTGTCACCTTGGCCCCAGTGTCTTTTAGGCCTTGTTGAGAAGTGGTGAGGGGGGTTGCATAAAATTGGATGTGGTGTTGTGGTTAGAGCTGCCAACGTTGGAACTAGGTTCGAATCCCAGCATCAGCTCCACATCCTGTGGTTCTTAGCAAATCACTTAATCTCCATACCTAAAATAGGAATGAATTGTGTAATGTAAGTGGTGCTCATGTACATTGCTCCAGTGCCTTAGGGCCGAGTTCACTCTATATAAAACTACAAAAAATTAATTAACAAAAAATAACCGGCTAGAGGTGATCCATGAAAGGGACGATCTGCGAATGTGGGCCACATATTTGGGACAGCTCGGCCCTAATTGTGATTCCAATCCGACCCTGTAGGTACATGATTAGTTGCAATTTCACATCTAATGTGCATGTGACGGAGAACCTGGCTTATTTTATCAAACCCCAGATGAGGCAGTAGCTTATGTTTTGATTCAGATGGGCCCAGCCTGGCAGCCATGTCTGTCTCGAGCCTCTTCCGGTTCGGCTGCTGGCTCCGGGTTTGTGGCTTGCATGGGCGTGAGAGCTCACATGAATCTCTCTGTTCTCCCTCCGGCTGCAGTTCCAGCAGCAGATCAATGGCTGCAGTATCTATTTTTGTCCTCCTTGCAGCTCGGAAATCTGCGTTTCCAGCTGGCTCGGTTCCCGCCGCACACATTGTAACGTTTCTGCACCAGCCAAGAATTAGTGGTTTGGTTTTTCTGTTGATCTGCAAGGCAGTGAGAGGGCGCCATAATTAATGCCTAGCGGGTGGTCAGGAATCAGCCAAAAAAGCATCTAGTGCTGCCCATGAATGGTTTTACATTATGAAATCCAAATGCCACACTTACTGCCATTCCTACTCTGACCCTAACACCGTATCTCTACACTATATATAACTGCACTTCCCTTCCGTCACTTTCCTTATTCCCTATTATTCCCTCTGCCGCGCTTACCTCCACCAAACACCACGGACATGCTACCATCTCCAACTCTAACTTTACATTCCTCCTGCACTCACCTCCACCCACCAACATCCACATACCACCATCCCCGTCTCAACACCTTCTACTGGCCCTGCAATGCCTTTATTGCTCCTCTAGCCTCCACCTACCACCATGTACATGCTACAGCCACCATTTCATCACTGCCACTGACCCTGCCCTACATGTATTGCTACATTCCCTCCAATGGCCACCACACTAATGGCACCAGCCTTATCTCAACCCTTATGACTCATTGTGGATTCCACTCCACACACCACCACCCCATCTCAACCACTTCCAATGCCTCTGCACCACTCCTCCATCAATCACCATCTGTCACCATCCATGTGCTACCACCTCCATCTCAACCAGCATCCCTTCAGATACCACCATCTCATCTGAACCATTAATGCTGCCCCTGTGCTATCTCTATTGATGCACTCCACTACACCTTCTAACATCCACATGCTACCATTCCTATTTCAACCAT
Source organism: Calotriton arnoldi (assembly GCA_963921515.1). NCBI lineage: Eukaryota > Metazoa > Chordata > Amphibia > Caudata > Salamandridae > Calotriton > Calotriton arnoldi. The sequence goes on along the minus strand of CAWUFW010003912.1, from coordinate 169,313 downwards.
TACCGCTGCCCTGCAACTCCTCTGATGCAGGACTATCCTCCACCCACCATAATTTTTGGGCGCCAGCCTAATCTCAACTTCCACCAACTTCCTTTTGCACCCCTCTACACCTACTACCATCCTCATTTCAACACCAACATTTGCTCCACTTATCACCGGAAATAGATGTGACAAAGGTTCGTATACCATAATACAGTCCTTTGCTTTTCAACTCTCTGCAGGAGAAAACCTGTAAGCAATTATTCACAATTGCCATTGATCCAGCAAACTTTCGAAAAAGGGAGGCAAATAATTAATATTAATGTATTTGTCCAGGCTGGGTTCATGCAGGCTAAAAACCTGAATTTTGACTAATATAGAAAACATTAAGTAACATTACTTCAAAGTAACAGATCTGTCGGTCAAACATTCAGTGAAATGTTACTAAATTAAGATTTTGTGAATAGCCTCAGGAGGTCCACAGATGCAGAACTCAGTTTCAATTCACACAAAATTATTTATGCTGAGACGAGACGAAAATGGTTATAAAATTTGCTACTTTTATTCTTCATGTACAGAACCACCGATTTCCGGCAAAAGTCGTGCTGTTTCCATGGCTTGTACAATTTGCTGATTTTATTAATAGGTCGAAGTATTTTACACATGTAATGAATCTTCCAAAACTCTTTTCTGTGAAAACCTATCGCAATGATTGCAAACTTACATGGTGGCCCATCACTATAATAGGTCTATTAATTAATGCAAAAATTGCTGTAGTGCCTGTCAATTTCCTTCAGCAAACTCCAGATGCCAGGCTGCAGGATTTTGTTCTGTGTGTGCCTAGTTGTTTAGTTCAAAGAATCACTAATCTGCATAGTTTTTAAACTACTGAAAGCTACACTCAAAAAGGAGATTCAATGGCAGCAGCCTTTGTGGCAGCAGCCCTTTGAAACTGGGGACCTTTGTGGCAACTTCTCGTCCGCAGACCTTTGTGGTAGTGGTAAACTGATCCATCTGCTGCGAGGGACCTCTCACAGCAACTTTAGGACTTGTTCTTGCCATCATCACCCATATCTATCCTGCTCTTAGTCCCCCCCCACCATAGAGCAAAGATCTCATTGGTCCAGTCCAGCCTTGTGCCTGCACTACTGCCCAGTCGTACTCTGCAAGGCCCGACCTCCTCACTCTTTACAGCTGTTCCATGTCCTGCCACTTACAGGTGACGGAGGGAAGATACAGCCTTCTAATTCACCACCACCATTATGTATTGTCTAAGGAAATCCTGGACCACAAAATGGAGATGGTGAACACGGGCTGTAGTTTTTTACTATGTACGTTTTTTACTGTGCCTCGTCCGGTACAATCTGAAAACCTCCAACTATTACCCATAGGCCGACATTTTCCACTATTATAGGTATAGTGAAAAATGTGTACATCACTAATTTTTTACCAGAGTTAGAATATTTTGCTGTTCACTTTGTATCAGCAGATCTCCAGTGCCCTCAACTTACCATGCTTTAAAATAATTAGAAACACATCTAATGTTGGAGCTTTGGTGGTCTTAAATAAGGGGTGCATGGTTTTGGGACCATTCCAAGGGAATGACACCAGCTTTGAGACATAAAGCATGGGCAACCTCCAGCGGAAACAAAATAACAAAGTGTATTCGTGAAAATGTGTGCTAAGCAAGGTGACACTCAGCCATTCCCAGACTAGCCCGCCCAGTTGATCTTAGAAAAATACCTTTCAGTGGGTGAGAGTGTGGGCACATGGAAGGGTTTGTAGTTGAGCTTACCGAATCAGGGGTGTAACACAGGCTCCTGGAGTCCCTGCAGCACAAGGAGGCCCTCAACCTTTCAGGGGAGCTCCATTCATCTCAAGGCCAATGAATATTTGTGAGATACAGGAGACTCAGGGGCCACTCGTCACAGTCTGCAGGCAGCGGCGTAACAACAGCTCCCGCAACCCCTGTGGTGCGGGGGGCCTCTTGGGCTCCAGGGGTCCCCCTCAGGCACTGTGCATGGGTGGCAGCTGAGAGCTCCTTACTGGGTCTGGAGCATGGGGAGGGGGGCACACCTTGCACTTTGCAGGGGGGGTGCCTCGAGTTTCGTTATGCCACGGCTGCAGAGGGACCCTATCATTTTCCGTTACACCACTGTATCGAATTTTAGCAAGTGGGGGTAAGGTGCTATGGGAAGGAAAATCAGATGGCCATGATCTAGGTCTGTGGGTATTACATTAGGCAAGCACGTGGGCTGTAGAGTAAAACTCATTTATTCGCCTGTGGTTCTTATTTGGCCAGTGTGTTGAGCATACACAATAAATACTGGCTGTGTTGCTCTCCTGACTCTACAACCTACCTCCATCTCTATATAGTTTCTTACTGCGCTGAAAAACCCTATGAAAAGAGCAATGCTCCTAGTACACTGAATTATCCCTCAAAGAAACTGGGTCATCGTTTGTATTCTTTAAGCAGAGAATGCGAAGCAGTGCAGAAAGTGAGCATGGGGAGGTGCGGCTCAATTGTGGCACAGGAAGCGGGGGAGGAGGGGCCTAGTTTTGCAGAAGATTACAAAAGAATACAACTGCACCACAGGAAGTGGGGAGGGCTGGCTATGCAGAATAGTCTAAGATAATGCAACTGTAGCACATGAAGTAAAGATGGAGGAGACTAGCAATATTAGAGGTGCCCAGAGGATGCACTGAGCCCAGGAAGTGAGGATGGAGAGGCCTGATTATACAGAATGGTATCGGGGACGACACTAGAGTACAGGGAGTGAGGTATGAGGTGTCTTATTCTACATAATGCTCTCAGAGAATGAACTTGTAGCACATGAAGTAAAGATGGAGGGATCTAGCTGTTCAAAATGTTTCAGAAGAACGGAAGTAAAGGACTAGGCATCTGGTGATGCAGAAGGTTCTCAAAGGATGCAATCGGATGATACATAAAAAATGTACTACTGAATATTGACCCCCAGAATATTGTGGTACAAATATAGAGCACAGAATATCAAAGGGCAAAATATTGAAATGTAAGTGCATTAAGGAAGCATAGATTTACTATTTTTAACTCCACATCTATGTATCTTGAAGATATATGTACAGCGTAGGTACATATATATGTGGAGTTATGTACAGAAAATATTGACTTATTTGCCTGTCAATATTTGTTTTCGATATTTTGTCCTCATTATTGTGACCCATCAATATTCTGGGTTAATATTCAGGTTTCACGTCATACATAAACAACGCAATGAACAAAGAACACTTTAGACAAAATTCCCACCTGTCTCATGCACACTACAAGGTATGGTACCAAAGCCATTAATTTGGCAAAGCACTTCCAATACAACAGTGCATCCCTGGCTCCTATATCCCTTGCTTGGAGAGCCAACTAAGCTTCTTATTTACAAACAGCCAGTGGCGTAGCTAGACCGTTGGCCACCGGTAGCAGTCCCTGCGTTTGCCTGCTGCCCCGCGACAGCTGCAAGTAAGAGTGGGGGGAGGCCGCCTCCCCCAAAACTAATGCCACCCTAGCAGACCGCCCCCCCCTCCCCATTGCTGTGCCACTGGAAAAAGCATACAATCACATGTGCCAAATGGCACCAAAACCATATAAGGGTCTAATGCCAACTGAACGCCAACCCTCCCGGCTGGAGATAGGACAACTGCTCACCCTTGTGCTATTTAAAAAACTGTGTCATGGCACATGCACCCATAAACAAAACTCCATCACTGAGCAAAGGGAACATCACTCTATTAAAGAAATAAATTACTCCAGACCACCATGACTACAGTTAAGGGAAATAAATCCCAGAACACCAGCAGAGGCCATACAGATTCCAGAAGCGCTAGGAGTCCACACAAATGGTAGAAATATGTAATATAAATGCGGATAAACTAATATGGACCACCATGACATTACAGGATGAGAGACTGGAAGGGCTTAACTATGCAAAAGGTTCTCCTAGTTTGGAATCGTAGCACATGGAGTGACCATGAATTCATCTGACTGCAGGAGGATCTCAGACAATGCACTTGTAGGGCATGCAGTGAGGTGAATTGGTCTGGGGATGGGGTTCGCAGAAGCTGTATTTAGCTGCATGGCTCATGTCAATGTTACCAACTTTCATTGCTGCTCCAACTGACATTTTGCCATTTTGTCATCATTCTGTGTGATAGTATCAATTTCCTATTTATGTTGTCATCTAGATCACTGGGCCTTCTGCGTTAACCCCCACCTCTGGCGTGAATGCACCAAGGGACCCACTCACCTTCTGCCTGGGTTTGTGCTTTGTACCTTTATATGACTTTGTCCTGCCCACCACCAACAGGATGACCTACACCCTTGTTGTTTAACAGTACTGCCAAGGGTGTTTCTCTGTTTGCTTCCTATGGTTGGGTCTCTGTCATTTCTGGGTGCGCTGCATCTAACATACCTCCTGGTGAACTCCACCAATCCACATGTTGTGCACTCTGTGATGTTTTCAGCCTTAGAGAAGTGGCCATTTCTTAGGAAACAGACCACAGCCAATGCAACGCTTATTGTTATGTGCATCAGCATTCTTTGCAACATGTTTGATGCATATCCTGGAACATTGCCGCACTTCACCTAATATCTCCCTTATAGGCTACATTACATTCCAAATTCTATCAACAATACTCTCAAAAGGTTACCAGGAACCCAGTACAAACGAGAGTGCTTTGTGGCTGTGTTAGGGTATGAAGTGCTATATAAAAGTTACAGTACAATACAGTACAGTTTATAGGACATGCAGTTAGGGTGGATTGGCATGGTCAGTGGCACACAAAGTGAGGGGGGGGGGTGGACTGGCCTGGTTCGTGTAACATGAATTGAGGATGGATGGGTCTAGTTTTGTGGCACATGAAGTCAGGGGGTGGACTGGCCTGGTTTGTGGCACATGAAGTGAGGATGGATGGGTCTGGTTTGTACCCATGAAGTGAAGATTAATGGGTCTGGTTTGTGGCACATGAAGTCAGGGGTGGATTGGCCTGGTTTGTTGCACATGAAGTGAAGATTAATGGGTCTGGTTTGTGGCACATGAAGTGAGGATGGATGGGTCTGGTTTGTGGCACATGAAGTGAGGATGGGTGGGTCTGGCGTGTGGCACATGAAGTGAGGGTGGATGGGTCTGGTTTGTGGCACATGAAGTGAGGATGGATGGGTCTGGTTTGTGGCATATGAAGTGAGGATTAATGGGTCTGGCTTGTGGCACATGAAGTGCGGATGGATGGGTCTGGTTTGTGGCACATGAAGTGAGGATTAATGGGTCTAGTTTGTGGCACATGAAGTGAGGATGGATGGGTCTGGTTTGTGGCACATAAACTGAGGGCGGAATGGCCTGGTTTGTGGCACATGAAGTGAGGATGGATGGGTCAGGTTTGTGGCACATGAAATGAGGATGAATTGGTCTAGTTTGTGGCACCAGATGTGAAGGTGAATTGGCCCAGCAATATTTGAGATTCTCAAAGGATGTGCTTACAGCATAGAAAGGGGGGTGGAAGTAAGCTGCCCATTCAAAAGGTTTTTAGAGGATGCAATTCTTATTGCTATTGTAATTTGGAATTTCATTTGTGCACAATTTGCCATTAGAACGGGATTCAACACATTCAATAGGATCGTATGAAGTATGGCGGGATTGGCCTGACTATGCAGGTTCTTAACAGATGTATTTGTGGCACAAAAGGTGTCGGTGGACTGGATGCAGAAGGATCACGGCAGAAGCAACTGTACCACATTAAGTGGAGATGGACTAGTCTGGCAATGCAGTATGATCCAAAGTGATGCATTTGTGGCACGTGAAGTGAGGGCGGATTCACCTGGCAAAGTAGGAGGTACTCAGATGATGCAGCTGCACACATTGAATGTGGGCGAAGTAACTGGCTTCGCTGAAGAATCTCTGGGAGTGCATTTGTGGGAAGTGAGGGTAAAAGAATGTGACTATCCCGAAGAGTATCAGAGGAGCCCAGCATTGACTTCAGAGCACCAATCTCATGTAGCTTTATATCACTCTCCACCAGGTTTTTAGCTCCATATTAGATTTTGCAGGTGGACAGAACCATTGTATTCCATGCCCCACAAATACCCTCACCATGTGACGCTCTAATTTGATGTTCCTCAGACCTGCTAGTCATGTAAGCCCATAGATTCTAAGTGAGAAAATGCATGCAATGGCCTCAAGTATTTTCTTTTTCTCTGACTATTGAAAACATTGCCTTCTCCCTTTAATCAAGGCTTGATGTACATTGGTATATATCGCGGGGTAGCGCGAGGAACAGAGGTAAAAAGTAAGATGTAGCTTGGGCAACCTGGATCAATAGTGTGGAGTAACTTTGGGCAAATGCAGCTCTAGCGCGAGGCCGTGTGGTTCCCATGGACAAACAGTGCTGGGAAGCGTGACACCAAAGGAGCACCTTGAGGTCAAAGAGCAGACAATGTGAAGTAGCTTGGGATACTTGAGCAGTGTGGGGCACCTAAATAACATGGGCAGAGAATGTGAAATAGGTTGGGACACATTGTCTTAGCGCAAGCAAATTGATGCACGCCAGCAGTGTGGATAAGCATGGGGCACATAGGAAGATAGTGGTAGGTACCTCCGGAAGCCAAAGACATGTGTGAGTTAGTTTTCATGATACTGACAGACACTGTGAGGTATTTGGGGCTTAGGGGCAGACATCGTGAAATAGCGTGAGCACAAGGGAAGATAGTGTAAGAAAGCATGGGGTGCAATAAAGGGCAGTGTGAGGTATTTTGGAGTATATGATCATGTAATGTGAGGAAGCATGGAGGAAACATGGGCAGATGGTGTGTGTATGTTCGTGGGCCCAATGAAGTGCAATGCAGCTTGTGGGAAATTGACAAACGGCATCCGAAAGATTCCAGCACCTATGAGTGTGAAGTTTGAAAAGTATGGAGAACAGTTGCCTACAGAGCAAACCAACTCTCATAGTTGACAGTCACCTAAAGCTAGTCATCTAGATGCTTGTCAGCTCACAGTGTGCACTATCTTAAACGCACACACTGATACATGGTATCTTTTCATGCTCTCTTTCAACATGGCACCATGCTGTGTTAATATCACTGTGTCATAAATACATACATAAAATAATGCATGAGCATAAGATGCACAGGAACTTGGTTGGTCTTTTCTACGGTTGTGTAATTACACTAAATGTCAGGAAATTCATGAAAAATTCTTTATAATTACCCAAAATGCAAAACCAGCACTTGGTGCTATATTTTAGCGCAAAATACATTAGGACACATTTTGTGCTAAAAATGGTCAAAAAATCATGAGCACTGCAACAAGCAGTCACTCACATTCTGGCTGTTTGTGCTGTTGCCGTGCACTCCAACTGAACTTTTACCATGAAGGGCACTTACACGATGTGGCGTAATAGAGTAATTTCAGGAATCTCATATAACAAACGTAATGCAAAATTACCAAAAGTATGCAAGATTATGCTGGTGTAACGGAAGTCTTTTCCGATGAATGCATGGACCTTTCTTTGAACATTCTACATCCAAAGATCTCAGAAATTAGAAGTCATTTTCCTTGCGGTTGGCGCCCATTCTTTACTTGTCCAAAACCACATAACGTCAGCATTGCCATTGGAAAAGCAATCTTGTTGCTCTCGTTATGAGAACTTGACAGTAGACGCTTGTAATAGAATTGCCAGTCGGATCTCAGCCATGGCCACGCTAAGCGCATGCCTCCAGATCATACAAATGTGTCTTCGCACACCCCTTCCCTCACATACACGACTCAATCCTGACAACAACACGAGGGAGACATTCAATTTGCAGCCGCTTTCCATCCCAGGCTGCGCCAATCTGCCATGGCTGGCTGAGCCCATTGTGCGGTGCCCGCCAGGCTCGCGCTGATAGTCCCTCCATTGCACGTCAGCCCGGAGGAGCGCCGAGCGCGCGCGGACGGAAGGACGCAGCCGCGCCCATTGTTCATTCAGTTTCAGTCAGGACACGTAGGTAGGTCCTGAACGGGCCGTGAAATGCACCAGCAGGCCAAGCAAACAAAAGACATAGAGACGGGCCGCTGACCTCATTTTTTAAGTGCCCGGAGCCTTGCGTGCTGATCAATACTCGCCGAGCACTTATCTCAAACCACCATTAACGACCTACTGAGCCGTGCATCAAGAGAGGATGGGTTCGGCCTTCTACAGCATTAGCCATGGAGCCGGCCACCTGTGTCAACACGCAACCTCCACCGTTTACAGATTACCCCCTAACCTGGCCCACATACCTTATTGGCAAGGTTCAAGCCATACATCCAGTTTCAACAAGACCAAATACATGGGGGCTTATTTACAAGCCCCTTGCGCCACCCGTACGTCACTTTTCCCATGTTAAAAATGACGCAAAAGTGGCGCAAGAGGCTTGTAAATAAACCCCCTGGTAACCTCACCCCCACGTGAAATAACTAAATAACTGACGTGTGTTCCGCATGTTTCTAGGGAATGACCAACGGGTGGACACACACTCACGCACACGCACCCCTCACCCAGCACCAAACAAAAACAAGCATTTTCAATGCAATAGGTCTCGCATTTGTGAGAGTTAGAGCTATTGGCGTTGTAAATGACAATGTCTTTTAGCCATATTTTTTTGTTTGGAGTGGAGTGGATGTATGTGGTGTGGAGTGGAATTATGTAGGTTGGATTAAAATTGTTAGTTGTGGAATTGTGTGGTGTGGATTGGATTTGTGTAGTGGAATTATGTGGCATGGTGTGCATTGGAATTATGTGGATAGTAATTATGTGGGTTGAGTGTGCCGGAATATATGTGGAGTGCAGTGCTTAATTTGTAAAAAAGTAAGTGCCAGGGCTCTCGTCAGGAGGCCACTACAGCTTGCACCACACATTGCACTTGCTATGCTGCCAATGATAGTAACAACACAACTACTAACCATCACACTCCTACAAGTGTGACAATTCAGACTATTTCAGGCCCCCGAAGCTATAAGAATGGTTTGGACAGCAGGTAATAGTCATTTTAATGTATATTTAATTAATAACAAAATGTTGCTTTGGTCATCTCTAAATTAGCCAGACAGTGCCACTCTGTGGCAGACTGTCACAAGCACCGGTGTTGACAATTAAGTGCCAGTGCTGCGAGCCAGAAAGTACCGGCACAAATTAAGTGGGATTGTGTGTCATGGAGTGTAATTACGTGTTATGGTATTTTGTGTTGTGGAGTGGTATGTAGCGGAGTTTAATTATGTGGTGTGCTGGTGAATTTTGTCACATGATGTGGAATTCTGTGGTGTGGATTGGATGTATGAGGTGTTTTGTGTACTTGTGTTGTTCAACTGAATTATGTAGTTTGTTGTCGAATTATGTGGTGTGGAATAGAAATGTGCAGAGTTGAATTGTGTGGCGTGGAAGTGTGTGGCGTTTACTGAAATTATGCTGATTGGAATTAAGTGGCATAGTGTGGAGTATATTTGTGTTACCAAGTTGAAAAATGATGAAACATAATTACAAAGAAAGGTGGCGTTTCATTGCGCACAAAATCACAAAATTAAAACATGTTGCTTCCACCAAAAAATGTCGGAAATGCACAATGAACATCTGTGAGATACGGTAGACAGAGAAGGGCTTTTCACATTGTGAGAGGTGGAGGAAGGGCATCATTTGGATTACACCACTGTGTACATTGAAACTAAAACCTCATTGAAAAGTTAACAAGTGCATGAAAGACGTTTTTCGGGTGTCAGGGAGTTTAATTACGTGTTATGGTATTTTGTGTTGTGGAGTGGTATGTAGCGGAGTTTAATTATGTGGTGTGCTGGTGAATTTTGTCACATGATGTGGAATTCTGTGGTGTGGATTGGATGTATGAGGTGTTTTGTGTACTTGTGTTGTTCAACTGAATTATGTAGTTTGTTGTCGAATTATGTGGTGTGGAATGGAAATGTGCAGAGTTGAATTGTGTTGCGTGGAAGTGTGTGGCGTTTACTGAAATTATGCTGATTGGAATTAAGTGGCATAGTGTGGAGTATATTTGTGTGGATTGTGTTACCAAGTTGAAAAATGATGAAACATAATTACAAAGAAAGGTGGCGTTTCATTGCGCACAAAATCACAAAATTAAAACATGATGCTTCCACCAAAAAATGTCGGAAATGCACAATGAACATCTGTGAGATACGGTAGACAGAGAAGGGCTTTTCACATTGTGAGAGGTGGAGGAAGGGCATCATTTGGATTACACCACTGTGTACATTGAAACTAAAACCTCATTGAAAAGTTAACGAGTGCATGAAAGACGTTTTTCGGGTGGCTACAGCCTATAATTAATTCCCTGTTTCTTCGTTAATGCTGGTTGACTGTGAAACTGGATGTGCTGCTTTATCGAAAGGTAATTTAACAGTTTTCCTCACAACCATTGAAAGTGCATGGTCGTTGGCGATCTGTTTTTTCACAGCAAAGGTATTGGAGCGCTTTACATGAGCACCAGTTATGTTACACACGGACAGAATCCTTAAACAAAGAATGCAAACCCTTGACTGCTATTTGCACTTTCCAGAGTTCATTATCATAAAAACTATTCTTCATCGCCCTTTTCCCTGCTTTGTGTTTTAATATCACTGCAAGAAAGATAATCCAACTAAAGCAGGTATTGGAGAGATGTTGTAACCCAACATACGCCACAGGTATTTTATACTTATGCAAATGGTATAATTTAATAGTAAAATGTGCCAGAAACATTCATCAAAGGAGGCATTCTAGATAAGTTTAATTTGCCTAAGCACCACAGTTCTGAAAATATTTGCCCATTTCAAACTGCATTTTACAGTCTGCAAGCCCTTGTTCTAGTATTTTATTTCCGGCTTTCCGATGCTTGTGAAGCTTTCTAAATTCGCATCATGCGTAGTTGTTAAGCTTCCCAGTGTGATCTGTGATGTCTCCCAAGCCTGGCTTTAACTCAACCACGCTGCTTTGTTGGACTTGTAGTTTTGACTTCCCTTGGTAGGCCCACCCCTCCTAGCCCAAATGCGAGCAGTCTGTATGCTTAAACATCAGGACTGAATGCAAGCCGTGCATGGTGTGTGGCCGCTGGGCTTCAGTTTCCAATCCAGGAGGCGAGCCAGCCAAACTAGGGGTCAGACAAGTCGTCTGCAGCAGTTCACGATGCGCTGCTAGACTGGATGGGGCAGAGGCTTGACTTTGAAAGACTGACAGGGCCTTGAAGAAGTAAGTCACAAGCCCGTGCCATTTAAAAACCAGAAGGTCCTGAACGGAGTCAGTTAATCAGAACAAGTCACGGTTCGTTTGTGTTTGTTTAGAAAATCTCCACGGGTTCGAGTCTCACTGTCAGCTCTCCAGTGTGTACAAAAAAAGTTGACCAGAACTAATAAAATTAAATAAACAATGGCGTGCATATTGGAATCAATAAAATTAAATAAACAATGTGAATTGCAATGGAATCAAAATTAACAAGACATATTAAGGCATGTTTATAAAGTCCTTTGCGGCTCGACAACCCTATAGTCTTTTTAACAGGCGTTTAACAGCATGTGTACTTCGTGTACATAAACTTGCTGGTCTAGCCCCAACTAAAACGTGCAAACATGCTCGGAGCGCCTGCAACGTAAACTCTCCCCTACATTTAACCAGTGGTGCGCGCGCACCACAGAGGAGCGGGGGTGGGGGGAGGGAGCGGCAGCGAGGTGAACGCGCGCTGCTGCGCGTTCTGGCCACCGTCGGGAATGGGAGGAGCAAAGGCGGGACATGGGCCCGCCTTTGCCCAATCGCGTGCCGTTTTTCTAAAAACGCACGCTACAGCCAATGAGGGCTTCTGAAAACAAAACCACACGCACGAGCGTGTAGGTCGTTTTCAGAAGCCCTTTCTAGAGGTCTCGCGCTGCGCGAGCAGGGCTGCGCACTGCAACGCTAGGCGCGAGACCTAAAAAGACAAGGAAGCTTCCACCCCTTGAACTGCACTGAGACCGACTGTACTTTAGTTATATAGAACCCAATTCACAAAAATTATTGCAAGTCTATATTCTAATGTATACAAACGGGTAAACATCCTTTACAACGACTGCGTTACAACGCAGTCAATTACCCCGCATTTTTTACTCCACCAAATCTTTTACAACGCAGGGCTTTACACCGCAAACCATTACAACGCATTCCCCATTACAACGCCCCGGTGGAGTTAGAATAGTAAATTGCGTTGTAATGGACAATGCGTTGTAATGGATTGCTTTGTAAAGCCCTGCGTTGTAAAAGATTTTGCGGAGTAAAAAATGCAGGGTAATGGCACACATTGTAAATGCGTGCGAAGTAAAGTGTCATATTCATACAAACATGACTTGCGAATAGTTACGATTGCAAACTACATCATAAACTCTTCTTACCTTGATGGAAAATATTTGAGTTCAACACTTGACTATTAAGTTAAGTTAGGTGCAGATAGGGGGCATTTTAGTGCCAACACATTTGTGAAAGAAGATGAACCCTGAAATACCTACAGGTTTATGGGCATTCCTGTACCTCTTTGAGGTAGTTTCCCACCCTAAAAACAAACGCAAATTAAAACTGACTTGTGTGACAGGTGGGAGTGAGTGCATTGCATGATGGGAAATGAAAACAACACAAGCAAATTAAAACTGACTTGTGTGAAAGGCGGGAGTAATTGCATTGCATGATGGGAAATGAAGGGGACACCCTGTATTTCATGGGGAGATGGCAAAGCAAAACAAAATATTTTCACTTTGGAGAAAAAAGCAGTAGTTTTGTAGAGGAATCTTATTACTTTCATAGATTTCCACAATTATTCTGGGAACTCATTTTGGACCCCCTAAAAGTCTGAGGGATAGTCCAAACATTACAATAAACCTATGAGAGTATGTTGCTGATTTTTAGAACCATTTCATTTGTGAATTGGGCTCAGAGTTCGTGAACATCAATCTGCAATTGAGAGAAAGACAATGGGAAATGTTCAATAAAAGACGCGGATAGCCATTTTCTTGAAATAGATGGCTTTCTTACTGTGCTTGTGGTAACAAAATCTCAAATATGAAGAACATTGTCGACTTTTTTAAAAGTCCAAGATGAACGAACAATGACGAACGATTTTTGTCAGCAGTCAGGGGCGGTGCGTCCATTAGGGCGCTTGGGCGTTGCCCCACTGAGCGTTGCCGTCACTGCAATCCCTCCGATTCCCAGGCCGCCAGAGCCGGAGGCAGTCGGCTTAGAAGGGGGCGGGGCAGCACTACAGTTCAGCTGCAAGTCAGTGTCTGATGTGGTCGGCCGGCGGAGCGCACAGCAAGAGTGCGCATGTTCTGTTTAGGGCTTAAACATTTTGCGACCAGCCCTGAACATGCGCACACTAGGCTGCTCATTAGAAGAGCGAGGGTTGTTCCATGCCGCTCTTCTAATGAGCAGCCTAGCGCGCATGTTCGGGCTGGTCGCAAAAAATGTTAAACCCTAAACAGAACATGCGCACTACTGCTCAAGCCAATCCTGGCGCTGCTGCTGGAGCAGCGTCTGGATTGGCTGAGAGCAGGTGGTACTTGCCAAGGCGCCAACACGGGAGTCAGACCCCGGCCCAGGAGGACTCGCAGAGGTGGCGCGGATCCGGTAAGTAATTGCTTAATTATTTTAATCTCCCCTGCGCCGCGCGCGACCCCTAACACCCCCCCCCGATGATGCTCGTCTCTGCTGAAGGGAGGGAGGGATGACGTGAATGAGGTAGAGGCACGCAATCACTGCCAAACCGGCTGCCAAATAGGCCATATGTTATGACCTTCAGTCGGACCTGGTCTTTTGGCGAATAACAATTTGAATGCTGAGACTTTTAGCGTCATCTTTCTCCTTTGCATGGACCTACAAGTTCCAAATTCAAAGTTCGGTTTTCTAAAATAGCCAGAACTGGCCATAAATGACACTCGTGACTTGGGGCTAGATGGCACCTCTGAAAAAAAGGCAACACGGCAGACTTCCAAACAAGCAGGATCCATGCTTCTAATCACATCCCAAAGCAGCCCGGGACCAGACTACCCCAAACTCATGGGCAATTATTTTTGATTTATGAGCTTTTCTACAGAGCTCCCAAGTTGCCTCTGTTCATGCGCGAGGAACACTCTCAGCCTAGTTCTTTCCTTTGCGTTATAGGACTTGTATTCCTGTTTGTCTGATTATAAAATCAAGACTACAAGTGCTAGAATGCAAGTCGCAAAACTGAGACCTGGCTGAGCCAATCACACGTGGTTCTTTAAAACTCAAAATCTCTATTTTCTTTAAGACGAGTCTTGCCTCTGAGGACATACAAGCAGAGTTCACACTTAGATAATAAAGTACAAAGCAGCAAGGCGTGGGCCATTGTGAGCGCGAGAAGGAATGCCCGACGGCGGAGGATTCAGTGGGAGTGAAAAAGTAAACAGCTGATGATCCAAGCCAGACGCGCAGGTAGGACATAATGGATCACTGTGAGCATACCTGGACATGAGTCCAGTACTTGGCGCATGTCCGCTCGGCTTCTTGCCGTGTAACCTTGTGCATACAGTCCTCGAGCTCTCGCTTCAGTTGAGTAATACTGTATTTATTGCAATTACCGAGCGACGAGGGAGTGGTTTAATCCAGTAGTACATGAAAACATTAGTCACCAATGGTAACAAAGACTCACAATAAGGGCGCACCGCCGAAAAAATAATAATTGAAAAGAAGACAAACAAGTCCACGCTACATCATATGAAACCAGACGATCGGATTTAGGGCGCTCTACAACACCCCCTGCTCCAGTTCCCAATGTACAAAGGTAGGTGAGCAAACAGCACAGCACTTTGCTCGCTCCTTTAGAAGTGGAGCTGCAGCATTTGCTCCCTTGTGAAATGGATCCAAATATCCGAGTCAGGCCCAACGAGAGAAATGTGCTTACTGTGTAACATGTGCACTGCTTACAGTGGCCAGTCCTCTGATGTATGGCATTAAAACTGGCCTTGTGTACATGCCCCTAAGTTAACACTGATGCCAAAAATATGGATTGACTTGCAAACACAATGAATGTTAAAACGTCGAGGGAATGCATTTTAGCGATTTAGTTCCTCTCTTATTTTACATGTTTTCTTAATCTTGCATTCCCCACGAGTTAGCTATTTTATAATGTTGTTGTTTATCTGTATTTTATTCTGTGCATACTTTGAGGCTTGAGCCTTGCCAGGTGTTTATGAGGGGCTTTGATTGAGCACGCAGGCGCTAAGGCTAAAGCCAAACAAAGTGCCTGTCAGTGGGTTGGCCTCTCTGCAGAGCACACAGAACAATGTTTGTATTCCATTTGCAACTGAAATTCTGTGGAAATGTGTGTGAAGGGGGTACACTGATGTCAAAATATTTAAGGCAAAGGTAAGCGAAATTAAGGTGCTTATATTTGAGGGAGTGCAGTGCATGTTGGGGGCGGTGAAGTGACAGATGTGAGGGCGGGCATTCGGGGAAGAGTGAAAAGAGGATGCTGAAGAGGAAAAAGAGGGGGTTGAAGATGTGCAGATGGACAAGATATGCAGTGAAAAAGAGGATACATATCTAACATAAAGCACACATAATTGAAGGCCAAAACTCCTTCCACAGGCCTCAATGCTATTTAATTCACAGACTCACTATTTCAGAATTTAAACATTTTCAATGTTAATTATTTATAAGAAATCATTGTTGTTACTCATTTATCTTAACCCGCTAACACCCAGTGACAAAGCCAATCACACTGACAGGCTAAAGCGTATGTCAGTTGCTGTCCCATTTATCTGGATAAAATTACATCTCAGAGAGAAACCAAAATACCGGTCTGATGGCACACTATGGGAATCACAGAAATGTATTTGGCATGTTCCTTTATAGGGAGCACCCACTTTTTTCATCTCACTTAAAGAGACCTGTCTGCACATATTTCTATATGACTGGTTACAGCCAGCAGCTGTGGGTGCTTCCCGAAGTCTGGTTAGAGCATATTTTTCCAAAGTTAATGCTGCATGCAGTGCAAGACACTGGGCAAGCTAAGCATACATTTTAAAGGGCTAAAGTTGTCATGCAGAACAATTTACATATTACAGTAACTGTTGAACAAATTAATGCAAGAAGATACGGGGCAGTTTTTAATGTGTTTAATATTTCAAGACTATACGTTCCCACTGCTTAATAAGCCTTGCTTTATCGCTGCATTCATTTGCTTTAAAATGCACCATTTGCCAATCTTTTTTAAATTTCTTTCTCAGGAGAGGGACTCTCCCTAGACTCCAGGTTTGTCCATTGAACTTGTTCACATCGCTAACTGGTGTCTTCTATTAGAAAGGGTAGAGCCAAAGCAGTCTTGCTTAGTACCCTAGCCCTCTTCAGAAGTCAGACTTGCTTGGCAACCCAGAAATTCTCTGAAATAATATTTGAGTTTTCTTTTATGAAGGCCTAGAGCTACTGAATTTTTAGTCCATTTATCACAGATATCGTGCTGAAAATCGCACCAAAAAGATGCCAATTTTTAAAAAATTTCTTCACGGGGGGAGAACCACCCCGAACCCCCCTTATTGCCGTCGGGCTCGCTCGCTGCGCTCGCTCGCATGCGTTGATTTGCCCTGCATACGCCCTACCAGTTTCAAATTCCACCAGCCGCCCCTGTCAGCAGTGAAATATTTTAAATGTTAATGTCTAAATTACAGAAGGAAAGTTTCTTTTCTGTGCATTGAGGCTAACCAGGGAGACGACTATTCTTACCAGCAGAGATGCCTGTCTCTAAAAATAAAGATATCTGACTCAGACCAATCTTCAGATTGCTGTTTACTGTTCAATATTTCAGGCAGGTCAGACCAAGGCTAACAAACGCGAGAGCCCAGTGCTGCTCCGCCATTGACAGACGTCATGCCTCTTTCTTCACCACCTACACTCTCTGGGGCTTATTTACAGGCCCCTTGCGCCCCTGGTGTGTCACTTTTTATCTCTTTTTATCACTTTTTATCACTTGTAAATAAGCCCTTCTGTCTCTTTATTTCACAGCTCTTTTTTTATCCTTGTTTGCTCCCTTTGTCACTATTTTTTTCGACATTTCTCTCTCCTGTGCTGGGTCAAAGACCGATTATGGAAAATATGCCCAAATCCTCCAAAATTGGGTGCCAGTGCCCACCACCTGTAACCACCGGCACAAATTAAGCAATTTGGACAGCCCCTCCCAGATCTTCACATGGATTTTTTTGAGGGGCCTGGGCCTACGTCAGCTCTATCCTGTTCCTACCATTATGACCACTGGCACTTTGGCACAGTCGCTGGCTTTTGTATTCTCCATTTGCGCTCTCTATTTATGCATCGTTTTTCACATTCTGTGCCAGGCATCTTCCAATAAAACCACAATTATGGTTGGCACAAGACTGGCGCACTGTCACCCTCTTTAGTTAGCACAAGAATTGAACAGAGGTGAAGTTGACTCATATGCTATGCCAGCAGAATGAACGAGTCTATTTATAGTGCACACTGCAAATTTACTTACTTCCTGGCACACACGTTCTTGTCCAATAAGGGAATTTAATTAGAGCAGCATTACCTGATTTACACAAGGTCAAACAATTTCGGCAAGTGAGGGGAATCGGAAAACAGGGCCATACTGGGAACCCAAAGCAGCCCTGGCAATTTCCTCCGACCAGACACTGAGGAAGCACTGCCTGGCACTGGGAGGCTGGAAACGCTTGCTTGCTACTTTTGTTACTGGGGGCCGATATTGCAGCACCGCTGCAAAACTGACCCCCCTGTAACAAAACAGACCCCCACCACTGCAAAACCAGCCCCCACCCTACCTGCCTCCCGGGGAAACGCCCGATGCCCAGTACGGCTAGTCCGGCTCTGTCGGATAACACATATCAAGGTCTCCCTCTTTCCAAGTCAGGAATTTATCTTCTAAAGAAAGTTTCCTCCCTATACTATGTCCTTTTTTTGCATTCTAGTACTTTTAATTCTGGATTGGTAATGGAAAGAAAAACCAAGTAACAGAATTCAAATAGAAACCTTAGACAGTCTTCTTGCTTACTCTTTCGCTGACTTTGAAAAACACGAGGCGCGATCCCCTCGAGATAGTCGCTTGATTGCTGCAGTATTCAAGATTAACAGATTAGACCTTGTGCTCTCCTCTCTCTATTCCTTTGCTGGGTGTGAAGTATGGATTGCATCATGATAACGACAGTCCTCACGTCAGTATGCAGAGCTTGACCAGAATCAAATATCTACTGACCCTCACTGGTGTCCATTGTTTTGTCAACACTTTTTTGATTAACAGTAAACAGAATCTAAACATTCTAATTCCAATCAGTGTCCTTTGTTATCTGCATTTTGAAGAAAACAGCTTTTTGAAACCAACTATACAAAATAAATTGTGATATAAAAATACATAATGGTTAACTTAGTCATATTTGCCATGTGAGGGTTTTGGGTGTATTCTGTGCCCTCTTTGTTTTCAGTATGAGATATTGCTGGGACATGCTTTTTCTAGTGCATTAAGGATCCCTAACATGACTTGGTACAGAGTGGGCTTGAATTCACTTTTTGACAGCTGATCTCTCGCCAAGGAAGGCCTGAGAGACTGACCCTGATCTATTAGCATTTGACTGATATTGACTCCAGCCTGGTGATAAACCTCTTTTTATTTAATGGGCCTTAGGGTGAGAAGGAGCAACCACGGGCCATGATAGATGCAAATGTAATGTTAAAAATACCACCTTAATGGGACAGCACTGAGCTACCATTATCTATAAGTGTAAAAGCCATACAGTGTAATACAATCTAACCTCATAAATACATGGTTAAGGCCAATCCCAACAAAACATTAAAACTCCCAGTCACATGCATTCCTCCACGAATCCTTAAAATGTATCACAGACCCCTTGACACCAGCTGTCAATCTACAAGCCCTCCCCTCTGCTTTCTTTGTATCTGTCCTCCTTTGACTGCCACCTCAAATACCCTCCAACCTCAACGCTGGCTCATCCACTCAATGTCAGAAGCCAATCCTCCTATAACCCCTCCAACTTGTAACCAGCTCACAACGTATCTTCTCAACTAACCTGCAAACCTACGCAACCAGCATCAAAGAGAAATCACCATTCCAAAGGGCAACACCATGCAAAAACAGGAAGCCTTCCTCTGCACATTGGACATTTATGAACCCTATCTCCAGTCTTTGCACTAATCCACCTTAGCCTCTGCATTTATGTCATCCAGACTCGACCACCCAATCAAGAAGCCTTGGATGAGACCAAGGATGCTCCACAGTTATCGACCCTACCACATGTTGTCAGACACCGGTGCAGAGGAGATCATTCTAGAGAAGACATAGTCTGAAAAGGATCACCTCAGAGACATTCTACATAAATATACTTCACATGTGGATATTTCAAGAGCTAACATCAGAAGATGAAATGGAGTTGTTGCATAGCACATGGTGACATCATTACGAGGGCCCTCATTCTTCCCTAGGATTGTGTAAATAGATGGCACAATCGCGGCAGCTGTGTAGTCTCAAGTGAAGAGAATCTCAAGGTGCCCTTGCCTTATTTTGCATGAACCCACCATTATTTTGTGTTTGCCACTGGCTAACACCTACTTGGAACCTCCTGAAGTGCTGGGCTGATGAGAGAAACATAGCAGAAGGATATGAAAAAGAGCAGCTAAATGGGGGTTGGGTGTAAAGGAAAACACATAGGGGGATATGTACAAGGAAGTGGAGGAGAGAGGCGTTAGCCTTCCTGGCTTAACGCCTCTCTCCTCCACTTCTGAAACGCAAGGCTGCACCATATTTACATGAATGTGGTGCAGCCTTGCGTTTCCCCCTGCGTGGCGCTAAGTTTAGCAAATTAGCGCCAACGCAGGCACCCTTGCACCAGAGTGCAAGGGTGTCTGCGTGTATGGGAGGATTGTTTATGTGTAAGAAGGTGTCCCTTCCTGCACATAAACAATCCTAGAAATGCCATCCTGTCACTTTCATGCGTGCTGCTTCATGCAGCACACAGGAAAGTGACAAAATGGCATGGGGATCAGCTAGAATAATGATTTTACAATCTCTCTGAGTAATTTCGCCCAATCTCTCTGATTAATTGAGATATGAAAATCTTTGTGAAGATAAAATTGGATGTGATCATCGGGTACTTAACAACTGAGGACATTATAACGCATATTATTATTATTATTGCTACTGCTACTAATAATAATAATCATCATCATCCTAATCATAATAGATGTAATCTGCTCAAAGGGCACTCTTCTTTTGGATAGCGGCATGGATGCAGAAAAGGCATTTGGTCTGGTGACATGAGACTTTCTCTGGACTGTACTGAAGCATAAGGAGAGACATAAACGTTTTACCCAAAAGATGATGATACTACATCGTTCTCAGACATGATGGGTCCGCATTAATCAGAATCCAGAAACTATTAGAAAAGGACTGAAAGGGATACTGGCGCCCCCTTTTGCCATCTTTGTTCACCTTCTTTGTTGAGCCCTAAGCCCAGGCACTGAGGGGGGCATCATATTTATATGCTGGACAGCTAAACGACTCCACTTTTAAAACTAAGCCATTATGTTGATTATCCAGTGATAATATTGAGTAGTCTTTGAGTCTAAATTTCCATTTGTCAAACCATTTTAATACATAATCATTTTGAGAACTCTCAGGCTATCATTCAAATTACCAAATGAGTGCCGTCCTACAAGTAAACATCAACGAGGATACAAATCCTGTTTGGAGTTCACGCACCTGGGGATTTGGTTTGCAGCAGACACCAATTACGGGGACAAATTCTGATAGATTCTATGGTGAAATGATCATGCACATGAAAAGTGGGATAAACTCGACTCCCCTCTTGTATCACGAATCAATCTTATAAATTTACAGTTTTATCTGCAATACCTAGTTTTGTTTGGGGGATATGAATTGCCAAAGATTATTGACAGAAGTTAGCTATGCAGAAGGCAAACTGTAATTGGATGTCACAGGACATTTTGGGACTCTTGTCTAAAAAAGTGAAGAATTTTGATTAATCCTGGAATTGAAATGACCCTAGGTAGTGAATCTTTACAAAGTGATGTTGGAATTCGGGAATGACAATATGAGGCTTCTCTATCTGCTAATTCTGTTATAGTTCAAAAACAAGGTTGAATATGCTTGACACTCACTGACACATGTTTTATAACATTCTGCAAATGTTAGGGTATCAGACCTTCATGATTTCGCCCTGTTGTGGGCTAAGGCAATACACGCTTCCAGCAATAGGTCTCTTAAGACATTTTACCAGTGGATCTCAGATGTCAGATCCTGAGGGTTCGAGACTCTGGAAGACATAGTCAGTAACAGGGGCATTGGTGCCCTTCAGGGAAGTAAAGCAGCCTTTAATCATCCCAAAATAAATTTGCCCCAAGAAACATGTTTGCCGCTCAACTTTTGGGCAAGTAGGAATCCAGAAGTACCCATTTAAGAGATCTGAAAGTGGGAAGTAACTGAGAAAATGTACTTTTACGACAGTCTCCAAAACATCAAAGATGTGTCTGATGCATAATCCGAACATCTATAAAGTGAGTCAATTTATGATGCGAAGAGCATTGAACAACACAGGGTATCTTATTCCTGCTGGGAGCTGGAAATATGCTCCTTTTGCTGCTGAAGAGATCACTGAAGGAAGAAATATATTTTTTCTGTTGCAGGTGTAATCTATGTGCATTTACTGATCTGACGGGACTGTGAAAAAAATGAATTTCAGTAAGAGTTAGGAATTGATATCTCTATAGAAGAATTGGTTAGAGGTTTATTGAAAATCAACATTTAGGAGAACTATTGAGATCACAGGGATTGAATTTATGAGAGCAACTACATAGTTGGTTATTCAAAAATCCTGTGAGATCAACAGGACAGAGTGCCAACATGGCCTTCTACTTGATACTAATTATTCGACTGCTTTTGGAGCTATTTGCAAAGACCCAGGACTACTGGAAAGAGAAAACTGGTGGCATGATGGACAAAAAATATAGACTAACAATATTTCCCTTTAAACTAGAAATTTGAGTAAGTGAGCCTCTCAGGTATGCATCTATGTCATAATTAGGAAGGACCACATAGTATTTGGCAGAAAGCCCATGACTCTTTCAAATTAATTTGATTTGACCGTGACCATAATTTTACTTTCACTTAATACTTTAGAATGTGTCTCCAGGTATAACTGTTGGGTCATAGAGCCATTCTCTTCTCTCCTCTAATGTATGCAGTTGAAATGTATTTATTTGTTAATTTGATGAAGATAACTAATATAGGAAGAGAAGATAACCTGTGTGTTGAATTGTCTTGTGGTTAAAAATGTAAATTTGCTCTTTTTTATTAAAGCCTAAAACTTTGAAAACAAAATCCAGCTGTGGATAAAATGAGGAAAGGGGCTGTTCACTAACGTATTCTCTATCATTGGGCAGAAATCAGCTACTCTATTGAAACTGGACAGTGCAAGAAGTCTGACCTCTACATCACACCTGATGGTTTTACAAAACTGAGGAAAATGTATACCCAGTCGCAGAATATCTACTCATAGAGAAGAACTCAAAACACAGGCTCCTAATGTCTAACACAGGCTCAGTGATGGAAGGCACGAGATTGAAACAGTCTGACATGGGGAGGCCAGGTGAGCAAAATAAGACCAGATCTGTCAGCTGTGGGACAAGGGCATAGTGAAAATCAAAGTCCACATCTGCATTGTTTACACCAACTACGAGGAAACAAATTTCCACCTCCTAAGATGAATTGTGAAAAAGATTGCTGATTTCACAAAGCCAGATGACAAGCTCAATTTCTCTTGGAAAAGTATTGAGATTGTCAAAAAAAGGAACTGAAGGTCAACTTGGGACATCCTGAATCAGTGCTTAAAGCTTTAGCATTATATGTTAATCTGTAAGCCGTACCAATAAGGCATTACTGAATTGAGTCTAATTGAATTGAATTGAGAGAGAGAAGGGGGAGTGAAAGAGAGAGAGAGAGAAAGAGAGCAACAGTGTGTGACTGTGTTCTACACAAACATAAGTGATATGATATATATGTGTTACATATACAGAAAATATGACGATGCAGAGAGTCTAATGTATTATTTATCACTGTAGTTGAGTGTGATGAGGGGCCATGATTCAAGAGATGCAAAGTCTTGAGTGCATCATGTTGCCATTCCCCTATCTCAACAATAGTAATAAATAGCATATAACTGGCTAGGCAGCGGCATATATTGTTTATACCATGGACGTTTTTCATGTTTATTTGATTTGAAAAGGTATTTTTGACAAAACCAATATGCATGGGGCTCAAATATGCAGTATTATAAAGTCACGTGGAAGAGGCCTCCTGACTATTGGATAGCTATTTCATTGTGTCGGAGAATGTAAAATGCAATGTATGATGCTGTAAACAGTGTTTTTCTCTTGTTAATTTTACCATACTGTAGTTATAACCTAGAATGTGACTTTTGAACTGAAGTAATACATGTTTGAAAGTGTGTTTTTTAGCAGAGGTTCTCTAAATAGTATGGTTTGTTGGGACATATTTATTGTATTGCCATAACTAACTGATTTATCACTAGAGTATTAGAATATGAAGATATCCCCTTTTTCGTTCACAATCATTCTAGTATATTATCAGGTTAAGCTCATGATAGCAGAAAATTATCTATATGTCGTCTGAGTTTTTATATTTTATTACATTAGAGAGCAGAAAACTCTCTTTAGATCAGTACTTAATTTGTGAAAAAAATTAGTGTGTGGCCCTTGTCAAGAGGTCACTGCAGCTCACACCACCCATTGCTCCTGTCAGCACTACCAATGGCAGTATTAACACAACTACTGCCATCACACACCTACAAGTTTGACAACTAAGACTATGCCATGCCCCCAAAGCTATAAGAATGGCTTGGGGGGGGCAGGTACCAGTCATTTTTAATGCATATTGAATCAATGAACAACTGTTGTTGTGCTAATCTCTAAATTAGACAAACAGCACCGCCATGCGGCAGACTGCCATAAGTGCAGGTGTAGGCAATTAAGTGCCGAGCACCGAAAACCACTTGCTCAAATTAAGCACTGCTTAGATAAACGATTTTAACACGAAGAGACAAACAAAAGTATGGCATGACTATAAACCTGTTTATCGCGTCCAACTAAATCACAATAATAACCTTTAAAACTTTCACTCCATTCTTGTTTTAATATACTAGCGAACAATAAGATAGTGATTACTTTGTGTTATTGTTCTTTTGTGTTGAGCTACATTGTATATTTCCCATGAACTGATATAACTTTTTGTTAATACAGTCTGAATTTGACAAGAAAGGTACAAAGTTTTGCATTATCAATTACAAACAGATAATAGTGTTAATTTAAAGAAAATGTCTTTCAATAAAGTAATACATATTTGTTAAAAGTATTAAAAAATGGTTGTCCAAAAGCAATGTAAAACTGAACTAAATGAAGACCCTTAATATTGATGAATTTATGCTTCGAAGTATGATTTGCTAAAAAACTATAATTGATAAGCATGCTCTTCTTCACTCTATTTTTTATTTTTTTATGACTCGATTTTAAATCTGCTGGGAGAAAGCTGTGATCACTATACCTTTATAATTCTAGTGTTAGGACTTTAAGCAGGTGTGCGGGTGTTCTATCTTAAACCACGCATCTGAATGATTTCTGTTTTCACACATTCTATCTTTTGATCTTTGAGATCTACCTATATTTGGATATGTTCACACTGAATAGGAACACCTTAAAATACATTCTCTTTACTCTTATTCTCCCTTTGGTTATGCTCACTTCAGGGCTTTCTACCAATTCATTGCTGATTCTGAAAGACGTGTAAAGATTATTAATTTTTTTATTGTCCTCGCTATTTCTATTTATTTCCCTATCTCCTGTTGATGGCTACTTTTCTTTATGTTGAGACACATACTCTGTACATATTTAGTTATGCCCTTTTTATATATGTAAAAGAGTTTGGCCCTGATGAAGGAACATATTTAATTGGCACTGCTGCAAAACGTTTTCGCCTGTTCCTGTCATTTGAAAGATAATAGCTAAGTTGATAGTAATTGGTCCGTGATCGTTGTCAATGATCAGCATGTTCGCTTTCTGAATCTATACAAAATACGAATAAAAAAATGACCGGCATCACCACCGCCAGCTAATTGGATTTGATTGGTACCACTGCTTAGACCTCAAATCTTGTCCTTTAGCGTTGCATTCAAATAGCGGCAGGGGGTGAGCAGTGTGTTAAATTTTCAGGTCAAATAGTCTCCAAAGGGGCCCCTAATTTCCCCCGCTTTAGTTCATTACTGAATAAAATAATTTGATAACCATGCTGCATGTGAACTGGGCATGACAATTTTAGGACACGTTCTTGAAGGAGTTCAAATCAAGCATTCTGATGTGTTAGTTTTCAAACTGAGTAAGCTGACAGTTTTCATGCACTCTATTACTGTTAATGTGGTCTCAGGTATCAAAAAATTAAAGAATTGTAAGTCTGCGTGGTTACTCGGGTCCGTGTACTAGGAAGAGCTAATAGGGCTGTTGAATTTCAATGAAGCGTTCACTAATAGTCACAGACCACAAGGAAATTGAAGATTTGCACCTAGGTAATGAACTGCAAGGTCATTGAGGTCATTTGGATGAGTATTGTCATTGCAGTCCTACAAACGAGAAGTTAATAGCAACACACCTAGGTGCACAGTAGCTTTAAGAGCTGGAACTCATCAAGGCATACCATGATGTGGCATAGCGGCCAGAGAAGCTGACTCCGGGGTGCAGGGCTCACGGTTCAATCCCTTGCTTCGGCGGCAGCTCAGCACCATGTGACTCTGGGCAATAGCTCACTTAATCTCCCGACGGCCCCCAGCGCCTTGAAATCTTAAGGGGTGATATGTTTGCGCTTTAAAAATATGGATTTATTATTATCATGTGGAAAGAGATATTGAGTCATCTTATATGACCATGTGCGTCAACATTAATTTCACTTCTTAGCCAACTATTCAGACTTGCATTAACTGCGCACATTTTCCATTGTTGTTATTACTCCTGCTCAGGGGAGTCAAGGTCGTTCCTGTTTTCCAGGAAGACAAAATGCTTTTTAGCAAAACGTTGAAAGAACATAATGTCAAAGCAGACAAGGTACTCGAAATCTTGGTAGAGAGGTGGATGAGCATCAGACAGAATAAGTCTGTGTTTGAGATGTGAGTAGAGCAGCATCTAGGATTTCCTAACCATTGGGACAGGCCAAGCTCTGGACGATATACACCAAACTCTACTCCGCCACCGGTTGCACTCCTTCCAAATTCTTGATAGGTAGACCAGCATTTTGTAGTGTGCATTGCTGGGTGAAGACATGGGGGCATGTGCATTAAGACTTCAGGATATTGATACGGAAGAAGGGGGCGTGTGTAGAAAAAGACCAAGGTGCACTGTGATCCAATTATGGGCCCAGTGCTTAATTTGTAAAAAAAAGAAGTGCCAGGGCTCCCGTCAGGAGGCCACTGCAGCTTCCACCATTGCCCTGCTATGATGCCAATGATAGGAACAACACAACAGCTAACCATCACACTCCCACAAGTGTGATAATTCGGATTATTTCAGGCCCCCAAAGCTATAAGAATGGCTTGGGCGGCACGTAATAGTCATTTTTAATGAATATAGCATTAATAATTAACTGTTGTTGTGGTCATCTCTAAATTAGCTAGACAGCGCCACCTTGTGGCAGGCTGCACAAGTGCTGGTGCTGACAATTAAGTGCCGGTGCCGAGCACCGGAAACCACCGGCTCAAATTAAGCACTGTATGGGCCTGCAGAGCAGGAATTAAGTAAACAAAATGGTTATATTAAAGAGGCTCTGGCTGCGTAAAAAAACATTGTCCATAGTTTCATTTTCAATTTGCACACAGCCCGAAGAGGAGTGAGTAGGTTCTCAGGATTCCTGACAATTTACGTCTTTTTCAAGAAATACCAGTCATCGGAGCACTTTGTTTTCTTTAATTCTGGGTCTTTTGGGCTGCAGAAGTGGCTTTCTTTGGAGGTTTATTTTGCTGTATTTGTTCTATTTCCTTGCCTACTCTTTCTAGCAGATATATTGTGATACGTCTTGTGATATCCAACTCTGTGTTCCATCAGAGATGTATTTATTTATGTTACGGCATTTAGAGCATGGCCCTATCCACAGGGGAAGGAGAGTGCTTTATTTATAACCATCTAATTATAATTGAACTTCTTTACAATACACATCTGTTATTCAGCACCAAGATACCCTTCGGGGTGAATGTGCACTTTACAAATACACGTTATGTTATGTTTATAACTTCATTGTATAACTGTACTCTGGGGGAATCAGGGTAACTTGGACCTAGCTAAAACGAAGGAGAACACTACAGTAGAAAGAGATCATCCATAATATGGAATGAACTTCAAATGCAACACTGGCAGGTGATGAGAGTGATGGAGAGCAGTTAGAGGTAGCGTTTTTTGCTTAACATAGGCCTCTACTTTACAGTAAAGTGTTTACCGGCCAGTGCTTCATTTGTAAAAAGGTAAGTGCCAAGGTCCATCTCAGGAAGCCACTGAATCTTGCACCACCCATTGCCCCTGCCAGTGCTGCCAATGACAGTACCAACACAACTACTAACCACTACAAGTATGACAATTCACAGTATTCCAGCGACCCAAAGGTATAAGAATGGTGTGGGTGGCAGGTAATGTTATTTTTTAAGGTATATTGAATGATTAAACAACTGTTGTTGCGCTCACTTCAAGATTAGGCAACAGTGCCGCCATGTGGCCGACTGTCATAAGAGCCGGTGCTGAGAATTAAATGTCGGTGTGAGCATCAGAAAACACCAGCTCAAATTAATCACTGGTTTACTTACTGCATCTTCCAGTGTGCAAAGTTAAGTTTCTTGCACAACTGCATTCTGAAAACTGTAGTCTTGATTCTAACCTTTTAAATCAATTGAACTAAACTATCAGATTACAATTGCTTTTAAAGTTGAGTCCAGTTCTGGAGCATTGACTCCCTGGTAACATGGAGCCACCCGGTAACCTGAAGGGTGAGGTTCACAAATGTCAGGCTCTGTAGCGACTTATGAGGCAGAGGCCCATGATGAGCGAGCTCTCATACCAGTGTGGCATGGGAGAAACCATGGAGGGGAAGATTTTCCGATCCACTGCGGAGAGTCCCAGAAAGGCAGAGTGAGGCAAGAATCTCGAGCTATAGTGGTGGGCAGAGGTCCCACTTGCTTGGGGTGGCAATTCTGCTCTCACTTTAACAGTGGAGAAAAAAAAATGGAGAGATGTTCTGCATTCACTGAAGATACAAAGTATTGAAAGAAACCTTATTTCTAAAGCAGTGGGGTAGCTAAGGGGGGACGGTCTGTTTTTGGGAGCGGTGGAGGTGAGCAAGTTGTGTCTGTCGACAACCACCATCCCCCTGCCCCCGTTAAAAAGTCGTCCATCGGCCGGCAGACACCACCCCCTGCCCGGAACAAGTCGTCCGACGGACGAACACCCCCCACCACCCCCCCTCCTGCTCTTACCTGCACCAGGCGCAAACTTAGGGTCCGTCCCGGGTGGCAGTAGGTCTAGCTACGTCACTGTTCTAAAGCCTTCCGAGAATGGAAATGCTAATTTTTCAAGGATATATCCAGTACGGGAGGTGCTTTCAGGATGACCTTTTTACTCTCTAAGAAAACATTTTAATCCCTACATCAATAACTTTTTTAATATATTCAAATTTCAAACCATATCTGGAGCGATGGTAGTAGCAAATGGTGCATTTAGGACAGTTACATTTGACAAAATTTGGTGGGTTTGGAAAATGTATTTAAAGGGGATATCGGATAATCTTGCCTGAGGATTGTTTCACACATGTAATGGCAATAGTGCATTTCTAAGCACAATGGCCAGTATGATTGGTGAAGACTACGTAGGCCTTTAATTCTCATTAACAAACAAGATGATAACAAGATAAAACTATTGCATAAGGACTGCTGCTACCATTTGCAAAATTTACCACTCAGTGCCTCTGACAGTCAAGGTTTGTGTATAAGGGCCCTGAGGACTAGGACGAGCGGGAAAATTTTGCATATTGGATTAGCAACCAAAAGTACAATTTTGCTGCAGCAACTTCCCACATGCCTTTTTTCAAAGGCATGACTTAAAATTAGCGTTGCATGAAGTTGCAAGTTTTTTTTTACAACATTCACAATGGTTTCTGGAAAAATGCAACTTTGCATAGTTTAAAAGTGTGCCTTTTTGCATACATCATTTCTGATAGGCCTGGTCAAAATGTTAATTACACTAGTGAAATTTGCCTAATTTCTGAATTTCAAGTGTGCCATTCGTGGAATCTCTTGAAATTTTGTATTATTTGTTTGCAGACAGGAGGCTCATTATATCAGAAAATACCTCAAAAAACACATTTTCTGCTTGCACCAATCTCCTGCTATTATCACGTGAGGCTTTTGTTTGATAAAAGACAGGGAGCTATCCGCAAATCACTTTTTATGGAATTTCATGATTTTTCACTCACCCCCTAATTTGTATCCCTGCATAATGGATAACAAGAAAGCTGCCCCTCTCAGTAACTCTAAAATATTGGGGGTGGGGCACCAGAGGGAAATACACTTCATCTTCGGGAAAGGTATTACACCCCATAAGTTGTTGAACCTGTCAACGAGTTTTCCTAGTGGGAATAAAGAGTAACATGCAATAATAATATTTGCAACCATTATTATAACATGGTGCTCTAATTTGCATCTTGTTTTGGTTGTGCAAAGTCCTGCTAATACCTGGACGAATTTGCATGGGCAATATCTCGATAATAAGCAAAATTAGCATCCAACTCGGCAACTGAAATCCAGGGGCGGTGCGTCCATTGGGGCGTTGGGGCGTTGCCCCACTAATCGTTCTACTTCTGACGCTAATTGCAGCAATCAGGACTCCTGATTGGAATTAGCGTCAGAAGTAGAACACCGACGCTGAAAGGGGTGGGGCTGAAGCTGCACTCGGGTTGATTGACAGCTCAATAGTGCGCATGTTCGTTTTTGGGTCGATCATTTTCACGATCAGCCCGAACATGCGCACTAGCCTTCCCCTTAAGAGACCGAGGGTTGCTTCATGCGCAGCCCCCGGTCTCCTAATGGGCAGGGAGTATCCCTGCCCTCAGCCAATCCTGGCACTGCTGGCAGCGCCAGGATTGGCTGAGAGCGTTCCTTGCGCTGAGAACTTGTGGCTGTTGCCCCCTCCGCCCCGATTAGTGCCCCCCAACTCCCCCCCATGTAACTTCCCCTAGTTCCTCATCCCCCCCACCCCCTGCCGCTGCCTCCCGCTCCTCTACAATGAGCCCCGCACCGCTGGACACTGAACATGGCCAATGGACGCAGCCTGGGCTCGGAAGCCGCGGTGGCGGACGGACTGCTCTCCCCATCCCAGGCCGGATTACTGTGCACCCCAGAGCCCCCAGAGTCCCCCGGGGCCTTCCTGTCCCCGGCCCGGGCGCGAAGGGAAGGAGTGCGCAACGGGAGGTGCTCCGAGGAGTCGGACAGCCCTCGGTCCAGCAGGAGCAGCCAGGACAGCTCCGGGTAGAGGACCCATAACCGAGCCACCAGCGGCATCATGAAGGTAAGAGCCGCAGACGCACACGAGCCACAGCGCCCGCCCGTCTGACCACAGCAGGAAGTGAGAAGCCTGTGACTGCAAGAGATCGCTAGCACTGAGAGTATAAATGTGGTGTCAACAAGTCCACTTTGCCTCAGAAATTTCAGCTGAGTGATAGAGTGAAGTGAAAATATCAGGGCATGTGCATAACGGTTAATCCCATCTTTCTTCCCTCTCCCCCCACCATCCCATGTTGGTCTATGAAAATAAGGGCAGTGCACATTCACCAGTTTCATTGACCCGTATGGGTTTGGGGGAAAATGGTATTAAGAAAAAAAAGTAGCATTGAATATTATTGATATACATAATGATACTGCTTTCTCATCCAGGAACCAAGTATGAGCCCAGAGGAGTACTTAATCAGCTGCATGTCATTGAAAGTAGGAGTAGCTGGGTTGTAAAATATCCAGTCTGGACAACAGACTTACGAGTCAGCCTGTAATTGCCATATTCATCACATCAGATAAAATCCCACTCTGCGGGGTTGGAATTCATTGGGTGTGTTGAATAGAACCAATTTTGAGTTTTTCCCCTATAATGGGGACTAACATGCAGATTTGGGGGCTTTTTGCATTCAATTACCACTGTCCTGGTATTTACAAGGGATTTTTGTTCTCATAAATATCTGCGGGTTTGACCTGTCAAAATGTATCCGTGTGATACGATTTTTTTACAGTACTGGTAATTCTGGTAACACAAGTTAACAATGATCTGCATCGCCCAAGGCTGAATCTTGGACAGGCCTAGTTACACTTGGAGAGCGCAAGCACATTGTGTTCTAGTAACATCTGTGTTCTTACAATTTTTGCACTGGCGAGATGCTCTATATAATTAAAGCAAGGTATTACTACAGCCATATGATGTACTGGGAATCAATAAGAGAAGTAATTATTGAAAAAACTTAACTCTAGTCCACACATACACTTAGAAGCACCTCGAGCATATCAACACAACATAAGTTCTTTAAATAGCACCATGGCAAGTCCACTCATTACGTCACGCAGTCAGTTGCTTCCTGGGCGCAGCCACCCAATAATTGTGCAGTCAACTGCACTCTAACCTTGTCCTGGGAGGCGTCATTTATACACCGCGAGTCTGCAGCAGAAAACACGTCTCCTGGTAACTGTAAAGAGTGGGCGCTGCAAACTGTGCACGTGCTTTGGGATTCATTCACCGTTCAGAAAGCACGTGACCTCACGATGCACTGGTCCCTTCTTTTTTTTTCAGTCGTAGTGACTAGAGTGTCATGGTGAGCACTAGTGCAAGCGAGGAAGGTGACCCCTCCTACCACCTGGTTGTGTAGTGAAAGGGGTGGTGCAGATGCCCCCGAAATTCACCGGTGCCACTACACCTGCTGCACCACTGACAA
This sequence comes from Calotriton arnoldi, assembly GCA_963921515.1. Taxonomy (NCBI): domain Eukaryota; kingdom Metazoa; phylum Chordata; class Amphibia; order Caudata; family Salamandridae; genus Calotriton; species Calotriton arnoldi. Next base: position 137,248 of record CAWUFW010003912.1, on the reverse strand, counting down.
CCATGCTTCCGAGGACCTCCTATGCGGCCCTTCAGCATGGCACAGATCTGCAGGACACCTTCCCAGTCATATGTGCGGCTTCGGGGGGTCAGGGGCGCTTATAGAGCAGGGTCTCATGTGGCTATTGGCATCCGGTTTGACATTCAGGGCCTATACAAGCCCACTGCACAGACTTTGTAACCTGACAGTGACAGCCTCAGCCTTTAGTCACAGACTGGGGGTTGAGGAAGCTTGATGGTCCTGTGGGGCGACTTCCTTATTCTCAGTTCTTACGTGAAATGGATCCAAATATCTGAGTCAGGCCCAAAGCGAGAGATATGTGCTTACTGTGTAACATGTCCGTACAGTGGCCAGTCCTCTGATGTGTGACATTAAAACTGGCCCTGTGTACATGCCCCTAAGTTAACACTGATGCCAAAAACATAGATTGACTTGCAAACAATGAATGTTAAAAACGTCGAGGGAATGCATTTTAGCCATTTAGTTCCTCTCTTATTTTACATGTTTACTTAATCTTGCATTCCCCACGAGTTAGCTATTTTATAATGTTGTTGTTTATCTGTATTTTTTTCTGTGCGTACTTTGAGGCTTGAGCCATGCCAGGTGTTTATGAGGGGCTTTGGATTGAGCACGCAGGCGCTAAGGCTAAAGCCAAACAAAGTGCCTGTCAGTGGGTTGACCTCTCTGCAGAGCACACAGAACAATGTTTGTGTATTCCATTTGCAACTGAAATTCTGTGGAAATGTGTGTGAAGGGGGTACACTGATGTCAAAATATTTGCAAGGCAAAAGTAAGAGAAATTAAGGTGCTTATATTTGAGGGAGTGCAGTGCATGTTGGGGGCGGTGAAGTGACAGAGATGTGAGGAAGGGCATTCGGGGAAGAGTGAAAAGAGGATGCTGAAGAGGAAAGAGAGGGGTTTGAAGATGTGCAGATGGACAAGATATGCAGAGACAAAGAGGATACATATCTAACATAAAGAAAACGTAATTGAAGGCCAAAACTCCTTCCACAGGCCTCAATGCTATTTAATTCACAGACTCACTATTTCAGAATTTAAACATTTTCAATGTTAATTATTTATAAGAAATCATTGTTGTTACTCATTTATCTTAAACAGCTAACACCCAGTGACAAAGCCAATCATACTGACAGGCTTTAGGCGTATGTCAGTTGCTGTGCCATTTATCTGGATAAAATTACATCTCAGAGAGAAACCAAAATACCGGTCTGATGGCACACTATGGGAATCACAGAAATGTATTTGGCATGTTCCTTTATAGGGAGCACCCACTTTTTTCATCTCACTTAAAGACCTGTCTGCACATATTTCTATATGATGGTTACAGCCAGCAGCTGTGGGTGCTTCCCGAAGTCTGGTTAGAGCATATTTTTCCAAAGTTAATGCTGCATGCAGTGCAAGACACTGGGCAAGCTAAGCATACATTTTAAAGGGCTAAAGTTGTCATGCAGAACAATTTACATATTACAGTAACTGTTGAACAAATTATTGCAAGAAGATACGGGACAGTTTTTAATGTGTTTAATATTCCAAGACTATATGTTCCCACTGCTTAACAAGCCTTGCTTTATCGCTGCATTCATTTGCTTTAAAATGCACCATTTGCCAATCTTTTTTAAATTTCTTTCTCAGGAGAGGGACTCTCCCTAGACCCCAGGTTTGTCCATTGAACTTGTTCACATCACTAACTAGTGTTTTCTATTGGAAAGGGTAGAGCCAAAGCAGTCTTGCTTAGTACCCTAACCCTCTTCAGAAGTCAGACTTGCTTAGCATCCCAGAAATTCTCTGAAATAAATAATGTTTGAGTTTTCTTTTATGAATGCCTAGAACTACTGAATTTTTAGTCCATTTATCACAGATATAGTGCTGAAAATCGCACCAAAAAGATGCCAATTTTTTTTTTAATTCTTCACGGGGGGAGAACCCCCCCGAACCCTCCTTATTGCTGTCGGGCTCACTCGCTGCGCTCGCTCGCATGCGTTCATTCGCTCTGCATACGCCCCACTAGTTTCAAATTCCACCAGCCACCACTGCTGAAATCCAATTCAAATGTATCACAGCAGTGTGTGTTTTCACGCGCACAGAAAACGCTGCAAAACGTAAAGTGGTAGAGAAAAATTCTGCAATCGTTTTCCAACAAAGAAATATGAATAATGTTCCAAACATGCAATCACACTTTGTGCGACATTCTTGGCTTGTTTGTGTTCTACTGGTGTGAAAATTATCTTTGCAGTTAAGAAAAAACTTTTCATAGCAAAGGCAAAAAAACTGCCCACCTCCCTTCACTTCTCCATTTCAATCGTGATCGGAAGCGGCCTGGGTGACGCAGCGTGGTGCGTGTAAAAGAAAGAGACGCCATTCCATTTGATCACAGCATATGGGGGCGGACGGGCTTCGTGACATTCTGAGATTCCTGTCAGATCCTTGACAGACTATATGAAAACATGTCCCGATCTTGTGTGTTCTGATGGAAAGCTCTGGATCGTGCGTCTGGCGCCTCATCACGCTCCAAGGTTGTAGAGACAAGGACCTTATATCCCTTTCACTGTCCTTAAATGGAAGATACCACAATGCCCCCCTTCAAGAGCAGTCGAAGGAATGGTTACTTGTACCCCTGTGGCCTGTGGCCTGTGGCCTAGGAAGAGACTCCTCAGAGCTGCTGTCACAATACAGACGGTGACGTAATGCAAAATGATGGCGTCTTCCTGCAGAATGGGAAGAAGCCCCTGCGTCACCAATATCTCACAGATATTAACCAGCCTTGGGTGGAATGGGGCTTACCTGAAGGATTGGGACCTTTGAAGACTCCTTCCCACTCCACCCCCCACCACCACCGCGCCGCAGGGGTCTGTGTTACGCCCCTCAACATCGTTGTCTTATTCCAGCCCAACCACAGCCCTTGCAAACTCCAGGACTACTGGAAGGTTTTCACCATGTGGTCACCTCTGACCCTCGTAGCTTTGTTAAACAACAAGAGCTATCGTCACCTTGGAGAGAGACACGTGGGACATGGCTCAACGTGAGCTAAAACACAGAAAGAGATAGTGTGAAGTCTAACCGTTAGAAAAACCGAGTGTGGGAGAGAAAGGCAGCGATAGATGGGGAGAGACAGATAGGGGGAATGAGAAAGGGAGAGCGCGAACGGAAGGGGGAGGAGAGAGACGCACAGGGCTCGACATGAGACAAGAAAGAGATAGCATGGGCCCTGATGCCTTACCGGGTGAGAAACAGAGGGGCATATGTACAAGCCCCTATCGCCACCACAACGTCACTTTTTCCGACGTTGTGGTGGCGATAGGGGCATTGCCTTATTTACAAGGCAGCGTTAAGCCACTTAACGTGGCTTAACGCTGCCTTGTAAATAATGCCCCCTTTCACGCTATGCTTAGCGTGAAAGGGGTGGGCAGTGGGTGTTGGTGGGCTTTCCACCGCAACACCCATTGATTTTGATGCTGCCCCCTATGTACAAGGACAGCGTACATAGGAGGCAGCGCCAAAACTAAGACCAGGGAAAACCTGGTCTTAAGTTGGTGAAGCGAGGAGAAATGCATTATTTCTCCTCGTTTTTGGTTTTTCCATGTGTTCTGCCTTGTGCAGCACATATGGAAAAAGCAAACTGTCATGTATTGTTTATGTACAGGAAGGTCCCCCTTCCTGTACATAAATAATCTGCAATACAAAATGCCATTTTGTGACTTTCATGTGTGCTGCATGAAGCAGCACACATGACAGTGACAGAATGGCATTTTAGGATTGTTTATGTGCAGGAAGGGACACTTTCCTACACATAAACAATCCTCCCCTGCACGCAGACACCATTGCACTAAGGGTGCCTAGCGCCAGCGCAGGGGGAAACGCAAGGCCGCACCATATCCTCGTAAATATGGTGCAGCCTTGAGTTTCAGAAGTGGCGGAGTGAGGCGTTAAGCCATGACGGCTAACGCCTGACTCCGCCACTTCCTCGTACATATGCCCCAGATTGTCAGAGAGAAAGTGGAGAGAATATGGGAGATATCGATAAAGGAATAGAAAGAGGGAGAGAGAAAGCAAAAGAAATAGAGCGGGAAGGAGGGGAAGATATAATGGAAAAGAGGAATGGAAGAAAGAGAGAAAAAGGGAGCGATTGCACGAGAAAGAGTTCGGCAAAAGACAGAGTAAACGAGAAGTAATTACAGACTGAGTGTGCAAGGAGGAAATTCTATTTGGCATTCTGTTCTGACATTTTAAAGTTTGTAAACAAGAACAGGTAGCAGGGCCTAACACAACTATAAGCATTCGTCCTTTATCTGGAAGGTCAAAATCAGTGCCATGCACACATGTGCCTTTAATAGAGTCAAGATAGACATGTATTACAATGTCTTATAAGAAAGACATAAATATTTATATATAAACGTTTATATATAAAGCGTTAAAAATCGAACACAAAATTGATGCTACATATTGATTACCTTCTAACTCGACCTCTCAAGAACCGTCAAGAAATTGAATCTGCCTGAGATCTACTGGACAACACTGGTCGAGCAGTGCAACCACATCACCCAGCACTAGCAGGAAGAAACACTGGATGCATTTTACATCACAAAGAGGCATAGAAGTGCAAAAACAAAATGAATCATCTCTTCAAAAAAACAACAAACGCTATGCTCAAACCAACCAAATTGGGATAAAACACATATCGAATTTATTCACCTACAAGACAGCAAAAGCATACTGTGTGCAGGGACATTCCTAAATGATGCGTATGGAAAGCAAGATTAAGAGGGTGTACCTCAGGGCTTTAAGTGAGTGGGGTCCTGCCAGTGCTCAGCACCAGCAGTTGGAAAAAGCACATGCTGAGACGGGTCCCTATTGGGCTCTCCATTTTTGCCCGCACCCTCAGGGAGAAAAAAAAAGTCTAAACTCTGCAGCAGTACCACCCTTCACTGCCTTTGATGTAACTTCAAAGAGACTCATTATAGTTCTTTCACAGACTCATTATTCAGAACTGAAGCATTTTCAATATTATACAATTTTAGACAAAGCTCCCAACGGCTGACCAAAGGTTCAGCACCTCAATCCCTGTCGCATTAAATGTATTGTCCTGTGCATCTACTTCCGGCCCTCGCCGCCGTTGAGCGCCACTGGAATCCAGAAAGGGAAAAGTACTTTTGAGTGGAAGGTGCACCAGAAATGTAGTCTGGATAACAAGTTTAGTCCATCATCCTTCTTTATTTCAAATTGAATTAAAATCGGCCATCAGCCAACGTGTTTCGTTCCTTTTGCATAAGGAACTTCATCAGGGCTTAATATATAATGTAGAGCATTCACAAAGATCCTTATTGGTCGTGGTAGTGTTGCCCGGGTATTCACCTCAGAGTAAGGGTAAATCAAGTCAAATCCCCGGTTCAAATCCTAGTAGTCCAGTATCCCCGGTTACAGCATGGTTGCCAGACCTTGCTGCTGGAAACCATGCCGTAACCGGGAATACTGAACTACCAGGATTACATTTTCAATATTATATACAACAAAGCCATGGCTGTTGCTTATTTATCTTATGCAGCTAACAACCATTGACAAAGCCAATAGCCTTGACTTGTTGTAGGTGTAATGTTACTTGTTGTATTATATATCTGGATGAAATTATAGAAGCAGCAAAATACCAGTCGGGTGGCACACTATGCTAAACACAGATTTTTAGTTTATGTGTCTTTAAGCCAAGCCCTAAAATTACACCGGCCATGCACCTTTGAGACACCCCCCAGTTTTTTCATCCGACTTAAAGCCCTGGTTTACCTTATTGTTAAGCATGCAGAAAACACATACACACCCCTTTCTAAAGCTTGTTTAGCAAACCTGTTGGCTATGAAGTAACCACTACCCGGGTGTGCTTTATCCTTGGACATCAAAACGGACTAGATATTGTAAGTAGCTATTAGCCCTGGCTTGCCCTTTTGTACTATGACAGTCACCTTCCTATCTATCAGTGGTATCAAGGAGTGTGTCAAATTCTATCTTTTCATCATAAAATTTCACAACATTTCATGAAAATTTACTCTTGTAACCAAATGCAGTTTACCGTGTGATTTTTTTTTTTACGCCTGCACACACCTCTCATAAAAAAAGCCTGGCCTGTTACTAGAAGGAGACTGGTTCAAGCAGAAAATGTCTCATAAAACATTTTCTGTTCAAACCAATCCCCTGCTGGTAACTCGTGAGAATATTTGCACGATGCAAAATTTGTGTAACAAGAAATTCAGAAAATTCACAGATTTTGCGGTGTTTTTCAAAGTTTGGCCAGAACTAATGTTGTAAGCTCCTAAAGTTCTCATCATGTTCTGCATCTCTCACCCTTTTTATTTATTTATTTTTTTATTTTATTTAACATTTTTGTGAGAGAGCAACCACATTAGGCATACATGTGTACATTCAATAAACATTTGTAGATATATTACAGATCGACAATGCATCTATTTCGCCGGAGACAATCTGGGCTTCACCATAGAGACAGCAAACTTCCAATATTGACATTTGGAGGTACGGTGTGTTAAAAACAATCAAGGCTAAGCTTCCCACATCCCAACAACACACACATAAGTCATCCATTCATAAGCAGGACCATAATACTTTCCGAGCCCACACCAACACAATAGCGAGTACAGCAAACTAGGTGTCTGAGAGAGAGGGGCAGTTCTCCTTCCGACTGGGTCTAGCTCCAGTGTCCTGACTCCCGCGCATACGCAACCAATCACTAAATGGACCCCAGATATCCCTAGGCTTGGACGCTGTCGGCATAAGATCCCAGTAGTTAGCCAGCTGCTCTTGACAGTAGGCCACATCTTTCAGCCATGTGTTTATGTGCAGCTGGTGCGGAGAGCCCCAATGTATGGCCAGTCTACGCCGCGCAAGAACCAGCAGCATTGCAATTAAACGACTGTATTCTGGTTTGGATTGGGCCACATAGCCCAGCAGCATAATCAACGGGGTACACTCCAGCACCTCGCCTGTAATATCTCCTATGACATTTGCCACCCTCCCCCAATATTCAGAGACACTGGGGCACTCCCAAGCAATGTGCATAAAGGCTGCACCCTCTCGCCCACATCTCCAGCAGTTAGACGTTGAACGTATCCCTATTTTAAATAGGTGTTGTGGTGTGCGATAGAAGCAGTGCAGAAATTTAAAGTGGATTAAGCGTAGTTTGTAGTTTGGGGATAGACATTTCGTTTGTGAACAGCAATAGGCCCATATATCGTCTGTGATCTGGTCTGGTAAGTCCTCGCGCCATTGCGCAAGCGCCCCAGGGTCGGACCATGGCATGTGTAGCTGCGTGTAAGTGTATATCCTGGTAACCAGTTTCCGTGGCGACGGTGTGGCCAGCAGGTTATCCAGGGAGTGAAACGTGGGGGGAGAGGCCGGAAACGATTCATGTTGCTTCTTGCATGCCACTTTAAATTGGTGGAGTAGAAGCCTCTCCAACATTGGTACAGGGCCGCACGATTGCGCAGTAGGTTCAGGTAAGAAAGTCCCCTCTGGGTATAGATCTGCCATTGTCCTAAGTCCCATTTTATGAGCCCTCGCCACTGCCCCCTTATCCTGTAAGAAGGGGAAACTGGGATGGTACGCTAGCGGCACTAGGGGTGCATATAGGCATTGAACTCGGGATCGTCGTCTCAGGCCCTCCCAAGCCCATCTAGCCGTCTCCACTGTGTTAATTTCAGTTGGGGATCTACGATAGGGATAGTACACCGCCACTTGCAGTGGTATCTGATCCGCAATATCTCGCTCCGTCGCCACATGTGGTTGGAAAGGAGTAGGATAGACCCAGTAATACAAGAATTGGGCCTGTGCACTTAAAGCATACAGTTCAAAGTCTGGGGCTCCCAGGCCGCCCCTGGACAGTGGACGTGTGAGAATGTCCCAGCTGATTCTGGGCGGACCTCCCGCCCAAACCATAGAGATCGCAGCCGAGCGAAGCTGTTTAAAAACGCCTGCGTCAGAGGTATCGGAATGTTCACAAACAAATATAAAAATTTAGGGAGGACTATCATCTTCAATATTGCTATGCGTCCTGCCAGCGACAGGGGAAGTGCGGACCAGAATTTTATTCTATCCGTGAACCAGTCAAACAACCTCCCAAAGTTGAGGCTCCAGATAAGCTGGAGGTCCCTGCTAAGCCATATGCCCAAGTATTTTACAGTTTCCTCCTCCCACTTTAGCGGGAAGTCCAAGGATTGGCTCAGGGGGCGGTCGTCAGGGGCAGTATCGAAGACTTTCTCCAGTTTACCGTGATACCAGAAAGGCCTCCAAACCGAAGCATCTCCCTCAGCAACGGATTTAGGTTGTCATCCGGGTATCTGACATATAGGGTAATATCATCCGCATACATAGATGTGATGAGATTGCGGTCCGTGAAAACCAGGCCCCTCGACGAGTGGTATTGGCGTATTCGGGCAGCTAGTGGCTCCATTGCAATAGCAAATAGCAAGGGGGAAAGCGGACATCCTTGCCGGGTGCCTCGGGAGATCTCAAAAGCGTCTGAAAGGAGTCCATTTGCCAGCAGGCGCGCCATAGGCCGTGTATACAGCAGTTGGATAAGTTTGATAAATTTAAGACTCAGGCCCAGTCTGGTGAGGATAGTGAAAAGGTAAGACCATTCAAGTGAATCAAATGCTTTAGTAGCATCCAAAAAGACTGCAGCAGCTGGAAGCTTGGGCTCTATTTGATGTACAACCGAAAAGAAGGTGCGAAGATTGTGGGCTGTCGAACGACCCGGAATAAATCCGGATTGATCCGGTCGGGTAATGAGGGGCATCAGTGGTTGGAGTTTATTTGCGACAAGTTTAGCTAGGATTTTAGTATCCACATTCATCAGGGATAGTGGTCTGTATGAATCACAGCTGGTTGCTGGTTTGTCTGGCTTTAAAAGGTTTATAATAACCGCCTCTCTCAGTGTTGGTGGAAGAGTCCCCGATTCCAGGGATTCCTGATAGACATCAAGAAGACGAGGGGCAAGTGTCTCAACGTATGTCTTGTAGAAGAGCGTAGTCAGTCCGTCCAAGCCAGGCGCCTTACCTGACGGCAGACTCCTAATCACCCGCGTAACGTCCTCTAGTGTGAATGGGAGATCTAGATATTCCCTATGCTCAGGGCTCAGCCATAAGAGCTGTACAGAATCCAAATATTCCGTGAGTTCTGCGGAAGTAGACGTGTGCTTTGTGGTATAAAGGTCAGAATAGTAAGCAGTTAGGTGCGCATGTGTGTCCACTTGGCCTCGGACAGGCGGGGCGCCCATATCTGTCAGCTCAGAAATAAATGTAGGTGCTGGGGTTTGTTTCAGCAGATTCGCGAGGGTTCTGCCTGGTCTATCTCCCTCCCCGTAGCTTCTGGCTTTAGTCTCCTTACCCAGAAATCTGGTCTCCCTCTCCGCCTCCTCCCCAAAATCGGATATGGCTTGTTTTATCGAGGCTAGTACTGTTACGTCATTCGTGGTATAGAATGTGTTTTCAAGACCTCGTATGGTGCTCTCTAGCGTCGTTAAGGTTGTGCGTATAGATTTCAAGACCCCCGAGCCCTTGGAGATGCATGCACCCCGTATAACCACCTTGAAGGCCTCCCAGAGCGTTGCTGCAGAGTCTACTGACCCCTCATTTGTAGTGAAATAATTATCTATTTCAGTCGCTATTTCCTCCTGAAATACAGTATCTAAAAGAGCATGTGGGGAAGCCGCCAGCTAAAGGCCCTCGGGAGTGTATTTGGGGCGCGCCAACTCAGCAACACTGGGGCATGGTCTGAGAGTGTACGCGGAAGGTGTCTTGCCTCCACCGTCCATGTCAGCACATCCGCAGAGAGTAGCCAGTAGTCTAGGCGGGACCAGGCCTGCTGGTGAGCAGTGATGCAAGTCCCCTCTCGTAACTTGGGGTTGAATTCCCTCCAGACGTCCCGCAGCCCATTCTCCTTCAGTATAGTGTTTAGTAGTTGAGTAGTCTTAGTGTGTGGGTTTCGCGCCGTTCCCTCTCTATCTAGAGTATTATCCGACACAACATTAAAATCACCGCCCCAGATAACAGTATCACAGCCCATTTGTACTATCTTGGCCCATACATCCAACAAAAACTGCGGGTCGTCTGTATTTGGGCCATAAATGGCCACCAATGTCACACGCGTGGAACAAAGACATCCAGTCATCAAGACGTAACGCCCATCTTTATCTGCCAGTGTCTCTATCGTTTTCCAGCCCAGTCCTCGTCTAATCAGTAAAGTGACCCCCCTAGCATAATTGGAAAAGGTGGCTGAGTGAACCTCTCCCCAATATCTGTGTTTAAGCTTGGAATCAGTGCCACAACTCAGGTGCGTCTCTTGTAGAAAGCAGACATCAATACGGTGCCTGCGTAAATACGTGTGTACCAGTCTAGCTTTTTTGAAGTCATTTAGTCCTCAGATGTTCCATGTTAGACAGTTAACTACAGCCATGACCAACGGTATATATCAGTGAGTGGACAAGCTGCCTTGGGATAATCTCCACATTCCCCATGTTGCCCTCCTAGACTAGTGCATTTGAGAAGCCGATCTTTCATTGCCCTCTTGCTCCGTATGTAAATCAAAAAACAATAGTACATTTCTCTCTTCTTATGAACTCCCATCCCCTTCCCCTCCCACTACAACCTCCCAATTAGGTCGAGAACTACCCTCCCCCTGTGAAACCCTCCCATAAACAAACATATAAAATACAAACTCATGGGAGATCTCCCTGTGAGGGCGTGGAACAACGGCTAATACCCGCCTGGTGGCGGGGTGGTCAGGCTAAAGGATATCAACGTGAATAGCCTCCACAGTCAGCCAACTTCGGTTTACCAGACATATCGCAAATCACATAACCGTGTCAACAGTGAATTATTCTCTCGCCCCCTTCCTGGCGTTCAAATGTCCCATATCAATGCTTTAGAAGCTGTAAGCAGATTCAACTATTGGTGCGCAAGTGTCAAACAGTTAATCATTATCAGCAAGCAACGTGTGTGAGTTCTGTCTCTCTTTTGATGGGCTCTGCTGCGAGTTCCGTGGACAAATATGCTTTGTGTATTTAAGAGCGGATTTGGCGTCCGTAAAGAAGTGTGCCTGGCCGTCATAGGTGATTTTTAGCTTTGCCGGGTATAACATCGCATACGGGATGGAAGATGACTGTAGCATCCGTTTTGTTGGAAGAAACTCCCGGCGCGCAGCCTGCACTGCTGGAGTGTAGTCAGGGAAGAAGGATAGGGTGTTTCCCTGGTGACTTACAGGGCTCTTCACCCGGGCCTCCCTTAGGATTGCATCTCGGTCCGCATAATTCAGTATACGCGCAAGAATAGGCCGTGGTGGAAGGCCCGGTGCTGGCCTGGGACCCAGTGTACGGTGGGCACGCTCCACCGCCAGCAGTGGAGACAGGGCAGGCCCAAACAGTTCTTGGAGGAGAGTAGTGATGTAGGGTTCCATCTTTGAGATGGCTGTTGATTCTGGAAGGCCAAGAATCCGAACGTTGTTCCTTCGAGAGCGGGCCTCCAAGTCTTCATTCTTTGCCCTGATCACCTCCATCACTTTCTCCATGTTGGACAGCTGGGACTTGACCTCAGATTGTGAATCCTGGGTATCCGAGAGCCTATTTTCCACCAGGTCTAAGCGCGTTTCATGTGTGTCTACCCTCTTCCGTACGGCATCTAGGCTAGCCGTCAAGGAATCTATTTTCCCGTCTATTGTCTGTAAGCTTGAGCGCATATCCTTTAGAATGGATCGCAGGTCATCCCCAGGCAGATCTGGTTCCACCCGTAGTACCGATGCACCTCCTTGATCCGTCGGGGCGTCCATGTTGCGTGTCTGACGTTTTTCAAAGGAAATTTTCGATTGCTTAGGGTCGGTCTTACCCATAGTGTCTTAAGAGCAGTCCCTCACGGCCTGACCGCGCAGGTGTATCTAGTATCCCGCAACGTTTCGAGAAACAAGACAGTATTTCTCCTTCCCTCGGGCAGCGTCAGGTGGATCACTCACAGTCAGGCAGGGCCTCCAACCTTCACCCTTTCAATATGCACGGGCCCGTCTCAAAATTCTCCCCACAGGGGTGAGCCCTCAGCCGGTAGAGTCAAGACGACAGCATGGGCCCCCAAGATGTAGCGCCCTCACTTCGTCAGCAGCAGATATCCAGCCAGGCCGCTCCAGGGTAACATAGCATGTAGGGTCATTTTAGCACTGAGAGCGAGCCATGAGGGATCAGGCACTCCGCACCATACAGCCCATGGGGGTCAGTCACCACCTCATCGTGCACTCCATAGATTCACCGATGGACCCCAGCACTAGCACCACAAGGATCCAGGGCTCCCATCCTCAGAGACCATCGGTCAGACCGGGCTCAGGACTTCGCATCAGATCTGGGACGGGCCCTGCAGTCACGCACCAGGGCAAGGAAGGCTCCGGCAGGCCACAGCGCGACAAGCCACTCACCAGCCCTCTACGCCGATGAGCGAGCTCCGCCACCGGCCCTCCGTGACCCCCCCGCTTCCCGTCACCTGTACCACAGCCCGTTTGCCGTCTGTAGAGGCAGGCGAGCACCCCAGCCTCAGTGGAGGATCCCTTCCCTCGGCCTTCAGCAGCCGATCACACCCCTCTCAGCAGCAGCACGCTACCGCTGGAAGCGGAGCGGGCGCCTCAGTACCGCGAGGGGTCTCCTTCGGTGGCCACAAGCACTACACTCACCTCCTCAGCCTGTAGGTATTTCAGGCCGCCCCCGATGTTCAATCGCCTCTTCGTCCGGCCCACGGCCTCCAGTGCGAGTCCAGCCGCGGTCTCAGTTGATGTTGCCAGCCGCAACTCCTCCGGCGGGTGCCCCTCTCCACCGTCCGCCCTCCGGGATCTTGACAACGCGCCTATGGGTATCTGCCCACAGGAAACCAGCAGTTGGGTCCTCGCCTAGTCCCACAGACAGTTCAGGCGGTCATTGCAAGACCCGGATCCCAGATCGGGGTGCTGCGCAGTAGCCTTGGAGATGGCGGCGGCCATTTTCTATATACAGACGCGCCCGCGGCTCCTCGATAGTTGAGCGGGTTCCAGGCCTCCCAGACACACGAAAGTCACCACATCGTGTCCGGGGGTGCTGTGTTTGCGATATCTGTCATTTTCCCCGGTTTCCGCCGACCTGGGCCATGGTATTTGCCGTTTGTTCAAGCTCGACCTGCAGAGCCCCTTCAACAGGCGACCAACCTGCAGCGCGTCGTGGCCAAGCCATCCTGCATCTCTCACCCTTTGTGCAGTCTGTGATGTCTTTGGGGCAAAGGAGGACAGGATAGCTCACCCACTTTCCTGGTATTTTAGATCAAGCCTTAAACCCTCCAGCTCTTGAGGAAACCAGATCCATGAAACTAGAGCAATCCTTAAAAATCCTCTACATGACTCACTGGGAAGGACAGCTAAAGAAGAACACCAGGCTGGACTGTATAGAGATCTTTGTGCAGCCAGTGGCCCATAGCCCTCCGCTTCTATCAGGAATGAGCGTTCACAAAAAGATTACCACCAGGTGCAGACCTGTGGGCTGCAAACAGGTGATTGAAACAGTTTGACACGAGCAGAAGCAGAATCACTGAGAAACCAGGCTTTGCAATCCCTGCGAGAGGGGAGGAACCACATTTGATAGGTATTTTACCTTGAACTGTCCATCATAGAATGATATGAGAGAAACATAAGTTTAGAATTTCCCTAAGACAGAAAGATTGTTCCCAACACAAATTGGAGAAACACTGTGCATCATCCAATGGAATTCAGAGAGACTGACATTTCTGCCAGATGTACTTGATTTTATTACTAGGTTGGGCACAATATGCAACATTGTGGATGCTCAGCTCAGCTATATTTGCTGATATAATCAGTTATGTATGAAAAACTGAAAAGCAATGATGTAATGTACTGATTTGTGGTCTATTAACTCTGGCAAGATTGGTATAATGGATCATATTAATATTATGTATTTACATTTGAAAATGCTGATTTTGAAAGAGCAGAGAGAACTAGTGCAGCCCATGAGAGCAGTGCCAAGCCAGGCATTAGGCAATCCTGTAGACAACTTGCATCAACAGTGCACTACAGAAAGCCTCAAGTCATACCCAAGGAGCTCTATGACATCACACAGATAGTTTTAACTCCAAAAATGGTGACATGGCCCCCAAGAGAGTGCATTGCACCATCTCATCCTTGTGAGCTCTTCACCCCCCAACAGAGAGTGCTGTACGCTTCTCCCATGACAGATCATTGTCATTGCCCATCAAGGATGAAACTGGTCTTGGTTGCTTGGGTTCCTTGCTAGAGGGATCATGGCCTAGTACTTTGGGGTGGAATTTTCCAATAGGAGCAGAACCAAGACTGAATTGCACATGGCTGGTGCCGGTCTGGAAATTAAATTGACAGCGGGCAAAGAAATTAAGGCTATGGAATGTGGCCACAAGTAATTACCAGTGGCTAAGATTATTTCAAGCATTCTACCCATAACTTCTTCTCTTTCTTGTTTTACTAATTGCCTTAAGAGTACCATACTAGCCCACAGAACCATACCAGCCCGCACACAGTTCACCATCACCCTTTGGAAACCCCCTCCCCCCAAAAGACCCCTAATGGAAAGCACCAATGTTACATAATGAAAGACTCCTTATCACCCCACAGAGCTTCATAGTAACACACCATTTAGAGTTTCCCCATATCACTCAAGTGAGAGCTTAACATCAAGCCAGATAGAATTTCACATCACCGAAAATAGAGGTCCATCCTACCACTTAAATACATGCTTCCCAGCATAGTGCTCCGTATCATTGAAAAAGCACGTTATCATGTCAGGGAGAACTCTACACCTTTCTCGGAAAGCATTCTAACAAACATCAAAGCGCTCCAAACCACCCTGTACAGAGCTCTATCTAACTCCATAAACAGCTCAGTGTTACCACTGTCAGACCCTCTGAATTGCATGAATGTACATTTACTATTCAATCACCAATGTAATCTAGACTGTGATTATTTTGACATGGAAAATGTATCTTGTGAGGATTCTTATCTGAAACATGAGCTGCGTAATATATGTCTGTGGACCCCAAGGAAGATTACAGTGTTTCTATAACCATGTGGCTATTTTAACACTGTAGAGTGGCTTGGGTCCATAGACGTACTCTATGTACTCCAACTGCAGTCCTTATATTATATATATTTGAATATATATATATATTCATTACACCCTCTGAAGTTTTCCATATCAGCCTCTTAAGCACTACGTGCCATCCTATCAAGCCCTCCATATAAAATACCATAGTAGGCATATATGTAGAGCACGTGTTCACCCAAGAGTGGTCTCTTGGTGTTATGGACAGATAACAGATGCTATTTTTACCCAAACCAACAGTACTACTTTTTATCGACCTTAGAAGGGTGAATGGCTCCATTTGGACCACCGCTATTAGAACCTGTGATGTTTGGGACAAGCATTTGTCCACTGAACTAACAGATCTGGCATGCGCACCCACTGAACACTCAATGCCACCAACTTTGAGAATACTGTATCAGTCCATAAACATTCGGTATCACCCTCATTGAACCACGTTTCCCTCTGAAATAAGCCACATCAGCCAATTGACCACACAATATCATCCCATGGAGCATTCTGTATCATCCCATTCATTATTTCATACTAGTCCATTCAGTACCCTGTATCACTAACTGTGCACATGCAACAACAGCCCATTGAGCACACAGTATCATCCTATAGAGCAGTTCATACCACCTTACAAAGAACTGAATTTCACCCCAAAGATTAAAGTACATGATAGTAACAGAGAACACCATATCACCATAAAGAAGCACGTGCACTCTGAAAATAGATTACTCCAGGCAACCCAGAGGTGTTTCATCTAACACCAGGGAGCATTTGTAACGTCAAGGAGAGCAGAACTGCAATCAAAGACGTGTGCTATATTATATAGCATATATATCAGCTTTTAAAGGGTGAACTGTTATTCATGTAGAGTAAAATAGTGTACAAAGAATAATACTTTACATGAAAACAAGAATTTTACTGTTTAGAGGGCATAAAACAACACTTTACAGAGAAAAATATCACAGAAAGGTAGAAAACCCCTATTCTATTGAGAAAATACAAGCATAACACTATCCTATAGAGAATAGAATATCTATCTATAGAGCGCAGTTGGTCATATAATAAAAATATTATCGTGACATACATTTGAAAATCATCAAATAGACAGTAGTAAATACCACCCTATGTAGTGAAGGAAATCATCCAACGGAAAGTTATCAAAAGCAGAATCTCATACCATAGAAAGGTGAGCCGAGTTGTCCACAGAGTAGACTTTGACCATGAAAAGGAGACAGTCATCATTTGCAGAAAAGAGAATATACTCTTACACAGAACATACAAAATGTCACTGTATACATAAAAAGTGCACCATCCTCTGTGGAACAGGCATGTTCATTGCATAGAAAGTAGAACTGTATCCAAAAAATAGCATATCATATTATATAGCTCAAAGAGCAATCGTATAAAATGCAGAACTTAGCCTACAGACAGTAGATTATCACCCATGGACAGCATTTTATCTTGGAACAGGAAACATCATTGGCAGCGAACAGTATATCAACTAACATTGTCACTCTAGGCAAAATAGAAGACGGCCAATTGGCAACGCAATAGGCAAAAACGAATACACTCTTATTACTCTGAAGAGATCAGAAACGAAACCTATTGAAGCTGAATATTACCATGTAGAAAGCAAAATATCACCACGTAGAGAGCAAAGTATCACCTTATTGATAGCAAAATCTAATTCTTCAGCGTTTGGGAATGCGCCTATAGAGAAATAAGTCAAACTTATAGAAAGCAGAGTATCTTCCTGTCGAAACCACAATATCACCTGGTTGAGAGCAGAATTTCACCCAACAGTGCTCAGTATATCTCAGCCTAAAGAGCAGAATATTGCTCATTAGAGAGCAGGATATTGCTAAATTGAGAATAGTATTATGATGAGCACAGAGAGGAGAACATCAAACAGAGATCACAATATCACCTGGTAGAGATCAGAACGTATTCCATGAGAGAGCAGAATTCTACCCTGTAGAACATCACTCAGAAAGAAGAATATCACCTCTTAGAGGGCAGAATATTACCCATTAGAGATCTGAATATTGCCCAGTAGAACATCACTCAGAAAGGACAGTACCAGCTATTGGAGAGCAGAATGTCACTCACTGCAGAGCAGACTGTTACCCTGCAGAACATCATGCAGAGAGAAGAGTATCACCGGGCAGAGATCAGAATATCACCCGTTAGAGAGCATAATATCACATGTTAGAGAGCAGAATATTACCTATTAGAGATCTGAATATTGCCCGGTAGAACAACACCCAGAAAGGACAATATCCGCTGTTAGAGAGAAGAATGTCACTCATTGCAGAGCAGGCTATTACCCGACAGAACATCACTTAGAGAGCAGAGTATCACTGGTTAGTGAGAAGAACGTCACTCATTGCAGAGCAGGCTATTACCCCACAGAACATCACTTAGAGAGCAGAGTATCACCCATTAGAGAGCAGAATATCACTCGTTACAGAGAAGACTATTACCCTGCAGAACATCACATAGAGAGCAGAGTATCACCGGTTCTAGAGCAGAATATCACTTGTTACAGAGCAGACTATTACCCTGAAGAACATCATGTAGAGAGCAGAGTATCACCCGTTAGAGAGCAGAATATCACTCGTTACAGAGCAGACTGTTACCCTGCAGAACATCATGTAGAGAGCAGAGTATCACCCGTTAGAGAGCAGATTATCACTTGTTACAGAGCAGACTATTACCCTGCAGAACATCACTTAGAGAGCAGAGTATCACTGGTTAGAGAGCAGAATATCACTCGTTACAGAGCAGACTATTACCCTGAAGAACATCATGTAGAGAGCAGAGTATCACCTGTTAGAGAGCAGATTATCACTCGTTACAGAGCAGACTATTACCCTGCAGAACATCACTTAGAGAGCAGAGTATCACCGGTTAGAGAGCAGAATATCACTCGTTACAGAGCAGACTATTACCCTGAAGAACATCACTTAAACAGCAGACTATCACCGGTTAGAGAGCAGAATATCACTTGTTACAGAGCAGACTACAGACTATTACCCTGCAGAACATCATATAGAGAGCAGAGTGTCACCCCTTAGAGAGCAGAATATCACTCGTTACAGAGCAGACTATTACCCTGAAGAACATCACTTAGAGAGCAGAGTATCACCGGTTAGAGAGCAGAATATCATCCACTAGAGAGCAGAATATCACCTTTTAGAGAGCAGAAGATCACCCATTAGAGATCTGAATATTGCCCAGTAGAACATCACCCAGAAAGGACAATATCAGCTGTTAGAGAGCAGAATATCACTCATTACAGAGCAGGCTATTTAGCTGCAGAACATCACTTAGAGAGCAGAGTATCACCCATTAGAGAGCAGAATTTCACTCGTTACAGAGAAGACTATTACCCTGCAGAACATCACATAGAGAGCAGAGTATCACCGGTTCTAGAGCAGAATATCACTTGTTACAGAGCAGACTATTACCCTGAAGAACATCATGTAGAGAGCAGAGTATCACCCGTTAGAGAGCAGAATATCACTCATTACAGAGCAGACTGTTACCCTGCAGAACATCATGTAGAGAGCAGAGTATCACCCATTAGAGAGCAGATTATCACTCGTTACAGAGCAGACTATTACCCTGCAGAACATCACTTAGAGAGCAGAGTATCACCGGTTAGAGAGCAGAATATCACTCGTTACAGAGCAGACTATTACCCTGAAGAACATCATGTAGAGAGCAGAGTATCACCCGTTAGAGAGCAGAATATCCCTCGTTACAGAGCAGACTATTACCCTGCAGAACATCATGTAGAGAGCAGAGTGTCACCCATTAGAGAGCAGGATATCATCCACTAGAGAGCAGAATATCACCTTTTAGAGAGCAGAATATCACCCATTAGAGATCTGAATATTGCCCAGTAGAACATCACCCAGAAAGGACAATATCAGCTGTTAGAGAGCAGAATATCGCTCATTACAGAGCAGGCTATTACCCTGCAGAACATCACTTAGAGAGCAGAGTGTCACCGGTTAGAGAGAAGGATATCACACGTTAGAGAGCAGAATATCACCTGTTAGAGAGAAGAATATAACCTGTTAGAGAGCACAATATCACCCATTAGAGAGCAGGATATCACCCCCTAGAGAGCTCTCTAATACAGTAACACAATAGACTACAGCGCAAAGAAGAAATTAATTTTGTGAGGAAAATAGATTATCACTCAACAGAGAGCAGAATATCGATAATTAGAAGGTATAAAAAGGACCTTTATAAAGCAGACTATCATCCAATAGAACATAGTCTATCACCTTAAAGAGGAGAAAAGAGCCCAAACAGAAATGACTGACACTCAGAAAGCTGATAATTAAAGCGAAACCTCAATATTGAGACAGCGGAATAACTCTCTTTACATAGCTTATTATCATCAAAGAGAAATGTATTGCCAGAAGAGAGCAAAAATATGCCAGGGAGCACAATGTGGCCAAATAAGAGAGCTGACTACAACTCATTAAAGAGCATAACATTGCTCAAATAGGAACTGAATATCACCTCCTGCAGAGCATAATATCACCTGTTTGGGAGCAGAGTATCACTCAAGTGGGAACAGTATACTATGCACCAGACAGCAGAATGTCAGTAGGGGTGTGGTAAGTTTTCATTACAGGATCAAAACCATGGGGCCTGATTATTTGGTTGACCTTAGTTTAGAAAAAGTTGTTTGTCTTAGTACATTTACACTGTGGTGTAGCTTTGCCTTCAAATTGACAATGTTTCCTTGCCAGTGCTAGATGACTCTAAAAATGGCTGTGCCAATGTCAGGAAAGTTACATTGAAAACTGTGGGGCATATTAGCAAGAAGAGGCGATAATCATCGCTAACCCTGCTTAGCGTGATTATTTTTATCGCCGGCTATCGCTGGAATATATCGCCACGCTAACGCTGTATTAGCAACGATTAGCGCTATGGCGATGAATATTCCAGCGATAGCGGGGGAAATGGGCCAACATCGCTGAAAAACCAGCGATGTTGCATGGAGAAGGGAGAACACCTTGCTGATACGACCCTGTGGTCGTATCAGCATAATCCACCACCCCATGTTAGGTATGGCTAACACCTGCTAATTGCAGGTGTTAAATAAATGGCGATGACCCCGGTTAGCGCGACTTTTCACGTCGCTAACTGGGGCCATGGCCACCTTGCTAATAGGCGATAGGCCTGTTAGCGTGTGTTCCCCAGGTTTGTTCGTCGGGAACGCCCACTTTGCATGTCATTAGCGATAAATATCGCTGACATGCAAAGCGGTAAAAAAACGGGCGCTAATGCCCGCAAACTGTCGCTAACTGCTGTTAGAGACAGTTTGCTGATAGGGCGATATGAATATCGCCGCTTTAGTGGCAAAAAGTGCCGCTAAAGCGGCGATAGTGCCCTTGCTAATATGCCCCTGTGTTCTTCATAACTTTGAAACTGAATAGTAGTCGGTGTTTTTTTCCCTTAAAGGAATTTTGAAGCAGTGTAGAAATCCCAATTTCAGCTTGCAAGCCCACATGCAGAAATGTTTGAGGTCTATTGTTGATAACTGCAGTATTGGTGCTAATTACAGAAAATTTCCAAGAGAAAATGCGTACTTCTTCACACGCCCCTAATGTTCACCCTTAAATGTCAACAGCTAAAGATCAGAGTATCAACCGGAGAGCTGAATATCACTCCTAAGAGAGCAGAGTATTAGCCACTAGAGTGCAAATTATCTTCTGAAAAAGCATATTATATCCAATAGATAAATGGATATCATTGAGAAAGGAAACTATCACACAGCAGAGAGCAGAGTATCCGTCAAGGGAGAACAGAATAACACCCCTAAGAGAATAGACCGTGCCCTGACAGAGTGCAGGATATCACCCGCTACAGTACAGAACACCTGTTGCTAGAGAACAGAATTTCATCCATGAAAACAGAGTATCGTCCAATGCAGAGAGCAGAATATCACGAAGGAACTGATTACAATCCAGTAGCGAGCAGGACCTCAACCTGTAGAGAGCATACTATCGTCACCCAGTAAGACAGGCGAATACCACTCAAAAGTGAAAAGAGTAATGCACATGAATCAGCAGAATATCTGAAACAAAAGAATATACTTTAAGCCATCATAGTGCACACTACCACCCAACCGAGAGCAAAAAATAACTTGAGTAGCGGAATATCCCTGGTATAGGGAACATAACCCATTTATGGAAGAATATTGCTTATTCCAAAGCATAGCATTATAAAATTAAAAGCAGACTATGGGCCAAAAGAGACTTCAGTATCACTTCTTAGAAAGGACAATGCCACCCATGGCTGAACAGAATCCCCCTCAGTAGAGAGCAGGTTAGCACATCTTAGAGAGCAGACTGTCACCTTTTGGAGAAAACAAATAGGATCTCGCCAGTAGAGAGGATATCGCTCACTGGAGAACAGAAAGGCAGCGAGAGAGCGATTATCACCAATTAGACAGCAGGATATCATCAATGGAGAGCACTCTATCATTGGTTAGAAAGCAGAATGTCACCAATGGAGAGGAGGATGCCACCTATTAGTGACAGAATAGAGCCAATAGAAAGCAACCTAGGGCCCGTGAGAGAGCAGGTTATCACCAATAGGAAGCAGGATCACTTGTTAGAAAGGAGAGTATCTCCATTAGAATAAAATATCACTCGCCTAGAACATGATCACAAACAGAAAGCATAATGTCACTAATTGGAGAACATGTCATCGCCAAGAGAGAGCAGAATATCACCAATAGAAAGCGGATATCATGTTTTAGAGAGTAAGATATCATCTATAGAGAGCAGAATAGCGTGGTTCAGACCGTAAATGTCAATGTTAGACAGCAGAATGACACCCATTTGAGAGCAGAACTCAACCAATATGGAGAAAAAATATCGCCCACTAGAGAGCATAATGTCCCTAATAAGACAGTGGGATATCACACTTCAGAAGGCATACTATCGCGAACAAAGAGGAACATATCTGCAAAGGGGAGCATAAAATCTCCCATTAAAGAGCTAATTATAGCCAACATATCACGCGTTAGAAAGCCGAATAATCTTCAATATAAAACAGGATATCACGTGTTAGGAACCAAAATATCACCAACTGAGAGACGGATATCACCCGTTAGAGAGCGGATATAAATAAAAGAATATTAAGAGAAAAACACATCACCAGTTAGAACGCAGAACATCTCCAATTGAGGAGGGACGGTAGCACACCTTAGAGTGCACGATATCGTCAAAAGAGAGCATGATATTTTGCGTTGGACAGCTGATTATCGTTAATACCGAGCAATACGTCATCCGTCAGGGATCGGGACGTCGCCATAATAAAGAGCAGGATATCACACGCTAAAGGGCAGAATATTACCAGCGGGATATCCCGCGTGCTAGGGAAGAAGCGCGCCCAGTAGAACGCAGAGCCTCCCCCCCCCCTCTCCGGGAGCCGAATATTGATCTCTAGCCCGCCCTCGGACCCCCTCCACGGCAATATCTGACAGCGAGCGCGTGCTGCTCCTGCAGCGCGGCCATTGGTGCAGCACCCTGGACAGCGGGACAGGACCTGCCTCAGGCGCGTGGCCAGAGCCGCAGTGCAAGGAGGCTCTGCCATGGACTCTCACTCTCTGCCCTCTACTGCCGGGCTGCCCAGTCCCAACAGACAAGCTCCGTCTCTCTCCTCTCTCTGTCCCTGCGACTCTTCCCCCTCTCCACCTCTCCCTGGATATCATATATCTTTATCTCACCCTTCCGCCTCATCCTCTCTGTGTCAGTTCAATAGTACTTTATTGACGTGCCTTAAAGACACACGTACTGCCAAAGCTTCACAGATCGCCATATCTGCTTCTGTGTATCTTATTCTCAGTATCGCCCTCTTTGCCCTCTCTGTGCCTGTTTTTCTGTGCGTCGCTCTACGACTCTCTACGGCTTTCTCTACCACCTTTGTATTTTTCTGCTTCCTTATGCAGCCTCTCTGTGCATCTATCTGCATATATATCCTTCTGCATTTCCGCCACTGCTTCTCTCAGTGCGTCCTCTCTGTGCATCTGTCTCTCCATGCACATCCCTCTGCATCTCTCGTGGCGTCTTCTGTACATCTCAATGGCCACATCTCTCTGTATCTCAGGCACTGCCTCTCTCAGTGCGTTTTCTCTGTGGATATATCTCTCTATGCATACCTCTGCATCGCTCGGCGAATGTTTTGTTTGCATCTGTCTGTATATATCTCTTTCTTCATCTCTCGTCCTGCTACTCTCTCGGTGCATCTTGTCTGTGCACATAACTGTCTATACATATCTCTCTCCATCTCTCGCCCTGCATCTCAGAATACATATTTCTCCATCTCTCGCCCTGCCTCTCAGAGCACATATCTCTCCATCTCTAGCCCTGCATCTCAGAGTACATCTCTCCCTCTCTATACCTCTCCCTGACTCTCAGAGTACACCTCTCTCTCTCTCCCTCTCTCGCCTTGCCTCTCAGAGTATATATCTCTCTCTCCATATCGCGTCCTGCCTCTCAGAGTACATATCTCTCTCTCTGCATCTCTCGCTTTGCCTCTCAGAGTACATATATCTCCCTCTCTCGCCCTGCCTCTCATAGTACTTATCTCTCACCATCTCTCGCCCTGCCCCTCAAGAGCACATATCTCTCTCCATATCTCACCCTGCTCTCAGTGTACATATCTCTCCATCTCTCGCCCTGCCTCTCAAGAGTGCATATCTCTCTCCCTGCATCTCAGTGTACATATCTCTCTCTTCATCTCTCGCCCTGCCTCTCAGCGTACATCTCTCTCTCAATATCTCTCCCTGCCTCTCAAGAGTACATATCTCTTTCTCCATCTCTCACCCTGCCTCTCAGTGTACACCTCTCTCTCCATCTCTCGCCCTGCCTCTCAGAGTACATCTCGCCCTCCATATCTCCCCCTGCCTCTCAGAGTACATCTCTCTCTCAAAATCTCTCCCTGCCTCTCAGTGTACATATGCATCTCTCGCCCTGCATGTCAGAGTACGCATCTCTCTCCATCTCTCGCCCTGCCTCTCAAGAGTACATATCTCTCTCCATCTCTGGTACTGTCTCTCAGACTACATATCTCGTCTCTCTCTCCATCTCTCGCCCTGCCTCTCAGTGTACACATCTCTCTATCCATCTCTGGCCCTGCCACTCATAGAACATATCTCTCCATCTCTGGCCCTGCTTCTCAGAGTACATATCTCTCAATCTCTCGCCCTGCCTCTCAGAGTAGATATTTCTCTCTCCATCTCCCGCCCTGCCTCTCAAAGTACATATCTCTCTCCCCATCTCTCGCCCTGCCTCTTAGAGTACATATCTCTCTCCCTACCCCTCAAAATACATATCTCTCTCCAGCTCTCGCCCACCTCTCAATGTACATATTTCTCTTCATATCTCGCCCCGCCTCTCAGTGTACATATATCTCTCTAATTCCCTCGCTCTCCATCTCTCTGTACATCTCAAAGTACACATTTCTGTGCATCTCTCGCCCTACCTCTCAAAGAACATATATCTCTCCACAGTTCGCCCTGCCTCTCAGTGCACATCTCTCACCCTGCATTTGTCCGTACATCTCAATGTACATATCTCTCTGCATCTCTCGCTCTGCCTCTTTGTGCATTGCTCTGCACACACCTCTCTGTCACTTTCGCCCTCTGCCTCAATCAGCCACACCCCCTCGAGTTTTAATTGCCTTGCAGAAAGAATGTTTTTTAAATGATCATTTTCATTTTGTGCAGACATTTCGTATTTTTATCAATTTTAAAATCTTTGTAGTCGTATCGTATTTTATTGTTTAATAGACTAAGGTCTCAATAAACATAATTTTAAATCACACCCTCCTTACCTCTCTCCCTGAGACTACTATTCTCACTGCCTTCCCCTTGAGTCGTGTCTCCTTCCCTTCTGCTCTCCCTCCATACAGCTCCCATCCCTCCTCTGTGCCCGAGAAGCACCAGCCCCTCTGCGCCGATCTATGCCTCTTTTCAAGGGTGCCCCTCCATTCCTCGGCGCTGGACCCATGTGCCCTTCTCCCGTGGGAATATAATGTCTGACAGAACCCATTGCATTATTCAGCCATGCCATCTCTTCGGCCATACATACCTGTGTCAGGAAATACTATTTTCACCCAGACCTCCATTTTCCTTGTCCTCTGGCGTAGAACAGTCCTTTCCAGAAATTACCTCAATATTGTGCAGATGGCATCAGTATGGCACACATTTCCATTGGCAACTTACCCCTTCACCACCTCTACACACACAGACACACTCGGTACCGCAGTGAGGCCGAGGAAGGCTCACCTACCTTGGGTGACATATAGGTGCCCTTGCTGGAAAAGGGGCGTCGGGCTCCATTCCATCCTGTCGGTGCCCGGGGAAGGCAGGGCGTGAGCAATGCAGGGTGTCAAGGGATGGGCGGTAAAATGGCATTTAAAGGGAAGCAGCAGCTTCTCCTGTCCCAGCATTCACGAATCCACAGATAAGCGAAGGGTTTCCAGTGATGTAGACCAGTAAATGGGGGCTGGGCCCCCGGTCTGGCTGGGGTGGACTCCAGTTCAGCATGGGTGGCCTCAGCGGAGGGTGGACGGGGCTCGATGTGGGCACCCAGGGCGGTCTCAGTGTGTGCTGACTGGACCCCAGTTTGGCCGGTTGCAGTTCAGTATGAGAGGACTGGCCCCTATTGTATATGGTCAGATGCACAGAATAGTCGACTGGTCTCCATTATCTGAGGCCTGGCCTCAAATGGACTCAGAATGCGACTATTAAGGCTCCGGTCTGGGCTTACTATTGCCCGGGTGGGCCCCACTGTGCTCGGGTTGGTCCTCCCTAAGTGCTTGACTGGTCGTCAGCGTGGACGAGCTGGTCCCCAGAGTGACCGAATTGGTCCCCAGTATGCTGACGGGTCCGCAGCGTGGTCTGGTTGCCCCTAGTTTGGAGAGACTGGTCCCCAGAGAGACTGAGCTCGTCTCCTCTATGCTTGACCGGCCCTAATTTCGGCTGAAATAAACCCCACGGGTGGTCGACCTTGTACCCCAAATGCTTCACTAGCCCCCAGTCAGGCTGGACCGGTCGGTCTCCAGTATGGCTGGTGTGATGCCCAGTATCTCTGGGCTGGTCTCACTACGCTTGGATGACAGCGCTGGTCCCCATCAGGGTCGGCCTTGCCCAGAGTCAGCTCAGCCTGGTCCCCAGTGTGATAACAGATCCTCACAACGTCTGATCGCCTCCTCAGTATCTCATGAATGGCGCGTGCTTTGGCGCGGCAGCTCTACCCGTCCGCGCGCCAGTATCCCGGAACTGCCCCGGTCCAGCGATGCTCCCAGCCAGCGGTGCTCCGCACAGAAGGACTGCTCGCCGGAGTCTCAGGGTCGTTGCTCAGGATGACAAGGCTGTGTCCCAGTACACTGCCCCCACGGAGGTACGGCCACGTCCCAGTACTGCAGATATGATTGAGAAGAGACCATTTATTTGCAGGGATGGACCCACGTATCTCAACCTGGACTTCGGCGTGTTGGGCCGGCCCTCATCAGGGAGGGCTGGTACCCACGGCTGGCGGGCAGAGGCGAGGATGGCGGTCTCAGTTCTACTAAGGATGGCTGGGTCCTAGGATGGAAAGCTGGATCCTAGTACGAACGGCTGAACCCAGAACAGAGAGCTGATTCCAGTACAGAGGACTGATCCCAGTACGAAGGGCTGGTTCCAATACAGAGAGAGGGCTGATCCCAGTAAAGAGGGCTGATCCTAGTACAGAGAGAGGACTGGTCCAAGTACAGAGAGAGGGCTGGTCCCAGTACGAAGGGCTGATTCCAGTACAGATAGAAGGCTGACTCCAGTACAGAGAGAGGGCTGTTCCCAGTACAGAGAGAGGACTGATCACAGTACGAAGCGCTGATTCCAGTACAGAGAGAGGGCTGATGCCAGTATAGAGAGAGGGCTGGTCCCAGTATAGAGAGAGGGCTGATACCAGTATAGAGAGAGGGCTGGTCCCAGTACAGAGAGAGGACTGATCACAGTACGAAGCGCTGATTCCAGTACGGGGGTCTGATTTCCCCTGTGGAGGGCTAGTTTCCAGTATAAAGCCTTACTCCGTGCATAGAGAGCGGGTTCCCGTTATGGAGGGCTGGCCCGGCCGTCAGTACGGTAGGATTTGTCCCTGCTAATACAGAGCTCTCCGCTGTCGATGGCCCCATTCTCCGGGGGCTGGCATGTGCTGCAAGCGTGGGTTTGTGCCCAGGAGGCTGAGCGGGGCTTTGGCCTCTCGCAGCCTGTGCACCTCCCGGGGCTGGTCCAGGCTCCCCGCAGGCGCTGACCCAGTCTGCCTCGGCGGAGAGAGGCAGGCAGAAGCTTCCAGTTCTGGTCGGTGCCACCCAAGGATGCCAGCCACCCCCTGTGCAGGGCACCTTGGGCGCAGCTACCTCGGTTACCAGCTGCCGCTGCTCTGTGTACTGAGGCCTCTTCAGGAAACGACGAGCCGGCGTCGGGCCCCGCTTCCACCGGGTCGCCTCCGTCCTCTCCGGCAGGTCCGTTCCCAGGCCTCGGGGTTGCACCGCAGGGTCTGCTGTTGGCTCCGGGCGGCTGCGGGCTGCAGGATCCGCTGCCTGCGATGGGAGTGGAGGGGGAGGAGAGGCTCGTGCCCCCTCCTGCAGCCTGGGAGGGAGGGAGGGAGGGAGGAAGGACTGAAAGAGGCGGAGGGAAGTGCAGATGGGAAATCTTTAGCACTGCAGCAGCATCAGCGAGCGGAGCAGGGGGGAGGCGCGAGGGAGGGGAGATAGATGGGGAACAGAGAGTGGAGGAGAGAGACGGTAGGGTTGGGATCAAAAATAGGCCCGGGCAGCCCAAAAAAGTGGCCCACATTTATGGATTGCGCCTTTTCGCGAAACTACTTCAGTGTTTTAAGTTGTACAAGAAGAAGGAGAGGGTGGGGGTCTCTAAAAGAGGCATGTTTTCGTAACTTCACTGAGGTAAAAAAAAATGCAAATGTTGCCAGGGCTCTCTGTTCACGGATTCGTTCACAGTAGTGAACTACACCTGAATATAAGCGAGACCACTATTGCTCAGGGCCCCTGCTCACTCAGCATACATTAATGTGTCCGTAGCCCTAGACGTTTTCTCCGCTGGCTGTCAGACGTTTTATTTTTTTGTTTACAGTTTTATAAAGTGCGAAATCGACCCAAAGGTATTGGAGCGCTTTACGTGAGCACCAGTTATATTGCACAAAATCACATTCATTTTTGGTAGGCACAGGGAGATTAAGTGATTTCGTGCAAAATCACAGTATGTTGAGCCAACACCAGTTTCCCAGCTCCAAAGTCGGTAGCTCTGGCCATTAGGCCACATTCCTTCTGACAGTGGTGTTTTTTGGATACCGAGGTGGAATCCTGATTACTCCACATTCATTTTTACATTTTTTAGTCACAGTTTTGGTTTTCTTATTGATCTGTAACACTTTGTGCCCGTAGCCAGCACAGGTCAGCTTTTTATATCAATTGGACGGGGACTGGCAATGACACCTCAGGCCCCTTGGTGAAAGGGGGGGCAACAGTGGCCCATCTGCCTCCAGCTAAAGGCCTCAAGAAAGGCTGCTAAGGCCCAGCCGGGCCGCTGGTGGGATCTGAACAGCCGCGTCCCGAACAGGTAAGAGCGGTGTGGCCAGGTGATGGGGGATTTCAAAGGACGATGACCAGGGCAAATTAAACATTTATTTAATTTTCCCTGGTCATCCTCCGTTGAAATCCCCGCACCGCTCCTACCTGCACGGGCCGCAGCTGGATCTGAACAGCACAGACAGATCTCAAATCGGTAAGCACGCTGCAAAAAAACAAGCGTCCCACAGCTGCAACTCGGATACCAGAAGTGCTTAATTTGTATAAAATTAAGTGTCAGGGCTCTCCTCAGGATGCCACTGCAGCGTGCACCACACATTGCCCCTGCCATGCTGCTAATGATAGTAACAACACAACTACTAACCATCACAACTCCTGCAAGTGTGACAATTTGGACTATTCCAGGTCCCCAAATCTATAAGAATGGCTTGGGCGGCAGGTAATAGTCATTTTTAATGTATATTGAATTAATAATTGACTGTTGTGGACATCTCAGACAGTGCCACCTTGTGGCAGACTGTCACAAGCGCTGTTTTTGACAATTAAGTGCCGGTGCCGAGCACCAGAAACCACTGGCTCAAATTAAGCACTGGATACGGGCCCATCGTCCTTTGCCCAAGTGCCTTACCAATCCGATCTTGAAGACGGGACAGAAGATGGATAGGCGGAAGACCAGAGAAGTAAGGAGAGAGAAGGAGGGGATAAATGAAGAAGAGAAACAAGGTGAGAGGATGTGGAGAGACATATGGACTGGGGGAGGTGAAAGAGCACGAAGAGAGAGTGGATAGAGAGAAGAAGGGAAACCAGAAATGGAGAGAAGAGACAACAGGGCTGCAGAGGGTGTGAAGGTCAGGGGCGAGGACAGGGAGAGGTTATGGTGGAGGAACAGAATGTGGTGGTGGAGAGCTGGTTGAAGGGAGGGTCCTGGGAGATAAAGAAAGAACGAGGGTGCAGTGGCAGCTCCTTCGCTATGATGGAGGAGCATCGTCTCCCCAGCAGGAAAGGAAAAATAAAATGATAATTAACTCTCGTTTTATTTTTGGGGGTGGGACTTGGGAGTGACAGGCACTGAGGGGAGTGGTAGTGCACTCCCATCACTGTGCATTACGGTTTGGCCAGCCGTCTCAGGCCGGCCACACTGTCATGTCCAGTGAAAGCTCTCTCCAACCCAGCAACGCAGCTGGGTTGGAGGGAGAAGGCACAGACTCACAGTCTGTCCTGGAATGGAAATTGAGGGTGCTCAGGCCAATCCCGAAGCTGCGTGAGAGCAGCTTCAGGATTGGCCGCAGGGCATTCTGGGAGCCAGGGCCGGACTGGCCATAGCGGGCACCGGGCATTTCCCCAGTGGGCCGGAGGGGTGGGAGCCGGTTTTGTGCCCGTAGTTTTATCACTGGGGGCTGGTTTTGCAGCAGTGCTGCAATATCGCCCCCCTGTAACAAAAGTGGGAGCCCCCCCCCCGACTCCCAGGGCCGGTCGGGCAGCAATCTGCCAGGGCTGGTTGCTGTCCCCAGTCCGGCCCTGCTGGGAGCCTGTGACTTCCTGCGTGAAGAGGAGCAGAAGAGCGCGACGGGGACGGCTGCAGGTAAGTTTTTTTAAATATATTTTTTTTCACCCGTGATATTTATACCCCCTTCCCTCCCGCACCCGCCCCGCTGCTTGTCAAGCACACCGGCCGCTACTGCGATGAAGGAGAGGGGAATGAAGAACACGCCAAGGGGAGAGAATGGTTGTGAAAATAATGAGTAAGGGCTCGATGGAGAGGAAAAAGTGAGAGAAGGAGGAGGGGGGAATAGTCAGTGGATAGGAAAGAGAGCGGCTGAGAGAGGAGAAAAGAGAAACAAAGTCAATTGGAGAGGGAGGCAGCAACATGAAGCTGAAGAAGAGAGAGAAAATGATAGGGGAGGAGAGAGAAAGGGGGAGGAGAAAAATTTAGAGTGCGAGGAAATAGGGAAAGAGAGGTGACAGGAGGGAAATGTCTGTGGAGGGTAAGAGGGGGAATCAAAGAGCAGAATGTGGAAAGAGAAAAATAAAAGTAGATAGGATAAACAGTAAAAAAGATAGGTAGGTAGGAAAGAAAGTAGAAAGAGGGTTGTTGAGTTAGTGGGAAAGAGGAATAAAAGAATAGCCGAGAAAGAAAAGGAGAGAGGAGGAGGAAAAGAAGGAAGACAAGTGAGGACATGGATGAACCGAGAAAATACGCAACCGAGAAAAGGGTGGAGGGTAGGAGAGATGCCAGACAGTGAGCAAGAGAAAGGATGACGTCCAGAAAGAGGGCAGGCAAGAAGGTGCACAATGACATGAGAGCCAGGGAAAGGGAGAAGAAGAGTAAGGAAGTGAGGAAGAGTCATTTGAAGACCATGGCAGGGTATTTTGAGAAGGAACAGGGCAGGATGAGGAAAGTACAGGAGAACGCAGGGAGAGTGAGAGAAAAAGAGTGAGGTTGGAGGGTGAAAGGATGTGAGGGGGAAGAGAGAGAGAGAGAACAGGAAGAGGAAGTGGAGAGAATAGGAAGATAAAGTGGAGAGAAAAGGAAGTGGACAGAATTGGAAGAGAAAGTGGACAGAATAGGAAGAGGAAGTGGAGAGAATTCGAGAGAGGTGGAGAGTGCATGAGTAGGAACGTGGAAAAAGGAAAGATGGAAGAGTAAGAGAGCAGTGGTGAAAGGTGAGATAAAAGTAGTGATGGAGGAGCAAGGATAAGAGAGATGAGGAGATTGTGAGAGTAGGAGAAATTGGGAAGATTGGATGAATAGGAGAGTGTTGAAGAGAGCGAGCGCTGTGGAGGCTGGAACAATGAGGAAGTTGGAGAGATGGAGCGGTTGGATATCAGCAGGGAACATGAGAGAATAGGAGAGAAGCGGATATAAGAGAATAGATACGGGAAGAGAGGGTAGGACAGGGGAATCCTGAGCGAACAGCAGAGAAGTGGGGTAAGAGAATAGGATAAGGAGAGGGTTAAAGAACAGGAAAGGTCGGAGAGTAAGAGTATACAAAAGTCGATGGTGGGTCAGAAGATAAAAGAGAGGGAGCGGAGTGAGATAGAAGGAGAGAAGAGGAAAAGTGAGCAAATAGGAGAGGGGGATTTGACAGAATAGGAGGGGTGAGTTAGAGATTAGAAGAGAGAGGAAAGAGTGACAATAGGACTAGGGAGAGTAAGAAAATAGGAAAGAGTATGGAGGATAAAAGCTGGGCCCTCTTAACAGCTTTATAGGCCCTCTGGCAAAGCAGTGCACTGGGCCCTGCCTACACAACCACTCACAGGAATAAAAGTGTTTAACAGAAAATGAGTGTTAAATTCTGGTCTGCACGGGACCCCTATGCTCGTGGGGCCTTGGGCAACTGCACAGCGTGTCCATGCGTTAAGACGGCACTCGGTAAAGGGATAGGAAGGCCAAGAGTGAGAGGGAAGATTGAGTGAATACAACAGATGAAGAGTATGAAACCAGGAGAGGGATGGTAGAGTGGGAACAGAATAGGAAAAGTAGAATAACAGAAGAAAGCAGTGTGGAATAGAAATAGTTGCCTTAGCAAAAACGTAACCTGCTTCAGTTTTGTTTTTCTGCTGATGCCAACAAAGCCCAGCGGAAGTGCCCATCTATGACACTGAGCTGTATCCACCCATCAGCTCCTGAAGCAAGAAAATGAAGACTAGCTTGCTCTGCTGAAATGTTTACATATTATTGCTACTATTTGAAGGCCGTTAACTAGTTCCATGATCTTGGCTGAGGTAATTGAGTATAGTTTTTGAAAGAATCAGTAGTATGACTATATTCACAATTTATGAATAGTACTGCATAAATATGTGCTGTGTTGTTACTCTACAAGTTTGTTCCATATGGCTGTGCCAAGGGAGACTCTGACTAGCTGACTCTGTGATTTACAAATAATTGCATTTATTTTGTTAATAAGCCATTTAGGACTATGATTGGTTTGTGTGGTGAGTTTAATTGACAGATCGTGGTGCTATTGGATAAGAATTGCCGGTAATTGATCAGACGCAGTGACCGGAGATGCACTGGACCACACACAGCCCCAGGCAACAAAGGTAAAATAGAGATTCTCCCCGAGGAGCTTGGGTGCAGAAAGGTCTGGTGTTTGGCTTGCTGATCAGGTCAGACAGTGCCAGTGAGATTGACATTTTCTGAAATGTAAAAGGTCTAATTATGTTTATTGATCTTGTATTTTGTGCTTGGAACTATGACTTTCCATCTGCACCAGTCACAATGGGATAAACTGGTTTTGGTAGGTATGGGTGGAGTTCCCGAATACTAGGAATTAAAATGTGTAAGAAATTCATGCTAACATAGCAGGAGGCTCTAGAAAGGGTGTAGTGGCAAGCATAGCCCAGAACCTCTAGCACAGACCCTGGCAGACAAATGTGTGAATGAAAGAGATATGCTTATCTACCTACCCCAGAATCTCTGCAAGCCCCAACTGGCTGTGAGTAGAGGTCTCCAAATGCAAAAGGGTCAGAGGTCAAATATGAATGTACTTTTCTTTTTTTGCAGTTTCATATAGCGCAAACTCGACCCGAAGGTATTGGAACGCGTTACATGAGCTCCAGTTACGTTACACAAGGACATATTTTTTTTTAGTAGGCATGGGTAGATTAAGTGATTTGCCCAGAATCACAGGATGCTGAGCCAACGCTGAGACTCAAGCCTGGTTCCCTAGGTCGAAATTTGGCAGCTCTGACCGTTACGCCACATCCATGTACTGCCTTACATCCCTCCCTTAGAGCAGTCAGGAAGAGCTGTAAGTCCCATCCTTTCTCTTCTTGCCGTACTACCACGCTCCCACCATGAATTGAGCTGTGCCACATGGCCAGCAAACACCTAGGCAGTTACCCAGTTCAGAATAAGGGTTTAGTAAGGGAAATGGGGGTAAAAAAAAAAACCTGGAAAAAGGCCCAGCTAATGGGACTCCAACCCACGCATTGGACAACCAGTATGGTAAAAGCACCTGCAGCTGTTAAGAAGACTTTGTAAAGTGCATTAGTGACGAGAACAGAATTATTTTATGGAAGAAGGTACCTTTGATAGTGAACGGTTGAATAACCATAAAAAGTGATTGAATTATCGTAACTATAAATCCAGAACAAAGGGCAGCCTTTCTACATTGGTATGAAGAAGCAATGAAGCGAAAGCAAGAATCTCAGGTGCAGGGATTGAAAGGAACACAGGAGAAATTGAGATACCAAATTAGCCACTTGAGTGATTGAGTTAAGGTTCGTGCTTCTGTTGCACTGTCTGATCCTTTTTTTTTGTTGCAACAATTCTTTATTCAAGTTGTATAACGTATAATGTACAAGTGCAACCAGGGCCGGACTAGGAACCCAAAGCAGTCCTGGCAATTTACTCGGACCAGCCCCTGGGGAGCACTGCCTGTTCCCGGGAGGCTGGAAAGACTTGCTTGCTGCTTTTGTTACCGATATTGCAGAACCGGCGCCCACCTTTCCAGCCTCCTGGGGAAATGCCAGATCCATACGACCAGTCCGGCCTTGAGCTCAACAATAATGCTCTGATTACAGAAGAGCTTAAACAACCCCCAACAGTGTGGTACAATGAAATAGAATTGAAACCAGAGCACATAAATTCCACAACCACACGGTAACATTGGATCGGTTGTAACCTTACAACTATTGGTAGGCCTCAGCCGCAGCCTGTCGCATACATACACGCCCTCATCCTTATTTATTCACCAAAATGGCTGGTGATATTCCTGAAGCAGTGAAGGGGAAGTAGGGGGATGCACTCATACCTTGACTTTCCTCATACCATGCTGAGGAGTGCTGAGCATGTTGCACCTGGGATGGAGCAGCGCCAGTCAACTGGCTGTTGGAAGGGGTTCACGCAAACACCGCACAGGCGGGCACAGCGAGTGACAGCTCGACAAGTGCAAGAAAGATGCAGGGATCCACATGACTACCTCCTCCCCCCCTTGCCACCGCAGTGCAATCTCGTTTAGTGTCGTACCGCGCTGAGGGACAGCATCAGGGCATTTGGGCTTACAGTCTGACTGTAACCTGGGATAACCTAAGGATGACGGCAGGATGAAGGGCAAAAAAGATCAAGAGTACACTCCTGATTGAATTAATGCATCCCTTCAGCCAGTGAAGAGGATAGAGAAGTCCTAAGGGGCATTTTGCATATGCAACCTGATGAATTTCTCCCCTGCGGGAATACCCAGGCCCTTGGCTAGAGGGCTGTGAGTCACCATCCATGTTCCTCGGTCCTATCTAACCTCCTAAACATCACCCACCAATTCAAGATCCAAGAAAACCCTCAAAAGTTCAGATGAATTGTAAACTGTGTTTGAATGTTGTAAACCTCGTTGGCTGATGTAAATCAACTGTTTTTTAGCGGCTACAAAGATTGCAAACATTTGAAATATTCATGCAATAAATTCAATTTACTTACTTAATCAACTGCTATGTGTAATTATGCCAGGGGAACTGAAATAAAGTGGTCAAGCCAATCACCAAGGAAAGCATCTGTGGATGCTGTTGCTCCTATTCTGCTACAGATGCCTTGTTGAATGCTATTATTGAAGTTTGTCCTATTAAAACTGATTTGAC
Organism: Calotriton arnoldi; assembly: GCA_963921515.1. Taxonomy (NCBI): domain Eukaryota; kingdom Metazoa; phylum Chordata; class Amphibia; order Caudata; family Salamandridae; genus Calotriton; species Calotriton arnoldi. Next base: position 101,895 of record CAWUFW010003912.1, on the reverse strand, counting down.
TAAAATTAATAATGCAAGTAGATCAAAGGGCTAACCCTGGTTGATCATCATGATCGTTTGCTAAATGTGTTCGATAATTATTCTCCTGTTATCAATACTACAGAAACCATTATGTAGGCTTTTCTAATGTCATCATTTCAAGGGTCATTACCTGAGGTAGAGTGACAATTGAGAACAATATTCATTGGTTGGCAAACAAAAGGTCTTTCAGATTTGTTTTCAGTCCCAAAATCATTTTGTTACTGTACAAAGGTGGAAGAGCCCACTTATTCTAAATTAATGACTTTGCAGATGCAATCATTTCAATAAATGGTCAGAAAGAGGGGTCTGGGAAGAAAGAGAAGAGAAAATGAACGAGGAGGGCAGGGCGGGCAGGAAGGCAGGAGATCTTGGAGAAACCAGGGAAGGCACTAGGGCATGTGTACTCGCAAACATTTCCCCCGGAGGCTGCAAAGTACTGTCTGTGGTATGCTCGAGGGCTGCACCGATGCCAGCAATGCAAGGGTCGGGTGATGAAAGGTGGGCGTAGTGGGATGCAAATCAGATTCATGGTGAGGACACCAAATCGACCCTTCATGTGACTTCTGTCTGCCACCAACCCTCTATTCTCACACACAAGAATGAACATCAAAACATTAACTTCTAATGTAAAATGTGAGCAGGAAAGAGATACTTATCCGGTGGCTGAATTACAAAATGTGAAACCAGAAAACTTGATATCAGTCATGGCTTTCCCCACTTGCCAAAATTGTGTGATCCTTGGCAATTGGTTAATGTCACTTTGCCTCCTATTCCTGCATTACCACATATGAGAGCTTCCTAAAATATACAAGCTCAGGACGAGTGCTGTACAAAAACTTCTCTTGTGTTTTATTTAATAAACTATAATGTTGTTCCAATTATATAACAACCAAGGCTACACACAAGGTGCACCTAACAAATGACTTTCCTCTTGGTTCACTAATGGCATTGTTTTCCGAATGTGGGCGGCAGGAATGTTCACAAGATCATGCCTGAAAACTATCACTGCTAATAACTGCCTCTCAATGCGGTGATATAATCTGATCTACTAAGGTAAAACGCTTATGCATGTTAATAAAATACACTTTTTTGAAGTATGCAGAGTTTATCATGTTTTTACATGTTCAGTGCAGGATGTCTTTAAAACTAAAGGTGTTCCTAAATATAAGTTGTCTAGGACACCTTCTTTTCTTCTTTACCATTACTTTAGGTAATGTGTAAATAAAGCATTGCCCATTTGTTTCACAGCTTTCTGAATGTTCCTGCTCTGTCAAACCAACAGCAGCCTAGTGCTGCTGTTCACCAGGGGGCCGCAATGAAAGGTCTGGAGGGCCGCATGCAGCCCCTGGGCCAGACTTTGAGTATCCCTGCAATATGGAGAGACTGCTCCACCTCGTGGAACCTCATGTTTCAGTTTTAGTCCACTGAGGCACTGAAAATAAGATTGTCCAAACTAGCCTCATGGTTCGCATGAACACCCCTACCAAACTGATTACCTGCACTCTCTACCAAATTGATACATGCCCCTCTAGGACATACAGAGGGCAGATGGCTTCTCTGTGAAAGCTTTGACTGCTGTAGATTAAAATGGGCCATAAATGCGATGTTTCTTTAGCAGAAAGCCCACCATGCGACTTATTGATACTGTCTCTAGTCGATCAGCTTTGAAAAAAAAACATCATTTTGTACACTACTTATCTCGAGCAAAACTATTGATGCAGTTGTAATTTCTACCTCATTCCTTTCTATATTACTGACCCTGTATCTGTTTCTTGAGGACCAATAACTGACCACCACACTTGAGTCATGTGTCCTACCTCAGTCTCCTGGTAAGGGATTTTCTATAGAAACTAAATTGTACAGTATATTGTACAAGTGATGGTGTTTGTCCAAAAATTCTGATGAAGAACAAGAGGGATGTTGTAGCGTCTGTGTGAAAAATAATGACCCATGTGAACCTGAAGATCCAGTGAAGAATACCTCTCAATCAATATCTGGTGTGATTAAGTTCCCACTACCTTGTGGACCCAACATGCAAATTATATAAATTGTGTTTTAACTGCTTAGTAAGTTAATATTAGATTGAATCCAAAAAAAGGTTGCTCATATGCCACGATACCCACTGTGCCAGGAGGCAGAGGTGAGGATCTGCTCAGTCCTCTCTGCTCTGATGCAACAAAAGGTTCTGGTACTCAGTGTGAGTGTCTGTAATAGCCCTATTTTACCAATCAAGAAACGTGGTAAAGCCACCTATCCCTTTGTGGAAGGCATATGTGCCATGAATGCTATTGTATTGCCTAGTTTTCCTGTTGTACTGAACCCCGCTGCCATTTTATCAAGCGTATCGGCGACAGATAGATTTCTTACTGCTGTAGATTTGCACTCTGTATTCTACATCCCTGTATACCCCAGTAGTGAGCTTGTTTTCACATTCACATTTTTATAGGAGTAACTCATATGGTAACAATCATACCGGGGGTATACAGGGTCACCTATCTCCTCACAGGCACTCAAGAAAGATCTGTTCATCTTCAACTTCTATGAAAGATCCACCACGGATATATATGTTGAATATTGTTGATTGCTACTGACTTACTGGACAAATGCAAGTCTGACTCACTGCATCTGTTCACTGAATTGGCTGAAAAGGGGAATAGAGTTCCTAAAGCAGGCTCTCCAATGAGTAGCTCATGAGCTACTTGTAGCTCTCCCATCTGTAGGAGCCCAGATCAAAAATACGTTTTATGTTAAAGGTTGGCTTGTTGTGATTGTGAATTTGGAAAACTGAGTGGCTCTTGATTTGTCTTGATTGCCAAAGGTGGAGGTTGTGCAATTGGAGGTGATGTATGTTGTACTTTAATTCCAAATGTCTCTTTTGGCATACATGACCAGAATGATCATAAACATGAGAAACTGAAAGGACTACATAGCCTTAATGACACCACTGCCTTTAGAGGAGCTTAGTTATGATTGAAAAACATTTTTAGAGTTTAGAGAATGAATATTGTTGAATGTATTTTAGCCATTTTCATCATCTGTATTGTTTCCATCTCAGGTCTTACTAGAGGCAAAGGCACATCCTATCAATCAATCAGCATTTGTAAAGCACACTCTGTCACCCCTAGGGGTATCTGGGCGCTGTGTCTCTGTCAAAGAGTCAGGTCTTGAGTCTCTTACTGAAGTCTGCCAGCAAGGGGGCCTTACGGAGCTGGAGGTCATTCCAAGTCTTGGCTGCGATGTAGGAAAAGGAACGGCTGCCGCTGTGGGTGCAGCTGATGCGGGGGTGAGTGTGAGGGCAAGTGAAGAGGAGCATAGGTGTCTAGCGGGTTGGTGGAAGTCCTACCCTTTAAGAAAGATGGATGATCAAGATAATGGAGGCCTGATTATGGTTCTTTGGAATGTTAGGCTGAAAATATGGAACAGAAAGTGAATCAATTAATTCATTTAAATGTACTAAGATTATACAAGTAAACAGTACACAAGAGAGAAATGGGGGAATAGAAGATTTCGCCCCAGCAAAACTATAACGTGCTTTAGCCATGTTTTCTGCTTGTGCTAATAGTGCCCGCAGGGAGTGCTCTACTCTGATGTTGAGCTGTATCCACCCCAGGCGAGAAAACGAAGATCAGCTTGCTCAGCCCCTCAGCCAAAATGTTTACATATTATCACTATTTTAAGGTCCGTTCACTCATTTTCATCGTTTCAACCCAGTCAACTGCTTGCAGCTTTAAAAGAATGAGTCACATGAAGATTCAAAGCGTACAAATACTAGTGTAAAATATGTGCTTTGCTGTTACAAGTCCTCCTCCTGTGCTGAGATAGATTCTGGTTGGTCGACTCTGTTATCCACAGACAATTCATTTTTTTGGTAATAAACCCTTTCAGTCTGTGATTGGCGTGTCAGGAAAATTTCTTCAACAGGGGTAAGAGTGAAAAGAGGAGGAGAAGAAGAGGTGGAGGAAAGTAAGAGGAAAGAGTAGGAATAACAAGAATAGGAGGAGGGAGAGTAAGAGAATACGAAAGAGGATGGAGGGTGAGAAGGCAGGTGGGGAAGAATGTGAAAATAGGAGAGAGAAGGAAGAGTGAGAGAATAGGAGAGAGGGGAAGAGAGGGAGATGCGGAGAGAGTGAACCTGGGAGAGAGGAGAAGAGTGTGAAAGAATAGAAGATGGGGCTAATATTAGGAGATTAGTAGAGGGTGGTGAGCTTTGATAGAACAGAGTGAGGAAATAGATGAGAAGGATAGGGAAAGGTTAAAGAGGGCTAAAAAGACTGGGGACAGAGTAGAAGGCAGACTGAATTCAAGGCAGGGACGGGAGAGGAAGGCATAGAAAGGATGGTAGAAACTCAAAATAGAAGGGAATCATGAAACGAGACAAGAGGGTAATTGCTATAGTATAAGGAACGTGAAAACAGCTTAAAAACAACTAAGTCTGAGAAGAAGAGAGCCAGCCCGTACCAATCGCTGATCGATTTACTGTTTGCGAGCAGACAGTACATGGGGAGATCAGTGAGAAAGCTTCCCCGGTGAACACATCTGTACTGCACTTATTGGTAGAATAATTATGTTTTTGCTGAAAAATTTGCTAATAAAATTGCTTTTTCTAGTTCTTATTCGAAATGAATCACTACTCCTTTGAAATGCCTTTGGAGATTAGCCTATGTTTCATCATGTAGACTTGTTACAGGAACCAGACCTGCTCAATATCCTCAGGCAAAAGCATTTCAGAGAAGAGAAGGAGGCATGGACCACAATCCAGGATTTCCTGCCTCTAAGGATGTTTGACTCAAAGCTATACAGTTAGATGGGGCCACTCACAGGACATCCTCGATTCTCTTGGACCAGGTTTGGGAGCAATCAAGATTTGCCCTGAGTAGCTAAAACAAATTCATATGATTACAATGGACTCAGTGAGGCCATTTTGGGAGGGGGGAGCTCAGCTTTTCCTGCACAGGAAAAGGTCTGTCTGAAAACTTTTCATATACACAAAAAAGTAAAGCCAGATTTGGCAAAAAAGTTGAAATCCTTTTTCTGGCACCATTCTGTGCTCTCCATTTCATGTAATTCGAGTAATGCAAAACGATACTGTGATCTCCATTCATCATCTTTTTCAATTTGATGGGGGATGCATGGACAAATAAAAAAACAAAGAAAAGAAAACTGGATCTTAAGGGCATGGAAGTTCGTGAGTTTGGACTGAAGCATCCAAAAATGCCTGAAAGGAATGGGCAACAAAATCACAAAGTGGACACTGAAAGAATATAGCCTTAGAGCCCAACATAGCCTTTAAAGGCCCTCTCCAGCTCGGCCTTTAACAAGGGAGCGGGTCTTTAATGGCAGGTAGAGCCTGCTACGGAGGGCTCTAAGGCGATTAGAACATTCCGCCTGCTAGAAGGCAGAATGTTCTAATTTGTATAAACAAAGGCCTCTCAGAGCCCGAGGGGTTTAAATCCCCTCGGGCTCCGAGAGGCCTTTATTAACAGCGTTAAAGGCTCGGGCCTTTAACGCTGGAGCGGGCCTTTAATGGCCCTTATAGCCTCTACCGTGGGCTATAAGGCTATATTAGAGCATGGAAATGTTGAGCGCTCCATTGAAGACAATGGATTGCTCCAGGCTTCTAATGGCTGGTATAACCCAGGAGAGCAACATTCCAATGTTTTTTTATCATTTCACAGCTGTTGCTGTTAACAAAGGCCTCTCGGAGCCCGAGGGGATTTAAACCCTCTCGGGCTCTGGGGGGCCTTTATTTTTACAAATTAGAACATTCTGCCCTGTAGGGGCAGTATGTTCTAATAGCCTTAGAGCCCTCCGTAGTAGGCTCTACCAGCCATTATAGGCCTGCTCCCTTATTAAAGGCCCTTGCCTTCGGCTCGGGCCTTTAACGCTACAGCTGGCTTTTAATGAGCAGTAGAGCCCGCTATGTTGGGCTCTAAGGCTACATTACATGGCCTCCCTTCCTTGGGAAAGGTAATCTATTACTTTCTGAATCTGGTAGGTAACAAATCATTGCACATATTGCACCATTCAACCTACTGCAGTTACAACCCGGCAAGTTCACATTCATCTTGTTCGCAATTGACAGAAGAACAACCACATATATTGTCACTGGCAGGAGGAAGACACTCATCGCCAAGTGAATCAGAGTCACAAAGGGCCTCATGTGCACTCATACTGTCTCCACACTGAAGCTCATGGGACTTTTCGATGGCTTGGAGTGCTGTAAGTACAGCACAGGAGCTATTTCAGCACTGGCTGTTCTCCAACAACAGAGCAGACTCATTTGCCCTTACACTAGTAAGGGATTGCTTTACTTATCAACCAGAGGTTTGGTGGGTCGGCATTTGATTCTGACGAAGCCACCATCAGCAATAATGGTTCTAAACATAGCCTTTCCTTTGTCCTAATGAAACTTCACACTATTTTGTTTTTCCTCAACATTTCTAAGCACTATTTTCCTTACATCACTGACAGGATGAAGGCTCCCCACTCTTGACCCAGTGGGGATGGACCTTAGTGATAAGCACCCTGCCCCTGCCGCGTAAACGTTCAAAGGCAGTTTTACCCATATCACTAGGGGGCATGGTGTGGTACATCCACAGACTAGTTATTAATGAACTATTCGCTGACAAGTCCTTTTAGAGATAACTGAATCAATGCTTTTATCATTTGGTTGTTGCATGCAACTTTCCCATTACCTTGAGGGGACACCAGAATGCCTTGCTTTGGGAAATTCTATACATACCTGAAAAGGTGGTAACTTCAGAAGACACAAATTGAGTTCCATTGTCACTGACAATTTGTTTGCGGAAGTCTTCCCTCAAGAAAGTTCTTTGAGGATTTCTAAGACCTCTCCAAACTTGCAGTGTTTTAGAAACTTCAACTCAATCCATTTGCTATAGTAGCGAATCATTACCACAGCAGAGTGCGTAGAGGTGGGTAATTTGGTCATGATTTCAATAAGATCTACACACACTCTCACCCATGTTCCTTCAGGTAAGGTTTTGGTTGGAGTGGACTTGCCTTTATCTGCTGCGTTTTGTCTGATTCCCTGCACACCAGAAATTATTAATTTCTTCTCGTTTTTTGCTCTTTCTATGTGTGCTGCAGAATGCAGCACACATAGAAAAAGCAAATCACCATTATTGTTTGTTTATGTGCAGGAAGGTGTCCCTTCCTGCACATAACAATCACCCCTGCAGCACTAGGCAGCTTTTTTAGCGCCAGCGCTAGGGTAAACACAGGAATGCGCCATATTTGTGTGAATACTGTGCTTCCCTGCATTTTGAAAATGTCAGAGCACATGTTTCCAAATTTGACATAATCTCGTATTCCAGCATTTTCTTGTACAAATGCCCCTAAATCTCTTTTTGACACCAGTTAACCCCAAGACGATCTTCGTGTACCAGGGCAATAAGATAGGATCTCAATTCAGTTGGCACTACCAAAACATAATTCCTGACAATAACATTATATTCTCTAGTGGGTTCACCTTTAACTCTGCAATGTAGCTGCAGATTGGCTTCTAAAAACTTTTCTTTCACTATGAATTCCGACACTCTGGCATACTCAAAATTACACTGAATTGCATCCATCCATTGCCTGCTGTTCACAAAAAACTCTGAACTCGGCTCATCCACCAAATATGCACCTCAACGTCCTTGTCATCCTCATTGCACTCATTGCCAAAAACATCAGAATCACAAGGCATGCGTCACAGGAAACTGAAATTTGTTTTCCATTGGATGTGTAATACTGTGAAGACATAATTGTGTAATTTACACACTAACTTCGTTATGCATGGTGACAGTTTGTCAAGTCCCCCTTTTTGAATATATTAGTTTGTGGTAGATCCGAATGAGGCAGGGTCTACAAGACAGAAAACTCTTGAACTTTGCCTCAGCCATCACACATCATAGGAGCTCACATACTATCACAGAATAGCTAGTCTCCGGACTCCTGAACTCGCGAAGGTTATTAGTCAGTCTTTGCCCCATCTGACTTGGCTGGAGAACAGTACCAAGTCCAATTTGACTAACATCAACAGTTACTACAGACTTCAATGTTTCATCAAAGGATTTCAACGAGGGCACATTTTCCAATACCTTTTTCGGTTCTCATATACTCCTTTTACAATCTTTTCCTCATATAAAGTTAATAATCTTTTTGATAATTTTCCTCATCGGCTCCACCATCTCCAATAGTTGTTTTAAATCTTGCATAAAACTTGCATAAACCAAGGAAGGATGCAAGCTCTTCCTTGTTCCTTGGTTTTGGAGCTTCCATAATGGCATACATCAAAGATGGTTTAGGAGCTACGCCTTTGACACTGATAATATGCCCCAAGTATTCCACACTGAGCTTCATGAACCTGTACATCTCCCTTTTGAGTATGAGCCTACTGCCCTGAATTGTCGGCACCCTCTCACATAGACTGGCTACATGTTCCTCCTCAATGGCAGAATAAATCAAAACATCATCTTAGAATGCATAGACACCTTCCATTTCTTCTAATACTTTGATCATTACTTTAGGAATACTGCTGAAGAAAAGTTTAGGCCATAAAACATGGGAGAGAAATGGAAAGCTCTGTAGGATGTGATGAACACAGGGAGGTACCTTGAGTACTGGTGAAGAATTATCTGATGGTAGACAGCTGTGTAGATGAGAGTGGTAAAGACTTTTGCATCACCCAGAGTAGTTACTATTTCATGGATGAGTGACTGGGTGACTCCCCATCACCACTTGGTGGTTAAACTGATGATGATTAATATAGAGACTTATTTCACCACTCTTGTTCTTTACAACTACAGTTGGAGACTATCCATTGTCATGCTGAAATGAGTTGGGTTCAGTTATGCCATCGACTTGCCACTTGTCTAGAAACTCTTTCACTTCATTCTACACTGACAGAGGTATATTGCGTTCCTTCTGTTTAACTGGTTGTGCCCTTTCCTTTTTGAGTTATGTTGTGCTGGAAACCCTTACGATAACTCAGATCATATTTGAAGACTATTCCATATTCCGTCAGAATATTCTGCGTGTTTTCCATCACACTGAACACGTCACCTTACGTGGGTTTATTAGCATGTGTAGACTTTATTGCTCAGACCAACCCAAAATGTTTTAAACCATTGTTGACAACATAAATCTTGACAACGTTCCCTATCAAAGAAGATATGCAATCATAACCACAAAACTACAATCAGAGTTGGGTATATTGTTTTCCCAATGGAAATTATTACATTTATTTACACATTAGATAAACATGAACCAGCATATAATCTCATGCAGTGAGCAGGAAGTGACGGGATACAGGAAATCAGCCAATTTCCAGACCTTAGGCATATAGCTGCAGAGTGACTTTTTGGCGATACATAAGCTACAGTAGTCACAATAGAAAAGACATCTTATGCTCCACATAAGTCATGAATCAAAGTATGGAGTCAAGATGTAGTTGTCGACGACGTTTCGATCGCCAACAACGGTTATGGGATCATCATCAGGACAAGGGAATCAAATGCCTGAGAGATTGCTGCAAGTTCGGGACACGGGCCACAATTGGAAGTCTGCCATAGGGTTTCTGCACCCCCGGAGCATTTGCGCAACAGTCTCTCCGAGATTGTACCACCGCCCGATTCTGGGCTTTTGGACTATCGCTACGATTGAGACATTGATCTCATCCTTCCCAGCCGCACCATAGCAATCATATATCCTCGTACATCGAGCTCTGTGCAGCTACAAGCTCACCTACGGCAGACTTCCAATTGCGGCCCGAGTCCCGAACTTGCAGCAATCTCTCAGGCATTTGATTCCCTTGTCCTGATGATGATTCCATAACCGTCGTTGGGGATCGAAACGTCGTCGACAACTACTACATCTGGACTCCATACTTTGATTCATGACTTATGTGGAGCATAAGATGTCTTTTCTATTGTGACTACTGTAACTTATGTATCACCAAAAAGTCACTCTGCAGCTATATGCCTGAGGTCTGGAAATCGGCTGATTTCCTGTACCCCGTCACTTCCTGCTCACTGCATGAGATTATATGCTGGTTCATGTTTATCTAATGTGTAAATAAATGTAATAATTTCCATTGGGAAAACAATATACCCAACTCTGATTGTAGTTTTGTGGTTATGATTGCATATCTTCTTTGATAGGGAATGTTGTCTCTAATAGCATACTCTTACCCTTGGCCCATTCTGACTTTCAGGGTTCCCTTGTCCTTTGTTCACAAACATAAATCTTGACGGCATTGCACCTTGCGTCAAGAGCATAATCTTGCTTTGAAAGAACATTCAAATGGTATTTGCCTGGGGAGGTATATACCAAGACAAACTCCTTTTTTTTGGAAACAGTTATAGAAATCAATCCACTTTTTTCACATTATTGAAGCAACACACATCCTCTTAGTCTATCTTCAATGTATAAGTTACTTCCATAGTCCTCAACTCCTTAGTATGTATATTACATAACCAGTAGTTTAAAGTGCTCCTCAAATATCAAATTATCCATTTCACCCTCTAAAGGTATTGCGTTTTGTTTTACTCTGATCTTTTGGAGGTAAAGCAACAGGCCAAGCTAAATATCCAACGATATTAAAAAATAATGCGCTGCCTTGCGTTTCTTTGTATTTACTAAACCATGCAAAGCCATACAAAGTGGCTTTGCATGGCTTACTAAATGTCAAAAGGATTTTGTGTTAGGAATGTGCCACAAAAGTGAAACAACCCCGACACAAAACCTTACTCAATCTGCCCATCATGTTTTATCTGCAATCCTTCTTTCAACAGAACCACCAGCTTTATCACCACCAGCATAGTTTTAGATCAGACTGGGCCTGTAAATCACAATGTGTTAATTTAAGGTGGGTGACCTGAAGCAAGAGATAGACCAGGTTAGATTAGGATATCACAATCTTCCTTTTGTTATTAAACAATAGACTGGAATGTGGCTGGCGCCATTACCTGTAGATTAAATTAATTCAAGCACTCAACTCATTACGTTTTTCTAAATAAAACACCTAAAGTGCAACCAGTATGCCCAGATATGGACATGGTCTATGGAGTTGATGGTACCAGTGTTGTTTATGCAACAAGATGTGCTTTATTGATGATATTTTGGTCCAAGTGCAGATATGTGTTCTATTAGCAGAGGAATGATCTATTTGAATGGGCTTAATAGTTAGAGATTTGATGGTATCTTATATGATGGTGATCTAGAGAAAGGAGAGTTGTCTGCGGGAAGGTGATACACCTGTGGATGTTTTATTTCTCAAGACGACTCAGTCCCTACAAATGTATGAACCTTTGACAGTGTAGCAGTTGGGAAGCCTGCAGCCGTACATAGTGGCCTACTAACAAAGGCCTTTTGGAATGTGTAAATGTGCAAGGAAGTAAAGTAGTACTCCATTACTACTATTTTACACACGCGTACATGCCTTTGTGAAATGCCTCAAAAACGTTCAACTTCCTATTAGTAATGTACAAAGTGGAAACAGTCCTTTCTGTTTGTATATGAATATTCAAATTTCAGATGTTTTAGGGCCAATTCAATTGACAAAGGCAAAAGAGAACTTTAGGAGTATTACTTTACGTACTCTAAAATGCCTTAGTGAACATACCCCATAGGATTTATGATAATGGGTGGTGCTGGTTTATGGGAGCAGGCAAACCAAGAAGCACAATCCATACTAATAGCCGTAAAGGGACCTGGGCGCTATTGATGAGTAATTGGTCTGTGGCTTGGCAAATGGAATTGGCAATTTGGCAGTCTAGTGATTAAGAATTGCAAGTTTAGAACTTTGAATTTAGATCAAGTCTAGAATGATGTGCCTAAAAACGTTGCACTTCAAAAACAGCAGCAAACAAGTAGAATATAGAAAAACAGGGCTCTCAAGTTTGTCAGGGTTTCAATTGAGATAAATGGTGGCAGAATATAGAAGTGCTAGATCATTCAAAAGAAGGAGTTAGGACTTAACTAGGTAGCATGCAATATTATCTGATCCTTCAATATTTCTCTTCCTGTTAGACCTGACATCCTTGCCGTGGTATTCCCCCCAAACAGTTTGCCTTTACTAATTATTTTGTTGAACTTGTTTTTGTTGGCATTAGGTCTCTGTGCACTTTCCCCCTTCTAATCAGTGCTATGGTGCTTGTTCTCTCTCCTTAAAACCTGGTAAAATTGGCCTATACGTAATTGATACATTTAATTTACTGGGGCTTTGCCCTCCAGTGCTAAGCAGCTTTTACGATATTATATTTGGGGTTGTTCTCGCTTAGGGCTCCATAAATATTTTGCCACGTGTTATCCCTGCCAAATTTGTGTCCTTTTTTTTCAGTATACTTGGGATTCTAAAAGTACCAAGGGCCTTATCTATGAAAACTGTTACATCGCTGCGTGAAAACAGCGATGCAACAGTTTTCACTGAGCCCTCCTTGCGACATGATGGATGCGTCATATTTACTGTATGACGCAAGGAGTTACAGATACGTCAGTATTTCAGACGTATCTGTAGGCACAGTGATGACGCATTGCTGAAGTGTGTCACAAAAGTGATGCAACTCCAGCAATGTGGCCTTTCACATGGGGCAAGACCCATGTGAAAGGGCCTGCATCAGTCTTACGCCTGCTGTGAGGCAGGCGTGAGATTTTGACGCAGTGCGTCCTAGAAGTGGCGCAGTGAAATCTGATAGATTTCATTGCGCCACTTCTACGAGGCTTTTTAAGTGGGAACGCCCACCCTGCCTACATTATACCTGATGCAGGTATAATGTAGCGCAGGGCTTTACAAAGTGACACATCTGCATAGATGCGTCACTTTGTAAATAGGGCACAACATGGCACATTTTTTACGCCACCGGTGCGTCACAAAAGTGGAGCAACGGCGGCGTAAAAGTGTCGCAAGGCCTCATAAATAAGGCCCCCAGGGTTTGTGGATACCCTGGAGGGGATAGAGAAAATAGGCAAAGTATTGCTAAATTTTGAGTTTTTGGGAAATATAGGAAAAAAGTGATCTGGATAAAAGTGTCTGTTCTTTTTAGCGCCCTAACATGGGGACTCCTATTGACCTTGATTTGATCCATCCCTGTCGCGGTCACTAGGCCCAACCACACAACTGGCACAGCTTTTTTATCAGCTCAAGTGGGAAAATGCTGGGAGTTAGGATTTTTTTGTAGACTCCTGCAGGTTTCAAAAGTTTCCATCACAGAAATGTAAGGAGAATGAATGATTTCAGGCACAGTGTGAGGTTCGCAGGGCATCGTGGGTAAGAAAACCTCGTGGGATTCACACAAGGCACACTACCCTGGAATCCCCTGTTTATCTAGTTTTCAAAAATGTCTGTGGTTGGTAGGTTTCCATGGGTGGCAGACAAGCACGGCCCCAAATCCTGCAGCTACCCCTATTGCTGATCTCTCCACATAGCACTTTAGAGTCTTTTGTGTCAAGGTCTCTTGGCCTACCCACACAAGTGAGGAACCGTTTTATCAGTAGACTTGGAGGAATGCTGTGTGGTAGGAAATTTCAGAGTTCAGAAGTTTTCCTCACAGAAATGTGAGGAAAATGTGTGTTTTTAGTCAACATTTCAGGTTTGCAGGGCATTGAGGGTAAGAAATCGTGTGGGATGCATACGAAACACACCACCCTGGACTTCCCCAAATGTTCAGTTTTCAGAATTGTCTGAGTCTGGTAGGTTTATCCAGATAGCAGTTTACCCGACCCCAAAAAGTGCAGCCCTTCACTATTACAAGTGGGACGATATTGGGAGTTAGCCACACCCTCCTGGCCCATATGTAAAACCAGCACCCAAAAGAATCAGCTGTCCTCTCGCTCGCCATTTTGATGGAAGGCTTTATTCTGCAGGGGAGCAGGTGGAGTCTGATGTTATGATGGGAAAGGCCCACTCAATTATATTAATAAAAATATATATTGCTGCCATACAGTTGGCTTTCTGCCCCCCCTCGTGGGGAGGGCAGATCTGGAGTACTAACCATCATCCGCCCCCCGGGGAGAGAAAGACAGTTGCCCCATTTACTTAGGGTGGGGGCATGGCTATGCACATGCTGGGCAGCCCCCACCTCTATATTTAAAAAAAGAATCCCTGGCATAAATTACCCTAATCTGCCATCCAAGGGGGGGCAGAAAGACTGTTGCCCCCTTTAGTTGGGGTAGGGGCATAACCATGGTCATGGTGGGCATCCCCCACCCCTATATTTAAAAAAAAACTTTCCCTGGAGTGTAGTGGGCTTTCTGCCCCCCCCTCCCTCAGGGGGGCAGAAAGACTAATATCCAATTTACTTGCTACAGGGGTAGTGCAATGTCCAATATTGGGCAGTCCCCACTCCTATATTTAAAAATAACATTCCCTGGCTTCTGGAGGGCTTTCTGCCCCCCTGGAGGGGCAGATCAGGGGTAATGACTCCCCCCCCAGAAGAAGAGAAAGACTATCTCTTTGGTGGGGTGGGGGCATGACCATTCCCATGATGGGCAGTCCCTATACCTATATATATATATATATATATATATATTTTTTTTAATTCCCTGGCGTCCCATCTGCGCCCCCCCCCCCCCAAACCCCAGGGGGGGACAGAAAGACTGTTTCCCCATTTACTTGGGGTAGGAGTAGGGGCATGGTCATGTGCATGCTGGGAAGCCCCCACCCCTAAATTTAAAAAAACAAAAACATTCCCTGCCTTCTATTGGACTGAATAGTGTGATAACATTTAAGAAAGGAGACCTCTACATTCAAAATCCTGCCCAGTCAGGCCAAACTCTAAGCGAAGCAGAGAGCGGTATATATATTTTGAAAGGTGAAACAGTGTACTATAGTTGGTACACTGAAGCTTGTCCAATGAAGTGGAGAAAAACCCCGGACATTGCTTGTTGACCATAGTGGAGGTTTGGGACTAGCTTCTCTCATGTTACTCGCAGAATGGCCTCAGATGATGACAATTGTAGCTGAGAGTTTAGTCTACATAAGGCGAATGTCAGCACTAGGGCCTTCCTGATGATATGTTTACGATGTAAACTGGGTTTGCCTATATCAGTAAACCAAACTCCAAGATAACTACAATTAGATGTTTGTGAGATGGTTTGGTTCCCCAGCAACCTATATTGATTTGTTTTTGTAACTGCTGAAAATCATCACTTTTGGTTTTGCTGAATTAACCACCAGCTTATTCACTGTTTTGAAGTTGTAAAGCATGTTAAGGGCACGCTATAGGCCTACTTTTGTGTGGTCTAGGATAACCAAATCATCCACTTATTTTATTATAGGGAGCCTAATGGAGCCAATCTTCGGTGAAATTGTTTTTGCCTTTGTCAAAAAGTGGCCTATGTCAGCAGTGTAAAGATTAAGCAACATAGAGGCTAAAACACACCCTTGTTTTAGTGCCACATGCTGAAAGATGGGTTATGCAATCTAGAGAGTGGGCAGTATATTGCACTCTGAGATAGCTGGATGCCACACTTTGCCGGAAGTCATCATCAGACGGGAGAGGACCTGGTATCCCATTGGCTAGTAGTCACGGAATTCACTGAGGGCAAGTTGTGGGCATAAAAGTGGCTCCTCTGGCACCCAGACCGCAGATAATATCTGCACAGGGTGGAAGACCAAAGAAGGACTGCCCTGCTATTACCTAAACCCAGCAAAAAGAGGCTGCACAGAAGACGGGACTGGACCTGCGGATCCGTCAGCTAGCCAAAAGAGGACTGTGCCTGTGGTGCTCTGCTCAAGGGAAGTTGTCCTGAATGTCATACAGAAGAGGTGAACTCTTAGAGTTTGTTGGCTGACTTCCTGTTACAGCTCGAGGGCTATAAAAACTGAAGAAGTTGCCTTGGCAAGTTTGAAGCAATAATCACTTTCTCACCACTGACTGCTGAAGTGCAGCCTGGAAACTGTGTCCTGGCACTCAAAAGTTGCACCTGAGTCTGCTGGGCCTTGGGGAGTCATGGGAGTGCAGTTGGGTCACCCAAGATGGACACTAGCCTCAGTTAAAGGGAGCTGCTGGTTTTGCTGTGACAGGAGACCAGTGGCAACTAGTTTTTGGCTGGACTTCACCTGACTTCGACGGGAATCGATCTCTTTGGACAAAGTCACCCTACAATGTTTGTGGAACGAGGTATGCCCCCAGGAATACCCCTTTGACCGAATCAGCATGTGCGGCATCCTTAGCATCTTTAGCATTCTATGGGCCAGACGTACGACCCTTCCAAATTGCGACTCGCAATTTGCGCTCAATTGCAAGTCGCAAATTGCGAGTCGCAATTTGGAATGTACAACAGTGACACTGATTGCGATTCCCAATGGGGTCGCAAAATGCGAGGCTCATGAATATTAATGAGCCACTCGCAATTTGCGATCTCATTGGGAATGGCTGGCCCTCCCAGGGATGGTGGCCTGCTGGGCTCAGCAGACCTCCATTTCTGGGCCTGCTTGTCAATAAAGCAGTTTGAAAACGGGCTGCATTTAAAAAAAAAAAAAATTTAACATTTTCGTTTCATTTTTTAAGGGCAGGCAGTGGTCTCTTGGACTGCCTGGACTGCCTGCCCTTAAAAAATATTTCAGAGCCAGTCACAAAGAAGAAGGGGTCCCCTGGGGACCCCTTCCCATTTGCAACTGCATTACCACCCTCTTGAAGAGGGTGGCAATTGCGGTCGCAAAACATTGGTACATGGCTTGTGACTCGCTATTAGGAAGGAACGCCCCTTCCTAATAGCGAGTCCCCCCATTGGGGCAGATTTACAAGGACTGGCGCATCTCTGCATATTAGCAGGGATGCACCAGTAAAGATGCGACACGCAAAAATACCCTTGCGCCACCACGGATGCGTCGCATTTACAATGCGGCGCACCGTGGCGCAAGGATAGACAGACACGTGTTGCATCTTTTGTCGTAAGTGCAGCGCATTGCTGGAGTCGTGTGGCAAGGGCGACGCAACTCCAGCAATGATCAGGGGCGGCCTACACTTATTGTGCTGCGTCACCCCTTACGCCTGCTTCAAGCAGGCGTAAGGTTTTGACGCAGCGGCGTCGTAAAAGTGACTCAGTGAAATCTTGCAGATTTCACTGCGTCACTTTTACGAGGCTTCCTTGCGACGGAACGCCCACCCTGCATACATTATACCTGACGCAGGTATAATGTAGCGCAGGGCTTTACAATGTGACGCATCTCCCTAGATGTGTCACGTTGTAAATATGTCGCAACATGGTGCATTGTTTACAACACCGCTGAGTCACAGAAGTGACGCAATGGCGGCGCAAATGTGTTGCAAGGGCTTGTAAATCTGCCCCTTTGTTCTTTGTCGGCTCCTACCTGTGAGGGAGAGGAGGGGGCGAACCTTGTGACCTGGTGCTTATGTCTGGTTTTATCCCAGGAGGAGGCCGTGTGGGAGACGAAGCTCACACCGGCAAAAGAAAAAAAAAACAATAAAGAGAGCACATTGCTTTTTATCGAGAACGAGACAAATGGAGATAAAACAGAGATTGTGTGAGTCAGGGGATGGAACTCGTGAACTGTCTGGGCTGGTGTGGTAGGGGCGGCGAGCAAGGCCCGATTCATGTTCTGAATGCTGAAAGCTAAGCTGTCTGGGACGGGGAGACCTCCTGGAATCGTGCCACAGCGGCACCCAAAACTGGGCACATTATGTTAATGATACAAAAGGTGAAGGTCGATCATTCTGATTTTTATTAAATAGTGGCGCAGAAAATTGACAGGATGGCATATCATGCGTAAACCAAAACAAAGAGCCACACCGGATTAGTCAAGGTATGGCTCTTCCTCCCCCAATTCTGTGAAGGTCTGGAAAATGTTATTGTAATTATATTTATATAGCGCTTACTACCCCTGACGAGGCGTTGAAGTGCTTTAGGGCGAGTAGCACGCTCATCCGGAACCCCAGCTTAGTGGTTAATCCAGTGGTTAAATGTTGCTTATTGTGATTAGTCATGTGCTCTCAAGGAAAAAAACATTGCATGCATTTACTCCAGTTACTTTGTGATAGATTATAATAATGCTGTTTGGTGTGAGCATTAGTGGGGGCTTGGTGGTTTCAGGTGAATGGTTGGTGAGGGGATGTATTTACCACAGCAGACCCAGGGTGAAGAATTTATGTTGTTTGGTAAAAATCACTTATTCCAAGTTTTTCACTTGTGGATAAAGCACAATATGAGCAATCAGGAATTTAACTCATGAAATTTCGCTTATTTTCGCCTTTAAATTTCAGTAGTTCGACCTGCAGAAAGCTCCCAGGAAAAACTAAGGGAAGCGCACAACTCACAACTCGTAATTCCAAATTCTACACAAACTCCAATTTGCACAGGATCAGAACTCAGCACCCAGCTCATAAACAGAACCTACATGCACTGTAGACGCAGGGCTTTAAGTGGGCCGGGTCCCTCCAGGTCTCAGACCCGGGTGTATTTTAAAACAGACATTTAAACGGGTCCCTTTTGAGCCCTGTATTCATGTCCTTAACTTTCCATGCATAAACACTGATCGAGTTCTGAACAATGAGTGTAAAAAACTTTTAGGTAATCCATGTTGTTCCTGTTTATGCTTCACATGATTTACTTACTTTTGCATTCCTGTGAGTGTTTGCTTTTTCCAGGATGTTGTGTTATGTATTTTTTCCAGGCAGCATATTACTTTTGCTGGTGGATAATTTGAATTAAGTCACATTCAGGTGTTTTTAATGGGGCACAATTGAGTTGGGGTTGATGGCATTACAGCTTCTCTCAGTGCTCGTCAGGGGCGAAAAGGTGTTCTGAATATGTGGTCATCCAATTCTTGGCCTCTCTGCAAAGTGTGCCGACCAATGGTCACGTATGCCAGTTGCAGTTGTGACTCGATGCAAATGTGTAGGTAGGGCAGCACTCTATGTAAATTTTAATGTATATATTTATGCCACACCAGTGCTTAATTTGAACCAGTGGTTCAGGTGCTTGGCACCGCCACTTTTAATTGCTAACACCAGCACTTATGACAGTCTGCCACATGCTGGCGCTATCTGTTTTATTTAGCAATGAAGATACCAACAGTTGTTTATTAATTCAATATACGTTTAAAATAACTAGTACCTGCCTTCCAAGCCACTCTTATATATTTGGTGGTCTGGAATAGTCTGAAGTGTCACACTTGTAGGAGTGTGATGGTTAGTAGGTGTGTTTATACTGTCATTGGCAGCACTGTCAAGAGTAATTGATGGTGCAAGCTGCAGTGGCCTGACGAAGGCCCTGGCACTTATTCTTTTTACAAATTGAGCACTGTGCCACACCCTTAATTATATAGGCCCTGCCCCTTTCAGGGACCCCCTTCTTGTTTCATCCCACTTAAAGCCCTGTGTAGAGAGGTGCTTGAAAATGCGAAAATCCACTTCTGCCAATTCTACCGCCAGGAAAGTTGCTATGCATTACCAAGTTCACAAACAGCGCACCTTCACCAAGAGCAAAGGTCATGAACTTCACATAATTTTGATGGAGTTTTAAACGTCTGCACACCTGTATCCCTAGCTCTCGCTCCATATTCACACATCCACCAATGACTGATAAACAGATGTACCAAGCCCAATGGTCGCTTTCAGAATGATTCTTGATTTCCACTTCAACAATAAGCAAACACTGACAAAGCCAATAGTTGTGACTTTTGAAGCGTGAAAAGGTTTTGGTGTTGCCCTCATGTTCGTTAGTTTCTGTACACAGACACTTTACTTCCAACGTCACTGGATGCATTCGCTTTCAGTCAGACACAAGTGTGGAAATTCTGGCACAAATCAAATTTGCCAGAATACTTGACCTACCTGAATAAAGATTAAACAAGGAAGTCAAAATCTGGGGAAACTGAGCTTTGGTTCTTAATGAGGGCTCTGTGAGGGGAGCTTGAGGTAGGCACAGCCTATCATACAACTACTGGGAGATGGGAACTGGGCAGAGAAGGAATCAAGATGTGGAGCAGCTGATGGGAGGGGGACAAAGACTGGAGGCGAAAGAAAATGGAAGAATGGGAGAGATGAATGAAGGGGTAAGTGAGATTTTAAAATTCATAAAAGGTATGAAGAAAGGGGGAGAGAAATTGATGAGTTAAGAGGGAGAGGTAAAAAGAAAAGGTTGAGGAAGGGAGTGAAATGGAATACTAGAGCAAAAGGATGAGCAAGAGAGGCCAGTGCGGCCATTGTTAGAGAAAAAAAGGGAACTTCACGACGGAAAAGGAACAGAAGGGCAGGAGTAAGAGGTTAATGTTATGGAAAGAGCGTAGGATGAATAGCAAGAAAGAAAACAGACGTAAGGGTACACTTTCCCAGTGGTCCATCGGCTAGCATCTCACTGGAGAGGACTAGGATTGGCTGGTCATGGAATCGTTGCTCCCTTCTCAGGCACCAGAGTAGATTTGATCCATACGTGAGGGAAGGTGGCGACCAATCCCTTGTGTGAACAGAGAGGGGCTGGCATTGAGGGCAGTGACAGGATCTGGAACCTATATACAGTTAGAGGAAATGGCAATCTTGTGAATGGAAAACAGAAGGTGCATGTGCTCCCAAAACAGGGAGGGCAGGTGTGGGGGGGGAGGGGGTTGATAAAGTGTGGAGATATGGGACAATAAACATTGTGCATGAGAAACATGTCACATAATTGATTTTTTCAGGTGTTCATAGTCTTTTCTGCTGCCAATGCTTGGAGACTTGTCTTTTTACCTTTACGTGTGCAAAAGCACTAATTTAATATTCTCTTTATATTTCCCCTTCTCTTCACAGAGCTTTCCATGCATAGCAGATCTCATGTCGGGGCCTGCCTCTCCTCAGCACAGAGATTCATGGACAGCATTCTTGAATACTTCTGCCTCCCGCCCTTTCTCTATTGCAGATTTTTCCATTTCCTTATTAAATTACCTCATACCAAGCACTGGTAGCTCATCAACAGATTTACCGTTTTGCAAAAAAGAAAACTACAGGAACCAGAATGCAAGGCGCATTCCTGGATTTGCTGGATGAACTGAGAACCAAGGGGCATATGTACAAGTGAAGTGGCGGAGTGAGGCGTTAGCCTTCCTGGCTTAATGCCTCACTCCGCCACTTCAGAAACGCAGGGCTGCACCATATTTACAAGAATGTGGTGAAGCCCTGCTTTTCCCCATGTGCTGGCGCTACACTTCACAGCCAGCACAGCCACCCTTGCACCATAGTGCAAGGGTGCCTGCGCAGGCAGCGCACGCACCCTTGCACCAGCGCAGGCACAGGCGCCCTTTCACCATAGTGCAAGGGTGTCTGCGTGCAGGTATTGGAGTGTGGTTTTTACCACATAAACTGGCACAGAAATGTTCTATCTGAAATAACAAGACACATGTCTGAAAATGCAGGAATTGAGTCAGGAGTGACACTATTTATTCAAACAACTAAACAATAAATGTCAATAACACATCATTAATCACAAATAACACCATGCAATCTAGCAAGTGTCAAAGACACATCGCTGACCAAGAGCAAAAACATGCAATCTAATAAGTTTAAATTCACAGCAATGCAAAGAAAGAGAAAGAGAGAGAAATTGAACATCAAAGTACCATGAAGCATTACAACCTCAATCAAAAGCTAAATAAATCGGTTAACCAGGAGCACCTCTGTCGTGAAAATAGTACACTGTGAGAGGTGGTCAAAGAATTGGAGAGTAAGCAGTTCTTTTATACAGTTTTAATGAGGAACTATTGACCGCAAAATCTAACTTTAGCAGGTGTTTGACCGCAGAACATAACAAAAGCTGAACATTTTATTGAAAAACAATTTGCGTCACTTCTCGGAAGCTTTAAGGCAGAAGCTCCTTATAAGGCTAAGGTTTATTTTAAGCCATGCCGCTGTCTCACTTTCCAAAGCTGCGGAAAGTCCGAGTTGGCCCAAACTCCTACTCTTAGCCCATCTTGTTCTTCTAGGTTACAGATGCACTCTGTTATTGCTGCATCTTCTTGATGTTCAGAAAGTTGTACACGCAGAGGACAGGGGCTCGGAGACTTGTTCATCAGAAATATAGTGACCTGAGGTTGTTGGCCTTCATAAGAGAGATACATCTGAGGTTACAGGAGGGCATGAGGCCTACTGCCTCTGTGGACGCTCAAGGCAGTGTGGACAATTTTAGCACAACCCTGTCTATGGCCTGGCAGGGACATTTGTGACTCTCATGCTTCAGATGTGAACAGAATGGGCCTGGGGCACTATATTCTAAAAACTAGACCCTGCTTCACAGGGGAATCTTTAAATGACGCTTTGTAACTTCTATGTGTGCTGCTTAAGACAGCACACACGGAAGTTGCAAACCGGCATTTTTTAAAAATGATTGTTTATGTGCAGGAAGGGGGACCTTCCTGTACATAAACAATCATTGGCCTTTTGCTGTTTTCATGTGTGCTGCACAACGCAGTGGGGAAACAAGTGGGGATATTTACAAGAAAATGCAGGAGCGCAGTGTTACGCCAAATTAGGCAACGCCACTCTCTGACATTTTCAAAATGTAGGGATGCGCCATATTTACAAAAATACAGTGCACCCCTGGGTTTCTCCTAGCGCTGGCACTAAAAAATCTGTCTAGCGTCAGTGCAGGCACCCTTGTGCCATGTTGCAAGGGTGCTTGTGCTGTAGGTGATATTGTTTATGTGCAGGAAGGGAGTCCATCTTAATCTGGGCAGCATCAAAAAGCAATGGGTGTCGCGGTGGAACGCCCTCAGTAACACCCGTTCCCTGCCCCTTTGTCGCAGCAGACTGCGGCGGAAAGGGGCATATATACAAGATGGCATTAAGCCACATTAAGTGGCTTAGCGCCACCTTGTAAATATGGGGAATGGCATAACGCCACTGGAGTGTCAGAAAAAGTGACGCTCCGGTGGTGTTAAGAGCTTGTAAATATGCCCCAAAGCATGTGATTTATGGTGTCTAAGCCCAAAATGGGATGTATCGTACAGGACACAACCATTCCTCTACTGCGACTCCTTCCATAAAACAGAGGGTCGCCTACTTGTTGTGTTGTCCCCTATCAGATGTGAAAAGTAACTCATGTAGCCCTCAGTTTTTTTCCTCTAGCACAAACAATCGTCCATTTACTATGGATAAAGTGATCAGCAAGTACCTACATACAAAGGGGAAACCAGGACTGGACGATGTACCCCACTGTTGTCCCTCCCTACCTAAAAGTGATAAGACAGCTCCAGAGAAACTGATTTTTTCATGCACTAATCTCCTAATGCAAAGACATTCAGGGGCAGATTTTTAAAGAATTTACGCAACACAGTGCATAAAGGCAAGTTTCTGTACTGCGTTGTGTGAATTGGAGAGAGCACAAAAGTACCGTATCTACTAAGATATGCCGCTCTTCAGCTCTCTCCCTTAGCTGGGGCACTTGAGGCTGCCTAACGCCAATGCAGGCACCTGTGCACTATGTTGCAAGGGTGCCTGTGTTATGGGCAGGATTGTTATTGTGCAGGAAGGGATAACTTCCTGCACAAAAACATTCCTTATTTTTTTTTTTTTACAGATTTTATTGAAATATTTATCATCAGCACATCACAATTTCATTTGTATCATCAAGTGCCTTATGGCAACACTTACAGTTCTAGCATCTTCAATGTAAAATCCATTGCAAAGTTCTCCACCTATCTCAAATGCCACCCCCCGCACCTTCCATGAGTCACTCCCACAATGCAAGAGAAAGCACTGCATTGGTTCGGGTTGTCGAGGCGTCCCTATGCATGGTAAAATAGAGCACTCAAGGTGCCAGGATATCCAATAGTGTCTGTCAAAGTTTGAGTTCATGTGATACAGGGTATCAGCATATGACCTTCACATACATTCTCAGTGCGATGAGGGGTTTGGGGCAGGTGATCACTGCGTGACAGTTCATGCGGCTGTGGTTCTGGTTCTTTTAGGCAATCTACTAGTGTCTCCCAGGCCCGTGCCACCTCCACTGAGCGCAGTCCCCTCCTAGCCTCTTTAAGTAGCACTTCCCCTGATATCCAGCCCACCTTTCAAGCTTCTTTTTGCCAAAATGAATGCCAGGTCCTGGAATCTGCTTGTAACCATTGTTTTGGAGGTATGTGGGAGCTATCTCAGTAAGCAGTTACTAGGCGAGCAGAGAGCCTCTCTGGGATGGTGTCCCCCACCACTGTCATGACCTCCTCCCAGTAAGCAACCAGCTGAGGGCAGTCCCAGCTCCTACCACCCCGCGCCGCGGGCATCCGCGTCTACCATATGGAAGAAATTATTGCTATGTCCTGGAGTAAGGTATGCCCATTGAAGGATGTAGTAATTATTCAGTTTAAAACTGGCATTTCTAGATACCTGTGCCACCCTTTCTAGGATGTTCACTCAGTCTTTTTCGGGTCTGTGAGCCCCCAAGTCCTCATCCCATTGTGTCTTCAGGGTTTCTAGGGGGCCAAAGCATATCCCCCGTATTGCCCTATATAAGCATGTGACTGCTCTAATGGTGCCCACTGACAGTGCAATACATTGCCAGGTTTTGTGGGATTGTGGATCCGACATACCAGTTTTCCAATGGTTGCGGAATGCCATTGTCACTGCTCTATGTGGTGAGAAGTGGCCCTGTGGAAGGTCGAACCCTGATCGGAAATTATCAAATGGGAGGAGCTTGTCAGGGAGAAATGAGTCCCCCCATTTTGCCGCTCCTGCTGCCAACCACTCAGCTATTTCCTCCAGCCATGGGGTAGCACTTTCAGCATCGTTATGGGCAGGTCAGAAGAGTATGTAATTCTTGTTCGTGTTTTTTGTAGGCAACGGACCCAGCAGCGACGCATGACTTTAAATTCCTGAGTGTCCTCATCTGAGTGTTGTCCCGTTCTCAGCAATACCCCAGTCAATCTACAAAAGATCTGGAACAAATGGCCCCAGTGCATGGTCTGGGGATTGTCTACCTGACATCCAGTGCATGTACCATTGAAGTTGAGCTGCCAGATAGTAGGATTTGAAATCCGGCACTGCCAGTCCACCGTCACTCAACGGGCGCTGTAGCTTAGAATGTGCCCCCCTCCTACAGCTCCATCCCGACAGATATGTCATTGTCAGGGAGTCCAATTCCCTGAACATTGCCCTAGGGATCCACACTGGGAGTACTGTAAAGAAATACAACAGTCAGGGGAGGGATATCATATTAAGCGAGGCCACTCTTCCTGCTACTGACAACGGGAGCATTTTCCAAAACTCTGTGCTCGATCTTAGCGATCTGATAGCTAGTCCCACATACCCATCTAGTAGATCCTGCCTGTCATGGAAGGTTTTTACCCCCAGATAGGATAGGCAGCGAGGTTCCCACTTCAGGTCTCCCAGTCCCTCTGGCGGGTGACCATTCCCTTCCATGGGGAATAGTCGGGATTTCTGCCAATTCACTTGCAGGCCCGACAGGGAACCACTCTTCCAGCATGGCCCTAGCTCTCTCTAGGTCTGTAGTCACGTCCCTGAGAAATATTACGAGGTCATCCACATATAAGGCTATGCGGTGATGATGGTTGCCAATCTGTACACCCCCATATTGTTCCCTTCTCACACAAGACTGGCTAGCGGGTCCATCACAAGAGCAAGCAGCAGGGACAACAGAGGACATCCCTGCTGTGCCCCTTGTTCCACTCAATAGCTCTCTGAGATGGTGTGCCCCGTGCGGACTCTGGCTGTGGGATCCGCAGACAGCAGTTGGGTCCATGCCAAGATGCCTCGCCCTAGCTGCATTTTGTCCATTATGCCATACAGAAAGCCCCATTCCAGGCTGTTAAAGGCCTTTTCTATGTTGACAGCAAATACCGACGCCTCTACATAATCATAGATTTCGGCAACCACACAACCAGAAAGCATCGGATATTAAGTGCTGTGTTACAGACGAGTATAAATCCCATTTGGTCAGAGTATCCTGCTGAGGATTTTGTAATTAATATTGAGCATCAACAGTAGCCTGTAGGCCCTGCAGCTGTGTGCCTGTTTCCCTGGTTTTAGTAGGGGCTCCACTAGTGCCTCTTGAGTGGAGTCCGGCATGTGGCCTGTGTCCCTAGCTATGTTGGAGAGGTCCATCAGTTTGGGGGCCAATTTGTTGATATATGTCGCATAAAACTAGACTAGGAGCCCATCTGTCCCCAGCTAACCTTTTTATTGCTGCTCTTATCTCCTGAATAGTGATTTCACCTCCCAGTTCCTCAGTCTCTTCATGCGTGAGGGTTGTGAGGGGCAGTGGTGTAAGGAAGGCGTGTAATGTTCCTTCATCATGTCATGTGACGCTCGTATAGAGCCCGGTGTTGTACTGTAAGAAATGGCTGTTGATCTCTCCCCTTGTCTATATAATCAGGAGCCTCCCTCCGTGTTGAGCTCCGCTATTACCAAGCCCCTCTATAGAGGGTTAGCAAGCCAAGCCTGCAAGGATCCGGTTCTGTCATCTCTGCGTATGCTCGCACCACGTATTGTTCATAGTCAAAGCAGCTGAGCCTCTCGACCTGGCCGGCCAAATTCTCTTTAGCATCCATTAGGGTTTGCTCTAGGTCTGGATGCCTGCGCTTCTCTACCTCCCTCAGCTCTTGGTCTGCAGCCATGTCCTCCCACATGAATGTGCCCCTTATGCCCACTGACTCTGCTATGCATTTCCCCTAATCACCGCCTTAAAGGCATCACACTCTATCAGGGGAGAAGACATGTTCCATAACACAGAAAAACGGGAGAAGAGGGTCCAAGGGAGGGAGTTTAGAGACCTGCAAGGAAAAATATCCCCTTTTCCAACACAATTATAACACAAAATAACCTTGGGTCTATATACGCACGAGAGCAAGCTGAAAGTGGACAAGTTTATGTCTCATAAAATCTCCTCGGGGGAGAGATCCCTTTAAGGACAAATACCCTCACCCACCTATGGTGGCATGCTTCATCATATGGGTTTCTCCTCCCAGTGGGAATACCTAGTCCCACTGAGGGCTACAACTCCCTCACTGAGAGGAAGGAGCTCTGGGATGTTTTCTAGAATAGCGCAATGCTACTATGGATGCTAAAATCCCATATGGAAAGTATCTGGTAGGGTGAGGACGCAGCGCAACAGAATACAAAGGTGGGTGAAAAACGTGAGTTTAAAACTACCTAGTGTCAGCAAAAACAGAAACTTTATTTACTTGCTCGCACTGGTAGGATTAAAAAGCAGTGCAAAGAGCAGTATAAATTATAAACTGCTCAATTTGAGAAAACGGTCGACATGTTTCAGCCAATACGATCTATAAAAGTATCCCGGCTTTCTTCAGGACCAGGTGGAAATTAGAGCTGCTGCTAATACAAAGTGTAAAAATAATGAAATATACGAAACCAGTAATCCTATGTGTTGTTTGTTTTAGTATTACTGGAACTATCTGTATACATGAGACAAAAAAAGGGGGGGAAACAAGATATAACAAGTCATATAACCAGTATTGCTCATACGTGCTCAACTGAAAGGATTAAATCTATATCCCTTCTCATACCATATCGGTATTTAAACATATTCATACTGAGAAGATTCAATGTAAAAAAGAATTCTTCTAAGTTTCTATAAATAACTTACCCACAAGTATAGGATAAGTAGCCACACCTCTACCTGGCAACAGCTCAGGGAAGCGGGCCCCGCTCTGCAAGAAATCAAAGTAAGATCATGTGTCACACAAAATGGCAACTCAGTGTAGACACTGATCTAAAAAAACTAATGTGTAAGTGAATCCACCACAATTCAGGATAGCACACTGTAAGGGGTCAACTATATACAAAGAAGAATTAAAAACAGAAGTTAGTATTGTACCCAAAGGGTGGTCTAATGGGCAATAGTTAGAATGTGATATGTTGTCAAATAAAATGTTTTGAAGAAAATGCACTGAACAAAACTAAAAGCTTTGTCGCCAGATTGTTGTGCACTTATGCTAGAGTTTAGCATAGAACCTCTCTACAAGTTAGGAGATAATTGCAAACAAGGCTGAAAAAATCAATTCAGATATGTCAGACAAACACACTAATATCAGGAGTCTATCAACTGTTGCCGAAATACAGGCAGAAGACTCACTGAAAAACAATCAGAGATGAGATGCTATTGTAATAATCCAGCTGGCGTAAGGGAACAATATAATGTGCCAGGAAGATTTCATACAACTATGTGGCGCTGTAGTAAACACATAACAACTCCTGATTGAACACCCAAATACGACAAGCGAGGCTCCGTTAAGATTTTAACTATGTGACGCTGTTGTAAAGACAAAACTTAACGTAAGGGAACACCCAAACGTGACAGGGGAGGCTCTGTTTAGAATTTATACAACTCTGTAGTGCTATTATAAAGGCATAACTAATCGTGAGAACACACCCAAAAATGACAAGGGAAGCTCCATCTCTAACATAAAAAAAGTTTAAAGAGCCCTACAAACGTTCCCACAATAGCCTACGCGACCGAGTCTTAAAACTAGGAGAGGGAGAAAACCTGCTGCATCCCACTTACCTCTCCGTCGGTACCCCGTCACGGTACAGAAGCTGCGGCCGGAGGTATCCGACGGGAGGCAAGGGAGGCCTTTAAATAGTGTCCGAACTGAGTGTTTGCTAATCAGCGCATGTAGCGCAAGGACCCCTAGTTGGCTAAAGGCAACGCCTGTGTCCTGATTTCTTGAATGGAACACGCATGCGCGCTATTTCCAAAGACATATATTCGCGCATGTGCGAAAAAGAAGTATTGCGCTTTTTCAAAGACGTTTTCTGCGCATGTGTGTAAACAAGCCACAACACTCTCTCAACTATTGAACCATATAGCTATATAAGAATGTCTATGAGAGTACATTGTTTCGCCTAAATATATATTACCAGGTAGTGACCAAAGACATGCCACAAGAGAGTGTAAGAGTGGAAATAAGCACCACCAATAACAGCCTCTATTAGAAAATGGAATACGTGCACTTAGTTTACAGTAATGAATATCAATTGACATAACATTATATCATTTTCAGCAATGAATTCTCAAATATTAGCCTGCCTTTTCACGACATAAGGGTCTTTCCTGAGGGGAATGGTCTGGGCACAGAACTGTACAGAAAACCTATGGCACGCAACTCGCTTTTGCTCTATCAAAGTTACCATCCGAAATCTCTGCGTGAGAACTTGCCCTTTGGGCAGTTTCTCCGTATTAGGAGAAATTGCTCCACTAGTGAAAAATACAAAGAACATGCGAATAGTTTGACTCATCAGTTGAAAGAAAGGAAATACCCACTGAATATCATTCGTAAGTCCAGGAAGAGAGCTGCGAATAACAACAGAGAGGCCTGGCTTGGCAGTTCGGGCTGGACTGTTCCCATGAGGCACAGGGTCAAGACTGATTTGCATATAGCTGGGTCTGAACTGAGGTGGCGAAGTGAGCTAAAGAACGATGATGGATTCAACCCAGATCTGCGACTGGGGGTGAGTGTCTGAAAAGTTTCAGCGCTCCGTCCATCATCTCCTTGTGTTTGCTTTGTTCGCCCTAAGTTGGCAGGGTATGCCCAGACGTGGGTCCCTTGCTCACTTTGCCACTGGATTCGAGCTAGCCTGGCTGGTGAGGGATGTTACCCCATAACCGGTCCCAGGATGCTTGTTTCTGGTTCAGAGAAGACCTGGCTTGGCAGTTTGGGCTGGACTGTTCCTATGAGGCACAGGGTCAAGACTGATTTGCATATAGCTGGATCTGAACTGAGGTGGCAAAGTGAGCTAAAGAACGATGATGGATTCAACCCAGATCTGTGACTAGATGTGAGTGTCTGAAAAGTTTCAGTGCTCCGTCCATCATCTCCTTGTGTTTGCTTTATTTAAAAGGTAGGACATTTACTGTTGTATTTTACATGCCTTGGTAGTGAAATACTGCTAATTTCATTTTTCACTACAGCAGGCCTATATCTCCCTTAGATTAGCATTGGAGCTGTATTGTAACATCTTACAAGTGTATCTGCTAATTGGGAGCTGATAGAAGATTGGAGTTTGGTGTCTCTGGACTCACAATTTAAAAGCACAGCTTTTAGTGAAGTTGGTTTTTAAATTGCAGTTCTGAAAATGCCACTTTTAGAAAGTTGGCACTTTCTTACTTTAACCATTCTGTGCCTCTGCCTGTCTCTGAATACACGTCTGGGTCAGGATGACAGTTGGGCTGTTTGTGCATTCACTCTAGACAGTCACACAAAGGGAGCTGAGGTGTGCCCTGCATATCCTGATGGCCCTTTACCAGGCTGATGGGCCTTCCTGAGCTACAGTGGTGGGAGGAGTTGACACTGACACCTGAACAGGGCTGTGCCTGTCCTCACACAAAGAAGTCTCCACTCCCTGAAGTGTGTCTGGAGCCCGGGCAGGGAAAGGCAGGATCTTGTGCACTACAAAGGCTTTTCTTTGAAGTTTGCCTACTTCAAAGGCTGAAATGGGGATAAGTACTGGACCTGTGACACCAGACACTCAGAACACTTCGGGGTTGAGGACATTCTGCCAGGACGAAGAGCTGGATTGCTGTCAGGAGGGACTGCCACTTTGTTGTTTGCTTTGTTGTGTTGGCCTTCTGCTTGCAGCTTATGTCCTGGTAGTGAAAGGACTGGACTTTGCTTTCTACATCCTGCTTCCAAGGTTCTCCAAGGGCTTGATTTGAGCCTGCCTCCTGTTAAGAAGTCTCAGGGCCAACAAATACTTCACCTACCCATACCTGGTCTCTTCTGCTGAGAGCCCTGTCTTGCCAAGTGGTGCCAAATCCCAGTAGCGACTGGCAACATTACAATATGGTGGTGCCTGTTAGACTGGCATCCTTGGCGTGGGTTCCTCTGTCTTTCTGCCTCTGCCTCCTATATTTTTGCTGTGTGTTGGATTTCGTTTTTGCTAGTCTAGATGCTTTGGGCACTTTGCCACTGCTGATTAGTGCCAAAGTGCAAGTGCTCCCAATGTAAATTGTGCATATGGATTGGTGTTTCCATGATAGGCTTGTTTGACCTACTTCTAAGTCCCCAGTACTGTGCACTGTGTGTGTCCAGGGCTTGCAAGTTAAATGCTGCTAATGGGCCTGCAGCACTGATTGTGTCACCCACACAAGCAGCCTTTCAAATGGGTCTCAGACCAGCCACTGCAGTGTATGTGCGCAGTCTCTACTGGCATGTCGACCTGGCAAGTGCACTCACTTGCCAGGCCCTAACCTTCCCTTTTTTACCTGTGAGTCACCCCTAAGCTAGGCCCAAAGTACCCCTGTGGGCAGGGTGCAGTGTATGTGAAAGGTAAGGCATGTACTGGTGTGTGTGACATGTCCTGATAGTGAAATACAGTGTATTTCATTTTTCACTATGGAAAGGCTATCTGTCTTATAGGATAGAAGGGGAGTATATTTATAACATCTTATAACTTCCCATTGGGACAAGATAGAAAGAGGGAGTTTAGTATGCCTGATCTCAGTATATAAAAACACATATTTTAGTTAAGACAATTTTTATATTGTGTGTTTGAAAACACCACTTTTAGAATGTGGGCATTTTCGCACCTTAGCCATCCTGTGTGCCTCTTGCTGGTTTGTGGATTGACTCTCTGGCTTTGGAGAGACAGGGGCTGGAGATGTGCATTCTCTTCAGACAGCCACTGGGGGGGGGGGGTTGAGGTGTGTCCTGCCTTTCCTGGATGAGTCAGGGCTGGGCTGAATAGACCTGGGCTGCATCTAGAGTGGTAGGAGGAGATTCCCCTGCACCTGAATAGTCTTGGTCTGCCTGGGACAATGTTGTCTCCACCTCACTAGGAAGCTGGGCCAGAGAGGACAGAACTGGTTTGGACTGAGCACAGAGCTCTCTGCCACAAGAGAACAAAGAGAAATTTAGTATAATATTGGGGCCCAGACCCCAGGACTTTAGATTATTTCTGGACTCAAGAGGAACCTCTGCCAAGGAGAAGAGCTGGGAAAGCTGAAGGAGAGGTACTGCCCCTTTGCTTTGTGCTGTCTGGGATTGGCCTGCAGTGGCTGTTTCTGCCAAGGAGAGGACAAAAACGTTGCTATGTGCTGTGTATCCTGCTTGAAGAAGATCTCCAAGGGCTTGAAGTACAGTTTGCCTCCTTTTCTGAAGTCTCAGGGACACAAAGACTTCGCCACCAGCTCCCCTGAACTCCGTTGCTGGGAGTTCTGACCTGCCAAGAGGTCCCTGTTCCTGTGTTGGGCCTCTGAAGGTTGTTCCTGCTGCTGAGAGGTGAGAAAACTTAAAGCAACTAAAGAAGCGTGATGCATCAGCACCTGTTTCCGATGCAACACCGCCGTGCGGGAAGAATTCCCACGCATCGCCACCGTGCTGCTGAAGAAACCGACGCAGCGTCTGCCCATGGCTGGACAAACCGTTGCACGTCGAGTCTTGTGCACCGATCTCCGAAGTCTGAGATCAACGCACCGACTCCAACGCAGGTCCTGCTGTGCTGCTGCAAGAACCAACGTATTGTAGGACCGTGGCTAGAGAGATCGAAGCAGCACCGTTGCCACCACCGCATCGAGAGCCAACACCTTCCCGTATCCCCACGCATCACACCGGGGCACCAAGTCTACAGCAACGCTGGGGCTGCAGTAAGAATCCAACGCAAAACCTCCCCGCACAGTAAGAGACCGACGCATCCCCTCCTCTTCAGTAAGGAACAAACGCATCACCTCCACTGCGTGGCAGTAAGGAACCGACACATCACCTCCCCTGGAGCAAGGAACCAACGCATCACCTTCCTTTGGCGTAAGGAACCGACGCATCACCTTCCCTGCGGATGTTTTTACTTATGATTTTGACGCATCCAAGGTACTTTGTGTTGAATGTGTCGCATCTATAGTTTGCTATGGACAGAACTGTTTTTACCTTTTAAAAGTCATAAAGTCATATCTTGACAACTGTATGTTGGATTTTTGTCATTTTGGTCTTGTTTGGTTTAGATAAAGATTACCTATTGTTCTACACTGGTGTGGTGCCCATTTGTAGTGTTTTCACTGTATTACTGTATGTGTGCACAAATGTTACACACTGCCTCTGAGATAAGCTTGTCTGCTCATGCCAAGCTCCCCTGGGGGTGAGCAGGGGTTGTCTAAGGGTATACCTCCTTTATCCTGACTAGAAGCACGGGTCCCTACTTGGACAAAGGTGCAAACCATTGCCAACTAGAGACCCCCATTTCTAACAGGGCATGATGCCCAAAACACTCACAATATATGCTGGCCGCAGGGTCTGAATGCAGTCTCTCTCCTGGCGTCCTAGCGCTCTCCTCCTCCGCGCTGCCTCGGGCAGAAAGGGAGGGACTTCCTCCTATGTACAACCCAAAACCAACCAATTCCATGATTGGTTGGAGCAGGCTCAGCCAGTGCTCATTTTGACGCTGGGGGCCTGCAGCTTCAATCCCTCAGCTGTTTCTCAGCCTTGGGATTGCAGGCTCTGAAGTGCGCGGGTCAGATTGGTCGGCTCTAGGCAGCCAGCCATCTGACATGCACACTGGCAGGGGGCTGCATTAATAGTGCAATTGTAATAATCAACCCCCGCCCACTGTACTCACGCTGTAACAGCACGAGCCTGGGACACAATAATAAAATTGTATTTTAGTACCATTTTATTAATGCGTGTGCCTGCTGCACTTGCAGTAGGCAGCGCGACACTCCTCCGCCATAACTGAGGAGCCGCCACTGCCAAATCCAGTTCCCGGGCCCTTGGAAGTGAGTTCTGGTGATACAAAGAAGAAAATCCATGCATTGACACCAAGCGTTGCGCGGAATGAGCGCAGCACCACCAAAGCTCAACTCATTGCCTGCACCAGAGCATGGTCACCGCTTGACGCAACAACTGTGGCTTACAAAGCAGGCCCCAGATTTTCATTGCAGCATGTCCGAAGAACTGCTGCTGCATGAGTCTTGAGCACCACATCACCGAAGTCTGTGACGCATCTCCCTGACTCCGATGCAGCGCCTACTTCAATGCTATGGAATGGAAGCATCGTGACTTGACCTTCGACGCATCGCCCCTGCGCGCTGATTTCTTCATTGACACTGTACCACAGTATGGAAACGAGACCGCATGCTCTAAAGCAACGCATCACCTCCCCTGCAACAGTAAGAATTAAGAAATTAACACATCACCTCCCGTGCCTAGCAGTAGGGACACAAAGCATCACCTCCCCTGTAGCAGTAAGGAACCGATACATCACCTGCTTTTTCGGGGCCTTACCTCCCCTGCACCTCGCATCGTCTTTAATTTTTGTCCCATCTGAGACACTTTATCCTGATTAAGTGCAACCATTGATTTTTATGAACTATAACTTTAATTAATCTTTGAAGATTCGTATTTTGACTTGTGTATGTTGGATTTTTGTCGTTTTGGTCGTGTTTTATTCAGCTGAATATAGGCTATTTTTCTGAACTGGTGGGGAGTCCTTTTGTAGTGTTGTTACTGTGTGTGTGTGTGTGTACACAAATACTTTACACATTGCCTCTGGGATAAGCCTGACTGCTGTGTGCCAAGCTACCAAGGGGTTGAGCAGGGGTTATCTTAGGTGTGTAACTTACTTATCCTGGCTAGAGTGAGGGTCCCTACTTGGAGAGGGCGCAAACCACTGCCAACTAGAGACCCCATTTCTAACACACTAGAAATGTGGATCGCTGTCTCTGTACTTCCAGGGAGAAGTCTGGGAAGATCCTAACTGTGCTGTTGTCAATTAAAAGGTCTCCTTTATCCGAGTCTGGCTCAATAGATGGTCTTGGTCCTTATAATACTGCAACCTTGCCACCACGGGCGTGGAGAGGCCCCCAGGAGTGAAGGTTTTGCCAGTACTCTGTGCACTCCCTCCAGAGCAAAGAACGGGGATAGGCTCTCTATTGCGACTTCTTCCCGGATCCATCTTTCTAAGTAGTCCACCATGTTATTTCCCTCGATTCGCTCCAGTAGGCTCACCATTCGTATGTTGTTTCGACACGATCTATATTCCGTGT
Source organism: Calotriton arnoldi (assembly GCA_963921515.1). NCBI lineage: Eukaryota > Metazoa > Chordata > Amphibia > Caudata > Salamandridae > Calotriton > Calotriton arnoldi. The sequence goes on along the minus strand of CAWUFW010003912.1, from coordinate 66,939 downwards.
CCTCCACTCACATTTCTAGTGTGCGAACCTACGCTCCCATGGTGGATAGTCTCTCAGTCATCATGGACAGCGTGGGAGAGATTTTTGTCTGGTCTTTCTCTGTCATGGTGACTCGTTCTGCCAGGTGGCAATGATCATCTTGCAGGATCCCGATATCTGTCACCAGGGTGTCAATTTTGGCCTCTAGTGCTTCCAGAGAGGCTGTAACTGCTTGTAGGATGTCCTGAAGAGTGGGGTTCCCAGGGAGGCCCATGTCACAAGGTTTTGCTTGCGTCATCTCTCGGAGGTCCAACAGCCTCCTCTGCTGGTGAGTCCCCAGACTCCTGGTCTTTTTTCCTGGTGATCTTCCTATGGCTCTTGGGAGATTGATGAGAATTCCTCTGAGTAGGAGATATGTTCCCCTTGCCACTTCTGCCTGGTTAGGTTTCTGCGTTAGTGGTCCACTCTCGGGTCAGCTGCCTGTTAGTGCTCCCCGCCTCCTGCCACCTCAGGCCCCACAGTAGCTCCTGCTCCTGTGGCTCCTCACGCTCGGTGCAGCCGTTACTGGCAGGATGCACCAGTGCCCAGGCCGCACCACTCAGGCCCCCACATCCTATTCAATCCCCAGCTGGGAAGCTTTTAGTAAAGTGAAGGATCTTTCACCCTTCATCAACCCCAGATCGTGATCCGATGCACCCACGAGATGCTAGCCAGCTTCGGTTGTGGGAAGCGAGCATCATTGGAGAGCTTCACCTACTGTAGGCCTCACTCGATGACCCCTCAGTCGTCTCGAATGGGAGACAAATGGAGGCCCAGGGCTGCGGATGCTGCAGCCCCACGCTGCCTCTCGCAAGAATCCCCTCAACAGCCCTAACTTTTTCAGGGCCAGTGCAGGAATCTCTCGGTCAGCAGCAACCGGCAGCCACCTCACCACCTGCAGATGTCACAGTGATTATGGTCCGCTTAGCCTGTTAGTTCATCTGCAGTATCGAGGGCCCCCTTGTCGGTTCCCTGGTGGTGGCCTCAGCTGCGTACCTCTGATGATCGCGTCAATCTCTTTGTAGGCCTCCAAACAGGCATTGAGGGCTGCTCTCAAGCAAGTCCCCCTCAGCTTCGCCTGCTTCTCTACATGTCACTTGCGGCTGCCATGTTGAGACCCCTGTCTTGTGGCATCTATGTCGTCTCTTTGGCAGATCACTGTCTTCAAGGTCCCTTCTTAGCCTCCATATCACCCCAGATCATCTCCGCTCGCACACTCGGGATGTCTGGATGGCCAGTAGAGGTCTGCAGGCACTGCGAGCTCCAGCTGCCGATCGTGGCTTGGGACAATGCCTCATCAGTTCGCTGGGTCAAGCTTTGGGGGAGAGGATGAGGAGGAGTGCGGGGGCTCCACTGCAGTGGAGCTCTCTCCTAACTTGCGTCTCGCTCGTCGTCTCTTAGTTTAGTGTCCCCTTCCACGTACTTCTGCTAGCAGTGTTACTGCAGGCTGCTGCTCCCCGTTTTTTTCACTGCACAGGCCCTTGCACAGCTTCTCTGCTTCCAGAAGGTGTGCCCGCAGGTGACGCACTTTGCCACTGGCCCCGGCCCGAGACTTGCCTTGTATTGCTGTGGCCCTTCACTCTCAGCTCCCATGCCTCATAGGCCCAGGCTCAGACCCCTTGCACCTGGGCAGGCCGTCTGCCAGCAGTGTGGCAGTACAGTTGCCGCCCAGCCGCCGGACTCGGCTCAAGAGCCGTCAGATCCTTTTGGGGCATTCCGCTACTTAGTGGTCCCTGGGATCGTTATTGCTCTGGCACTCCTCTGGGTCCCCACACAGCTCCCAAGCCAGCCACGGTCACCATCTTGGATCGTCTGCCGCTCAGCCCCAGCTCATAACTGTGGCTGCCTCCAAACCATCTCTAATGTCAATTTTCGCCTCTCTCAAAAGCGCTGGCGAAATTGGGGTGCACTTCTTGTTCATTTGGAGCCCCCAGTCCCGTCTATTAATCAGTGGTGGCTCCTCCGCCTTAGCGGAGGAGTGTCTCCCAACTGTTTTTAAGCAGTGTCACTAAAGGAAAAATAAAATGATAATAACTATAAGTTATTATCATTTTATTTTTTCCTTATTGCGGCAGCTTTGGGGGCAGGACATGGCGGGGCTGCTCTGCTGACAGAGCAGCGGAGGGGAGAAGTGGTTTGCACTCCCTAAAGTGCGCATGAATGTTTGGCCGGACCTCTGCATTGCAGCATTGTGATTAACTATTGGGAGGCTGGGAGACGGGTGCATCCTGCTTCCTGCCCTAGAAGCAGGGAAGAGGACAGAGAGGAGGCGGCGGCAAAGGCAGGCAGCAGCGGCAGACAGGTAAGTGTGTATTTAAATTTTTTAAATTCCATTCCTTCCTCTCCCCCACCCCCACCTCCGTGACCCACCCCCCCGCCTTAAAATACCAGCCGTCACTGCCATTAATGTCAGGATAGTGTTGGATGGGGATCTAACAGCAAGAGCACCGCTTCGTGCTTCCTGCTCCATCGGCATCAAACCACTGAAAAACAGTCCTCATTCTATGAGAGCTGCAGAAAAAGAGGCTTTGAATGGTTTAGTAAATACCAAAAATGATTTTGCGTCGGGCTTCATCACAAAAGTGACAACCCAGAAACAAAATCATAGTAAATCTGACCCTCAATGTTTTTACAAAACAGATGTACAGTACTTAATTTGTAAAAAGAAAAGTGCCAGGGCCTGCGTCAGGAAGCCTTAGCACTTCACACCACCCATTGCCCCTGCCGGTGCTGATGATTACAGTACCAAAACCACTAAAAACCATCACACTCCTACACTTGTGACAATCCAGACCATTCAGCCCCCCAAAGCTATAAGAATGGCTTGGGTGACAGGAATTAATAATTGTTAATGTATATGGAATTAATAAGCAACAGTTGTTGTACTCATCTCTAAATTAGAACACCAACTCTACCATGTGGCAGACTGTCATAACTGCCGGGGCTGCCAATTAAGTGCTGTTGGCGAGTACCGGAAAACACTGGCTCGAAATAAGCACTGCAAATGTATCCTGGCCTATATTATACATCAGCAAAACAATTTACTGAATTCCCCAGAGCTCTTACATTGCACCTTTGCCATGATTTACGGTACACCATGCTGTCATAGTATTGTGACCTCCACAATTGTACAATGCACTTCTAGCATGACTTGTATCATACATTGTCATATATCAGTACTTAGACATCGAAAGTGCTCCCAAAAGCAGCTGTCTTCTAGTATACAGCATGTACTGAATAAGATATTCACTGTGCTCTGAAAAATTCATATATATACATATGCATCAAGAACGTGCCCCTCTAATATTGCTTGGAGGTCTGTGCAAACATTGAAGAAAGTCATGGGATTAAATATGGTACTATTAAGAGCCACCCTGCTTTTTAAATTGAGATGTAGGATAGTGACACACGCTCCTCCCTTTTTCCTCCACTCCTCTTTCAAGCAATAGAAATGTGCTAACTCAAACAATTCTCTAATAGTGGTCTATTCTCTGGTAGTGGTCAACTACTGATGATTAGCAACATCCAGCAAAATCCTGGAAAACATAGTGAATTAACAACTAAAAGAATATGCAGAACAAATTCAGAAATTTCATGACCTAATCCCATTAGGACCTAGGTTTGGCTAGACTCACACCTGTTTAGCCAGGATGCTCTCCCGGGTGATAATGTGATAATGTGCCCTACAGATCTGCAGAACATAAAATAACCTTCAGTCTGGGCTCTGAGCCATGAGAAATCCAGAATTTGCCTTGACTGCCTTGACTGGCATCAAAGAGGAGCTAATCAAACATTAGCAAGCTCAATGAAGGCTAGCAAGCTTCAATGATGCTCTTCAATCTCTCTGTTAGCTATGACACCACTGAAAGTGCCAAATGGCTGTTCAGACTATAAGATCGGTTCTAAACATACATAGGTGCACTGATTTAGATGAATTCTTTACTCTGCGATCATACCCAACATTTAAACATTAAGCTATAGAACTCTCCTCTTGCAGGTCACTGTTCAGCGTCCTTCATGGTTCCTCCATCTCCTTCTACAGTCCAATTGCAAAATGCATCCTATTTCCCATATGCTAGATCTAGATTTGTTTCTTGTAGGCATGCAGTTGAAATCAGTATTAGGTCTCTTTTGAGATGCAAGCTGACAACACACAGATCTACATCCACTAGGACTCAGAAAGGCAATTAAACATGGCCAAATGCTCAAATGTAATTGAACTTTGGATGGTAAAAGGTCTCCTGTTTCTAGATGAAGACAAAACTGAAACTCTAAGTCTGGGATGGCTAGAGGCTACACCTCTTTAATCTGAATGGCCCTCTAGTAAGAGGTGTGTTCCTCCCACCTCATGGAATGCTATGAATCTGGGACTCCAACCTTTGATTTGTCCCTCATAGGATTTCTTTGGTTAATGGTGTCAACTTGACACTCTCTGTGCTCTGGAAAAATGCCCCACTCGTGCAAATCACTCATTGGGTTGATCTGGCAGAACGTCTTGTCTTGGAGTGACCAGAATACTTCAACATGATCTAGACAGGTCTTCCAAAGAATCTTACAGCTAGAATATAAAGGCTTCAACCTCAGTCTGCCATGGTCTGCCTGAACCTACAAGTTGTCATTACATCAGAAAAATACCCAGAAAGCACTATATGGGAACTAAATGGATTCCAGAAACACCTTTAAAGCTCTTTGATGTGCCCACAAAGCCTATTGGAACAAAGGCTCTGCATTTCTCCAAAAGTTGTTCTCCATTAGTTACCCAAGAGGATCCTCTGATTAGCAACCTTGCATCTGGCCCCTTCAATTGGCAGAAATACAGGGGGATATTAGCAACAAATGGCGATATTTATCGCTAACTGCGTTTGGCGCGATATTTTTTATCGCCGCCGATCGCCGGAATCTATCGCCGCATTAGCGGCGTATTAGCAACACGCCGCTAACAGGCGATAGCTTCCCTTTCCGGCGGAAATGGACGGCGATAGATTTAGCATGACGGCGATAAAAATCCTGACGCTAATGTAAAAAAAGTGCCGATGTGCCAATTAGTGACGGAATCTGATCGCTAATTGGCACCTGGCCTGCATTTCTCACGTTCAGCATGAAAATGCACTACAAAAGGCCCTCCAAGCAGGAAAAAAAATAATATGGAAAATAGCAGAGGAGCCAGGGATAAGGCTGGGACCAGTGCAGAGGCCACCAACAACCCCACAAATACCCAGGAGGACCAGCCAGTGAAGGCCAAGAGGAAGAGGAACCCCAAGTTCAGCCCACAGGAAAACCAGGTCCTGATTGCGGAGGTGACTGAACACAAACAAGAACTGTTTGTCACCTCCACAGTGACATTGGCAAGAAAAAAAGAAATTTGGCAGGACATTATGGCCAAGGTGAATGCCGTTGGAGAGAGGAGGAGGAGGACAGTGGACGACTGCAAGAAGCGCTGGCATGATACAAAGCACAAGACCAAGGAGAAACTAGCAGGCAACCTGAAAGCAGCAATGCAGACTGGAGTCCAGTGCCACAGGAGGAGCTGGATGAGTTGGAGGAGCAGGTTTCCAGAGTCATCAGGGAGGAGACGGTGGTTGGAGTTGCGGGCCAGGACACAGCTGACCGTGACCAGACAGAACAACAACAGGGTGAGTAAGAACCAGGGACTTGAGGGGACGGGGGCGGATGGGCCCAATGGCACTCGTGCACAATGAAATACCTCGCAGTGCATACACATAATTACTGAGGAGCATGTCCTGGATACTGTTGTACATGGTGGCACAGACACATATCACCCTTCTCAAACAATACAGTGCAAGACACATATTGGCGGGCACACAGACTTTGAAATGTGCACAGAAAACTAAGCACAATATAGTCCAAGATCACCCTCAGACCACAAAATAAATGCCACAGGAAATGGCAAAGTGGCACATTAACTTGAGATGCGGCAGGGTGGCGAAATGGCCCCCTAGCCTCATCACTCCGCATATACAAATTGCCTGCACAAGTACAGCACACATATACCAATCGTCTGCACAAGGACACATCTCTCTCTGACGCAAAATTGATGATGCACTGTGCAGGTGACTGATCATGTGCACGAGTAGGCATGCCACCACCAATGTCAGCACACCTGCAACATTGTTCACGTGTGTCTGAGTTGTGTGCAAGGTTGTGTATGTGCAGTAAAGTCCATCTATTTGCACATGCACATTCCTATCACAACTCAGACACACTTGCACAATGTTGCAGGTGTGCTGACATTGGTGGTGGCATGCCTACTCGTGCACATGAGCAGTCACCTGCACAGTGCATCATCATTTTGGCGTCAGAGAGAGATGTGTCCTTGTGCAGACGATTGGTATATGTGTGCTGATGAGGCAAAGGGGAAATCATGACATCCTCACGTATCGCCAGGCATTGTGCACACTTGCCTGTACATGAGATGCAGTCCTGTGTACACCAAGTGGGGAAGCATCTAGTGAGTCTGCATACCAGACACACATGCAATGTCACAACAAAGTGACCATGTAGACCGCTGGCTAAAAGATGCACATCCAAAAATGCACACAAACAGCAGACTTGACTCAAAGTGCGATGGAATACAATTTGCAGGGGGGTATGCCTACAACACCACAGTACGTGGACAATGCAGATTAGGAATGTGTCACACAATTATGTACTGCATGCCTTGTATGTGTGACATACTCACAGAACCCAAATGTGCCTGTAAAGCAGTATGACAACCAAAGTATGACAACAAGCAAGGATAGCAAAGTTGCAACAATGAAAGAGAAAGTCAGAAATGTCACCCTCAACCCTTAGGTCAAATTGCACTCCTCCACCCCCAAGTCTACAGATCTGCCACACAGAAAACAGCATTCCACATCAGTCCTGATGTGAGTTGCCCATCACAACATCATGTGCAATTAAACTTAACTGTTTGGTAAGTCAAATCTGTCAGTAAACTATTTTGCAGTCAGGTAGTTATAACCCACATGCTAAGCCAGCCATTGATAACCAGAACCAGGACAGCATGTATCATCCATGTCATCAGCTGCGTGGCACATACACAAACACACATCACCCTGCCATTTGCATCTCTTCCGAGGGTGGCAGTGACAAGGCCTGAGCACCATTAATAGGCATCATGAAATGCACATACATCAAATCACAGACCACTTACACACCACACGTGGGGTCAACCTTGAGGGTAATGGGTGTTGACACTGTCAGTTTTGACAGCAGCAACCACAATAGAAACTCACTATGCACCATACTCACAACGGGTAATCCAACAGGAGGGCAGTAATCAATGCATGCAGGATAAAAAATGATGGACGACATGCACACAAGAACAATGACAATAGACAAAGCTACCTGGATGCACATGTGTACTACATAGTGCAGCACACGTTTAAACACCAAGTAGGCTCTCATTGCTAATGTGCACAAAGGGGGCCCCTCCTCACACATAACTCATCTTGCACAAAACACATGCACATGTGCATTACCCTGCAAAGCTGCGTGTCCGTGAGCCACACTGACAAGGCAAGTGACAGGGTATGATGAATAGCATGCCTGCAGGCACAACATCTTAACATGGTGCTGACCACCTCACTGAGGTGGCTGAGTGTGGACCACATCCTTAAAGGAGCAGGTCACACTCTGACACATCCTCGTGTACATACAACCCCTGACGTAAACAAGACATCTGATGACAAACACTGCACAAGTCTCCCAACTCTGACCAAGAGCCATATTCCACCCAGCTTGCAACATCTCAGCATTGTAAATGCACACTGCCTGAAAGGTATAAGGGGCAGTAAAACTAATGCTGCAGGTGCCACAATCACACAATGCAGTGCACACACATACAAATCTTAGCTCATCAACATTGACTAATATGTGGAACAAACTGCATCACTCACACAAAAGAACATAGGACACAACATGTGCCGTTTGTGGGTACAAATACGACAAGCATCCTTTGTCATAGCTGTAAACTGTGAGATGACAATGTACAACAACAACATCACATCGGTTATGTCTTCAAAATAATCACTATCCCCCAACAAATAGGCATCTCCCAATAAACAGTCAGAATGTACACTGTCCTGCAGTCTGCATGTAAACTCATACAATGCATGATCATTCATGAAACACACAGTTAATATTTATCTCCCCTATCACATTGCAGAGGGATCCTGGACAGCAGACTGGCCCAACCTTCACTGATGACGAGGACGATTACACCACCATTAATCAGGATGAACTGCAAATTCTGCTCAATTCATTCAGCAGCCCACCTCCAGGATCAGGGAAACCCAGCAGCATCGCGGCAACCCCACCCCCTGCACAAACCAACCAGCAGCAAGCACCTCCCACCACATCTGGCTCCCAGGACCTCGAGGACCCACATCTGGCCTTCCAACGCCGTGTGCTAGAGGTCCAGCGGGAGATGGCTGATCAGGTGCGGGTGGGGTTTGAGATGATGGCGGCCAAACTTGATGCCATAGGTGGGTGTCTGAGTCCCATCCGGGACCAAATACAGAAGCTCACGGACACCCACAGCCCGCTCGATGCTCTCCAACGGTCCATGGCTGACATTGCTGGAGTCATGATTCTGAGACAACACCAACTGTCTGGTCAGAGTGGCTCCAGCAATCTCAGCCAGGATTTGTCCAACATCCGTAAGATAATGGAGAGCATGGAGCGGATACAGGCACAACAATTGGCTGCCAGGGCTGAACACCAGCGCGATGTTGCTGGAATCTATCATGCCCTGCAGCTGCTCAACACTGCATTGCTGCCCCAAAGTCTGGTGTCAATAAATGCTGCTGCTGCTTCTACATCCTCAGCTCCGCCCCTGATGTGTCAGTGCCTCACAGTGCTGCACCCACTATACCACCACCCACATGTGAGGCACATGACACATCAGAGGATGAAGATGAGGATGACAGCGCATTATTGCAAAGGAGAAAGCGGTAGCATACATTGACGCCAAAAGGCCTGTTTCCTCTTGGTTCTGGGCTTAGTATCATGCCACGGAAGATCACCTTCCACTGTCTTCCACTGTCCACCGAAACTCACCTTGGACCTCCACATGGACTGCCAAATCATATTTTTCTTACCAATGACACTGCAATCAGCCTGCAGACTGAACTGTGCCTCTTCCCTTGGACCTGTTACCAACAAAGGACTCTGTCTGGCCCTCTAACGGGCATCCATGCAATGTGTGGTTGTATGGCCAAGCACTGGTCCACTCTTCATTCTGTTAATGTACATTAAAATCTTGAACTCACACTTTTGTGTGTTGTCTATGACCAATCAAGCATAGAAGTCTGTAAAAAGTGTATGGACAATGAATCCACCAGAAGATACCCCAAGGGAAATAAGAGCAATGTACATGTTTTACCTGACACAGATAGGCAGTAAGATGCCCGTGTATGTGCTAACTATCTGTGCCCTCATTGCAAAAGAAATACAATCTAGCTATATCACAACCTATACCCACGTCCAATACGGAAATTGGCATGTGTGCTAAAATGTCAAAGTTTGTAGCAGGCCACAAGTAGTGTCCCCCTTAACAATTGCAAATAATTTTCTCTTGGCATATCTACTCACGCTCTACGTGGTGGACAAAGCCTGTTGTGATGGTGCGCATTGCATGTCACATCCCAAGATGGTGCACACCATATTCACATTGATGAAGACACGTAAGGGCACATGTCTACCATACACATATGGAACCACAATGTCTGCATCAGTGAAGTTGCGTTGCCAATAGGAACCCACACCAAAGTGCAAGGCGTCAGTCAGCCCCTTCCCGTGGACAAACAATGCACAACAAATTTTTACGCTTCTCATGCTGTGATCACTGTGAGCGTATTGGGCAATGTGAATAGGGATGCGTGGTGCACTGCACTTAGCATATAGTCAGATGCAAGGCCAACATTTCAAAGGGGGCATCACTATGAGACAATGCCAGAGGAACAGCTGGGACAAGTGGCTATGACACTGTCACTACAGGGAGCAATGCAACATTTACCCCCTTGTGTGCAGCAGAACAGTGTGCACGCAACAATACGTTACCTGTGACAAAATAACATTTTGAAATATTAAGTGAGTCACGAAAGGCATTGATGAGAAGTGAAGTCAGTATACCTAACTGTACTACTCATAAATGCCATTTGTGAATAACGTAAATTGTAAACTCATTACTTACTCTCAGATTACTTATCTGAATCAGGATGACTGTTGTGCCATGTGCCTTACACAATGGACACACAAATTTAATAAATCATGCATGTGCCTGAGTTTGAGCGTCCATGCACAGGAACATATAATTCAGAGGAAGCTGACACACTGGCAATATGCAGAAAGTGTGCAAAGGTCTGTGCAATGTAGATGGACTCAGCGTCAGGAGCATCTGATATGGAGGCGTGTGAGGGAATCTGTGTTAACCTGCGCATACATCCATCTCAATGATGGATAACATTAGCAAAATATATATACTCTCAATGCCATGTCCCTAGGTTTTGTTGTAAATGTGCAACAATGTGCTGTACAACTATGTGAGTCACACTTAAGATGTAGAACGTGACAAACAACAGTCCCTAGACTAGGCCATAAATACTACTTGCCACCCTGCCATCCATGCAAGTTCACTGTGCTCACATCTAAGGTATCCTGACACAATACATCATGCTAAGTAACATGTCATGACAAGACCTACACATTCCATGGATTGTCCAGTGATGGTATGAGTTGCATACAAGCCAATAAGCCACACTCCCCAACATCATCCCTGACAGAAGTGCAAGCAGAAATACCAATTTTTAAACTTTTATTTGAACTGTAAATATAATTAACGACCCTAAACTAACACTGAACACTAGATCTACTACTATAATCTAAACTAACTAGAAAAATCTTACTTACCTAAACTATCTACCCTAACTAATCCTAAACACACAACAACATATCTCAGACATCAACCCCCCTCCCACCCTTCAGGCACACCACGAGACAGGACAAAGACATCTAAGCTATACACAAACTAACTACACATGTAACCTACACAAAGATATGTTTTTTTGTATTTTTTTGTATTTTATAATAAAAAAAATACATCAACCCCCCACCCAAAGGAAAAGGAAACTTATCCCCAAATACGGAATAATAATAAATATCTAAAATCTACTTTAAAAGCTAACACTAACTATAACCTACGCTAAAACTACACTACCTAACAATTAAAAGAACTAACCTAACACTACCTAATAACAGATCTTAAAACATTGGGGCAAGGGAGAAGAGGGGGATGGGTTTCAACATCTCCAGGCATCATGGCAGTCCAAAATGTTTTTTAAGGTCCGTTAAATGTCTGTTCATATCAGCCATTTCCCGCCGCATCTCTGCCAGGAACACATTGTTGTTATGAATCACCCTCCTGTCCCTAACTGTAAATGGCACCACCTGATCACCAGGTGCAGGTTGGGCTGTCCCTTGGGGGGGGGGTGTCCGTAGGGGGATGTGACACCTGTCCAGGCTGGGACCCACCACTGACGCCAGAGGGGCCTGGGATGGGCTGAGTGCCAGTTGCCGAAATCTCGGGCACCGCCTTCCATGTCCCTTTCTTGCGTTCCTCCTGGTGCCTCTTGGCCATGTTGCTGTAACCCTTTGCCACCTTCTTTACGTGCTTGAAGCGGTCCTTCCTCACCTGGAAGGCATGTTGTTCCGCTGGGGTCATGTCGTCTGTAAAATATCAACAATGGAAATTTTGAGTCCTTTAGACTATGTCAAAGTTCTGCAAAAACATCTGTAATACAAGATCACTTAAACATGGGAGCTTACACTCCAGCGTAACTATGTGAAGTCAGAGAGTGACCTGGACAACGAAATGTTGAAGCATGTATCAGTGACTACATGCTGGGGAGAGTGACATGACAGTGCATGGCATGGTACATGTACTGTCACAACCAAATGGGACTGACAGTGGCAAACGATGGTGCCATGACATACCCGGACTGAGGGTGACATGTACAAGCAATCGGAGGAGGGAGGCATTACCCCTCCATGTGTAGCACCACCCTCATCCTCTCCTGTGACACAGTGCTGCATGATATGTGCAATGCCCATGTGCAGGCCTGTGTGTCCCCCAGCAACTGTGTGAGGTTCATCAAGTCATCGTCAACACAGGCACTCTTGTACAAAAGTGCATGGGTGTCTGTGTGCTGGGGGCCTGGTAAATGTTTTGGAAGTTTACCCAACCTGCTCTGAAGATATCCGGGGACAGCCCTACTCACACTATCAACTATGCTGCATCATGCAGCACACATGTAAACACGTTGTATGGATGAACGCTGAGTTATACATGATGCGCTGTCCCGCTCTCCAACACTACTACACAATATGTGAAGTGTTGCCGCAGAGAGGGGTAAAAATCATTTCCTCCAAATTCTCAATCCCTCATGAATGTCTTGTATGCGCTCAGCTCACTCCGTAGTGAATCAATATAAGCATGCCTTTACAACGCAAAAAGTCACAATGCATTCCCCATTGTAACGGCACCCTTCAGTCATGATGCTCATAGTGTTATTAGGGGTAATGCTTTCTCACATATAGCGTTTGCTAGCCCTGCATTGTAAAATAAATGGCACAGCAATGGAGGCAGAGCCAAACCATGCGTGGGAAATGCATGCACAGTAATGACAACACTTGGGACAGAGGAGTTCCCACACCTGGTCCAGAGTCAATCAGGGAATGCAGTGCTTAATTTGTAAAATTTTAAGTGCAGGTGCTCAACTTATTTGGGGAGGCCACACCCACTGCCATGGCTCCACCCACTTCCTCTACTAGCCCCACCCACTTCCTCTATTGGCCCCACCCACATCCACAACTAGCACTACTGAAAGCCAGATATAATAACCAATCTGAATTTCAGTGTGCGACTCTCTACAAGAAGAAAGATCTTTCTTTCCAACTGTGACTCACATTTCCTGATGGAGAGCTATTGGGGAAAGCTGGGCAGTGATCTGTGTGCTGCAGAATTTGCAGGCTGGGGCTCTGATATCAGACAAATGCCCTCTTCCACCACTACCCTTCCCCAAGTTTAATACCCAACCACCTTTGACAGCTCTCTACTGAACCAGAAGACCTTCCTTCTCAATAGGAGGAGAAAAGAGAATGAGGGACCCACCGATCCTGAAATGTACTTTCAGAAGCAATAGCTATACAAATCTATTCAAAGACCTCGGAGAACACATGCCAGTCATCAGAGACGGAAGAAAATTCCTGATACCCACTAGATGGAGTCAGAGCCCTCAGCACAACATTGAAACAGTAGAAATCACCTATAACAACCACAAGGCCATTATGGTGTATAATTTATTTTTTGTGCCAGTTACAAACACCTGGAATGAAAATTAACATTTGAAGTTTCAGAGACCCCCCACCACATTCTGTCTATAAATCCAAACACCCACACTGTGCACAAATACCATCTGCAGTCCCTTACACATACCTTATGCATTCATCTTCTAAAATATGTGTGAGTGACTAGAAACAACATTTACAGGTTAGTTTAACAACTTTTTGTGGTTCACCCTAACAAAGATTGCGGCTGTTTCTAGGGTAGGGTTTCACATCTCTCAAACAACAACCCAATTTTTCACATATGCTATGCTGTAGCCCAGGGACCGATCCCTGTGATTAAGTTGCAAAAGAACCAAACTAGCATTTCTGCTGCATTATATTAAAATTGGCCCACTGTTCTGCTATGGTTTAAAGATTGAGTGCTCCAAACCAGTTGAAATCTTAATCATGAGTACTATCACTGCTTGTATAATACTGCACTGAAAAATAAAAACAATGTGTGTTGACATTTGCCCCAAATTGGGTTTTTGTTCAATTTCTCTTTATTCCAGGATCTGATAGCTATTACAATATGAGAAGAGTATCAAACTACCATGATTTTCACAATGCTTTTAATTTTGCTCCCCTACATTCCTTCCAACTTAAGGTCTGTGGACACAACAAACCTATTAAAAATCTAAAGGCACACAATCACTAGATTGAAGGGTGTCAATCTGTAGGGCCAACATTCATTCTGACATTATGCAGTTTGTGGGTAGTACACAAGAAATGCCACCTCCTTAAAAAAAATATATGAAGAAACTGAAAAAGATTAATTTTGGCTAACACTTTTGAACAGCCGATCAGGAGCACAAGAACTACCACTTATAAAGAGAACATTGTTGTAATCCCTTACTCAAGCTCTTCACCTTATTTCCTGGCGACAATGGATTCCTGGAAAGGGACAGAATGTATGCATAGGAAAAAAAGAAAAACCTTAGATGCAAAATAGCTGAGAACTGTGGGAATACTCATAAAGCATGAACAAGCAACTTATATATGGTCATTGTAGTTATTGGTTTGCTAACACATGAATAAGCGTTTGGCTGCAGCACACTCACGGTGTGCATTTTGGACAAACATTATGGATTCATCTATTGGCTGGTGGGATTTAGGGATGTGTAAAGATTTTTTAAAGCATTGCTCTGGACTTTATTCCTTAGTGAAGTTTCCAAATATTCCCGGTTTAACTATGCCTTCGCAGATGAGCAGATTTTTTTTGTGCACTGCAAGCTAATTTTCACTATACTGTGATATAACTGCCACACTAATCGAACCCATCCAAGATGCAAAATATATGGAGACTTTATCTCTGAAGGTTTAAGTTTTTCCAAGATTTCTTATGCACAGTGGCAAATGTATGCATGATTTCTATGCAAATATAGAAAAAGGTAAAACGTTGCAACCATTGGAAAGTTGCTTAATCTTCCCTACACCCTCGTGTAGATTTCAAATAAATAAAAACGTTCACTCCTCTGGTGTCACTCCACTGAGTGGAGGTTTCCTGCAGAATAGGCGTTAGTCGACAATGATTCTAATGCTTTGGGATCAGAATTTGGGTTATCATGTCTGGGACTCAAAGCACTTGAGATATAGCAGATGACATGCAGAATGTGAATTCACGGCCCACATTGCAACTGTAGAGCAGAAATGGTCACGCCGCCATACTAGCCCAGAAACACACCTGACAGTCATTAATGCTGTTTTTTGAGGGGGTGGGGGTTAATGCATTACCAAGGTAGGCTTTGGGCTTTTTTCGAAATTGCTTCTCGTTTCCCCATGCATTACTTCTTTGAAACATATAAAAAGGTCTGCTTTATTTGTGACTATGTTTTGTGATTGGATTTCTATAGCACAAATAGATTTGAATACATTTCGAAATCGAATGGTGTCTTTTCTGCACTCTGGCTGCCCTCACCTTCTCAAGAAAGCGTATTTTGAGAACACACAGTAGGAGGGGCCTATTGTTAGCTCTTGGAAAAAGCAGCGCTAGTTTATTATTTGGCAGTTGATAGCTTTGCTGGGAGGACATGACGGTCTAAACAGCTGATTTACAAGTAAGGCTGTGGGCAAAGGTTCCAGTATTCACATGTTTTTCTGGGGAATTCAACGAGGCAGGGCTTGCGTATTCAAGCGAAGTGTACGGGACATAGAAATTCGCTTTGGCGCACTCATATTTAGAAATACTCATGCTTGCGGCGCACCAGTTCTTAACTGTTCCGACTTCCATAATAAATTGGATTAAAACTTCAGTTTTTGGGACTTGCAGTGGCAGACACTAGTACGCTTCAATAACTGCTCTGTAGTACACCATGAAAAAAGGCAGGCGCAGGAAAGGAGGGAGACTCACCTTTTGTGCCTGCAGCTGCTCGAATTCAATTCCTGGATAAGGAATTAATAATCTGTGCAGCATCAGGGATTCGCTGCTTTCATTCTTAAAATGTTCTAACTGCAGCATTTAAATTCCTCCTCAATGCAGGCCTCTGGACAACTGCCCAAAAGTCGGAGTTCCCCGTTCAACGGGCCTCAGCAGCATGTCTTGAACTTTCCCAGCCTGCCTTGCCTTGCCTTGCCCCCCACCTCACCCACGAGCCCGCCCTCAGCGCAATTATTCAAATGGAATGAGCAGAAGGACACCTTTTGGTGAAAGGCAGGCGTCAACTGCTGACATCACTAACGTGATGCAGTCATCATGCCTGGACGTGGGTGGGCCGTTCTCTGGAGACATACCAGGCAGGAATCTGAACCGAAGGAGAACAGGACGGGTACGTGTGCATTTATTTTCAATAATTACTGGGCCCAGGGGAGCAAACTTTAATAGACCCGGCCCTGAAAAATAAGTGCCGGTGCTAAGCACCGGAAACCACCGGCACAAATTAAGCACTGAGGGAATGGCCTCAAGAAGACAGCTTGTCGACACCATTGCAGGGGACAAACATGCCAATGAGATTCATGGGGCCACCTTTGCTGTGTGTTTGGGGAACATGCCATTGATATGCTTGGCTCAATGATACACACTGCCACTTCATTGAAGATGGCATGCAGCATACCTACAAGATCACAGTGCCAAACTGTGTCTGCGCACTTACTGTCTGAAAAGCAATGCCTCCTTGTGCATCATCGGGCACACTTGCACAGTCATCTCATGCAAGGATGTAGATGCATTCCATGTCATCTGATATTTATCAGCAACCCGACTTACATGTCTCCTCTCCTATCAGTGTCCTTTTCAATCCACAGGCATGTGCTGTGGTGAGAGTACCCATAGACCTAGGGGCATATTGACAAGGAAGTTGCGGAGACAGGCGTTAGCCTCCTTGGCTTAACGCCTCTCACCGCCAATTTGTAAACGCAAGTCTGCACCATATTACCAAGGATATGGTGCAGACTTGCGTTCCCCCGGCAATGGTGGCAAGTCTCACAACTTAGCGGCTAGGCAGGCACACATGCACCAGAGTGCAGGGGTGTGTGTGTGCAGGGGAGGTATTTTTTCTGTACACGAAGGTGCCCCTTCATGGCCATAACCAATCCTAGTATACCATGTTGTAACTTTCATGTGTGCTGAGTCGTGCAGCACACAGGAAAGATACAATTTTGAGTATTGTAAAGTTTTTCAGCATGGACAGGAAGGGCCACCGTCCTGTACATATACAGACCATTTCATTTTGCTTACTCAATGTGTGCTGCACAAGGCAGCTCACATGTAAAAAGAAAATATGATGCGAAAAAAAGATTCATCCTCATTTAGCCAGATTACAACCTGGATGTCACTGTTGTTCAATTGTGCGCTGCCATCTGTCATCGCCGCACTTGTACATAGGTGGCAGCGTCAAATGCAATGGCTGTTGAACGCCAACCGCAACACCCACTGCACGCCACTTTCACGCTAAACACAGCGTGAAAGTGTGCCTTATTACAAATGAAGCGTTATTACACGTGAAGTGGATTAACGCTGGCTCGCTCATGATGCTAGGCCCCTATTGACAACACCACTTCAATGAAAGTGATGTTGTGTTGGCAATAGGGTCTCGATGATATGCACCTTACTTACTATGTGTATCACAGACTGGGGATGGGCAAGGTTACAACAGTGAGACCAGTGCATTGCTCATACTTCACTTACTGATTTGTGCCCACTTCTGACTTCAACAATACATCATCACACTGTAGGCAAGGGACATGTGATACACACACATACTGCATACTACAACGTTGATCATTTGACCCAGACATCCACGACACCGCACTATGCCAATATATTTTGTCACAACTCACCAGTGGTGAGTGGGTCCTCGAAGCTGTTGATGTCTCCCTGTGTGAATGGTGGCCGACCCTCTGTGAGATAAGAAAAAAGTATATGTGTTGGTATCAGACGTTAAATCATATGTGTCATATTCCTCATACCAATCATCACCATAACAGAAAATGCTACGTAACTGTAGAGTTGCGTTTCATGTTGGATACATGATTTTGTCCACTTTGACTGCCATTCACAACAGAACAGTGAATGCTGAGTCGGGACAAACCAGACTGTAATGCTAGCTAACATGCAGATGCTAGTGGTGTGAGACATCCACAAGGCAGCATTACTACATGCATCATGATGTTATACATGCTCTTTGTACAATTGCATTGCTGCAGCTTGCACAAGGTAGTTTCACAGAGCTTGTTGGTGTATGACAAGCTGGACATGTCCAATTTGCTTTGACCATTTGTCCCTATTAAATACATTGTCACACATCAACTATGTCCACAGGGCCACGTAGGTAACGTAACACAATTCATGAGGAAAGCATTTTAACACAACCTTTTGGCCAACACACTGCTCACATGAACAGTTCCTTGGATAGTGCATGTACAGTCACCCCTGCCGTACACAAACAATATTGTGCATGCACGCACTTTTTGTGCAGGTGTGCCAGCTATGGCACAACAGTGCTAAGTGTTGCTCCTGTGCAGTGGTTAACACATACTAGCACACTATGCTTGTCAATATGAAGCAGCGTTGAGTCTTGGTTGTGCCAATGTTATGCGTGAGTGCATTACATCTTCCACCTCACCCACCAACCTTTTTTCACTGTGACACCAGTGTCACACACGTCCTAATTTATTTTAGTTAAAGTGATCACAATGAAATGTAGATTTTGTACTTACCACCCTGTATGCCAGTCATGACTCCCGTGTAGTCCAAGAGGTCAGCTTCACGGGCCAGCAGATCCTGCCAGCGGTGCTTCCACTGGCGCACAGTACGGTCCACTCCAAAGAACCAGAGCATCTGCACCCGCACACGCTCCCACCTCATCTTCCGCACACTGACATTGTATCCTTGAAGGATACGGCCTCCCTCTCCAACATCAAAGGCAGGTAGAATTTAATCATCCAGAGGAAGCCCCCCAATGCCCCCTCGGACATCCTGCCCTCCCTGCCCACACCCGGCATCTCCCTGCACACCTGAGAGCCCACAGCCAAAAATGATAACCCTCTAATATATCCACAAAAACTACTAAGAAAGTTAACTACCCCAGACAAACACCCGACAAATTTGAGTACAAGAGACAAAAAAACACACAAAATAAGTACACAACACTTCACAGACACTATCAACAGGACACAGGACACAGCAACACTCTCAAAATCTCAACACTGCAGCACACACCACCAAACACCTCCAACACTCTCCACAATCACCAGCATTGTGCTCAAAAGAGAAAGTGAAAGTGCAAGACACTACTCCAGTAGACAGGAAGCATGCAGACATCACTTCCTGTCTCAATGCGGCCCGTTTTGGAGAAAGCGGTAAAATCTGCACGCAAATAGGCTCATGAGTAATATTTAGCATTGTACAATGTGTTGAGCGATGTATTTTTCCATCGGGCGAGTAAAGAAAACATTGCGATATCGTTGTAGCGGCAAAATCTTCATGCTTACAGAAAATTCATACACAGATGTACAGTCTTAGAGCTAAATTCATTTCAGACACCTATAACAACATGAAATGCTTGATTAGCACACAAATGACACCCTAAATATGATGTTTCACAACACATGACACCCTAAATGGCTACTTTCACCCCAGCTGACACCATAATTGCATATTTCACTACAATAAAAACTATCAATCAGGGGAATTGTAAGTGTGCTACTCACCCGTGGGGGTCATGAGGCGCTGGGGTGGTGGTGCGCAGATCTGTTGGCCAAAGAGCGAGCTCTTGAGGGGCTTCATGAACGTGTTCATGGAGGGAGCGTGTCTGATGCCTGTCGCTAGCTTGGGCCAGGTCTTGGCTGCAATGTTACAGAAGGATCTTCCACATGCTCAGGCTCTGTGGATGCAAGGGTTTTTGGCCAGTAATATATTTGTAAATTGTGGTTTTCTTTTGGGTACGTGTAAGTTGATTCTGTAATTGAGGTATTTGTGTCCATTGTTGTGTAGGCATTTGTAGGCATAAGATGAGGATGTTGGAGCTGACTGTTTTCTCCTCTGTGAGCCGGTGGAGTCATTGTAGGTGTTGGCTGATGTGTATGTGCCAAGGGATGACGAGGACGAGTCTGGCGGCGGTGTTCTGTATTGTCTGTAGTTTGCAGAGTATGGACTGGCTGATGCCAGCATGAAGTGCAGTCACATAGTACAGTCTGTTGGTGATGAGTGCATGGGTGACTGTCTCCCTTGACTCAGGGGGGATCCATTTGAAGGACTGCCTGAGGATGCTTAGTGTGTTGAAGCAGCTGTAGGTGACGGCGCTGACCTATTGGTTCATGTTGAGTGATGAGTCGAGTATGATGCTGATGTTTTTAGCGTGGTCTGCGGGGAGACGTGGTCTTCTGAGGGCCGTGAGCCAACAGGTGTTGTCCCATGCTGAAGTGCTGGTTACAGGGACGAGGTCTTCTGTCTTCTCGGGGTTGGGCTTCAAGCAGCTGTTGGTCATCCAGACTGCCCCGTGTTGAATTACTTTCAGGAAGTTGATAGTGGCAGTGGAGTGGTCATTGGTGGGTTAGAGGATGAGCTGGGTGTCGTCAGCATGGGATAGGATGTTGAGGCCGTGTTGTTGGACGATGTCTGCGAGGGAGGTATATGTATATTTTGAATAGGTTCTGGCTCAGTGATGAGCCCTGTGGGACTCTGCAGATGATTGTCGTGGGATCAGAGATGAAGTATGGCAGTCTGCTCCTTTGCCTTCTTACGGTGGGGAATGATTGGATCCAGTCCAGGGCTGTACCTTGGATGCCTTCGTCATGTAGTCTGGTGACTATTGTGCAGTGGGAGGCGTTGTTGAAGGCTGCAGAAAGCTTGATTAGGATGAGGTCTGCGTAGTGTCCTTGGTCCAGGAGTGTGTTGATGTCGTCTGTGGCATCAAGTAGGGAGGTCTCAGTGCTGTGCTTGCTTCTGAATCCTGATTGTGATGGGTTGAGGATGGCGTTCTCTTTGATGAATCTTGTCTGTTCCCTGTTGACTGTTTTCTCTGTGACTTTGGCTGCAAAGGTGAGGAGTGAGATGGTCCGATACTTCTTGAGGCCGGTGGGGTCATTACTTCTGCACGCTTCCATTTGTCTGTGCAGGTGCATGGTTTGAAGGAGGTGTTGATGTTGCGTACTGGTTCGTGTGCATTGGCAGATGAGGCTCTGTGGTAGTTGTGAGGGGTCCAGGGCTCTGTGTGGGCCCCCGAGTGGATGACTTTCATGGTGTAGGCGATGTCTTCATCCGTGCCTGGTGTCCATTTGGAGGTGGTGGTCTGGTTGGTGTCTCAGGGCTGCAGGTGGTCCGGCTGCCACGTCCAGTGTGTGGTCAAGCAATTTGACACCCTCAAAAACATCTTTGACCCTATTTCACGCCCATTTTTCATCTTTGACCCCATTTCACGCCCATTTTTCCTCTTTGACCCCATTTCACGCCCATTTTTCAAATTTGACCCCATTTCACGCCCATTTTTCATATTTGACCCCATTTCACACCCATTTTTCATATTTGACCCCATTTCACGCCCATTTTTCATTTTTGACCCCATTTCACACCCTAAATTGCATAAATTAACACAACGGACAGACTCTATTGACTTGTTGCCCCAAAACAACACCCTACAATTAGGATTTGTGCACAGGGGGCAACCTATGTTTCATGATTTACACAACAGGACACACCAAATATTAGAGTTTGTTAGCACAATTTACAAAATTAAAAGTGTACTTTGGCACATTTGACACACTGAAGAGCATCTCTTTACTGAGGAGACATTCCCACCATGAATTGAGTGTTGTGATGTTCTTTGCAATCATTGTGCTACGTACTCTTTTCATAGTGATGTACTTATGCAGGACAGTAAAATGCAGACAGGGTATGTGTGTAGTGTATTTTTATTGACACAAACCGTGTTTGGGGTCATTTTGCAGTGATATACATTTGATGGGGACTGTCACAATGTGACGTGGTCAGTTGAAGAAATTGTTTATTATTCGGTTCCTTTGGGCAGTTCCTGCTGCATTAACTGTGATGTGTGCTCCACCTGCCTCATCTTCATCTTCATCCTGGTCATCGTCCGGTGCAGCAGGCACTTGTATCCATGGAGCATTGGCGCGCACACATATATTGTGCAATACACAACATGCTAGGATGATTTTGTTCACCATTTCGGGGCTGTACAGCAGTCTGCCACCTGTGATGTCCAGGCTACGGAAACGTGACTTTAGCACGCCAAATGTGTGCTCCACAATGGACCGGGTGCGTCTGTGGGCCGCATTATACTGCCTCTGTGCCTGGGTGGTGGAGTTTCGGAGGGGTGTCATCATCCACGGGCAGAGTGCATATCCTTGATCACCTGTAACATGTGATGGAGAGATGTGTTCATTATTGGTTATGCAGGCTGTGTTGTTAGTGTGGATGGTTTTGTGTTGTATGATTTGTGCTATGTTGGATTTCATGTTAGCCATGTGTCGCTTTTGACTGGTTACCAGCATCAATGCTAATTGCGTTGCCTCACAGTTGATCCTCCGTCCCCCGAGCCATTTTGATTGTGTACGCTGCGCGGTTGCATCACTGGCACTCCTACTGTGCTATAATGTTAAGGCCATCTGCGCATAACCGCAGCCATAACACACACACCAACAGGCACCCTGGCTCTACTAGCGTCTAGCCATTGCACTCATCCTCCGTCCTCAAACTCAATGGCATGATAACTTTCAAATGGCAATAGGGCACACCAGACACAGATCACGTTCAGTTCTGATGCTGCCGCAAGACCTGCCCGACCGCACAACTCAGGCTGTTTCATGTCCAGAGCGGCCGCAAAGCAACACTAAGCAGCCCCCTCGCCTGCAGGTACCACTGAGGGCAGGAACGCTTCACCCACACCATCAACATCATCATACGCCACACCATCCACTCCATGGACTACGTACGCATTCCTGAGCGGAGGCTCAAAATCACATACCACGAATACACAAAATCCATTACAATCTGTGAAATGTTTGCTGACATCAGACTGTCAAAAATCTTCACCACAATGACCCACAAGGCAGGGCACACCTTTGACACATTCTTAGCATGTGTAAACGTCGACTAGTTCGTCAACCCCACTAAACGCACATGTAGTGACCACAAACGCATACACTTCCTTGTCGGTCAACCCCAAGCCACCCTAGACCACATGCAGACCCACACACAGTTTGTATAGCTAAGTCAACAAGGTGATGCTACACACCACCATCAACAGCAACACCCACAATGCTGCAGTAGTCACCAATGGTGCTAGATCACATTTTACTTACATGTATCTCCAACTGCGCATACACACTTGCACCACTATGCAACTGCAACATACAGCGTGCAAGAAATGCCACTTCGTCACAAACAAACTCAAAGATGGCAGATGCATCTGCTAACACATGGAGAAGAACTGGTACGAGATTGAGGATACTATTAAACATCACCACCTACAAGGACACAAAGCTCATATTCTCCATCAACAATACGCCCACACACCACACCTGGCTTCCAGGAGGGATTGCTGTCAGTTGCAACATGAATGATCACCAGCTGGGGGGTGCTATATGCAGAGGAGACATGAGTCCTCATCCTCATGATGAAACCATCAGCATGTGGCATCACCTGGTGGGACGACAGCTTCAGCAGCCCCCCCCAGCCTCGGTCCGTAGACACCGTATGTGACTCCTCCCTCTCCATGAACCAACCGGTCTACGCAGTGGCTTGCAGCTGTTTCAACTGCCTCTGCGTCTTCCATGCAACCTTCAAATGGATCCCCCCATTGTCAGGTAAGACAGTCACCCACACAGTCATTGGCATCATGCTGGACTACGGAAACTCACTATATGCCCACATGGGCAGGTCTGCATTCAGCTTAGTCCCGACTGTCCAGCACAACCCCGACACACTGTGCCTTGTGTACATACTTTCATTATGGATCAAGTCCCTCCGTCACACATACTTGGGGCCCACCATCCTTGCATGATTGACCCCCCACCATATTAGTATGGCTGGGGGGTCCGCGGCCATAATATGGTGGCGGTGTCTGCAAGACACCGCCATCCATACTATAATGCAGGCGGTGACTCGCCTTTCCATGGCGGCGTTGCCGCCATGGATAGGCATACGGTTTCTGTTTTGGGGGGCCCGTTGTGGGCCCCCGGAGTATTGGAGGGTTGGGGGTGCACAGGTACCCCCCTACATTGGCGTGGAGAAGGTGGCAGGCACCGCGTGGTGCCTGTCATCTTGTGCATGCTAATGCACAACATGCATCCACAGCATTGTGGCGGGCAGTGCTGTGAGCACCGCCCGCCACAATGTTGTGGATGGGGGATGCAACCGCCACCGTGGCAGTGGCATCCTAATGCCCACAGCGGGACCGCCGCACCTCTGGCGGACGGTCCCATTCACCTTTACGGTGGCGGGTGGACTTTGTCCGCCCGCCATCGTAATAGGCCCCTTTGGTCCCACCTCTCCCCACATTTGCAAATGAGTGGCAGAGGGGCTGAGCCTTTGGGGATGGTTAGTCTACATAGCTAGCCACAGTTCCCACAGTTCCTTGTGTTGTTGTGTCTGGTAAGTGGGCATGTTGATTGACGTGTTGTATGAGAAATTATGACATGTACATTCTCACAATTGGGAGTTGCATGTATTTGCAGTTGAGGCATGTGGTGTGTTAAGTTGGTAATTACCAACAAGCACTGCATTTCCATATGTGCCATCCTTGAAGCGCAGGTTTATGATGGACTGTCGGAAGATGTAGGAATCATGCACACTCCCAGGAAACGTGGCTATGACATTGGTGAACAGTCCCCGGTGGTCCACTATTGCCTGCACATTCATAGAATGTGTGTGCTTTCTGTTGCGGTATATGTGTGCACTGTACGCAGTGGGCACAAATAGGACATGTGTGCAGTAAATTGCCCCCAAGACCTGCGGGAATCCGGCTATGGCATGGAAGCCTTGCTTGGTCGCAATCTGTTCCTGCACAGTGTTGGGGAAGTGAAGGTGCTGGGGTATCAGGCTGAGTATGCCATCCAAGACAGTAGGGAGGAAGATTGAAAAGGCTGCCTGTGATACTCCTCCGACTCTGGCCGTTGTTGTTTGAAAGGTCCCAGAGGCCAACATGTCCAGCATAGCCAGCAGCTTTGTCTGCGGAGGAATGTTGGTTCTCCGCTGTGTTGTTGCCGTCAGCCTGTGGGCTATCCGGTTCAGGATGTGTTGGATGGATGTCCTTTTGAGCCTGTAGTGGGCAATGACATCCTCTGGCGTTAGGTCTGTGAGGCTGAGACGTCTGCGCAGGGCCCGCAGTCTTCTTCGGTGCTGCCTCGGTGGTGGTCCTGGGGGAGGTGGCAGTGACGGTGGTGGTTGTTGCCTTCGTGGTGCTCCAAGCTGAATGAATAGTACCTCCATGGCATCAGTGGCTCCTCAGATGGGTTTCTGGGCTATTCTCCCTTATATACCTCCCTTTTTCACCATTTTTAGACCAGCTTTTTTCTGCTCTTAAGTTCCTGCTGCTAAAGGGCCTTAGCGTGACTTTTTTTAGCGCTTCGCGGGTCCGGGCCATCATTGATAATAGTGCGATGTGGTGTTAGCGACTTTTTTCGTGAAATTTTGAGAAGGAACGCCTACTTTGCATATCATTAGCGTAAACTAGCTGGCACACACGGTGATAGGAAATACGGCCGCGATCGCCAGAAAGCTGTCGCTAATGCTTGCTAGCGATAGCTTGATGATAGGGCGATAAATTAACGTCGCGTTAGCGGCAAAAAATTGCTTGATAATATGCCCCACTGTGTCCGGGTACTAACCTTTAGAATATCCTGGACCTCAGAGCAGAGCTAAATTTCCTCTGATACACTAAAGTCCTTACTTAACTATGCATTTCATCATTTGACTGAAGACTATTCCCTGGGCCAGTGATCAAACTATATTAGATAATGTTTCTTTCCTAGTCCTGCAGGACTTGAAAAGTAATATCAACACTGTAATAATGGTTGTTTCATCAGGATCACTGATACAACATCGACTCCTATAACATCAAAGTACAAAAATATCGAGTCAACAATGTCGTATACAAAAATATCGAGACCCAATACACAAAACAAAAATAACACAAACATCGATAAAAAAATATAGTTTAAAAAAATCTTGATGACAAAAATATCGACAACAAAAATGAAGAACACAAAATTATCGATAACATTAAAATAAAATGAAACACAACAAAAACATCAATATAAATAATATTGACAACACAAACATCGATAAAAAAATATAAACTATACAGAAAATAACATTTAAACATAAAAATAAACTATTTTCAATAATATAATAAAAATACATATTACAAACATTTTAAACATACACTAAAAAAATTACAAAATTAATAACATTAAATAAAACAAATACACTAAAAATACAAAAACAAATAAATAAACAAACAATACAACATAAACAAATATCACAAGTACCAAAAATAAACAAACGTAAAATATATCATATGTAAAAAAGTATATCACATTTAGCTACAAATATATTTAAATAAAAATAATAAACAAAATAAAACCAAACATTAAATAAACATAATAAATATAAAACAAATTAAAAGGCAACTGCTAAAGAATTCTAAAAAGCTATATCAACCAATACATTTAAACTACACCAACATTAACCAATAGAAAACTGTAACTAATTAAATAAACACTATAACAACAATTAATTAATACACACAAAATTTACCGTATAATAGACGAACACGGAGGAAGAACGAACCTTTACAAGACAGAAAACAGATCGAAAAAGAACTACACAAACAACTATTCTGAAAATATCTCATTAAAGGTAAGAACAAAACTTTGTAACTAAATAATTTAAATTAGCTTAAAAAACATTTAGCTAAAACTATAACATGTTTTCCTTTATATGTCACAGATTAAACTTCACTAAAAACCCACCTACAAAATTCAACAAAAAGATTTACGTCCACAACTCCAATAAAATAAACATTACAAAAAATATATAAGAAAGTAAGTTATGACTTAACCAACAAATAAAGTAAAGAATTTAAAAGTAATAAATTTAATAAAAAATTAAAACATATCTAACAAATACTTTTCTTTTAACAGCTTCTACAGAATGCAACAAAACCACAACACCAACGAAAGAAACTTCAGCAACTAAAAAAAGTATGTATATATTTTTTATAACAAAATAAAAATAGAGTCTAAATAATTGAAATAATCTAATTAACTAAAACTATAATGTTTTCTTTTATATTTCACAGACTACACTTCACTAAAACTCCACCTAAAATACTCAAAACAAGGATTAACTTCAAAAACAAGGACAAAATCAACAGTAAACAAAAATAGAAAACTAAGGGCCTGATTACGATGGCGGTGAACCCGCCACCGGCAGGCTGCCGGTGGCCGGTTCACCGCCACCGTAAGGCCTTTTTCCAGGATTGCGGGCGGTCTGCCTGGCGGGCTGAAAGCCCGTCTGCCACGAGTCCGACAGAGGCAATTGTTACAATTGCCTGTCGGACCCACCCTGCATCCACAAAATGGTGCAGGTTCACTTTTTCACCACTGGTACATCGCAGATGTTTACTTATACGTCTGTTTATCTTTTCACTGCGACGTTGGATTAAGCATGTCCTTTTGTGTTCTTTCACAGCGAGGTATTGCCATTTATTACGTTTTGCTTTGATTGCACGCCACACACTGTAACTTTGTTGCACTGACAGTTATTAAGACTCACTATGGTTTATGCTCAGCCTGTTGAGCACCACAGGAGCGAGGGCTCACAGGTTCACTTTTATATCCTGGCCAGCACCTTTTTAGTGATCACGTTATCTCCGACGCACTTTTCGATTTACACCAGGCTTTTGATCACTCCACCAAGAATCACTAGATTCACTGTGCATCAATGAGACCTTCAGATAGTTAGCTCATTTTACATTTGCCTTCTCCATTTCATTGTTTAATAGACATGAACTTCCCCTGACGAAGGGTTCTACCCGAAATGCATTGGGTTTGATGAATCAGTTGGTCTAAACTGTACCTTTTTGGAAGGACCAATTGGAATTCCCAATTACAGTGGAATAAAACTTTACTTTCAAGTTGAACTGTTGCATATTTATTTTTACATTGAAGATTACTATTACAGAATCGGATTAATATCAATGTCGGAGACCAGCTGTGCCATCGGGGGACGTTACCCAACCGAGCAACGCTTCTTCATCATTACATCGTTACGCTGATTGATCAGACAGCGATACCCCGGTCGCACGTCAAACTTTGAGTCAATCGTTGAACATTCAGTATCACAGTAAGGTGTTCACGTACCTCCCATTGGCCCCCCTACAGGTCCCTGCACCAGGAGGCAGGCACCACGTGGTGCCTGCCACGTACTGCAGGGAAATGCACAACATGCATTTTTACAACATGCAACTAGCAGCACCCGCCGCAATGGTAAACATGCACAATGCGACCGCCACAGTGGCGGTCGTATTGTAATTTCATGTGCGGGACCACCACCATATAGGCGGCCGGTCCCAATCCCCGGGACGGTGGCGGACGTACTTAAGTCCGTCCACCATCGTAATCAGGCCCTAAGTAAGTATATTAATTAACCAGCAAATAGAGCAAAATATTAAAAAAACAATAAATTAAATAAAAAAGCAAACTATAACTAACAAATACTTTTCTCTTCACAGATTCTACAAACTTCAAAATACAACATCAACTAAATAGACTTCATCAACTAAAAATAGTACGTATTTTTTTCTCTCAACTAAATAAAAATAGAAAATAAATAAACAAAATAATTAAATTAAATGTAACATTTTAATAAAAATAACATTTTGCTTTTAAACCAATAGAAAAAAGAAACCAGTGAATCAACCACGACCATCAATAAAATATCCAATAAAAAATTAAACAAAGACAAATGTAAGTTGATTTTCAAGTAAAAGAATTATACAAACATGTTTACTATTAAAGACCTTATTATTAATAAATATATATATATATATATATATTCAACAAAGTTTCGCATTTCCCTCTGCCTCTGGAATGGCGGCGGGCTGCCGGCGAGGTCGCGACCCTCTAAACAAACAAATTCCAATCCTTCTTGCAGTATCAAAAGATTGTGCCGAGCCCAACATCTGTTTCAACGTGGTTTATTCAATCCAAATCATTTGGCAAATATTGCCCGACGCGTTTCGGAACAGCCGTTCCTTGGTCACCGGTCAGTTAGACATTTGTTATTCACCATTACATATAGTGCACAAAATGAGAAAATAAACAAAGGACTACAGGGTTACCTCAAATATAAGGAACAACGGCAGCCAATTTGGAGTGGTGATTTAAGAGATGATAACATACTTTTAAAGTGGAATAAAATAGCACAAAAGTACACTTCAAAAGGAACAGTTCATGATAAATAACATTGTCCACATTGTTAACCATGAGGAATAAGTTCATACTTTACACACATATCGTTTTCCACATTATTTCAATTCTGCCCCAGTGGGCCAAAGTAATATCATATTTATCCCACCCGGTGAAAAGGGTTCTACAGATACCATGTTTTACACACATATCATTTTCCACATTATTCCAATTCTGCCCCAGTGGGCCAGAGTAATATCGTATTTACTCCACCTAGTGAAAAGGGTTTTAGAAAATGCCATTTCACGGAACTTTGACCGGTTCCGCCCATTGGGCCAGCCAATTACTTTATAATCCTCATGTGAAAACTTTAATCGGTTCAAAATTTCAAATATGTCCTGACAGGCCAATTCCACATATTCAGTCAATAAATCTAATTTCCCACTCTCTAAAGATGCTCTTTTGCATTTTTCATAACAAGGTAATTACTCCGTCTCCTGTAATAAAAACAAGTGCATCGATCAGAAAAAGATCTGTATAATTTTAAAATATATACAAACATCCTACCTAAGAGGCAATTAACCGGGAATTCATTACTGTATTACAATATCGAAGGGAAAATTCATTACAAAGGTTTCGGTTCATTAACCTAGATGAACAGATAACTCCTCATCTTTGTTAATCCCATCCGGATGCATGGTTTCATATTTCACAATCATTCTAGACTCCAAGGGGCCGATTCCGTTCTCGGCCGGTAGGGCACCGAATCGGATTCGGCTTTACCGGATCCGATTCGGAGCCCTATTTCCCGACCGAGTCGTACGTGCGTCCGGGCGAGCGAGTACGATGCGTGCGCTCGCAAAATCTCCGACCGACTCGTTCGCAGGACCGGACCGCTCCGACCGACTCGCACAGGGACGACTCGCACCGCGCAATGGAGACGTTCCCCGGCCGGGTAAGTACGATGCGCACCTCGACCGCTCCGACCGTCTCGCGCAGTCCGGCTCCAAGGAGCTGTCGGAGCCGCACTTTGGGGGTCCGTGTCGGACCCCCATGTAAGCGTAGCCACGCGAGTCGCACACTGGGGGGACCCATGGGTCCCCCCTACACGTGCATGTACGGCGCGACCCGCATCGATGCAAACCCGCTGTAGGGGGTGCCCTTGTTTGCGTCGTGCCCATTGAGTCAATGGGAGCCCGTGTACGCGTCGTACGACTAGCTCCCATTGACTTCAATGGGAGTCCGACCGAATCGAGTCCGATAGCATACGTGCGCATCGTACTCGTTCGGTCGGGCTGCTAGGGTCCGATTCGGTCGGAAATCTCTCCGGGTCCGGCTCGGTCGGGGAGATTTCCGGCCTGAATCGGAATCGGCCCCCAAGTGTCTTAATTCACGAATCCTGTTTCCCCCTCTCTCTGAAACAGGAATTCTGTCTGGAGCACAATACTTCAGTAAGCTGCCGTTTTTATTATGACAATCTTTAAAATGTCGAGCAATTGGATATTGCCTATCCTCATTTGTAATTGCCCGCATATGTTCCAATATACGTCTTTTCACCTGGTGGATAGTGCTGCCAATATACATCAGAGGGCATTGGCAAATTAAAACATATACACAGAAATCTGATTTACAAGTGAGATGTTTAGAAATTATAAATGGCTTTTGAAATTTCGATAGCCTAATCTGTTTGCAGTTGGTACTGTTGCGACATGCCTTGCATGATTTGCAAGTGTAGAAACCTTGTATATTCATTTGAGGATTAACAACTGTAGACAAAGTACTTTTACATAGCATATCTTTTAATGCCGTGCATCTACGGAATGTGATCTTGGGGTTCACGTCTATATATTTAACTAAGGTTTCATCAGTACCCAACACATTCCAATACTTTTTTAAGCATTTTCTAACTTCTCCAGCTTGATTACTAAATGACGTTATGAATCGTATAGACGCCTCTCCATCCTTGATATCATCATTAGGTTTTAACAATTCTTCCCGTTTGACGTTTTTCATTTTTTCACATGCTGCTTTGATCATTTTCTGGGAGTAACCTCTTTCTACAAACCTAGTCTTCATGTTTATCATCTCTTCCTCAAAGGCCAGGTTAGAGCTACAATTTCGTCGTGCCCTTAGTAACTCCCCATAAGGAATGCTGTTTATAAGGTTAACAGGATGGCAGCTTTCCGCATGTAGTAAGCTGTTGCCGGCTGTTTTCTTTCGAAACAGTTTACTTTCCAACCGGCTCCCGCTTACTTTTACTTCCACATCCAGGAATTCAATAGTATTCCTATCCATAGAGCATGTAAACTTCAGATTTAAGTCATTATTGTTAAGGGATTCAACAAAGCTGTTAGCTTCGCTCTCATCACCTTTCCAAACACAAAATATATCATCAATGTACCTTGCCCAGGTGACGACATGGTGATTAAAGGCTTCGATGTTCTTTGCCACCTGCTCCTCCCACCAGCCTAGGTACAGACCCGCATAGCTGGGGGAAAAGCAGGTTCCCATTGCCGTCCTCTGGGCTTGGCAATAGATCACATGATCAAAAATAAAAAAGTTGTTCATCAAACAAGTGTGCATCATATTCAACAGCATCTCTGGGTGCATTAAATAAGATAATGCACGACTGTTAAGGTAATACCGACAAGCCTCCATACCCAATTCATGGGGAATACAAGTATATAAACTGTTGACATCTAGGGGCCGATTCCGATCTCGGCCGGTAGGGCTCCGAATCGGATTCGGATTTACCGGATCCGATTCGGAGCCCTGTTTCCCGACCGAATCGTACGCGGGTCCGGCCGAGCGAGTACGATGCAGGCACCCGCGAAATCTCCGACCGACTCGAACGCGGCTTCAACACGCTCCGACCGACTCGCATGGACACGACTCGCACCGCGCTATGGAGACGTATCCCGGCCGGGTAAGTACGATGCGCGCCGCGAGCAGTCCGACCGACTCGCGCCGTCCGGCTCGAAAAAGCTGTCGGAGCCGGACTTTGGGGGTCCGCGTCAGACCCCCCTGTACGTGTAGGCGCGCGAGTCGCACACAGGGGGGACCCATGGGTCCCCCCTACCTGTGCATGTACGCCGCAATGCACATGGACGGGTACACGCTGTAGGGGGCGCCCTTGTCCGCCTCGCACCCATTGAGTCAATGGGAGCCCGCGTACGCGTTGTACGACAGGCTCCCATTGACTTCAATGGGAGTCCGACCGACTCGAGTCCGATGGCATGCGTGCGCATTGTACTCGATCGGTCGGACTGCCAGAGTCCGATTCGGTCGGAAATCTCTCTGGGTCCGGCTCGGTCGGAGAGATTTCCGGCCCGAATCGGAATCAGCCCCTAAGTGTCAACAGTAACATATTTTGTTCCCAACTGATATTCTCAATTCGTCTCAGAAAATCTCCTGCGTCCTGCACATATGATGGCAGGGCCTGTACATATGGTCTTAAAAAATAATCAATGTACTTGGAGGTATTTTCGTACATACTTCCCATTGAAGAAACTATTGGCCTCCCAGGAGGATTGTATTTGTCTTTGTGAATTTTAGGCAATAAATACATTGCCGATAATTTGGGAAAATCACAATTGAGAAATTTAAACTCATCAATAGTTAACTTGTCATTCTTCCATTTCTCGAGGTTACTCTTATAGCTCAGATTGCTAGCTTCATAGCTTATTCTATCACTTTTAGTATAGCTTATGGTATCATTAAGTTGCCTTTTCCCCTCCTCACGATACATTTTCAGTGGCCAGATCACCACATTACCGCCCTTATCGGACTTCTTTATAACAATATCTTTATTAGCTTGTAATTCTTTTATTGCTGTTTGGTGTCCCTGGGTGAGATTGCTATGGTAGTGTGTCTTACGTCTAGCCAGTTTCTTAAACTCATTCTTCACCCCTTTCTCAAATATTTCAATCGCATCGTTATGTACCTGAGGTAGAAAACATGATTTAGGTTTAAAGCCACTCGTACTGGCCTGATTAATCAGCACGTTTTCATGTGCTAAACTCATTAATGGATCATCAGTCCAGTTTTCTGCTCCTTCAAGCTCTCTTAATGTGTGCAGAGTGTCTAGGTCATCAATAGTGAGATTAGATTCCCTATCTGAGGCTATTGGCAATGTAGTCACATGTCTACTTTCATACCATTTCCTTAGTTTCAGTTTTCTTGTGAAGTAAAACAAATCAATTCTACAATCAGTATAATTAAAACTTTTAGTAAGACAAAAGGTTAGCCCCAGGGATAAAACATCAATTTGATTATCAGTCAGTAAAATATCAGATAAATTAACTACAGTAAGTGTGTCCTTCATTTCGTGGCTGTTTTGCCCCTTGTTGTCATTCCCATGAAGCTTTGTATGTTGCTTTGTTGCTTTGCGCCTTGCTTGCCGCCTCTGGCGCCTCGACCGCGACCTCTTGTTGCTTGGGGACTCGCCAATTCTTGTCTTCCCCTTGCGATGATGTCGAACTCCTTTAAAATGCTGGATTTTACTCCTGCCGCTCCCTCTCTTTCTGGGGTCTTGTTCCCTTGTGCCTCATTTGTTATGAGTTCTGTTGAAGGGATTTGCGCTGAAGTGGCCGCTTGACTTTCATCCCTGATATTCACATCAGTTGATCCTACTACTGCTGTGATTTGTTTCTTCGTTGTTTCACGTAAATGGTCAATTTTTTTGCCAAATGTTAGAATTTGTCCCAACTCATAATCTATTTGGTCTCTATGAAATTTACGTTGTTTTTTTAGTTTAATTTCTTCACCTGCTTTCTCTAGACGTAGTTTTAGTTTGTTCATTTCTGTTTCGAATTCATTATCAGCACATTTTTCTTTCAGTATGTTGGATATCTATCCATTTCCAAGGACCAACGTTGAGTGTCCTTTATTGCATATTTGATAAGCAATTTCAGCATTACCATTGAACAGTCATGGTTATTTCGTGCCCATTCTTCAATAAGATCCGGATCAGGGTCTGTAAAGGTGGGAGTAATAAAAATATGTAAGCCCCTCGGGACTCTCTCGTGGTCCACGTATTTTTGTAAGGCTGTTGCCTCCCACCATTTAGCTTGTTCAGTTTTGGCAGCCTTCCACAGATTCTCCCATAGTTGACGTTTCGTGTGAAATTCTTTCGCTTTAGAGCTGTTTGAGTTGTCACCTTCGGTTTGATTGCTCGAAATCGGTATGAACAGCAATTCTGCTGCCTCCCGGCGTGTTGCCTCTCTGTTTGCCAACATATTAATAACGTTAAGGGCGCTCGATCAAATGAGAACCCAACTACCGGTAATATCCAGTATCTCCACGTGTAGTCAGTGGTGACTGGCCTCAGTCACACTGCGTCCACCAGCCCTCCCGATCCTCGCGCTTCAAAATATCGGACTTCGGAATCCATGCATCGGCGTTGTCGATCGTAGCAAAAAACCGGGGCACAGTCAGCCGACTTCCTCGTTTGCTTCACGATCGCATTCCTTCAGCAGGTCTCAAACAATCCTTAGTTGTTGATGCGAGGTCAAAGTAGGCGGGCAGAGGAATCAAAATAGAAACATTCAACAAAGTTTCGCGTTTCCCTCTGCCTCTGGAATGGCAGCGGGCTGCCGGCGAGGTCGCGACCCTCTAAACAAACAAATACCAATCCTTTTTGCAGTATCAAAAGATTGTGCCGAGCCCAACATCTGTTTCAACGTGGTTTATTCAATCCAAATCATTTGGCAAATATTGCCCGACGCGTTTCGGAACAGCCGTTCCTTGGTCACGGGTCTGTTAAACATTTGTTATTCACCATTACATATAGTGCACAAAATGAGAAAATAAACAAAGGACTACAGGGTTACCTCTAATGTAAGGAACAACAGCAGCCATTTTGGAGTGGTGATTTAAGAGATGATAACATACTTTTAAAGTGGAATAAAATAGCACAAAAGTACACTTCAAAAGGAACAGTTCATGATAAATAACATTGTCCACATTGTAAACCATGAGGAATAAGTTCATACTTTACACACATATCGTTTTCCACATTATTTCAATTCTGCCCCAGTGGGCCAAAGTAATATCATATTTATCCCACCCGGTGAAAAGGGTTCTACAGATACCATGTTTTACACACATATCATTTTCCACATTATTCCAATTCTGCCCCTTTTTGGAAGGACCAATTGGAATTCCCAATTACAGTGGAATAAAACTTTACTTTTAAGTTGAACTGTTGCATATTTATTTTTACATTGAAGATTACTATTACAGAATCGGATTAATCTCAATGTCGGAGACCAGCTGTGCCATCGGGGACGTTACCCAACTGGGCAACGCTTCTTCGTCATTACATAGTTACGCTGATTGATCAGACAGCGATACCCCGGTCGCACGTCAAACTTTGAGTCAATCGTTGAACATTCAGTATCACAGTAAGGTGTCCACGTACCTCCCATTGGCCCCCTTACAGTTCCCTGCACCAGGTGGCAGGCACCGCGTGGTGCCTGCCACGTACTGCAGGGAAATGCACAACATGCATTTTTACCATTGCGGCGGGTGCTGCAACCAGCAGCACCCGCCGCAATGGTAAACATGCACAATGCGACCGCCACAGTGGCGGTCGCATTGTAATTTCATGTGCGGGACCGCCACCATATAGGCGGCCGGTCCCAATCCCCGGGACGGTGGCGGACGGACTTAAGTCCGTCCACCATCGTAATCAGGCCCTAAGTAAGTATATTAATTAACCAGCAAATAGAGCAAATCAATAAAAAAACAATAAATTAAATAAAAAAGCAAACTATAACTAACAAATACTTTTCTCTTCAAAGATTCTACAAACTTCAAAATACAACATCAACTAAATAGACTTCATCAACTAAAAATAGTACGTATTTTTTTCTCTCAATTAAATAAAAATAGAAAATAAATAAACAAAATAATTAAATTAAATGTAACATTTTAATAAAAATAACATTTTGCTTTTAAACCAATAGAAAAAGAAACCAGTGAATCAACCACGACCATCAATAAAATATCCAATAAAAAATTAAACAAAGACAAATGTAAGTTGATTTTCAAGTAAAAGAATTATACAAACATGTTTACTATTAAAGACCTTATTATTAATAAATATATATATATATATATATATATATATATATATATATATATATATACATACATATATTCACAGATAGACAAAAAAATGGAAGAGGGAGCAAAATTCATCACATCACAAAAG
Source organism: Calotriton arnoldi (assembly GCA_963921515.1). Classification (NCBI taxonomy): domain Eukaryota; kingdom Metazoa; phylum Chordata; class Amphibia; order Caudata; family Salamandridae; genus Calotriton; species Calotriton arnoldi. The sequence continues at coordinate 30,431 of CAWUFW010003912.1, read as the reverse complement.
GGAGAACTACTTCTGTGCTACATGGGCTACACTTATACGGAAGAGAAAAAATAACTGGAAACAAAACCCATTGGAAATGTAATAAATACTACTCAAATTCTTGCTATGGGAGAGCCACAACAGTAGAAACAAATGTAGTTAATTTCAGGGAACACAACCATCCCCCCAATGTGATAGAAATAGAGGTCAGAGATGCTCTAGAACCAATAAGAGAAGCAAGCACCAGCTCCCAACAGACCAGTATTACTAGGGTCCCTGAACATGTCAAGGGACAACTACCATCCATCTCCACTCTAAAAAGATGAATAGCCAGAACTAAAAGACCACCCACTCCCAAAACTTTTGCAGGAATAGAAATCTTACCAGAATACGCTGTTACCCACAAAGATGAGAAATTCATTCTTCATGACAATAACAGTCACGAAAAACGAATTATCATTATTGCCACCAATAACAACATACAAAAACTAAAAAACTGCGAAACATGGATGATGGATGGCACATTGAAAGTTTGCCCCAAACCTTTTTACCAACTTTATACCATCCACGGCGAATATGAAGACACTAACATCCCCTTCATATACGCACTACTCCCTAATAAGCAAAATACCACCTACATAGAGCTCCTTACAATAATAAAACAACACATAGACAACTACTTTCCAGAAAAAATAATCATTGACTTTGAACAAGCAATGATTCAGTCAATTTTAAAAAATATACCCACACACTGCAATACAAGGTTGCTATTATCACTACAACCAAAGTATCTGGAGACAGCTCCAAAAATCTACTCTAAGGGGCTGATTACGATGGCAGTTTTTGGCACATCCGCGGTGCTGGGGGTGGCGGAAAACTTCTATTTCCGCACTCCTGCTGCGGTCCTCGCGTCCGCCATATTACAATGGGCAAAGATAGAGCATTTCCCGTCCGTTGCGGTGTTTCCGGATCCGCCAGAATTTTCGTTCCGCAGCGGTGGCGGAGGGAGCCAATAGAGAAAGACCGCCGTGCGGAATGATGTTACGACCGCCGGACAAATCACGATGCCTCAATCAGCCCATCAGAACACAGCGGAGAAACCAGCCACTCGGAGATGGCGGAAGCACAACTGCGGAGACAGAAGCTCGAATCCGGGGCACCTCCACATGTTCCTGACCGGCATGGATCCAGCTCTTCAAGCCCTTCCGCTTCTGTACCTGATCCACTACCAGCAGATAAGACGCCGCCGCGGTCAACACCGCAGGTAAGTAAATAACACATCACCGCATACAACCACAACACACAACTGTTGTGCTGAAATACGTTTCCTGTCTACATCAGACACCCTGGTGGAGACAGGAACATATCCCCCAGTGTACTTATACTGGTCCTGCTTGCTAGAAATTGACACCTCCGCAGCGGGTCACCCATCAACATAGAAACCACTGCAAGGTCCTGGTCATGTCAACGCAGCGGTGAAGACGCGGGAAAACCTGCCCACAATGTAGTAGGCAGGGCCTGCGCCAGGCATGGGCAGTGTGTGCAGCTGCCCAGAGCCCCACCTTTACCCTACCCACATGGTGACCCGCATCAGTTGGTCACAGCCCACAGCACGCTTCCCACATCCATTTCTGCCCATGATGTGTGCTCCTCTTGTGCCCCCCCTCCATGCACTATTTAGCATCCAGGTGCGGCTCGACCTCGCACCTCACACTTCAAAGGGCAAGGTAGATTGTCTGGGAAGGTGGGGGTGAAGATTAACACCCTGCACAGAAGGTCAGGGGCGGGACAACTCTCCTCCTCACACCTGCCTTCCACTCATGTGAATCAAAGTGAGTAAATCAAGAAATGAAGAGTCACTCTGCATATTAACAACCATGGAACTGTTCACACTGCATGTCAAGTCCCTCAGACAGATCACACACTGAAACTCTGCCACATACACATACCATAAGTCAGCAGCAATGTATGACAATAAATAGACTTGCCCAAAGTGGAGTGCACAGTGCAGGAAAACCATGGAGCAAACCACATAGCATTTGTACATGACATGCAAGAGGAGGAACCTATCACACTACCGTTAGGCCATCAAATCAGACATGAGTGGCACAGTGATTGAAATTAAACTAAAGTAACATCTGTGCAATATCTCTGGGATACAGCAATGCAAGCTATGCATTGGCCCAGGAATGATAGGAAGTGTCAGAAGCCATACAGTGACCAGCCCCACATCTGTGTCAACTACCTTGACATGTGTATGCCACCAGCACAACACACATGGCTCATTGTCACACTCCCTGAATGTCAAACCCAAGTATGACCTTTACACATACCCCTCATCTACCCATCTCACACCTGCACTACTCAACACCTGTGAGAAACACAGATAAAGGTGCAAATAAGGTCCTGTGAGTTTCCTGATAACCAATCACACACCCTGGTGTGTATCTACAAATGTCAGAATCCCACTCAGGGATGTCTGAACCAATGCTGATAAAAAACCAATAGCCAAACACAAATCTCACAAACAACATCCAAAGAAGTCCAACAAGCTCAGCCATGTGCAGGCAAACAGTGGATAGGCAATGTGACTCTAGACAGAACAGGAATACACAACATTTTCACTCTGGACAAATGAACAGACACCATACCCCAACCCAATTAAAAATTGCATTATCAAATGCCAATCATGAACACTAACTGTGATCAATAGGACAAATCTGCTAATACAGACATACACACTACACCAGTTATCAAGTGAGCATGGTGTCAATGTGTAGCACAAGCATGCACATGCACACTCCTGACAAGTGGCAGGTCAAATATAGGAGGACATAGCACAAATGTGCACTCAAAAGAAGCTCATGACCAAGAATCCACATTGCTGCATGTGACATTCACACAAGAAATGCACACTACAAATTCAACACACATCTGAATGTATTACAATGCACAAACTACTCACACACAATGTCATGCAAATAGAACATCACACACACATGCAGCTGTCAGTAGAAAGAGCCAACACAGGTCAAACACTCCATCCATCAACAACAAAAACGCAACATATGCACATACCAAATCATCACATAGCAAACTCAGCTGGACATCAGGGGGATGCACACCAGGCAAGTACAAAGCAACATACACTGACAGCAGTGCATGCACAGTAAGCAGTGTGTGAACACCAACCAAACCAGTATCACACATATCTGAGTGCTCCACCATGAACTTCCACACCACAAACCATCACAGGCCACAGAACACATCACACTCAGGAAGGGTAGCAGTACCTCAGCAAACACACATACACCTTAGCCATCACCCACAGCTGCACAACTCAGGAAAACACAGATGCATCCAACATGACTAGAGGACTGTGCTGCTCAAACATATGCACTGCACATGAGCAACCATGACTGCAATCAAGTTGAAGAAAATACCACATAACAAATTGTGATAATTTTCTGAGTGGCACATTGGTCCTGTACACAGATCATCCTCCCACAGTATAGTGTCACACTATGAAGTGGTGGGGAGGGTCACACACTGGTAAGGCATGCAGTGGAAGACATGAGACTGAAGTGGTGTGTACATCAGTATTGGACAGGTGAGGAGTGTACAGTGCACAAACACATAGAGGAGTAACTCACAATGTGTACGCATCAAAAGCACCTATAGGGGATGGTATGACTCTTCATACCACATACTATACTTGTCCCAAAAATGTGTCAAGTGACAGCAAAGTATGAGAAAAGTCACATATAATGTCAGTGTGGCTGAGCAGGTCAGCACAGTGAGCACAAACTTAAACAAGACCCATGGCTGATCAACACAACACAACACAGACATTGCAGTGACACACTCTGCATACTCACAACTGACAGCGACAACAAGTAGATGTACCCCAGGATTGCAAGGTCACACCGACACACTGCACAGTGCTCAACCTACAACTCCTACATGTGCCCACAATCTGAAGCACATGTCTGATAATGTAAACAAACAGGCACCCATTACCTGGATCATACATGTGTATAGGTGTCATTTGCAGGGGCACATACACAGCAACACTTCTGACAATGACAGGCAAATCTCACTATATGACTACTCAAGTGCACACATTCAAATGTACCCATGTGACTATGAAGACAGGCCTACACAAGATGACTACACATCTACACTGCTGTTCACACATCAAGAAAGATCCCACAGATATGATGGACCCTGGCCACCCTGAAAGTTATCCTGTGGATAGGATTCACTTCTGTTGTGGTACTGCATCCTACTATGACATGTCTACAATTTTGCAAACCTGACAATAGAATGATTAGGATAAGAGTAGATCATCACAAACAACCATCATTGCACCCTCAAGCCTCAGAGTCAAGAAACACAAAAGTGCCTGTAACCTCTGGCAACCTCTGAAAAAGTAAATCAAGTAATTGCCAATGTGAATGTGGCATACAGAGCATGTGTCACATGAACATATACCCATACATCAAAGTTTTTATTTAGCAAGGGTGTTAGAAACGAGTAGCGTGGTGCAGAGCGGGCGGGCCAAACTCTGGAGGAAATGTGTAAAGCATCTGCGCAGCACACACAGGCGACACACTACAAAAAGAGACTCCACACCAGGTTAGGTGAAAAAACAGCATATGTATTATGCAGAACACATTAGAATGCAGTCACAGGTGTACACATTGTGCCAACTGGCACCAGGTAGCAATATACAGGGGGAAGGAAAGCATTACCAGCATAGCCATAACACTTGAGGCATTTCCACAAGCACATGAGGATGAAGTGTCAGAAATAAATGTAACGTCCATCAGCATTTAGATGAATAACAGCCAGTAGCTTCTGGCAAGTCCATGCACGTAGTTTAAACACATTGGCATAAAAGCCTTAGGCCTAACATGTGAGTATAACCATGAAGCCTCCTAACGTGGCATGAAAGCATTAAACATGCACAATAGGCATAATCACATGTATTAGGCATCCTTGTGGGCATGAACATTAGGCGGAACGCCAACAGCATCGGGCATACACATGAAGCCTAGAATGAAAACATCCGGTCAGGCATATAAACACACTATGCGCATGAAGGCATACATCAGCAGTGGGCATCATCCTCAGTGTAGGAGCATTAGGCGTTATCATTAGGCATCACTCCCATTAGCATAAACCCAGGGGGCATCTCAATAGCACCTTATGCATAAGCATACTACCAGGGGGGCATAAGCCACATTATCCGCATGAGGTATGGCACATGAGGCCTTCCCATAACCTTAGCAGGGTGCCCCCTTAGAACAAAATAGGCCTAAAATCAGCACTGCAAACCTGAGGGAAAAGCATTAGGTATCATCCTAGGTACAAATGCATCGTACAACCCTATTCTGCAATAAATCATAAGGGGCAATAGGCCTCGCCAGCATAAACCCCGGTCGCCCCAATCGGGGGCACAACACTCTGAAACTGGGCCCAGGCCAACTGGCCTCTCTCAGGGGCTCAGAAGCCCTATGTCCTGCAAAGTCAGGGCTGGCTGCCAGGGCAGCGAAAACAAAGGTGCGCAAAGCGCTAGGGCAGGAGGGTCTCTCACTCCTCTCTCTGTTCTCCTGGGTAATTCAATGCCCCCAAAAGAATACTGGCACCGGGGGCGGGCACCGGCAATGTGCCCCAACACACCCCCCAACCACGGGATGACTGAGCCCCACTCACCACCGCGGGGTAATTGAAATATAGCGCTTAGACAGCACAGCACAGCGCTGCAGGCGCCAGCTCCTCTTCTCCTGGCACCTTAAATATAGCGCTTAGACAGCACAGCGCTGCAGGCGTCAGCTCCTCACTCCTGGCACTTTAGATGTAGCGCTTTGGAATCACAGCGCTGCAGGCATCAGCTCCTCACTCCTGGCACTTTAGATGTAGCGCTTGCGATTGGCTCGGTCCCACCAGCTTCAGGGACAGCAGATAGCGCACCTCTTCTGGTAATCACGCAAATAGTCCCACTTGGCGCTAGAGTGCAGGCAGAGCAGCACAGGCACTTCAACTCTAGAAATATAGCGCTCTTGCAGCGCAGCGCTGCAGGTGTCAGCTCCTTACCTCCTGGGCAGCAAGATATAGCGCTCATCAGGTGCTGGGCTTGGAATTAGGAGAGCAGGCAGGCAATACTGGGCAAGATCAGCAGGCAGTGGGTACTCATCAGAACAGGACAGCAGCTCCTAGAAGCAGTCATCTCCCATAAAGTGGCACTCCTCCTGACACAGCAGTCTTCACTCCAGTAAAGGGCTCTCACTGGCCCTGTGGACAGCGGAGGGGTGCAGATGGGCACAGGGGCCAGCACACAGGCCCAATGTGGCGGTACCTCCTGGCAGAGTGTCCCCTCTCATTCAGGTCCACGCTCAGTCTGAGCACATGGAGGCACAGCCCCCTCACCCCACCTACCAGAAAGGGCTGGAAGCTTCTGGAAGGTTCCCTGGGAAACCGGTCCCAACTGGTTTAGGGGAGGTGTAGAGCACCCTGGGTGCCAGGCTTCCCTCCAAAAGCTGGGAGTGGGAAGCAGACAGCTAGACCGCCAACTCACCTCAGACAGGCGGCACATGTGCAGCCAGAAATGGCGTCCATTTTGAAAGTAACATTTACACAATGGTCAAAATAAACCTGCGTACACCATTGCGCAGTATTTAACATTTGCATTTCAGACACACCATGTCAGTAAAAAGGCTAGGGGGAAAAGCAAAAAATTCAGGGAAAAAGGGCCAAGTCCAACAAAGGGCAGCGACAAAGCAGACAACATGAGTAACAGTCTTTATTACATAATCTCCGGATAGGCATCAAAAGTGCTAAACATAAAGGCCATTGGCCAGTACAAATTTCTAGTCCGCACATGTGTGCATGAGAACTTGCACAGGAAATGGGCATCAAAGGTGCTAAACATCAAGGCCATTGGCCAGTACAAATTTCTAGTCCGCACATGTGTGCATGAGAACTTGCACAGGAAATGGGCATCAAAAGTGCTGAACATCAAGGCTATTGGCCAGTCCAAATTTCTAGTCCGCACAGGTGTGCATGAGAACTTGCACAGGAAATGGGCATTAAAAGTGCTAAACATCAAGGCCATTGGCCAGTACAAATTTCTAGTCCGCACATGTGTGCATGAGAACCCGCAACTGAAATGGGTAACACAGTCCACTGCCATGGGAATCACCACAGGTCAGGGGCTTCGAATGGGCAGTCCAGGCACCGCTGTGGGAGAAATGGTGTGGGGAGGGGGACTTGGCTTCAACTTTGGCTTTAAGTTGAACTGGGAGGTGGCTGATTGTTGGGGCCAGTTGGAGGACTGGACCTGGGAGGGAGAGAACTGGCTGAGGTAGAGGGATCCGTGGATGTGGGAGCCTGAGGGCTGCTTGGACCGGGTGAAGTGGTGGCACGTGGAGGTGGTGACATGCTGTGTGGAGGCTCAGTGGCTGAGGGGGAATGTTGAGGGCTGGGTCTTAACTATTTGGGGATCCGATATCCCAAAAGGGTTTTGGCCGGAGTGGGAAGTGAGGTGGGCACAACAGCCTCACCCTTCCACAAAGGTGTAGCAGGTGCAGGTGCCTCTACACATTGGGATTTGCTGGACCTGTTGGTACGCTGGGTGTGACCTTGCTTTTTCCCCTGCATCCCCTGTTTCTGAGTAAAAGCCCCCACTTTGCTCTCTTGTCCCTGCTTCACAGGGGTGTGGGTGGGAGTTAAAGTTTTCGGTGAATCTGCCTTCTGAATGTCTTTCGACTTTGTTGTGGCAGGCACCAGGTTCACAGCAGACAGGGCAAGTGTTTGTGTGTCTTTGGGATCAGGTGTGGGGATGGGAGTGCCCTTGGATGGTGATGATTTTGACACAGGTAATGTGGATGCATGCTTATTTGCCCTATGTCCCTGAGTGTCATGTGATGGGCTTTTTGTTTTGCGCTCATGTGTGCCCATTTTGTGTTGTGGTGATTGTGTCTGTGGTCTGGTACGCTTAGAGTGCTGCTGTTGTATGCTGCGTGTGGATGACTGGGTGCCTGAGGGCTCTGGCGTGTGTGCACTCTCGTCAGGTGGTGCCACTAGCAGGGTGGTTGCTGAAGGGACAGGAGCTGGACTGGGAGCTTGGGACTGCTGAATGGCTGCCGTCACTGTGGAGGACAAAGACTGGACAGTTCGGTGTAGGCCACCCACGTCCGAAAGAATGCTCTCCATGAACGCAACAACCTGTGTCAACTTCTTGTCATGATCCTGGAAGGCATTCAGGAGAGCAGTCTGACCCACACACTGCTGGCAAAAAATGTCTACCGCCTCCACACTGAGGGCAGCACGGGAGACAGGGGCAGGGGCAGCGGTGCCTGGGGGAAGGAGACTCTACCCTTCCTAGGGCTGCGTGCATGGACAGCACTTGGGGGAGCATCTGGGAGGGTGGGCACTGGACGAGGTGTGGCAGAAGAAGATGCAGATCTTGAACTGCCTGTGCCCGCCAACAGAGAGGAGTCACCGCTGGAGTTTGAAGATGTGGAGGTTGGAGTTTCAGGCTGGTAATCATCAAGGGCACTCCTGTCCACCTCCGAGGCGCTGGTCCCCTCCGTGTCACTGAACTCCTGTGTAGCAGTTGTGCCAGTAGCTTCCACACCAGTGTTGGTCCCCCGTCCTTCCCTGCCCTCGGTAGATACTGCAAGAGACAGAGACATAGGTTCAGTATAGTGCCATACTCACAATCATCATATGCCAGCAAAGCACCAAACTTTAAAATGACACTCCCACGTTGAACTCCTCCATGTACATTCAGCATATGCTACATGTATGCAATCATCAGATGATGCATGGAAACATGTATAGTTGATAGTAATGCTCCATGTGGCGTTGACACAGCCAAATACCTGGGCATGTGCCTACATGTAACCACACATACTATTGTCTGTAAGCATACCTACGTGCCTGTAGGTGAGATAGCTATACATCAAACCATGTTGTCTCTGTCACATATGGAGTCTCTTTAAGGGAACACCACAGATACAAACTCCAATATGTCCTTTTGCAAGGGCTACAAGCTCCTGATATCCACAATGTTGGGCTTCGAAGCACAACTACAGTTGTACATTGGTGTCAGCTGTGTAGATGTTACAAATTATCTGTTGTGCACAGCACACAGCTATGAATGCATACTAACATGATGCTCACTGCTGTTCACTGCCAGTTGATGTCTATGACACTCATACTGCAGAATATGTCACAAGGCCACATCTAATATGTCAATGAAGTGCCAATGAGCACCATTGCACAATGTAATCACAAACACAAAGCACTTAAGCATGAGAATGTGAAGTGAATGTAAGGCCTTCATAGGTTGTGACATGTCACATAACAACATGTCCACAAGTCCCTCACAGTCCCTCATTGATCCAAGGCAGGATTGTGTCTGCTGTTGATGATGAAGTTGGTGGACTCCATAAGGACAGCTAATGTGTGACAATACCTAGGGCCTGGCATATGACATCCATATGTTGTGCTGACTGATGACATTGAGGACACATCAATGTGCCAATAAGTCACACACTGATTAAAAGCATTAGCCACAACTTAACCATGCACTGATGCACAAGGACACCCCTCCACAATGCACACATACTGAGGACTGACACTACATAGTGCCTAAACTCTTTCACAATAGCCAGGTTCTGCTACATTGCATTTGAAACACAGAGTCTAACCATCCCAGTCATGTTGCCATGTGCACAAATGGCAACAGTAAATTAGCCAATGCATCACTGCAATTATCATCATCTACCCTTTCAGAACCTGTGTGCACTTGCTGTCACTATGGCAGGTAAGTACATCATGTTATGCCATGCTGCTGATATTGGGCTACTATACTTCACAATGGTACTGTCCTCTATATGATGGGGAAAAAGGGACCCATGGGACAGGTGTGACCCTTACCAACTCACTGCTCCATGAGTCCACATCTGTGCATGTCTGTAGCCACTGACACATCATCACATGAGCACACTATTGAGCTAGCCACATAGCGCACACAAGTCTGACAAGTGTACTGGGATACCCACTTCACACAATGGATTATCCTGTGTAGGAAGGTCTCAGTTCTGACAACATTTATACAATGTGAGATGAAAAAATACCACGCTGATGTTATGTGACAAGGGTCATGGGTTTAAACACATGAGAAACAAAATGTTGTACAAATGCAGAACAGCTGCACTCAACACTGAGGCCACTTAGAAGCCATTGCATCACACTAGAGACATCACAGAGTTCTGCACTGGCTCAGGGTTGGGATTCATGCAGTCACTCACACCCAAAGTCACACTTTGCACAATACTCACCCCCAACTTGTTGCTGATGGGCCCTCAAGCGTCCATCCAGCTCTAGCTGTGTCTCTGCCAAGATGCGGGCCATTAGTGGTGTCATGCTCCTGCGCGCCAACCTGCCACTCCGAGGGAAGCACCTCCAGCGTCATCTCTGCCATGTTTTTGATCAGCCGGCAGATGTCATCCCTCTTCTTGTGGCAGTGTGTATGCCGTCGGTTGGAGACACCCAGAGCCCGCACCTTACGTGCAATGGCCCTCCATATCGCCTTACGCTGATGGACCTTAATCTGCAGGCATGGGAGACAAGAAGAGGAACTTTCAGTTACATTGTGGTGTGTACCACTGTGTGTCAGTACAGGAGCATGAAAATACATAGCACACTAATACATAAATGTTGAGCTGAGGCCATACAGCATGACACATAGTACACTTGGATCATATAATCTCATAGAAATGTATACATGTATGCTGATGGACACACTACACGGCCATCTCATACACATGCAGAGTGTCAGCACAGCAACGAATGTGAAAATGGCCCTCATCTGTGATGCAGTATGTGAGTGAGCATGACGTACAATACATTGGAAATGAGGTGTCGTGGCAGACTCACTGTGTCCAACACTACACACCCGTTAATGTCCTTGACCAGTGCATGGCTACATGTGTCATGGTGGTCACATTTAGGGCCATGATCTTACATTCTCACACTCTTCTGACAAGGTGAGGTCCTGTCTTGTGAAATCCTCAGGCCTAAGATAGCTCATTGAGAAATAGGGCGGTGGACAACACATATGTTTCACTCAGTCCTTTTAGTGATGGGTCCTTGTAACATTGCGCAGTTTCTGTGCAGGCCAGAGGGCCTCACACTGAGGTTAAACGTGGGCCATCAGAGAAATCACATGCATGTACAATATGAGAGGATAAACAGTGCTTACACATGCGAGACTGAACACATCATGGAATCAATAGAAGGATGACATCTCCAAATCACATTTATCTGATGTGTCATAGGTGAATTACCACCAAGAGTGTCACACTCAGGCATTGTACTCCTGTGCACAATGGACACATCACCATAGGGTCAATTTGTAAAATGTACACACATTATTCAGTGCCCTCTGGCCAAAATACATCTGTAAAGTCACAAATGAGCATATGAAGACTTAATGGACTATGACATCACATAGCACAGGCAATGTTTGTTCAGACTTCGAGTGTCTCAAACCAGCAGTGTAACGGTATGACTGCAAAACCACAGTATGTCACTCACATCCTTCAATGCAGTCATGGATCTGTGCAAATAAGGCTACCCACCCCATTGACATGAAGTCAGCTTGCTAGGCAGTGTATCACACATTTACATTACCCAGTCTCAGACCAACATGTGTTTGTTTGGGCTTAATTGAGAAGAGCTGTAAACGTGTCCATGTTGCCATTCTCCCCACATACTCAAATGCAATTCTTAATAGGTCATGTATGGAGCATGCTATAGGCAAAATATTGATGCATGCATATTGGCTTGCACTCTCAGGCACATACTACTGCACAGTAACATCGTGTGAGCATTCTGAGCACTCTCAAACTTTTACTCAGACACTTACCAGTACATCTGGGGCACCATATAGCCTCCCATACTGTGCAAGGACCTCGTCCACCAGGACCTCCGGCTCCTCTGTGGTGAAGGGACGGGCCCTGATGTTCTCAGTTCTCGCCATCACTGGGTCCAGAATACAGGAACAGCAGCAGTTGGTGGTGATGAATGGCTGCTGCAATTGGTCTGCCTGGTTTGCATCTTTCAATTGTATCCAATAACCGAGCCCGCAGTAGCGGAGTTCGCCTACCGCGAGTTTCAAAATGGTATTGCACTACGATCGCGGTTCCCATTGGCTGCAATGGCATTGGATGTGTCACACCACGGGAGCCAGGCGGTCACTACCGCAATCCTGCATCTTTCAATTGTATCCAATGACCGGGCCCGCGGTAGCGGAGCACGTCTACCGTGAGTTTCAAAATTGTATTGCACTACCGTGATCGCGGTTCCCATTGGCTGCAATGGCATTGGCATGTCACACCGCGGGGGCCAGGCGGTCACTACCGCAATCCTGCATTTTTCAATGGCCCGCGGTAGCGGAGCACACCTACCGCGAGTTTCAAAATTGTATTGCACTACCGCGATCGCGGTTCCCATTGGCTGCAATGGCATTGGCGGTGTCACACTGCAGGGGCCAGGTGGTCACTACCGCAATCCTGCATCTTTCAATTGTATCCAATGACCGGGCCCGCAGTAGCGGAGCATACCTACAGCGAGTTTCAAAATTGTATTGCACTAACGCGATCGCAGTTCCCATTGGCTGCAATGGCATTGGCATTGGCGGTGTCACACCGCGGGGGCCAGGCGGTCACTACCGCAATACTGCATCTTTCAATTGTATCCAATGACCGGGCCCGCGGTAGCAGAGCACGCCTACCGCGAGTTTCAAAATTGTATTGCACTACTGGGATCGCGGTTCCCATTGGCTGCAATGGCATTGGCGGTGTCACACCGCGGGGGCCAGGTGGTCACTACCGCAATCCTGCATCTTTCAATTGTATCCAATGGCCGGGCCCGCGGTAGCGGAGCACGCCTACCGTGGATTTCAAATTTGTATTGCACTACTGCGATCGCGGTTCCCATTGGCTGCAATGGCAATGGCATTGGCAGTGTCACACCGCGGGGGCCAGGTGGTCACTACCGCAATCCTGCATCTTTCAATTGTGGCCAATGACCGTGATCGCTGTGGCGGAGCACACCTACCGGAGCAAACCTACCTGGACACATTGTGCTATTGCATTGGCACTAGCCAATTTTCATCATTGAACACTATACACTTTACAGTGTATTCTGCACCTGCTTGCAAAGTTAAATGCAAGTGTGACATTTAACTCACTGATGCCCACACATGCCATGTCAGTGCACATGATTACATGCATTGTCATGTACTTCCTCACATGTCACATATGATATTTGTGTGCATGTACACAGATTTGTTGTGTAATGGAGTCTCATATTTGTGAACATGTCAATGTGTGAGATGGCTAATCAACCCACAGTAATGATGGACTGACCACATAATATGACTATTTCACTGTGTACATTGCTGTGTTCATTTTGATAGTTGATCAGCTTACACACACTGTGCTCATTGTGTAGAAAGGTTGTGCTCTGTGCGACTTAATCAAGAAGATGTTGCAGGTACAGCAGCTATGTAGAAGTCAGCAGTGTTGCTGATTGCCACATGTGCTGTGTCACCTACACCCAGGGCCGGTGACACAAGATGTAGGAGTGTACCATTTACCGTTCACAAAGTCAGATTCTGTTTTGGAAGTAGTCAGTATGTACATACTGACCACATGTACAACTACATGAGATCAAGGTGTCTCTACATGTGACTTGTGCATTAAGCTGTTGTTACAGTCCAGTAAATGTTTGCGCTGTGTCAGTCAATATGTAAGATGTTTGACACATCTCATTGGGGAATTAAATTGACATGTGTCCTCTTTCATATTTTGTAGGAGACGACCAAATGTGCATCGGCCGTTCCCATTGCTGGCGAACATGGAGGATGAGGACATCATAAGGAAATTCCGTCTGGATCGCCTTACCCTTCAAGACCTATGTGCTCAGTTGGAGCCCCATCTGAGGCCTCACAGAACCTATCTGACTGCTTTGACACCAACAGTTAAGGTGATGGCGGCCCTGCATTTTTTTGCCACTGGTTCGTTTCAGTACACGGTGGCCATCACCAGTGGGATGTCTCAAGCTATGTTCAGCATGGTGCTACGTGATGTCCTGTCCGCATTGTTGACCTACAAGGACCGCTACATCCACTTTCCAAGGAGACATGAATTGGCAGATGTGAAGGGTGATTTTTATGATCTTGGACACATACCTAATGTGGCTGGAGCCATTGACTGCACACATGTTGGCCTTGTTCCACCACAGGCACGTGAGCACATCTACCATAACAGGAAGCATTTCCATTCAATTAATGTGCAAGTGGTATGCCAAGCGGATATGATTATCTCCCATGTCTGTGCCAAATTTCCCGGATCAGCACATGACTCCTACATACTGCGTAGCAGCATCATTCCACAATTGATGGCAAATCTGAATCCGGAGCGTGCGTGGCTTGTTGGTGAGTAAGCAGAGTCAAGTAGTGTGCTGTATGTGTGACATGCTGTTCTCGGCTACTGTTTATATTTCAAAATTGGTCTGTGTATCTCACACCTAGGTGACTCTGCGTATCCCAACCGGCCTTGGTTGCTGAGCCCACTGAGGAATCCAAGGACCCCGGGTGAAGTCCGCTACAATGGTATGCACATGGGAGGTCACGTTGTGTAGTGGAGCGTGCTTTTGGGCTTCTGAAGTCTAGATTCCGGTGTCTGGACAAGAGCGGAGGTGCACTACTCTACTCTCCCCAAAAGGTGTGTCAGATCATAGTTGCATGCTGCATGCTCCACAACCTGGCCTTGCGCAAAGAGATCCCCCTGCTCCTGGACGATGATGAGCAGCAGATGCCCCCCCCTGCAAATCCACACATGCCCAGTGACGATGATAGTGGAGAAGAGGAAGGTGTTGACCTGCGTCAACAGCTCATCGACAACTACTTCCCTTGAGTGTAAGTGACATTGTACAACAGTGACATTGTCTGTTGGCTTTGATGGTAGTGGCAAGGTATAGATGATCTTTTTGACTGCTGGCTGTTGTTGGCTCTGTGCTAATGGCTGATGTGTGTGGCACAGGGTATTGTTTTCCACGTACCTCATGTCTATGTTGATGTTGTTGCTCATTGTTATGTGTGCTGGCTTTTGTACGTTGATGACTAGTGGTGTGTGTTAGCTGTTATGGCATCACCTGACAAGTAAATGTCATTCTGTTGTGTCTTGCTAGGTTCCTTCACCCTATCAATGCCTCGTCACAATCAGAGCTTGTGGTACATTGGACTCGGAGATGACATTGTACATACTGTGATAAACATGGAACTGACACAAAGACATAGGTGTGTAAAGAGTGTTTATTTTCTATAAGTTTTTGTGAAAGAGAAGTGATTGTTTATAAAATTATGCAAAGTGAATTTATGAGTTGTCACTGATGGTAAATGAGACAAATAGAGTAGTCACCACATTGATGTAGTCACACAGTCCAACAGAATCCTGCCATCAACATGGCAATGTGGGTAAGGATAGTTAACAAAGTCAATGTCAAGGGCAACACAAGTGCCATCATGGCTGGCTCAGCGACTTTCCTTGGGTTGGTGCTTTGCCACGTGATCCTCCCGTGGTGTTTCTTGGACGTCCCCTCCTGCATTTGGCAGGGGGGGCCTCTGTTGCAGGCTCAGCGGTGTCTGAGGAGTCATTTTGTTGCAGGTCACCCCTCTCTGTGGCCGCAGCTGAGGTGGTGGGAGTATCAGCAGGCAGACTACTGGAGGGGGGTTGAACCGTCATTTGAGCTGCATGTCTGTCCCTCAGAACACCCATAAGCTGGCCCATGAGGTCCACAAGTTATCCCATACGTGTGTCCATGGACCTCAGCAGCAGGCGGAGCTCACGCACTTCTTCCACAACCTGGCCCATCTGTCCCTGGTTCTGTTGATATGCCCCAAGGACTCATGCGATGGTGGCCAGGGATTCTGTCTCAGTGTCCTCCTGTGACTGTCCGCCAGTTGCCCTCCCACCTGCCCTGCTGACACAGACCTGTGGCGTTGGGACTCGACGCACCCGCACACTCTCCCTGGCCTCCTCGGATTGTGTGGTGGTGTTGGTGACCACTGAGGCAGGGAGAGTGTTGCAAGCAGCAGTGGTGATGGTGGTGGTGGCTGCCGCACAGGTCATTGTAGCAGGGGTCAGCGCTGTTGTTGTTGCTGTGGTGGTGGTGGTGGTGGGGACAATGAGGCCCTGAACCGTAGTGCGCCCTGGCAGTCCTGAGGGGCCAGGTTGTTGCTCATCATCCGAGAAGCGTAGGGAGTCTGCATCAGAGAGTTCACGTTCCGGGGGGGGAGACAGGCTTTGCAGGTTGGTGGTATTTTCGGCTGCAGTTGCTTGTGGATCTCCTGTTGAACAGAGGTTAAATGGTCATTTAAGTGCACTACACAAGCTTGGTGTTAGACTTTTTGATGTTACATTTGATACACCAAACACTTTACATTGCAATCACTTGGTATGGATGAAAGATAATGAGCATCATGACATGATGTTGAGGTACCTACATTACTTGTCCATGGTGTGATATGTAAATTGAAACCATGTGCCATGTACAGATTGTGTGATTACAAGGACATGTCATCATCTACCAACTTGCGGCACATCAACTTTTGATGATGCGTCTTTTTTGTTTTCTCTTCATGGAATCAATTTCAGCTAAGCAAGAACTTGCCATTGGAATGTTATACATACCTTTTTCATATCATGTACTTTACTTTGTTTGTCAGATTGACCATGCATGTTTTGTGTTCATATGTGCCTTCATGCTCTGACACCATGGCACTTACACATTGCATTCTGTGCTGTGCATGATTGGGCCCTGAATCACTTTCAAATGTGACTTGGTGAGTCAAAGTTTTATTTCTGTGACAGTTACATGCGCTTAGCTGTCTGCACACTGTATGTGGCTTTTGGATCTATGCCAAGTTGCCAGACATGTGAGGGCTGGTGTGGTCATATGGCTCCATGCATTTTGAGAAGGATGGGAGGGTGCATGCACTGACTACCTACCTGTTCGGTGACACAGTGGAGGGAAATGGCTGCCACATGGCTTTTGAGTGGGGGGAGTGTTCTATCCTGCTCAGCTGTGGGACAGGGGTGCCTGCTGGGGGTTGTAGTGCTGGCTTCCTACCCACAAACACCCCTCCCTGTTAAGATGGCTACCTACCTGTAAGTTTGATGTGAGCAATGAAATGGCTGCCACATGGTTCTGGGTGTGGGGGGATCCATCTTGCTCAGCTGTGGGACAAGGGTGCCTGGTGGGGGTTGTAGCGCTGGCTTCCTACCCACAAACACCCCTCCCTGTTAAGATGGCTACCTACCTGTAAGTTTGATGTGATCAATGAAATGGCTGCCACATGGTTCTGGGTGTGGGGTGGATCCATCTTGCTCAGCTGTGGGACAAGAGTGCTTGCTGGGAGTTGGAGTGCTGGCTTCCTACCCACAAACGCCACTCCCTGTTAAGATGGCTACCTACCTGTAAGTTTGATGAGAGCAATGAAATGGCTGCCACATGGTTCTGGGGGGGGATCCATCTTGCTCAGCTGTGGGACAAGGGTGCCTGGTGGGAGTTGTAGTGCTGGCTGCCTGTCCACATGCCCCATGGAAATATTGCTAGCTACCTTTGAGGTGATTCAAAGGAAGGAAATGTTAGATATGTGAGACATGTGTTGGGAAGAGTGTGTTGTAGGTAAGTGCATTTAGGTCTAGGAAGTGTATCTTTCTAGTTGTGCAAGACAGTACATAGCAGTGCAATGTGAGACATTTGTTGGTGCTTACCAGCCTCCACTCCCCCGGGTATTCCTGTGAGACTTTCTGGATGCAGTATGGCAAGCACCTTCTCCTCCCATTCGGTGAATGTTAGTGGTGGAATGGGAGGGCCACTGCCAGTCCTCTGAGCCAGCTCATGGTTCTTGTTGGCACGCTCTTTCACCCTGCTCTTGAGGTCATGCTACCTCCTCTTGATGTCACGCAGGGTGCGCGGAGTGATCCCTACTGCATTGACTTTGTTGACTATCCTTTCCCACATTTGATTTTTTCTGGCTACTGGTGTCTGTTGGACCATGCTTCCAAACAAATGTGGTTCTACTCTGATTATCTCATCTACCATGACTGACAACTCATTGTCAGTGAATTTTGGCATTTGTTTCTGTGCCATGGTGTGTGATGTGCAAGTGGGTGAAAAGTGCAGGTGTGAAGGTGGTGGTGGAGATGTGTGTGGTGTGTGGTGTGTGGTGTGTGGGTGGTTGTGATGGTGTGATGTGTGCTGATTTGCCTCTCCTTTGTGCTGTGGTGTTGGTCCCATCAGTTCTGGAGTTGTGCAAAGGATTCTGGGCAGGTAAGGGGTTGGTTTTATAGTCAACTATGTGGGTGGGTCAAAATGGAGTTTTCAAGTCAGGTGTGTTATCTGGGTTGACCTGGGATTGGTATTTTTTACTTGCCATGGGGATGTGTCATTGGGGTGTGTCAGATGTTTTTGGAGGCTGCGCCAGGAAAACAGCCGCACTTGGTAGCCTTGTTGTGTTGTTG
The DNA here is from genome assembly GCA_963921515.1 of Calotriton arnoldi. Classification (NCBI taxonomy): domain Eukaryota; kingdom Metazoa; phylum Chordata; class Amphibia; order Caudata; family Salamandridae; genus Calotriton; species Calotriton arnoldi. The sequence goes on along the minus strand of CAWUFW010003912.1, from coordinate 11,844 downwards.
CTTTCGACCGCCATTCCACTTTCCGCACGACCGCAGCGGTCTGAATGCAATGGTCCTTCCGCCGGCTCTACCATTCATCATTTTGCGCGATTGCGGCTGTTGGGAACAACTGATCGTTCCGCTGGCACTGCCATCGTATCATAATTTCACTTGCGGTCATTACGCTGGTCGATCGGCGTTTTTGGGTCTTTCCCTAGCAATTCCGACTGCCGCGGACGGATTTTCAGCTTTTCCGGACGTTCCTGGCAGAGTTTCTGACTGCCGGTTTTGCCGCGGCACATGCGGACGGTTATTTTCCGCTACCACGGCAGTCGGAATGCTTTTTCGACCGCCATCGTAATCGACCCCTAAGTATAGTGTAAGTAAGCCACCAATAGCAACTTTGCCTATCAAATAAAAAAATGAATAGCCCTGGCCTATGTACCAACAACTGAAGTAGCCAACCACTATAACATGCTACTTGAAAGCCCTTTCTACCAAGCAAATTAAACAAAACTAACTCCCTTCCTAGTCTACTTTGAAGATACTTGGGTGGGAAGGCTACATAGGCCAGGGCACGGTAGACAACCAAAGTTTTAAATTCCCTGGTGGAACATCTACGATAGCAATCTAGCTCAAAAAGCTAAAATTAACAACGCAGTGGAAGGATGGCACAATGCTTTCCAAGCCACAATAGGAAGAGGACAACCAACCTTACACAAACTAATAGAAGCCATAAAAAAAGAACAAAGCTATCAAGAGCTAAGGCTAGAGCAATCCCTAACTAAGGGAGTCATTACGATAGCGGTGAACCCGCCACTGGCCACTGGCAGCCTGCCGGTGGCGGGTTCACCGCCATTGTGCAGCCATTCTCCGCCCACCAGATTAGGATGGCGGGCGGAGTGCTGATGGACGGAAAGCCCATCCGCCACGGGTCCGACACAGGCAATCGTTACGATTGCCTGTCGGACCCAGCCAGCATCCATAAACTGGTGGCGGTGCGTAGCAGGCACTGCCCGCCAGATTAGGATGCTGTAATCTGCAAGCCTTTAAATGGCGGTTCCTCCGCCATACAAAGGTTGGCGGCGATTGACTTTGGGGGCCTGTGCGGGCCCCCCTTGTGCAGGGGCACTTTTGTTTTGTGCTTGGGGGGCACCTGTGGTGCCCCTCTACATTTCCCTGCACCAGGTGGCAGGCACCACGCGGTGCATGCCACGTAGTGCAGGGAAAAACAAAACGTGCACTTTTAACATCGGAGAAGGTGCTGCAGCCAGCAGCACCCGCCGCAATGTTAAAACTGCATTTTCCGGCCGCCATGGGGACAGCTGCATTGTAATTAGTAGTGCGGGACCGCCGCAATATAGGCGGGCGGTCCCTATCCCCGGGACGATGGCGGACGGACTAAAGTCTGTCCGCCATCGTAATGAGCCCCTAAAATCGGCCCTAAACTAAGTAAACAAACAAAAACAATGTATGAATACCTACAACATAAAATTGACTATTTCCAAACACCAAAGGGCGAGAACACCTAGACATGATTGGTAAATCGATACTATAAACAAAAACAACCCTAAACATCATAAGCATTTTTAAATCACAAAACATTTAAACTACACAATTCTACTCTCTTTTAAATTAATAATTATAATGATGTCATTTAAAAATTAAAAACGTACAACTAAGGGGCCGATTCCGATCTCGGCCGGTAGGGCTCCGAATCGGATTCGGCTTTACCGGATCCGATTCGGAGCCCTGTTTCCCGACCGATTCGTACGCGCGTCCGGGCGAGCGAGTACAATGCGAAATCGCCGACCGACTCCGTCCGGGCGTCCCGACCGCTCCGACCGACTCATTCCCGGGTCTAACCGCACCGACCGACTTCGCTCGGACTCGACTCGCACCGCGCAATGGAGGCGTTCCCCGGCCGGGTAAGCACGATGCGCGCCGCGAGCAGTCCGACCGAGCCGCGCACTCCGGCTCGAAAGAGCAGTCGGAGCCGTACTTTGGGGGTCCGTGTCGGACCTCCCTGTACGCGTAGCCGCGCGAGGCGCACACAGGCAGGGACCCATGGGTCCCCCCTACCTGTGCGTGTACGGCGCGAGTGGCTGCAAGGCGTACCCGCTGTAGGGGGCGCCCTTGTACGCCTCGCACCCATTGAGTCAATGGGAGCCCGCGCACGCGTTAGTACGACCGGCTCCCATTGACTTCAATGGGAGTCCGACCGAATCGAGTCCGGTAGCCTACGAACGCATCGTACTCGTTCGGTCGGACTGCTAGGGTCCGATTCGGTCGGAAATCTCTCCGGGTCCGGCTCGGTCGGAGAGATTTCCGGCCCGAATCGGAATCGACCCCTATATGTATGGCATAATATAAATATTAAAATAAAAAAGAAACAAAAAAAACAATTATAACCAAAAACATTTCCCACCCATAATAATAAAAATAATTTACAGTTATGTTGCAGTAGACGGTCCTTGAAAACGAATAAATCTATAGTAGATAAATCAAAGACGAATCCATTCGAAAAGAAAGCCCAAAAAAATGTAAAAATACAACTGTCGAAAAAAGGCCCCAACGACGCAATCCTCTCAATAAGGAAACCCTCAAAAACCCAAAAATTTGCCTAAAAAAACGAACTCAAAAATAGAACTGCAGAAAAAAGGCTCCAACGACGCAATCCTCTCCATAAAGAAATCCCTCAAAAACCTGAACATTAGCTTAAAAAAAAAAAAGCTCCAACAAATCTGAAAAATAAAAGGAAATGTAAAAAATGTACTTGTTTCAAAAAAACAAAATACATTTTCCTTTTTAAAAAATAAAATAAAAAAATAAAGGCGTCGTCAGCAACATCCGTCCACAAAACGGAAACGGAAAACCTGTAAAGAAAAAAAAAAGAACACCCTCCCACAATAACATGTGAAAACCCATAAACATTAATATTAACATTAAATACAACATAACATAAATAAACAACACATAACTAACACTACATAACACTACTTCTATCCAACACTACGTCAAACACATAAAACACAAAACTACCAAAACAACACCTAACTACACCAAAATCGAACAATTAAGGACCTAACAAATATAACTACACTACTACTAGCTTTCCCCTACCCTAAAACTACCTTAAAAGTAAAATAAATCAAACTTATCTTAACCAACGAAACACAGCTCCCAACCGCAAGGTTCCGTATTGCAAAATGACCTAAAAACGAAACAGATAGACAGAAAAGTGAGAAAAAGGGAAACCAAATGGCTGTGTAATAAAAATGAAAAAAAGACTAACTCCCCATAGACAAGAATGGAGAAATAATAAAAAAATCCACAAAATTAAATATATTTTTTTATTTATTGTAAAAAAAATCAAATATTCAAAAAATGTACAAACAATTGTAAAATATACTTTAAATATTATATTATCAAAAAACAAAAAATATTATATTTAATATATATTAAAATGTATGTTTGTTTCATATACCCACCTTCAAAATATTAAATTCCAATAAGATTATTGTAAATGTGCAACCAATATAACAAAGTTTTATAAAACATATATGATACAAAAATATATTAGTTAAAAAAATTGTAAATTGTTTAATATATTAAACACTATTTTCTTAATAATAATATTTAATATATTAAATAATAATAAAAATGTACAAAATATAAATTTGTAAAATACATATTATATCATTTTACAACAAAAATAAAATTATATAACATGTATTGAATTTTGGTGGAACATCTACGATAGCAATCTAGCTCAAAAAGCTAAAATTAACAACGCAGTGGAAGGATGGCACAATGCTTTCCAAGCCACAATAGGAAGAGGACAACCAACCTTACACAAACTAATAGAAGCCATAAAAAAAGAACAAAGCTATCAAGAGCTAAGGCTAGAGCAATCCCTAACTAAGTGAGTCATTACGATAGCGGTGAACCCGCCACTGGCCACTGGCAGCCTGCCGGTGGCGGGTTCACCGCCATTGTGCGGCCATTCTCCGCCCACCAGATTAGGATGGCGGGCGGAGTGCTGATGGACGGAAAGCCCATCCGCCACGGGAATCCGACACAGGCAATCGTTACGATTGCCTGTCGGACCCAGCCAGCATCCATAAACTGGTGGCGGTGCGTAGCAGGCACTGCCCGCCAGATTAGGATGCTGTAATCTGCAAGCCTTTAAATGGCGGTTCCTCCGCCATGCAAAGGTTGGCGGCGATTGACTTTGGGGGCCTGTGCGGGCCCCCCTTGTGCAGGGGCACTTTTGTTTTGTGCTTGGGGGGCACCTGTGGTGCCCCTCTACATTTCCCTGCACCAGGTGGCAGGCACCACGCGGTGCATGCCACGTAGTGCAGGGAAAAACAAAACGTGCACTTTTAACATCGGAGAAGGTGCTGCAGCCAGCAGCACCCGCCGCAATGTTAAAACTGCATTTTCCGGCCGCCATGGGGACAGCTGCATTGTAATTAGTAGTGCGGGACCGCCGCAATATAGGCGGCCGGTCCCTATCCCCGGGACGATGGCGGACGGACTAAAGTCTGTCCGCCATCGTAATGAGCCCCTAAAATCGGCCCTAAACTAAGTAAACAAACAAAAACAATGTATGAATACCTACAACATAAAATTGACTATTTCCAAACACCAAAGGGCGAGAACACCTAGACATGATTGGTAAATCGATACTATAAACAAAAAACAACCCTAAACATCATAAGCATTTTTAAATCACAAAACATTTAAACTACACAATTCTACTCCCTTTTAAATTAATAATTATAATGATGTCATTTAAAAATTAAAACGCACAACTAAGGGGCCGATTCCGATCTCGGCCGGTAGGCTCCGAATCGGATTCGGCTTTACCGGATCCGATTCGGAGCCCTGTTTCCCGACCGATTCGTACGCGCGTCCGGGCGAGCGAGTACGATGCGAAATCGCCCGACCGACTCGTCCGGGCGTCCCGACCGCTCCGACCGACTCATTCCCGGGTCTAACCGCACCGACCGACTCGCTCGGACTCGACTCGCACCGCGCAATGGAGGCGTTCCCCGGCCGGGTAAGTACGATGCGCGCCGCGAGCAGTCCGACCGAGCCGCGCACTCCGGCTCGAAAGAGCAGTCGGAGCCGTACTTTGGGGGTCCGTGTCGGACCCCCCTGTACGCGTAGCCGCACGAGGCGCCCACAGGGGGGACCCATGTGTCCCCCCTACCTGTGCGTGTACGGCGTGAGTCGCTGCGAGGTGTACCCGCTGTAGGGGGCGCCCTTGTACGCCTCGCACCCATTGAGTCAATGGGAGCCCGCGTACGCGTTGTACGACCTGCTCCCATTGACTTCAATGGGAGTCCGACCGAACCGAGTCCGGTAGCCTACGAACGCATCGTACTCGTTCGGTCGGACTGCTAGGGTCCGATTCGGTCGGAAATCTCTCCGGGTCCGGCTCGGTCGGGAGAGATTTCCGGCCCGAATCGGAATCGACCCCTATATGTATGGCATAATATAAATATTAAAATAAAAAGAAACAAAAAAACAATTATAACCAAAAACATTTCCCACCCATAATAATAAAAATAATTTACAGTTATGTTGCAGTAGACGGTCCTTGAAAACGAATAAATCTATAGTAGATAAATCAAAGACGAATCCATTCGAAAAGAAAGCCCAAAAAAATGTAAAAATACAACTGTCGAAAAAAGGCCCCAACGACGCAATCCTCTCAATAAGGAAACCCTCAAAACCCAAAAATTTGCCTAAAAAACGAACTCAAAAATAGAACTGCAGAAAAAGGCTCCAACGACGCAATCCTCTCCATAAAGAAATCCCTCAAAACCTGAACATTAGCTTAAAAAAAAAAAGCTCCAACAAATCTGAAAAATAAAAGGAAATGTAAAAATGTACTTGTTTCAAAAAACAAAATACATTTTCCTTTTTAAAAAAATTAATTAAAAATAAATAAAGTGTCATCAGCAACATCCGTCCACGAAACGGAAACGGAAAACCTGTAAAGAAAAAAAGAAGAACACCCTCACACAATAACATGTAAAAACCCATAAACATTAATATTAACATTAAATACAACATAACATAAATAAACAACACATAACTAACACTACATAACACTACTTCTATCCAACACTACGTCAAACACATAAAACACAAAACTACCAAAACAACACCTAACTACACCAAAATCGAACAATTAAGGACCTAACAAATATAACTACACTACTACTAGCTTTCCCCTACCCTAAAACTACCTTAAAAGTAAAATAAATCAAACTTATCTAACCAACGAAACACAGCTCCCAACCGCAAGGTTCCGTATTGCAAAATGACCTAAAAACGAAACAGATAGACAGAAAAGTGAGAAAAAGGAAACCAAATGGCTGTGTAATAAAAATGAAAAAAGACTAACTCCCCATAGACAAGAATGGAGAAATAATAAAAAAATCCACAAAATTAAATATATTTTTTATTTATTGTAAAAAAATCAAATATTCAAAAATGTACAAACAATTGTAAAATATACTTTAAATATTATATTATCAAAAAACAAAAAATATAATATTTAATATATATTAAAATGTATGTTTGTTTCATATACCCACCTTCAAAATATTAAATTCCAATAAGATTATTGTAAATGTGCAACCAATATAACAAAGTTTTATAAAACATATATGATACAAAAATATATTAGTTAAAAAATTGTAAATTGTTTAATATATTAAACACTATTTTCTTAATAATAATATTTAATATATTAAATAATAATAAAAATGTACAAAATATAATTTGTAAAATACATATTATATCATTTTACAACAAAAATAAAATTATATAACATGTATTGAATTTTTTAAAAAAGAAATGTACTAAAATGTTTACTTTTTCTCATAAAAAATTATACAAAATAAATAACAAAATGTTTATAATTAAAAATTTAAAATATATTTACTTTACTCTTACATGACTATACTCAGAAATGTTATCATTTCTCAAAACTGTTAAAAAATATGTATGTAAAAATATATTTTTAATTTTGCCAATGTACATGACAAATATATGTTAAAAATATATTATACTTTACGATAAATTCTGAATAATATCAACATTTCTGAATCATGTTTTTAATATTGTCAAAAATTGTATAATACTACCAAATAAAAACAATATAATTGTGAACAAAAAAAAATACGTTTGCAAATAAAAACCTTAACTATAAAAACTAACATATGCCTCCTTTTTATTTGAATGTACATATAAACTCTCTAAAAACAATAAACATGTAATATTCCTAACTCCAAAACCAACTAAACTCAGAAACAATGCTGGATAATAAACCATAATAAATTACTATTCCAACTCCAAAACCAACTTAACTCAGGGAAAGTGCTGGATAATAAACCCCAAAAAATTACTATTCCAACTCCAAAACCAACTAAACTCAGGGTAAATGCTGGATAATAAACCATAATAAATTACTAAGGGGGCCATTACGATGGCGGGCAGACTTGAGTCCGCCCGCCATCGTAGCGGGGATTGGGACCGCCCACCAGTTATGCGGCGGTCCCGCACTCCAAATTACGATGCGACTGCCACCATGGCGGTCGCATCTTGCACTTTAACATTGCGGCGGGTGCTGCTGGCTGCAGCACCCGCTGCAATGCCAAAAATGCATGTCGTGCATTTCACTGCACTACGTGGCAGGCACCACGCGGTGCCTGCCACTTAGTGCAGTGAAATGTAGGGGGGTACCATGGGTACCGCCCAGTGCACCAACACCTCTCCCAACACAAGGGGGGCCCGCAATGGTCCCCGAAACCCAATCCCTGCCAGCCTTTCCATGGCGGTATTGCCGCCATGGAAAGGCTAGCTACAGGCGGCATCGTAATTTGGCGGACGGTGCCTGCTAGGCACCACCACCATTTTACGCATCATGACCGCTCTATCAAGCAATCGGAATGATTGCCTGTGGCAGATCCGCCACGGTCGTGGTCTGGATCCCCCCACCATCATAATTCAGCGGGCGGAGAATCGTCGTTCGATGGTGGAGGGCTCGCCACCGCACAGCTGGCAGTGGCGGGCCTTCCGCCATCGTAATCAGCCCCTAAACTCAGGGAAAGTGCTGGATAAAAAAACAATAATAAATTACTATTCCAAATCCAAAATAAAATAAACTCAGGGAAAGTGCTGGATAATAAACCATAATAAATTACTATTCCGACTCCAAAACCAACTAAACTTTGGGAAAGTGCTTGATAATAAATCATAATAAATTACTATTCCAACTCCAAAACCAACTAAACTCAGGGAAAGTGCTGGATAATAAACCATAATAAATTACTATTTCAACTCCAAAACCAAATAAACTCAGGGAAAGTGCTGAGTAATAAACAATAATAAATTACTATTCCAACTCCAAAACCAACTAAACTCAGGGAAAGTGCTGGATAATAAACCATAATAAAATACTATTCCAACTCCAAAACAAAATAAACGCAGGGAAAGTGATGGATAATAAACCATAATAAATTACTATTCCAACTCCAAAACAAACTAAACTAAAAACAAAATGCTGGATAATAAACCCCAAAAATTACTATTCCTAACTCCAAAACAAAAAGAGTTAAGGAAAATACTACATATTTTAAAAATGACAAATGTAAAAATATAAAATATTTCAAAACTTTAAAAAAATGTACATTTTTATAAAAATTAAAAATGTAACACAATTTTCTTAAATTTGTTCAATTTAAAAAATAATAATAATAATTTAAAAATACAATTATTAAATGATATATTATTAAAAAATTGAGACACCCCTTCTCACAAAAATTAAAAAATATAAAAATTAAGGGGCCCATTACGATGGCGGGCGGAAGCACAACCGCCGTGCTGGCGGATGCAAAACCACCAGTTACCGCCGGCACGCAGCAGTCCACACGCCCACCCAATTACGATGCGAAAAGTAGGCCAAACACCGCCGGCAAGCCAGCAACACCGTCCGCCATCAAAGTGCGCCCGTACACGTAGCGGCGCAGCCCAATTGACACACACCGTCCGACGAAACACGCCCCGCCCGGCGTATAAATTACGATGCCGCAAACAAACGGCTCCCCACGGCCAAGAGATACCGTACGACAAACCGAGCGGTAACACGGACGCCGAGCACGGACAACGAAGAAGCGGCTCCCCGAGCATGAATCCAGCACTGCAGGCCCTCCCCATGCTCCTGCTGATGCACCACCAAGGACGCAACGCACTGCGGAGACGCAGGTAGGCACACACACAACAAGTGCACGCAAACAGCGCACACAGTGCAAGGGCGGAAAAAGCGGACAACCCCCACCAGCGCGTGTACACTACACATCCACCATTGCATCCACATATGACACACAGGCCAAATCGTAACATCGCGCAACACATGTGTGTACACACCACCTGGGACTAGGAACCAACGACCCGCCACGGCCCCAAAGCGGCGATGACGCCGCCACACATGCGCACAACGCAGAGGCCAACCGCAGCGCCATGCATGCGTCGCACACAGACACAGGGACACAACCAAGCAGCACACACATCAGCCCCACCCCGAACGCACATGACACGTGACAGGCCTGCCACAGACATGTCCCCAACGCCCAATTCACGGACAACACCCAACGCCACACAACCGACGCACACATGTCAGTGAAGTCACGCAACAGCAGGACACACCCCAGTGTAACAAACATGGCGTAGCACACAGCGGCGGCAACACCAACTAGGAGAAGCAGGGCTCTTCGGGAAGAGGAACGCCAGTACCACACTGAAACACCCATACCACCCTGCACATATGAACAAGACATATAAAACGGAACACCAAAGAGCCCGGGGACCGACAACAGGTGGCCCAAGAATAACATTCACACACAAGGCCCAACGCAGAGCAGAAAGGCAGCCTGCCACCCACACAAGGGAGAGCAGACAGCACTGAATGACCTTCCATTCCAACTCCGAAACCACAGCCCTACGACAGAAGCCGGTGAATACAGCCATTGTCCAAGAATAGACCAACACAGGCATGCCGAGGAGACCGACCACAGGGCAGATAGCGCATATCACAGAAGCACACAACGGACGGGGAAGAAAGAAGAAAACACACCCCCCATGTCGGCCACATGCAAGTTAATTGGAAGGAGTCACACATCACTGACCTTGAACTGTCTGAGAAGCATGTGGGATGAGGGCCCGTGTCCTCCAAACAAGCCAACAGAACACAAGTCCTGTCTCCCTACGACTACACAGAGCTCACAGCAACCTCGGAGCGTGCACATTGCAGACTGCACACACAGCCGGAGCACGCCACCACAACGCACCGCTGCGAAATGGCAACCGCAACACACCTACCCAACTACGCCGGACAGCTCAAGCTGTACAAAACCAACCTGTTACATATATTGGGATGCGATCTCCTGTCCCTGCTGAACGTAAGTTACCGACTGACTTACCGCATCACATTGTTCAGCTGCGTCATGCCCGTCTTCTACTGTCGGAGGTGTCCCTACCAGCATCCCGTGGAGATATGCCTCTCCAACCCGGCATGTCTAAAGGCGGACCTGCTACCACTACTCCTCCCTCTGGACGCACACGACAGGGCCTGCTCTGCCTATGGGGGCATGGCGTATGTGGCCAACATCGCACCCGCACTGAAATGGGACCACTGTGCCTCCACACGACGGATCATCGAGAACAGCTACATCGAATGTCACCCAGCATGCCCCATCATGGTCCTCCAAGGGACAACTTACGAACAACACCTTGACAGCCACCATCCGCTACATTGGCTGGCAAACATGTACACCACCAATGACATGGAAGCCCTGCTGGACGGCATCGCATACCTGACAACCTGTAAATTCGTCGGACCACAACGCAGGTTCCCCGATTGACCTATGATGTCCAACCCCGCACCCATGCTTAGCTTCCGCACGGACTGGCCAGTCACCACCACAACAGCCATACCAAACGACCGGCAACTGTAACCACACCATCAACGACATCGCCATGACATCGGATATGACCGGGACATGCACACTGTTCCCCATCACATCCAGGAACACCGCATGCATCGTGGGGAGGCAGTGGCATGGGGTCTGTGTATCGCACCCACATGGACGGAACTGCACGAACAACCAGGACACGACATGGATCCAGCGCCCATGGACACACACACCGCTCAGTGGACATGAATAGGTCGCCTGGAGTCTGTGGGTGCTGCACCCTCCCACCCCCGCCCCGGGAATCCCATACCAGGACCTTTGCATGGACGACAAGTGCATACAACAACAACACGACCCCAGTGACTGTGACATGTCCAGTAACCACCACAGTGCAACAACAAGTGGCACGCCGCTGCATGCACGGTCGCACCCACATGGGCCCGAACTGCACGAACAACCAGGACACGACATGGATCAGCATGGACACACACCGCTCAGTGGACATGAATAGGTCGCCTGGGTTCTGTGGATGCTACCCCTCCACCCGCCCGAGATTATACCAGGACCTTTGCATGAACAGCAAGTGCATACAACAGCAACACGACCCAGTGACTGTGACATGTCCAAGTAACCACCACAGTGCAACAACAAATGTGCGCCGCTGCATGCCTGCTGCCAAGCACATGCCCTGATGTCATCACACATGCTGCACGCGTGTGGGAACAACATAATAAACCATCACATGGAACTATAGTGGACTGTGCCCATGATACCAAGCGGTCTGTTAGGCTACATGTATACCGTCTGTGTCAAGGTACGCAGCTCCGCAGCTGTATACGTAAATGTACATTAACACAGCCTTGGCAAAGCAGAT